>VIGI01000016.1:0-600000 GCA_009299455.1 Monilinia laxa
AAAACTTTATAAAATTTTCAAATTAATAAATAACCGAAATATTAATGTAATTATCAAAAATCCATATTCGTTAAATAATATTTATTCTATTAAATCAAATTTTAAATAAAACTATTAAAATTAATTTTCTATAATAAAAATGGATGATTATTTCATTAATAAATTGGAAATTTTTCTATTCAATGTATAAAGAATATTTATACAATTATTAAAAGCAATTTTGAATTTATTTTATATCAATTAAAGATAATAAAAACGATATATTTATTTATAAAATATAAAACTCTATTATTCCAAAAAGTATTAAAAACATTAATAAATCTGATTAAAATCTTTTTTTTTTTTTTCGAATTTAATATTTGTAACTTTTGTTTGTAATGTATTAATTATAGCGTTAAAAACTTTTTGCTATACTTTAAATTGTTCATTTCTGATAGTAAATTTATAAATCGCTTTTATATTAATACAAATTCTGAAGAATTCTTTATTAAAATACTTTTCTAATATATAAAACATTTTTTCAAACATTTTTCCATTTACTTTTCTATATACTTTTTTATTAAAAAAAGTATATTATAATATATAAATTATCAATTTTTAATAATCTTTTTATTATTAATTAATTTAGAATTAATAAAAAATAAATCCTTTTTTTTTTAATTTTTAAAATTTAAATCTAAAAAGAAAATAATCATTTTTTGTTTTTAATCCAATCTTTTTCTTTTTTTTTTTAACCTTCATCAATTATTAATTATAACGCTTTTTTAAAATTATTATTACTTTTAATATTAAATCGATTTTTTTATTTTTGTTTATACTTTTTTATTTCTATAGAATATATTCAATTAATTGATATTCTTTTTTTTTGCAAATTTAGCATTTTCTAATAAAATTGTTATTTCGATTTTGTAGTATATATATATCTAATAAATTATTCTGAGAATATAAGAATTATATATTTCTATTCGGTAAATATAAATTAAAATTTTATAATATATAATTATTATTATTATTATAAAATTTTTGATTTATAAAGAAAATTGAATCTTCCGTTTTGTATAATTTCTTTTATATAGCAATAGCCTATTTCAATTGTTATATAAATTCTAATATATTCTTTGTAAAATTAAAGTAAGCAAAATTGTATATTAATACCCTTTAATAAACAAATATAAGTTTATTGTGTATATATATATTAAATCTCTTATTATTTTTTGAAATTGTATTTAAAAATTTTGTAGCTTTTTTGCTATAATATTAAAAGATTCACCAAAAGTTTTATTCTTATTACTTTTTTTTATAATAATAAAAATGATTATATTCCATTAAATAAATATATTTCTTTTATATTAAATTTCTTTAAACTTTTGTTTTATATATTTATATAAGCTTTTAAAAATGTTTGATAAATTATTCTAACTGGAATAATAAAAGTTTAAAGCATTATCTTTTAGTATTATAAAAAACGTTTAATAAAACTGTTTTATAAAAAGCTTTATAGAAAGCTTAATAAACTATTTCGTAGAAAATCGAAAGTTTATAATCAAAATTATTATTATTTCCTTTATATTTTTTATTAAATAAATAAAACTTTTGTAAATTTAATAATGTATTAAATATATATAATAAATTCTTTCAATTTTTTTTATTATTTAATCATTTTTTTCAATTTCCGTTATTATTTCGTTTTTCTTTATTATTTTTGTTATTTAAATTATTATTATTATTAAATAAGTTATTGTTATTTTGTTTATTATCGTTTTTAATCTTTTTTTTAATCTTTTTTAATAAGAATTTAATTATATTAAAATCATTATTTTTCATAATTTCTTTGGTTTGCTTTATTGTTTATAGTATGTTGGTATTAACTTGGTCAGTTTAAAGTGTAAGTACTTAAATCTCTTTTTGTATAATCATCGTTATTATTCTTTATATAATCTATGGAATAAAGGACGATTTTATAGACGTCCTCGAAGTGCTAATATGCCTAATATAATTAAACGTATTATTTGTATAGCAGCCCAAAAGTCATATAATCCATTTCCCAACATTAGCAACTATCTAAAAATGAAAAAATTATATACTTAATTCTCAATCTTCTCTTTTTACCTATTAAAACTCCTTAATTATTAATTTATTAATATTAATCAAATCCTTTAATGCTTAATAAAGCCTATTTTTGGTTATAATATCCATTGAATTGAAATTACCATCAATCCACTTAATCTCTATAATCTTTTTATGCTTATATAATTGATAAAGTAACATAATGTTAATCATAAATCTCTTTTCGGTTATAATATCCAATTTGATTAATAATTTGTATAATAACTTCGAATCAATATAAATAACAAATGGAATCTGTTTCTTAAGCTTTATAATAACGTTAATAAATCCTTTAATCACAACTTTTACATCAAAGCCAAATATTAGTTTATATAACTCTGAAACTAATACACTTTTCGTAATTCTTTTGCATTTGATGAATACCCAATATATAATATTAGCATTATTATATTTATTAACAAAGTATATAATATATTCTATTTAAAAAAAAGAAATCGAAATTGTTTGCGAATAATATATCTGTAAATACAATCAATTTGATTAAATCGATATCAAAAGAAACAAAGTTGAAGCTTTTTGATTAATTGCTTATTTGCTATTTAAGGATCTTATTCAACTTTTTGATATCGTTTTCTTTTAGATTAATTATCTGAACAACAACAGAAAGATAATATAATGCTTTCGGTTGATATACAATTATAATATATACTTTTTAAACTCTTTAAGCAATATATTAATTTTTCGATGTAATATCCTTTCATTTCTTTTCTTTTGTATTTAAAATATCCATTTTTTTCGATTAAATAGTATGTATATTATTATATTGCTTCTTTTGATTAAAGTAAATATAATCGTTTTTGAATGTAATTAATCCTTTATTAAACTTAAGTAGTATACTTTTCCAAAGCTCTTCACAATCCTTAATTATGAAATATGCTTTTTCCAATTGCTTTTACTCCGATCTCGCAAATTCCTTATTCGTAATTATGAAAGTATTATCCGTTTGTAATTCTACGATACTAAATCCTATTCTATTTGTATATAAAAGGTATGGATTGTATATAGATTGCTCCATTTTAAGTTGTTCTTTGTGGTGGTTATAATATATATTAAATCAATGATTTCCTGCCTTAGGAATACTATAAAGTAGCTTTATTACATAAAGAATAAAACCCTTTTTCAACCCAAGCTTCTTAGATGCTTGAACATAAAATACTCTATTGAGATTCGTGGTAGATTGTGTATATGCTTGAGTGATATCACTAATTAGTGTTGGTATTAACTTGGTCAGTTAAAGTATAAATACTTAAATCTTTTTTTGTATAATCATCGTTATTATTCTTTATATAATCTATAGAATGAAGAACGATTTTATAGACATTCTTAAAATGCTAGTACGCTTAATACGGTTAGACATATTATTCGTATAACAGCCCAAAAGTTATATAATCCATTTCCCAATATTAACAATTATCTAAAAGTGAAAAGATTATATGTTTAATCCTTAATTTTCTCTTTCTACCCATTAGGATTTTTTGATTATCAATTTATTAATATTAATCAAATTCTTTAATACTTAACAAAGCCTATTTTTAATTATAATATTCGTTAGATTAGAATTACCATTAATCCATTTAATCTCTATAATCTCCCTATGCTTATATAATTAATAAAATAATATAATATTAATTATAAGTCTTTTTTTGGTTATAATATCCAATTTAGTTAATAATTTATATAATAACTTCGAATCGATATAGATAACAAATGGAATCTGTTTCTTAAACTTTATAATAATATTAATAAATCCTTTAATTACAGTTTCTACATTAAAGCCAAATATTAGTTTATATAATTCTAAAGCTAATACACTTTTTGTAATTCTCTTGCATTTAATGGATATTTAATATATAATATTGGTATTATTATATTTATTAATAAAGTATATAATATGTTCTATTTAAGAAAAGAAATCGAAATTGTTTGCAAATAATACATTTATAAATATAATCAACTTAATCGAATCGATGTTAAAAGGAACAAAATTAAAGCTTTTTAATTAATTATTCATTTGTTATTTAAAGATTTTATTTAATTTTTTAATATTATCTTTTTTTGGATTAATTACCTAAACAATAATAGAAAGATAATATAACGCCTTCAACTAATATATAATTGTAATATATATTCCTTAAACTTTCTGGATAATATATTAATTCTTCAATATAACATCCTTTTGCTTTTTTCCTTTTATATCTGAAATATTCATTTTTTCCAATTAAATAGTACATATATTATTGTATTGCTTTTCTTAATTAAAATAAATATAATCGTTTTTAAATATAATCAATCCTCTATTAAATTTAAATAATATATCTTTCTAAAGCTTTTTACAGTCCTTAACTATAAAATATGTTTTTTCTAATTATTTTTATTCTAATTTTGCAAATTCTTTATCCACAATTATAAAAGTATTATTCATTTATAATCTTATAATATCAAATTCCATCCTATTTGTATACAAAAAGTATAAATTATATATAAATTACTCTATTTTAAATTATTCTTTATAATAACTATAATATATATTAAACTAATAATTTTTTGTTTTAGAAATATTATAAAATAATTTCATTATATAAAAAATAAAACCCTTTTCCAACCCAAATTCCTTAAATATTTGAATATAAAATACTCTATTGAGATTTATAGTAAATTGTATATATACTTAAATGATATCTTTTAAATATATTAAAACTTTTAGTAATAATATATGTATTATAGCTACAAATGAAATAATAATATATTAATTAATATATTAAATAGTAGGGGATTATATTAAAACATTAGTTTTATTACCATTTTTATATATTTAAACTATAAGTCAAGATTTCGGAAATGCCTTTTTAATATCCTTATTCTTCATTTTATTAACAAATTTCGAAATCTCCTCTTCTCTCTTTCCGAATTTAATATTTATAGCTTTTGCTTATGATGTATTAATTATAGTATCAAAGACTTTCTGCCATACTTTAAATTGTTCATTTCCGATAGTAGATTTATAGGTTGTTTCTATATCAATACAAATTCTAAAGAATTCTTTATTAAAATACTTTTTTGATATGTAAAACGCTTTCTCAAATACTTTCCCATTTATCTTTCCATATACCTTTTTATTAAAAAGAGTATATTGCAATGTATAAGTTATTAATTTTTCAATAACCTTTTTGCTATTAATTAATTCAGAATTAATAAAGAATAAATCCTCTTCCTTCTAATCCTTAAGGTTTAAATCTAAAAAGAAAATGGCTATTTTTTGATTCCGATCCAAATTCTTTTTCTTTCTCTTAACCTCCATCAACCACTAATCATAACGCTTTTTAAAGCTGTTATTGCTTCCAGTACTAAATCGATTTCTTTATTTCTGTTTATATTCTTTTTGTTTCTATAGAGTATATTTAGTTAATCAATATTCTTCCTTTTTGTAAATCCAGTATTTTCTAACAAAATTGTTATTTTGATCTTATAATGCACATATATTTAACAAATTATTCCAGAAATATAAGAATTATATATTTCTATTTGATAAGTACAAACTAAAGCTTCATAATATATAATTGCTATTATTATTACGAAATCTTTGGTTTATAAAAAAAATCGAATTTTTCGTTTTATATAATTTCTTTTATATAATAATGGTTTGTTTCAATTATTATATAAATTCTGGTATATTCTTTATAGGATTAAAGTAAACAAAATCGTATATTAATACCTTTTGATAAACAAGTATAAATTTATTATATATATATATCAAATTTCTTATTTTTTTCTAAAGTTGTATTTAAAAACTTTGTAACTTTTTTGCTATAATATTAAAAGATTTGTTAAAGGTTTTATCCTTATTATTCTTTTTTATAGTAATAAAAATGATTATATTCTATTAAACGAATATATTTCTTTTTATATTAAATTCCTTTAAATTTCTATTTTATATATTTGTATAGGTTTTTAAAAGTATTTAATAAATTATTTTAGCTGAAATAATAAAAGTTTAAAGTATTGCTTTTCAGCATTATAGGGAATGTTTAATAAAATTATTTTATAAAAAGCTTTGTTTAATAAACTATTTTATAAAAAATTGAAAGTTTATAATTAAAATTATTATTATTTTTTTCATATTTTTTATTAAATAAATAAAACTTCTATAAATTTAATAATGTATTAAACATATATAATAAATTCTTTTAATTCTTCTTATTATTCAATTATTCTTTTTAATTTCCTTTATTATTTTGTTTTTCTCTACCATTCTTATTGTTCGAATCGTTATCATTATTATTAAATAAATTGTTATCATTTTGTTCATTATTATCCTTAATTATCTTTTTAATCTTTTTTGATAAAAATTTAATTATATTAAAATCATTATTCTTTATAATTTTTTTTAATTTGCTTTATTATCCATAATATATTATTTGTTTTTTACGCTTACTTATATAGTTTATTTTATACATCTGTTTCTGATATAATAATATTAAATCTTTTGATTCAAAAAGTTTTTTTAAAGTTGTTAAATATCAAATTGATAAATAATTGCAAATTTGTTTTTTATAAATAGTTTAAAATCTTTATAAAAGATTTTAATAAGGTTATTATTATATATATGTCCTTTTTTGCATATATTTTATATTTATATTTAATATATTTCGAAAAATTCTTTTTATTGATCTTTTTAATAATTATATTATATATTAATATAATCTTATATTAATTATTGTAATAGTTAATTTAATCTTTTTCCTTCAATTTATTATATATTGCTATAATCATCAAAAATTAAATAAGTAAATAAATAGCCATTTTGTAAATGTAAATATAAAATGAATAGGAATGTAAAAAGTTGTAAAATGTAAATGTAAAATATAAAATATAAAATAAAAAATAAAATGGTTTTTTATATAATGTATAATACAAAGAATATATAATAGATACAAATATAATTTTGTTTTATTTGATAAAATTAATCTTTCAAATATATTTTTTTTTATAGAAAATTTTATTTAATAAGATTATATTTTAAAAATATATTTTTTAGTATTATTAAATTAATATAAAAATCTATTTAATAGATTTTATATCTAATTTATTAGCTTTTTTAGAATTCCTACCAATTTCAAAAACTATTTTTTAATATTTAGTATTAATTATAGAATCTAAAGTCTCTAATTTGTAATATTATTAATTAATATTGGTATTAATTTGGTTAATTAAAGTGTAAATACTTAAATCTCTTTTTGTATAATCATTGTTGTTATTCTTTATGTAATCTATGGAATGAAGGACGACTTTATAGACGTCCTTGAGGTGCTAGTACGCCTAATATGGTTAGACGTATTATTCGTACAGCAGCCCAAAAGTCACATGATCCATTTCCCGACATAGTACATTATTTGTTTTCTACATTTATTTATATAATTCATTTTGCACATTTATCTTTAATATAATAATAATATTGAATCCTTTGATTTAAAGAGTTTTTTCAAAATTGTTAAATATCGAATTAATAAACAATTACAAATTCGTTTTTTGTAAATAGTTTAAAATCTGTTACAACGGATTAGTAACAGGCTGTAGAATCACCAACTTATAGGCTATAATGGTATTATAGGCCTTAGTGATTCAGCTGTAGTATATCAGGGGACATTAAGCATCTAAGGAAAGCTTCAGGTATGTATATAGTATTAGTTATAGAATATCTTAGAAACCTAAAATATAGTTCCCAGAATAATAAATCCTAAAAAAAACAAAACATAATAAACAAAAAGGCTTTACTAGGATTAATAATATTCCAAAGGATTAGCTTTAAAACAAAAAAATAAATTAGAACATTAAAAATCACAGAATTAATATTCTGTAATAAATAACTTAAAAACGATAATATTCTAAAAACAACTAGTTATTTTAATTGCTTAAATAAAACGAAAATCTATATAAGGGAATAGGTTTTATTATAATATAAAACTTTATATTTAAAAATAATTATTAATTTTATTATTATAATTACAAAAATTGTAATTAATTACAATCTTATTGAATTCCTATTTAAAGTTTAGTTTAAATCATTTTAAAAAAACTCTAAACATTTTCATATAATTTTAAAAAGTAGCTTCTATAACATTTTAAGCATTCTTTCTGTTTCAAATACTAATTCAATACTAACTATTAATATAGTAACCAATAGTTTTTCCAAAAGCTAATAAGCTTTAATAAACAACTTTGATAATATTGAAATAATTAATACTCCCAAAAAAATTATCATCAATAAAACATTCAAAATTGTTTTACCAGATAAATACCAAAAAAATCAACAAAAACTCAATACTTTCTTATTATAACTTAAAATTTATTTTAAATTCAATTAAAATAAATTTATTAAAAAAGAATCTAAAAAGTATTTAAACTGTATTTATACCTTAAAGGTAAAGCCAGCAAATGGATTTAATTATACCTATACAATTATTTTAAATATAACGATAAAAAACGTATATAATCTATAAAAACCATCTTCAATAATTTCGAAGAATTCAAAATAGAAATCTATAGAATCTTCAGAAATTCCAATAAGTTAAAGGTAACAGAAAAAAAGATCTTTAATCTTAAATAGATAAGATTAATATTGAAGTATACTACAAAGTTCCGAAGATATACAGAAACAACTAAATAGAATAAAATTACTATTATAAATTATTACTATAAAAAACTTAAACCAGAAGTACATTTGAAATTTAATAAAAAAAGAAAAAACAATAATTTAAATAAATTAATTAAAAGTTCTATCAATACTAATAATTGCTTATATAAATATAAACAAATTTAACAATTATACAAACTTTAAATAAATTATAAATAAAAGCGTTATTGTAAGAATAAAAACCAAATTATATTTATAATATATAGAGTTACAGGGATTCTATAGAACTAAATACTATACATTATAAAAAGGGAAATAATAATCTAAAAAAGAAATAAAAACGGAAAAAACAATTTATACTTTAAATATAGAAAAGTAGGGTACCGAATAATAAATTGTTAAAATAAAAAAACAAAAAAAAGAAAGAATAATTTCAAATCCAAGTTTAGTAAAGGCCAACTTAACGTTATCTTTATATTCCAGAAATATCCAATTAAAATCAAAGAAATTGAAACCTTTATTAATAAAGAATTCCGGAAATTATTGAATAAGTTACTACAAAATTAAAAGAATATAAATATAGTAGATTTATAGAAATAAAAGTATTATCGAACCTTATTACCATCGATAATAGAAAAATGTATTAAGAAAAAGATATTAATAAATTATATAATAATAAACTAAACTACTTATTATAATAAATTCTATAGAATTTATTAATTAAATAAAGAAGCAATTGAATGGTTTTTTAAAAAAAGAAAGATAAGGAATTAATAATTTAATGAAATAAATAAAAAATAAATTATCCAATAATTAAATGTTATAAAATAAATAGGATAGATATACTACAAAATTAAAATAAACGGATAAATATAGTAAACTATAATAGATTTAAAAGTTACAAAAAACTTTATTGTATTAAAAACTATAAAGTACTTAGAAGTTCTATTTTAGAAAAAACAAAAACCTTACCAATTGCAATTAGTTGATAGATAACTAATAGAATTTGATAGAAATGTTTTATAGAAAACATAATTAATACAAATAAATATAATTCAACATTTAAAGATTATATAATTTAATATTATATTATTAAACTAATAATAGATTATTTTAGGGATATTATAATTGAAGATACATAATTCTAAAATAGATTAATTATAAAAGATAATAACATTCGATTAGTGTAAGAACAGTTATAAGGATATATTCAAAATATTTGCAAAATGGAATATACGCTAAAAGAAATTGAATGCGAATAATCCTAGTAATATAAAATATTCAGTTTAGGATTCTTTATTAAAAACAAAGACTAATACATTTTCTCTACAAATACAGAAGTTAACAATACAACAAAAAATTATAATCAAAACAAAAGAATTTATAATATTAGAATAGTATAAGAAATATAAATATATGTTTAAGGAACCAGGGATTTATAAGATTTTGTTAAAATATAAGCTATAGAATTATAAAATAATATTAGAGGAAAGCAAAATATCTATGCATACTCCAATTTATTTAATGTTAGTTGATAAATTAAAAACATTTAAAGAATATATTAATAACAATTTAATTAAGGAATAAATTAGAAAATCCATGTTCTAAGTAGCAAGTCTAATTATATGAATACTTAAGAAAAATGGTATTAAAAGATTAATTATGGATTACAGAAAGTTTAACACACTTACTAAAAAGGATCGATATCCACTTTTATTAATTATAGAATTAAGAGATTGATTAAACAGAGCTATTATATTTATTAAAATAAATCTAAAAAATAAATACTATTTAATCAAAATGAAGGAAGGCAAAAAATGAAAAAACTGCTTTTAAAACAAAATATAGATTATATAAAATATTAAGTTATACCATTTAAATTAATTAATATATCAACTATTTTTATAAGATTTATAAATAATGTATTGTTATTATACTTAAATACTTATTGTATATATATATTTGAACAATATTTTAGTATATTTAAATAATGAAAGTTAATATATTAAAAATATTAACAATATCCTCAAAAGCTTAGTTAAAACAAATTTGCTATATAAATCAAGCAAATGCGAATTCTATATTAAGCAAATAAAATTTTTAGGATTTATTGTATTAAGCTAAAAGCTTAAAATAAATAAAGATAAAATTAAGATAATGCTCAAATAGAAATAGTTAATTATAATTAAAAAAATACAATTCTTTTTAGAATTTATTAATTTTTATAAAAGATTTATTAAAAATTATTCAGGGATTATTACATTTTTAATTATGTTAATCAAAAAAGATTAAAAAAGTTTCGAATGGATTGCTAAAATATAAAAAAATTATTTAATATATTTAAACAAATAATAATAAAAAAAGCTAATACTATTAATTTTTGATTTAAAGAAAAAAATTATAATAGAAATGAACTCCTTAGATTTTGTTATAGAAGCAGTTCTAAACTAGTTGGATTAGAATAAGAAATATTAATTAATTGCATTTTATTTATAAAAGCTATCATCAATTAAATTGAACTATAAAATATACAAATAAAGAATTACTAGCGATAATAAATGTATTTAAAGAATAGCAAATATATTTAGAAGAATTGAAGTATATAATACAAATGTATACAAATTATAAGAATTTGGTTTATTTTATTATAACGAAATAATTAAATAAATAATAAATTAAATAATCAGAAACTATAATTAATTACAATTTTAAGATTTTATATATTAAAGAATCAGAAAAACGTTAGGGCCGATATTTTTAATCGAAAACCAGAATATTAAAAGAATAAATTGTATAAATTATACATTATATTTTAAAAAAAAAGAAGCGAATTATTAATTTATAATATACTATAACTCACAATTACATATATATTGGAAAACAATTATTTAAAGATTCAAATTCAATTATATTATAACAAAAATGCTATAATTATATATATATACAAAATAATAAAACCAGGATTTATAATAGAAAACGAGATTATATACTTTTATAGAAAAGTATATATTCTGAATTAAATAATTAAGGAATTTGTAATAGAACAATATGGGTTGCTAATATACAGATATTAAAGAATTATAAGAATATTTATAAAAATACAGAAAATTAGTTATTTTTTATATAAATGAGAATAATAGTTAAAGAAATTATTGAAAATTGTAATATCTGTATACGAAACAAATCATTATAATACACTCTGTATAATTAGCTTCAAACTTTAAATATACCTTTTTAACCATAGAAATCTATTATATGGAATTTTATAATCAAATTATTACTCTCAAAGGATTTTATTACAGGAATTAAATATAATACAATCCTCAATATAGTAAATAGATTAACAAAATTTGTTTATATAATATTATTTAAAGAAATATGAAATGTTAAATAATTAATATATATATTCTTAAAAAGTATAGTAAATATATACAGAGTATTAAATAAAATAATCTTGGATCGAAATAAACTTTTTATCTCGAAATTCTAGATTATTTTATTAATATTTATAAATATTAAAAAAAAGTTATTAATATTTTTTTATTTATAAATAGATGATTAAATAAAAAGAATCAATTAAATAATAAAAGCATATCTTAAAATACTATATAAATTATTGATAAAACAATTAGATAAAACTATTATTTATAGTATAATTTGTATATAATATATTAAAAACGGAAACCACAAAAATTACCCTAGCACAAATTAATTTTGGATTTAATCCACAAATGTATAAAACCTTAATACTACAAAAAATTAATACTAAATCAATAATAGTATAAATTGAATAATTAAAAGATTTTTTAAAAAACAATTGGCTTTTAATCTAAGATTTATATTTTCTAAAATAACAATGTATTATAATATGAAATATAGTATAGAACTTATATTTAAAGAAGGGAATAAAGTTTATTTATTATAATAAAATATCGAAATTAAGAAATCAAACAATAAATTTGATTATAGAAAACTAAAATCATTTAAGATTAATAAAGTAATAGGAACGATTAATTATTAATTAAAATTATTAAATATAATAAATATTCATTTAATATTCTATATATCTTTACTCAAATCAACATTATTAAAAATGCTAAATGTGTTATTTACAAAAATTAAACCAGTTAATTCAAACGTTATATACAATATCGAAATAATACTAAACTGCAAATATATTAGAAATAAGATTAAATATTTAATTAAATTGTTAGATTATCTATATTCAGAAAATACATAGAAAATTTAAAAAAGATTTTAGTTACTCTAAAAACTATAAATATTCTATCTAAAGTACCTATATTTATTAATAAAACCTTAAAATCTATATCAAATAACTCAAACAAAGAATTAAAAAAGTTAAAGAAAAAGGAACTAATAAAAGTAAATATAATATTAACGTTTACTATTTCTTCCTTAACATACTTTTTTTCAATTTTTTCCTTTTTTAATCTTTTCTTTTCCTTCGATTTTATTAGTTTATTGAAAGTTTATAAACTATAATAAAGCATTTCAGATTTATATTTCAATAGAAAACGTTTTTGCTTTTGTAATTGCAGGATTTTAGCTATAGCTTTTTCCTTTTTTTAATTCAATTTTTCCTTTTATTGAAACAAACTTTTCTAATTACTTTTAAACGGACCTTAAATATTACATTTTTTGTTATTACAAATATATTTATTGCATTATAAAAAATCAAAGAGCAAAACAATATATTTGTAATTAATGCGTTTATACAATAAGTATAAAAGTATTTCGAAACCTTTTTGTTTAATAAAATAACAAAACGGATTTGTTCTTTTCTTTTGTTAATAGTTAAAGAAAGTATAATGAAAAAAAAAAACTATAATTATTAAAAGTATACAAAAGGGAAAATGTATTAATATAAACGTTTAGGATAAGTATTAAATTAAGAAAGGGATAATATTACAATAGATTAATAATAGATTTATAAAATCACTAATTTATAAACTATAATAATATTATAGATTTTAATAATTTAATTGTAGTATATCAGAGAAAATTAAACACTCAAAGAAAGCTTTAAACATATATATAGTATTAATTATAGAATACTTTAGAAATCTAAAATATAATTTTCTAAAATAATAGATTTTAGAAAGAGATAGAATATAATAAATAAAAAAAGCTTTATTAGAATTAATAATATTCTAAAGAATTAGTTCCAAAACAAAAAAATAAATTAAAAATATTAAAAGTTATAAAATTAATGTTTTGTAATAAATAGTTTAAAAACAATAATGCTTTTAGAAATAATTGACTATTCCAATTGTTTAAAATAAAACGAAGATTTATATAAAAGAATAAGTTTTATTATAATATAAAAAACTTTATATTTAAAAACAATTATTAATTTTATTATTATAGTTACAAGAATTGCAATTAATTATAACCTTATTGAATTCCTACTTAAAGTTTAGTTTAAACCATTTTGAAAGAACTTTAAACACTTTTATATGATTCTAAAGGCAGCTCCCGTAACAAAATCCTTATAAAAGATTTTAACAAAATTATTATTATATATATCCTCCTTTGTATATACTTTGCGTTTATATTTAGTATATTTCGAAAAATCCTTTTTATCGATTTTCTTAATAATTATATTATATATCAATATAGTTTTATACTAATTATCGCAATAATCGATCTAATTTTCTTTCTTCAATTTATATATACCATTGTAGCCATTAAAAATTGAATGAATAAATAAATAGCTATTTCATAAATGTAAATGTAAAATGAATAAAAATATAGAAAATTATAGAATGTAAATATAAAATGTAGAATGTAAAATAAAGGATAAAGTAGTTTTTTATATAATGTATAATATAAAGAATGTATAATAAACGTAAATATAATTTCGTTTTATTTAATACAAAATCAATTTTTCAAATATATCTTTTTTTATAAAGAATTCTATTTAATAAAATTATATTTTAAAAAGTATATTTTTTAGCATTGCTAAATCAATATGAAAATCTATTTAATAAATCTTATATTTGATTTATTAGTTTTTTCAGAATTTCTATTAATTTTAAAAACTATTTTTTAATATTTAATATTAATTGTAAAATCTAAAGTCTCTAATTTGTAATATTATTAATTAATATTAATATTAATTTGGTTAATTAAAATGTAAAATATTTAAATCTTTTTTTGTATAATTATTATTGTTATTCTTTATATAATCTATAAAATGAAGAACAACTTTATAGACGTTCTTGAGGTACTAGTACACCTAATATAGTTAGATGTATTATTCGTACAGCAGCCCAAAAGTCACATGATCCATTTCCCGACAATAAAGGCAATAGAAGAGCAGTGTGGAAATTTTTGACGAGCCATAGAGACGAAGCCACGGCTATGACAACACAAGCTATGAGAGGTAACATTTTTATCGTATAATATACACCAGAGAAATGTGCATCGCTCGACTGACCTTTATGCAAAAGCACAAAGAAAGGAGTTTGAGATAGTGAGGGGTTAGAAGATTATATGCTTCATGATCACATATTGCGTCTCGCTTCTGAGAGCAATGCAGTGATACAATGCTGTAGTTCTACCGTTTTGGTGATTGGCTTCAGGGACTTTTCATCAATTGGCAAATGAAAGATCTGGAGATCGACCATTGTGTGGTACCATAGCAGGAAAATCATCAGAAATGATCCCCATATTGATGATTTATGCATGGAGAACCAATGTGAGCAAGTCTGCCACGGGAGAATGATTGATGGCATTCATATCGAGGTGCATGTACATTTAGCCATACGCAGTAGTGTAACCATAAACCGCACATTTTGTGATATCCAATCAAACCTCCTGACATACCAAGGTTCCATCTCTCATAGGGTAGGATCAACAGCACTCAGCCAATCAGTTATAATAGGTTGAAATAACTTTTTACTTGGAGAAATGTTGATAATTGTAACATGAATGATTGCTTTCAGCTCTTCTACAGGCTCTTTGAAAACTTTCAACATCAAAGTCTTCGGATGATTAGGATCTTATGAAACTCTTAAGCTTGAACTCGCTTATTTTCACGAAAATGTTCAACGATGTGAATCTCCTATATTTTCTGCTTTTGAAGATGAAGATCATGGCCTACTAGCCTATGGAGCAAATAGGTCGAGAATAGAGAATGGGCTCTAAGAGTGATACTCCGCAACCAATAGCTTTATTGACGCCTGCGTACTCAATGCTCAAACCCACCATATAATGATATCAGAGGCTAAAGGATTCCTCTAAACCTACCCCCTTCCCTATTCCTTAGCATGGCAGGATGGTGGGTGAAAATACTTGATGCGCCTAGAATGTAAATATTGTTTTTTTTGTATACTTACTATTTTACGCCTCGGTCAATATCATGAATATCTTCTATATTCCTTGAAAACAGAACCTGAAGAACACTCTTTTGTCTTATGAAGTCATGTGAATGGACGTGATGTGCCTCAACATGTCGTTGAGCAAAAATGGTAATATTATGTAAGCAATCAAAGACCCATCCAAAAATATCCCTGCTTGACTCTCACCAGTCCCCATGACATTGACTACTAGCTACATCACACGCTAATTGTGCATTCAGCAACTTGAGATGAATCTAAAAAACTCGAAGTAAGTAGATATACATACTTCGAAGTGAAAACTGCTGTATCCAAGTCTTTGGCTCTAACCCGATTATTAAGATTTTGACACCCTGTCACTGATCCTCCGCAGCTTACCTCTCTGCCGCTGTCTAGCTATTGATCAAGTTCTAGCATTGTATAGGTAGGTCCTGGGTAAGATAAACGTCACAGCTAAAACCCAATGTCTTCCAAGTAACGGGATTCTCTTTGACGTGCTGATTATGCACCATTTCTGATATGCACTAGCATTCAACTTATGGATCTTGGCTACTACAAGCGCTACGGGGGCTAAGTAAATAAACACGGCATTAAAAGAATCTTCTTTGGCCAACTTTATTTCAAGGATATCTGGATGAAACTTAAGGATCAGGAGAACTAGATTGAGTAAAGTCCAGTGCTCGAAGTCGCAAGCCTGGCCTCCCTTTAGTATCAAATTCTAACTTCTAAATTATAATTACACCTTTCTTGTCCAAACCCAATCTTAACATTCAAGGATCGACTGTTTTAACGTCCAAGTTTAAGTAAGACATTGGGACACTATAAGACTGGGAAACCTTCAAACATGTTCTCAAAATATCCACAAAGCCTCTCCGTCAAAATCAATTGCTGACCCTCTTGATCGCGGTTGGATATTTCTCACCAATAATTCTCATTACCTCTTTCCAAACCTGCTTTTGCATCGCTTGACCCTCTTGTCCTAGAATGTTATGTTTCACGGAACTATTCTCCTTAGCTGGTATCCTGTTCACAAGATCGTTCAAAACTTACTTCTTATACTTCTCCTCCGACTCATAATTCGTGTAATGTGTGCCATGCTCTGATGGAGAAGTTAAAGCCGCAAGCACATAAGTTCGAGCACCTCCTTCAGTAGTTTTGCAAGCAAGATTGCTCCATAAACTGATACCCATTCTCATCGCCATGTTGGTATTATACTCTCGTCCAAGGTTGGATTTGACCATGCCTGCAAACAATTAGGATCGGAATTCATCATTTATCTTTGGGTTACAATGAGTGGAAGGGCAACCTGGACAGATTGAGTTCACAATGACCTCAGGCCTAGATTCTCTTTAGTATACCATTTCAAATAACTGCTGGTACTAGAGAGGGGCCCAGCAAAGGATGATTTTGTACCTTTCATTTGTTCCCAATGCTAACTTAGCAATCTCATTGGCTGCGTACTGTTGGAGGAGTTTGCTCAAGGCATAGCCACTCTGCCCACTTTTCCAATTCTTTTTCGAGCTCCAGTATTTGAGCACGTTGTCCTTGGGCCAGTTGGAGATTTGGATATTCCTATGAAGTCCACCTGGAAGCTCGATGTTAGTCATACTCATTCAAGAATCCTCATAAGCTTTATATCAATTAGTCGTCCTGGTCTTTTCGAGAAACCAAACAATCTATCCAAAAGTTACTTACTTGTAACTATACCCAAATGAGCATTTCCTTTCCCAACTTCTTTCATCCAAGGCAATAGTAACAAAGCCAAGAAAGAGCTGGCAAGAACACTGATCTCAATCATAGTTTCACATCCTTCCTTGCCTATTTTGTGTTCTGTAGAAATAGCTCCAGCATTCAAACAAACAAAGTCAATTTCCTTAACATCTTTTATTACTTTGTCTGCAAAAACTTTTATGCTTTCAAAAGTGCTCATGTCCAACCTGACATCAATAATTAGCAAAATAAAAGGCAATACAGTTATAGAAACATTATTGCTCTATCCAATTCCGGGCTTTCACGCTGGAACTTCTGAAAGGAATGATACTTACTCTATGACTTTCACAATGTTTTTTGCTTTTGTCCCCGTTTCTGCTTCGATACTAGCCCTCGCTTGTTCTCCTTTTTCAAGAGATCTTCCAGTAATAACCACAGATTTTGCACCAAGGTCAACAAAATGCACTGCTGCTGCATATCCCAATCCAGATGTTGCACCAGTAATAAGAATGGATTTTCCTGAAAAGGTGTTGGGTGGTGGGGGAGGAGGAAGGTTGAATTTATTGTTCCAAATGGTTGATAATAAGGATAACATTTTGAGGGACTCCTGAGAAAATGATTGGATAGTAAACAATTTGGATCATCAATAAAAACTGCTTCTATAAAATAAATACAAATCAATTCGGGCATATAAGAGCTCTCGGAGACTTTGGGCTCAGTGCATGGGTCATGGAGGAACTTCATGCCGACTGTATTTCTAATCCTCACAAAGACCCATCATTGACCTAAGCTGAATCTGGAATATGAGGGGCCACTCCCTAAATCTAAGATTATCCAAAATAATGAGTTCCTACACGGTTTCTAACACAAGATGTAAAAAAGTAACAATATTCCCACCTTAAGCGGTAGCCTCGTCCCCGCATTATCAGCCTCGCTAAAGAATTTCCACTAGGCTGGCGCTCGCAAAGAAATAGTGCACAACATCTCCAACAATTCAATTTGCTCGCAACTTCTCCCCAAATTCCCGATTTTGTCGCTCTCGGAGAGCCTTCCCTCCCAAAATGCCACCTTCTTCCACACAACCTCTTCTCCTCTCCCCTGCCGAACTCTCTTACCTTCACACTTCGCTTTCACTCAACCCTCCAATCCGCCCTGATGCCCGCACATCTACTCAATTCCGTCCTCTTATCGCCGAATGTGATGTTCTCCCCGGCACAAATGGTAGCGCACGTATTTGTTTTGCAGATGGTACTGAAGCTATCGTGGGTGTGAAGTGCGAAGTTGAAAAATCGCGTCCGACTTATCAGGCCGCTGAATTTGGCGCCTCGGAAAATGACGACGAGGAGGAGGATGAAGATATGAGAGAAGCGATTGAGAAAGAGAAAACCGATAAGGAGCAAAGGGGCGAGAGAGATTGGTTGGAATTGAGTGTGGAGATTCCGGGGTTTAGGGATGATGATAGTATGCCTGTTTTTATGGCGGCCATGTTGAGTGAGGCGCTGCTGGCAGATGCAGAGTTTGTGGGGAGATTATGGATTAATTCAAGATATCATTGGAAGATATACGTTGATGTGAGTTTTCATATTCGATTACTTCCAATCTCTAAATTTCTCAAATTTCTTGAAAACTGACAATGCCCAGATTCTATTACTTTCGCAACCACTATCCTACCCATTACCCCTCCTTTCCTTGACAACCCATCTCGCGCTTCTCTCTACCCGTCTACCCCGTCTTAAATCCGAAGGTGATGAAGACCCTCTATTTGATGATGACTGGGAAGCGTCCGTCTACTTATATCCCCGAACACCGCAGTCCTCCAATACTCGACCACCAATAACGCTCCTCGTGATATCCGTAGGCGACAATATAATATTTGATCCAAGCAAAGAAGAACTTACGGTGGCGGAAGCCGTATTAGCTATCACCATTGGAGAAAGAAGACGAAAGGACGGAGATGTTGATATGGAGTCTAATACTGGAAGGGATTTAAGATTGTTTGCTGTGAGGACTGTGGATTTACCGGCTAGATTAACCGCTCCTGGTGTACCGAATACAATGAACACTGCTACTGGAGGTGCGGCGGCTGAGACGACAGATTTAGCTTCTACTCAAAGAGAGACGATGAAGGAAGGAGGCGTTTGGCAACCACCCAGAGGAGGAATTAAGAGGAAACTGGTCGCAACGATGATTTCAAAGGTTATGGAGCGCGGAGGTGTTGCAGAAGAGGTATTAGATGGTTTGGAGACTGTGGAGTTGGCCTAGTTTCGTGATTCTACAATGTTTTACAATGATACCCTTCGCCCACCCATGTACAATATATCTTGTCATTTTTCGGCTTAATGCTAGAATCCGATTTCAACACAAAGTGGTATCGCAACGCTCATCTACCTCTCACCAAATCCCCAACCATTTCTTACCCGAAAATTGTTTCTCATAAACCACCTTCTTCTCTCCTTCCTCCCCCTCCCGCTTCTCCTCTCCCCCAGCTGTCTCGGCAATCTTAGCCTCCTCCTCCTCTCCCAGCTTGATTCCTGGTCCCATAACCTCTTTATCAGTCTTAGCAGTCCAACCACCAAACCCTGTATCCTTATCCAATCCATGCGCCTTTCTATACGCAGCTCGCTTTGCAACATCCTCTACTTTATGTTTTCTCCTTTCCATCGTCTCTGCAGTCACATGTGCAGTATGCAGCTGTAAAACCTCATAACATGTTCTAGTAAATGCTATTGGGTGTAAAAATAGTTGGTGCCACTCAGGTAACATGTCTCCAAATGGGGAATCGCGTTTGAAATTGGTTATCCATACCCCTGCTGCGAGGGTAGAGAGAGTGCCCTGAGTTGGGGGTGTTAGATTTTATGGTTTGGAGGAGGGATAAGAGGGGGGAAAGATGGGGAAGGAAGGGTAATTACCAATGCGATCCATATATGAATAGATTTATTATTGATAAACCAATGCATAAAAGTCCCTTCTGGAGGCATCATATTTGGGTATTTCTTAACGCTTTGTCTGGCTATTTCTTCAGCACTCAATTGGGGTCCTGGATACCTGGGGGGATCTTTGCGGATGCGGGCAGGATGAGAGGGAGGATTGAATTTGGAGGGTTTCTCGAGGACGAGGGGTTTGGAGGATTTCTTGGATGCATTGTTCTTGGATTTCGAAGAGGCATTGCGAATGGTAGTTTTTGGGGATAGAGACCATAGGGGAGATCGTAAAGGCAAAAGGAATCTGGGTATGGAGGTCGTTGGCGGCATTGTGAATGCTGAATGGAATGAACTGCGTCACAATCTCATTAAGAACCTTGGAACTTCTTAATTGTGCTTGGTCGAGTAAATAAAATCAATGACACTCGTATCCAGAAAAATCAGACAGCTCCAAAATCAAATCCCGCCGTAATACGTTTACCCATCCATTCAGTCTCATGCATATAAAATTTCCACAAATCCTCCGTAACAACCCGACTTACGCCACACCTACTGACAATTTCCCATTTTCTTATTGGCTGGAGACGTTCGGGAAGTGTGGCTTGAAATGACCTCGTCAATTTCGGGATTAAATGCAAGCTGCGTCTTTTATTAGAGGAGGCACGTATTTCAAGATAATTTTCTCTTTCCTTTTCATTGTCCTGATACTATTTTGAAATTCTACCCTTTTTCTCACGACCTTACGATAACGAAAACAACCTTCGTTCATAATTACTTTACTTTTCTACATACATCTTAATTAGATAAAATGGGTTTCAAGCCAGGTACGTTTACATGCCTTTTTGAACGGTTTCCTGCTTCCGGGAGATGCGAATCGATTATGTCACGATGAGAAAGAAATTTGCCATTGAGAGCTGGGGAGTGTAAACCTCATCTTTGGCTCTCGTAGTGGTGATGATATCGTTCTGGGGGTGCTCGGCGTGTGTGGCAACAGGCATACTCATGTTGTTCATAAGAGGATAAATTTTACTTGTCTTGCCGCCGCCGGACAAGTCATTTCAATCTACCACTCTGCCAGGCCCTGAGGGCTTCTTTCGAAGCTTCTGCAACCAATAGTGAAGATGGCAGTATCTTCCTGCCCTCTTCACGGCCTCGATCGATACCAGATCATACTCTCCCACTCTAGGACCTTCACGTATCATTTATTTCATGAGACTTACGAAGGACAAACACTTACAACTTGCTTTTACAGGAGACGCAAAGAAGGGTGCCAACCTCTTCAAGACCAGATGTGCTCAATGCCACACTCTCGGTGAGGGTGAAGGAAACAAGATCGGTCCCAACCTTCACGGTCTTTTCGGACGTCAAACCGGTGCTGTTGAGGGTTACGCATACACCGATGCCAACAAGCAAAAGGCTATCACATGGAACGAGGAGACCCTCGTATGTTTTCCCATTACGCCATCAGGAATATCATATGAAAAGCAGTTACTGACATTAACTAGTTTGAATACCTCGAGAACCCAAAGAAATATATCCCAGGTACCAAGATGGCTTTCGGTGGATTGAAGAAGGACAAGGACAGGAACGACTTGATCCAGTATGTTTTACCTCCTATTATATTCATTAATTCGATACGGTTTCTACACCTACCTACCTACTACTATGATGATTTTCTTATTCGTTAAACTTCTTATGTCTATCATGACTATGAGGATAAAACATTATATTCCAATTGTTCCTTCTGAAAGTTCAGCTTGAATCATTTCCACTTTGAGACCTGGCACCAGCAGAGGCTAATACAATCACAGACACTTGAAGGAGAGCACCGCATAAATTATTTCACGAACAATGTATACATAGAATTAGACGCAGCGACTTGTACTCTAGGTTAGACAGATGTCCACTGGGTAGAAGGCATTTGGGTCGAGCTTTTTCGACCAAACAAAATACAAATAACCATACTCCTCTTCATACTGTTGCTCCCCATGAATTCTTGCCGTGATTCAAAACAAATATCACCCAAAGTCATGATAACTACTTGAGTATGGAACTAGAGATATAGCTTTTGTCGTCGAAAATACTACTGGGCAAGTACTAGATAACGAATTGATTGAATCCAATTGTCCATCCATTTCGATCTCATCTGATCTTTGCAAATCTTTAGCCCTGTAGATCTGAGGGAGATTCATGACATATATTGGATAGGGAAATCTACGGTCGATGCGAGACATCAAATATGTTATTAAAGCTCAGGCTGCCGATCATCACACCTAACGAAATCGACCTTCCTTCACACTAATAACTAGAACACTTTTATCGATATACCTTTCAGTATTTACTAAGTCTGACCATCACCAGGTAGCGATCCAACCGCATAACACAAACGAGATGAAACATTGGCATGGCATTCAACGCTGGTATTTAATTTCTACCTATGCCTATCCTATCTTTCAAATGACTCTTCTTTCCTACGTCATCTTATCTTCACTACATTGTCGTGACCTATCCGGCTGTGATATCAGTTCTGCTAGGTAATGGTGCTTCCCCCGGTGTAGGGTCAGTCAGTTGTGTTTCTACCGGATCTAGATTTGATTACCGAATAGAGCTTCTCGGCGCCGCTTATACATTGCATGTTGGCGCCTAGCTTGTTCATGGTTTCTAACCATTCATCATAAGGGTCTGAGTCGAAGACTATGCCGCCGCCTGTAGAGCTTATTAATTTCTGGATGAAGATATAGGGGCCCATAGGCTCGGTCATTTGCGACGAGAAACTGAGAGTGAAAAAAAGTGGAACATACCAGCTTGTAAATAAGCAACTCCATCTTTAACTAGCATGGTTCTCAAGGCAATACATGTATCCATTGCCCCTTCAAACTCATTTCCATCAGCATCTACACTTCCATATCCAAAGTATCCGACTGCGCCCGCATATATACCCCTCTTCTCCTTTTCCAATTCGGCTATCAGTTCCATAGCTTTGACTTTTGGAGCACCGGACACAGTACCAGCGGGGAAAATGGAACGGAACGCATCAAATCGAGTTTTATCTTTCCTTAACATTCCCGATACTTGTGATACCAAATGTTGCACGTGACTGAACTTTTCAACAACCATTAATCTATCTACGCGAGTACTTAGGGGATCGCATACACGATTGATGTCATTACGTGCGAGATCGACAAGCATGATGTGTTCAGCACGATCTTTGAGGGAGTTGCGCAGTTCCTCGGCGAGTGCTTCATCGATTTGTGGATCGGGGTTGCGTTTCACGGTACCCGCGATGGGATGGGTTAAAACGCGGCCTTCTTCTGTTTTGACGAGGAGTTCTGGGGAAGCGCCTAAAATTTGAAACTCACCGCAGTTAACGTAGAAAAGGTAAGGCGAAGGATTGACAGTACGAAGGTGACGGTATATGTTGAAGGGATGGAGAGAAGTTGGTCTTGCGAAGCGCTGTGAAGGTACTGCTTGAATAATATCACCGGACGTGATGTGAGTTTTGAGTCTTGTAACATGATCCTCATAGCCCTCTTGACCGATGTTAGAAGTATATTCGTTATCTAGTTTTATAGGTTGTTGGACGGGTAATGGTGTATCCTGCGATTCAAGAACAGAGACAAATTCATCAATAATTTCTTGCGCTTTCTCATACTCTGCTGGAATTTGAGAGAAGTCCTCCGGAACATGAAGATATGTGATAACCTTCATAACACCATAGAATCGATCGAACGCGATAATCGTATCAAATAGCATAAAGAGTGACTCGGGGACTTTGAGAACATCTTGCATAGGTCGTGCAGTTTTTGGCTCGAAATATCGCACACAATCGTATCCCACATATCCAATTGCTCCTCCTGTCAAAGGTGGTAGTTTCTGTCCCGGGATTTGTGCTACTCTGCATTTTGCTAACTCTGCCTCGAGCGCTGGCAATGGATCTGCCTGTTCGCCATGTCCTTCACCGGTTTTGAGGATCTTTCGAGGCTCAGCTCCTATAAAACTATATCTCCCAACATTTTCTGTAGCTGCACTTTCAAATAAGAAGGAATAGTCCGATTTTGAATGCGCCGAGATTTTAAGGTATGCAGCAGACGGTGTAATGAGATCGGAGCAGATTTCTTTGTAGATAGGAACTAAATTGGGGGCATCTGGCTTTCCTTTGGATTTGGAAAGAACATCCGATATTTCCGCCAAAGAAGGCGAGATATCCTAATTGTATGTGAGCTATTTTGCCAATTTTGAAGAGTCATATTTCGACTTACCCCAACCACCATTCTGTATGAGATAAGTAGATTGAAAGGGGAAATGGGAGGTATAAAAACCGATAGCACAATAGAACTGAATAGAAAAGGAATTGGAAAAGAACCAAAACAATCTCGGAGAAGTATCTAAGTACCTGATAATCACGGAAACAATCCTTTGTGAGTTGTGGTTAAGTATGATACTCAATAGGAAAATGAGTAAATAAATTGTCTAGCGCAACGGAAGTGACTCTTTGGCAGTAAATCAAAGGCGGTGACTAATATGAGTCCTTCTACCGAAAATACTAACCTCAAAAGCCAGGACTTTTCCACCCCACTACGCCGACATAACCGCAGATTATTGAGATCTACCATTGGTTTGTATGAGGGGTTGTGCATTATGAGTGGCATTTCATAATGCATCCACGTGAAACCTTTACAACAAAATGATTTCTTGGTTAATGCATGTAATACTCCAAAGATGAATATCCTGGGTCTTCGTCGCCATTTCAATTCTCCTCTGTCATTTACCAACGTCGATGCTTTGGCAACCGCCCCATCAAATTCCTCGAATCAGGACTCTCAGGACAATAAGGATGTGCTACTACAAAGACTCAATGACCTCGTAGTCAGGCTGTCACATGATGATGCAGAGGATGCTGCTATCACTGCATTGCATAAGAAAGCTGATGAGATGGAAACACTGTTGAAAGTGGAATATTCTATGGATCTGGATCCCAGAGTATCTCCCAAAAAAGTGAAACCACCGCCACAGAGGAGGGATTCGAATGAGGTGTTTTGGGGAAGACCATTAGCTCCTACAAGAACTAGCTACCTACGACGGCCGAGTTCTCCATCACGAAGGGTTCACAGCACTTCATACGATAAGACTGTAGTAGCAGTCGCGAAAGCTGCTGAGATAGCAACATCGGCTGAAGAACTGAACGTAAGACTTGCCAAAGCTGTCGGAGAACTTCAAGCTTCTAGAATAGAAAGCGATGTAAGTTTGCATGGACCACTCGACTTCAAATGACAAGGTACGATTACTCATGTATTGTATGTAGAAGATCCTCGCTTGGCACGTCTCCAAGTTGGGCATATGCAGTCAAGAGATCACTACCCTAGAAGAACACATTTTGAATCTGTAGGTATTGATTTCAGTTTTGTCTTTCCCTTTGCCCACAATTTTCTGGCATTTTGTTTTCTTTAGACTAAGAACTTTTTCCATCAACCCAGCCAGGAAGAGCTGGAAACCAGTCAATCGCTACTCAGTCGTACCCAAATCGAGATGCAAACGATGGCAGCAAAACACGCGAAAGCTCTGGAGGATATCAGTTGGAGAGAGGATTGGGATGAACTAAATCAGGATATGGATATGAGAGGTAATAGTAGCATAGGGGTTTGGGATGACCCTTCCGAGTATCCTGGCGAATAAAATATCAACAGCATGATTGTTTCACACCCGATAATTTGTTGAAGATGAGTGGTAGCTTTGGCACCATGACTGTACAGAAATTTGTTGATGGCTTACGGGTTGAGAGACACTAAATGTGCATTGAAGTGGCAGATCAAGTCGATGTTGCAGTATCTTCACTTTGGATGTTTAATATCTAGACCAAGTGGTCTCTATGCAGGCAATATTTTTTGGCAAGCTATAAGTTGTTCATGGACCACAAAATCAGATTAGTAGTACCAGGGCCTGCAACGCCCTTTTATCACGACAATCACTTCAACCGAGTTGAAAGAGTTGGGGCTATAGGCACGTGCGGAATCGCCTTTTACATCGCTACCATCCATCCAGACAATGAATACCTAGTTCTTATTAAGGTAGCATGACCAACGTTTTAATATTTAGACAATGCTTACCGTCGCTATAACAAGAGATGGTAGTATTACGTATACTTATGGTTTCAAAAGCCAACCAACCATCCACGAATTGTGCGAAGGCTATTCCATACGTCCACAATGCCATGATACAAATATTGTTATGCACGAGGTATGAATGATACGGAGGTCCAAGTACCGAATATACGAGTACTTAAATTGGTAACTTGAGGGTGCGAGATTGGACCCGAGTAGGTCAGGTGCATTTTAGAGAGCAAGGTGTAGCAATCCATGGTGTTTAACCTGGATGTTGCTGAGGTCAAAAATTTTATGAGCTTTTTGTTACTTAGTATTGGGCGGCGGGCGGCGTATGGCCAGGAGCCAGCATGGTAAGGTACCATCGTGTTTGGGAAAAAAGAAGACAAATGGTTCTTTTGATCTATCTGAGGGCTTAATTTTACTTCAGAATATACCAATTTATGAAAGATTGTTCGATAGTGAATCAAAAGTTAGAAGGAGGCCTCGAAAAGTAAAAATTACTGCTACACTTTCAACTGTCTATTTCCAGAATTCGAGATTTGAGCGAAAACGTCAAAATCACAATAGAGCGCATATGGCCAATTTGAATAACCAATAGAAAGACGGCGTCGAAACCTTCGTATACACCTCCAGCGCCTCAGTTATCCACAATGCAGTCGGCGATTTATTTGAGGCCGACGCGAAGTTCCTTTGAGTCTTTCATTTCATCCAAAAAGAACTTTATACCCATTCAAAAGCTCTGGGTGATGAGCTTGTCCTCAGGCATAATAACTCAAACCAGGGATTCCTCACCACATCCATCCGCCCCTCGAGTGATTTCAGCGAGAATGATCCTGGTTCAGCAAGGTCTTTCGTTGGCAAAAGCCAAATCGGAAATGTGGGAACACTCCCTCCACTTCCACCTTTGTTGGGGACATTATCGATTCTCACATTCTAGCTACTCTCTATTGAATAATCATACAGCTCCTAGTTTTATTGAAGATGAAACAATGCGTGTAGATGGCCAAGGATTTCTAACCACTAATGATGATCATATTCTCTTCTGTAGGTTTAGCCTGTGCAACTGGTAATGTTGCAGGTCTGAAGAAGATGTGTGATCAATGCCGAAGATTGTAGGGCTATCTGTTGCTGTTATTGCCGAGTGGGTGGTGCGGATTCTATTGGTTGGGCGAAAGAAATCGAGGGTTAATCGAGTGAGTGCTCTATATAGTTGTATGAGGAGAGCGTATCGAATCTATGAGGCTAAACTGGCTCTGGGTTAGAAGCCTTATGTAAGCTTGAAGGGGGGTGTTAGACGTGGTGGAGGAGCGCAATATTCACTTGATAATGCCTCTGTTGCACTGGCTGCGTGATTAAGGGCATGCATTATGTGAATATTCGTGTGGTGGCATTTATTGAATGTAGTTTTGATATGGCCACTCTATGGGGATGGGCAATGATGATAGAAGACGAGGATAGCAAAATTTAGTCACAAAAATGGTTTTCTTTTCCAGCATAAAATTCCGGCATTAGATTGTCAAGAGGAAAGTAGAGAATAAGAAATATAAATGTTTTTTCATTTGCAGAACTAAAATTGACAAAGAATCATCAATTCATCAGGCCGTTAATCGCACGTGTTCCAACGCAGTAGTAGCTCGCGTACTTGATTCCTGAATTTCCTAGCTCCTTATAATGACAAAAGAGTGGTAAGAAAATCATCATTCCAACTTCAATCTTTGGAAAACCTGAGAATAACTTCCCAATAAGATTTTACAAAAGGCAAAAACCAACCAGTCCAACGTTGGGGCAAATAGGTATAAGCCAACTTTTCCCTTGTCAATGTTGAGTTAATAGAAATTTTGAGTAAATCAGGATTCCGTTGGATCAACTGAACCGGGGTCAATCGGACCGGGAACATTGGGTTCGCTAGGCTGAGGATTGTTGTCTCCAGCAGCCACCTTGGCAATAACACCTGCCTCCGCAACATATGCGTCAAGATTCTCATTGCTGAGAATTTGGAAGACTTTATCAAGCTTGTCGGAATTTTTCTCGATCTCCTCCCAGTTGATATCAGCTTGAAATACAGCATAGTTCATAGTGAACTTGAATCGTTCAGTAGATTCACTGCCCCAGCAGGTACTGATGGACTGTGTATACGCCTCGCCATCAATGTGCAAGTAAAAGAATTTGACTCTGGGCTGATATACCATGAGTTTGTCGCTGTCGTCTCCGCTGATATTAATATGCTGAACAAGATTCATTGGAATAAAGTGAGAGACTGTTCTTTTGGTATCGCTAGAGTCAAGTTTGATTGATGCAACGGCTTGTATGTATTCTTGAATCACCCCTGCTATTTGTTTCTCTTTATCGGTCTCGATTCCGTACGGTGCAAAGAGGAGGTTGGTAAAGTTGAGTGTGAAGTTGGATTTCTCAACGTCCTTGCTAAAGCTCGCGCCATCGGTTCCGGGTAGCATCTTTAATTCTTGGTGTAAGAAACTTCCACATGATAATTGCAAAATCTGCGCAGAGAAACATGGAGTGTATCGACGCATGGAACAATGTGAAGGTAAGTTGAACATAGCAATATTTACGACAAGATTTTTCTGAATAATCTACCACTTGGTAGAATAATTAAATTCAGCTTGAACAATGAAATATTACATCAGTCTAATAAGGATCATTTGGAAGCCGAAATAATGATTTTTGGATACGTTCCCATGAGTCCGCACACCAATATTGGAGAGCAAAAAGTTCAAAAGTGACACTTACATAGTAACCTGCCAATCCACCCCCAACCGAACTACCCGTTGTCACTTGCCAGGCATTATTCGCATTTTCATCGAATGCTAGACTGGCTTGAACAGGATCGGTTATCGAATAAGGCGTCTTGCGTCCATCTTGTTGCATTTTTTGTACCTTGAGAATAGCTTGAAATAGACCACCTAAGCCAGATAACTTGTTGGAATCGGTAAACATCTCATATGCCTTTGCTTTGTCGTCATCTGATGTGCTAGAGGAAGTATCTGGCTCAAGCGCAATGGTAGGTGGCTTAGGTGCCACGCCATCCTTAACCTGATCTGCCGCTGGCTTTTTGTCATCACTCAAGATGGCCATAACATCAGCGAGCGATTCACCCTGGGGTACCGTTGGCGCCTCTGATTTGGCCTCAACGGACTCATCAGCCGACTCGGCTCCTGCGAAGCTACTTTTCATCATCATCATCATGGGGACCGGGGGTGCTGGCGGTGGTAATGCCTTTGTACTCGGATTCTTCAGGGTATTCAAACCAAGAAGTACTCGTGTTGCTGCAGGAGAGTACTTGAATTTGGGTAGATCGGGTCTAATTAGTAAAAGTTAGTAACTGGCCCTCGAACGTGGGATGTTACAAACCTAGTTTTCAGAGGAGCTTCAAGTAGATCAAGGCGCTTTATAGCTTTCTCCAATATGTCTTGGGCATTTTGATGCAATTTTCCGACAGAAGTATCAATTAATCGATCTGGCTCAATTCGAGGCAGCTCCACACGACCAGCGGGCTTGAGTTCTGTATATTCAGGATCATTGGGATAGATATCAAGACAAAGTGTCTCTGCATAAGTCAATGCGATTACTGTATGAGGCTCGAGTTCGATGGAATCTGGGATGCCAAAGAATTGTTGTTCACCACTGGCTCCTTCGATCATGAACTTCCTAATGGTGGTAGTGTGATGAAGCACTTCTCTTCCGGGCAAGATGGTGGTAAAGTATCTATCGTCGAGAATGGCACACACATGGTCAGCCTCCCCCAGTCGATTCAAAAGATGGCATTGCTTCAATCGAAGGAAAGCTTCTGATGCCATATTGTCGACGAAGACAATGGTTTTGGTGGTATTTTAGTAGTATTGACTGTAGTCTAGAATAGTGCTGATAAACCAGTGTTGCAACACGCTTTCAATGATGTTCTAGTATTAACTTTCTGCTTGAGAATGAAGATAGCTTTGAATGGAAGCAAAACTACGCAAAACAAACATGCTTTATATTTATATCATTCAAAATTAATATTATTGAAGGATACATTTCTATCGGAGAAGCTGGGCGTCGTCCTGCCTCCGTCTTCCAGCTGTAGCCTATCTCTCCGCCATGCATTACAATAATGAAGGCTTGTCAAACAACTTCGAAAGTTAGGCCGAAAATAATGCTCCCAGCCAGCCACTGTCTCAATTTAGACCTTATCTATCATAAAAATCGAGAATGTTGCGTAACAAGTAAAGTTGATAATAATCTGGGAAAATGTTTCTAATATTTACGCTCACAACCAGTCATTTTCCCAATGTTGAGCTTAGGGAGACCTTCTACAATGTAAGGTGAGACTTGTGCGCACTTTTCAAGACCGACTGATATTATCAATATTATCAAGTCTGAAATTTGGGCAGAGATGGATGATAACTTGCACCAGTATCAAATTCGAATCCACCGGTTATGGTGAAGCATAATCTGTCAACTGATCTTGAAAAAATAATTTACTGTCATCCACTTACTTCCCCACGTTCGAGATTCCACACGTTATCTACTATGTAACACGAAAGACGTTGGCGATAAACGAGTTCAAAGGATGATGTTCGATTAGAGTGCTTACAGCCATCCACCTTTTCATACATTGAGGATATCACTCCCCCTCTTTCAATCTTCAAACCCTTCTGCAATCATGTAATACGAAAACGGTGTGCATTAATGAATCCGGAGATTGATTTATGTTGGAAACGATGCGCCAATGTCCAATTAAAGTGTTTATGCATAGCAACTTCCCCGCTTTCAACCTTGCTTTACCAAATTCTGAACGATGAAAGACACCGCACACTACGAATCATTGATTTCTCAAAATTCTTTATCAGATCGATCAATCATTATCTTGAGCTGGTGACCCAACAGAGCTTGTTGAGGCCAGCCTGGTGACTTACTGAATGGCCTGACTTAAAATATTCAACCGAGCTATTGGTCAAACTGGGCTTTCTGTCACCCCTAAAAAGTGTATTTCTATTCGATATAAATTCAGACAAGATTGAATCACCACCTTGATTTGTGTTATCAAGATACGGTCTTTCAATCGCTTATTGGACTTGAGTGATTTGACATGAGGTTTTTTGTCCGTGGGTTGCCGTACTATGGAAGGCATAAATTGCGTGCATCTATGGAAGATATCAACTACCAGAAAAGAGACAATGAATAGTAAAAAAAGCAACACAATATATGCACCAAGAACTATATTGAAGCTTCTCCACTTGGGATAAATTGAAAAAATATGCAATACAACCTCGTATCAAAACTCCTAATCAACCGCCAATACCGGAAGTTTACAAGACGCTCGGGTGAAACGGAAGTCAAAACCTATGAATCCATATTACTGAAGTATGGACACAATGGAATGTGAACATGCAGTAGTCGTATACTCCATATTCCTGGTGTATCAATCGCGGCAAAGGAAATTTCGCTCCAAAAGACCTATTGATTTGTAGTTCTTCGCCTGTCGCTTTCGTAGGGCATCCAATATTTCAGACATATTCAAGAATCAAAATCTCTTGTTGTAAGACAACCATCCGACCAAACTCACTGTACCTTCATCAAAATTTCTCATCTTGAGATATTTTGCTTCCAGAGCGCGAAAAACTTTTAGCACTTTATCCAATCTATCAATCACTCATACTGTTAATATGGAACCTGATAGGAGAGACGCACTGATCCCCCCGAACGACCCAAATAATCCTCGATGGCTCCTTGATCTTCAGGGTTGGAGGCTTGAACGATACATTGATGTTGCTAATACCCTTGAGCCCGAGGGCTATGGCATCGTCTCCTATACCTGGGGTTATATCGCAGACCTCAGCAGGCCGCAGCCAGACGATGAACTGCCAGCCGGTCTGCTTTGGGATATACCAACGACTACTGGATTTGATCTTGATGGAGCGAAGCAGGTAATGAAAACCATTGGCACACGTTATATTTGGTGGGACTGGATGTGTGTCCCCCAGGAAACTCTAAATGGTCAGCGGACCATTACTTCTCGCTTGAGAGATGCAAAGCACCAGGAAATCGGGAAGCAACTGTTAGACTCTTATTACATGTCTCATTGAAACAAAATCTAATTACTTTATCAGAAACATATATCGAAACGCCAAGAAAAGTATTGTGTGGCTCCATTCGACGTTTTGGAATTTGCAATCTCCATTAAAAACGCTACTTCTGGCCGGTTCAAAACAAGGGGACCCACTACCAACAGACCCCAAGAAGTATTTTGAGAAGATAATGCAATTGCTTACTCAATCCCGCACTCGAGAGGAAGGAGAGCGGTGGCTAGTCTCTGGCTGGACGCTTCAAGAAGGAGTGCTGCTTCCCGAAACGGTTTTAGTTGACGGCGCTAGTAATACTCTTAAGGATGATTCGTTTAAGCACAATGGGGGACGTGCTTCTGTAATTGATTTGACGGCTAGGATTACTGCACTCGCCATCGGAGTAGCCAAATCTTTCTTTCTGCAAGCCAATGGACAAGAACAAGCGAATAAGGTCGGTAGACTAATTGATGAATCAACTGAAATGGCAGACGAGTTCCGCCAGACTCTCTCAACTCTAGTTGCCTCTGGCCTTGTTGCATATGGTAAAGCTTCCCCACTTTACATACTTAGTGGCAAGCAAAGCCGTGAATTCGGCATGCCGCAAGATGCTTGCTGGGCGTTGATAGGAGCAATGGAGCTTGAGGGTGTCCCTGTCAACTACGAGCTCCCCATAGATAATATCAAGATGATATTTCTGACGGCTTTGTTTGAGAAATATCAATGGACAATGCTCCTACTTCCTCAGCCATTATTTCCTGTGAGCCATGGATGGTGGGCGAGCGACTTTCGATGGATCAACATTGTGGATGGCTTTCTGATTCCAGTTGGGTTGTTTGTAGATACACAGATAGGCTCCGGTTCCCAAGGTACGCTGCCACGCGTGTCACTCGGCAACACGATGACCTTGACTATCCAACCACCTGGGAAAAGTCAAACGTTCTCTCTGTTGAGAAATCTGGACATTAAATGGTATCTACATTACGTTCAAACCCAAACTGGATTTGAGATCCGCTCTTTGGCACCAAAGACGAATCCCGCCCCTTATATCTCTGATGCGGTTTTCTTGAAGCTAGAAGATCTCGGCAAGAATAACAACGCCCCTACTGTATCTTCAGGAATGAGATGCGTCGCCATCATGAGGTTTTGGACACCAGATGACAAAATTCCTGTCGGGACATTTGGTGGAATAGTCGATCTTTGGTCCACAGAAGAAAACACAGTCGAGGTATCAAGTCTGAAGCTCTATTCGTCGGTACAGAACACTTTCCCAGAGCCGACTAAACCTGAAACTAATGTTTAGGGATATCGATGGACATGAGGCCATCCATAGTCATTCATAGTCATTTTTACTGCAATATTAACTATTTGTTGATTGATAACAGCTTTTATGGTCGAAGCGTATTGCGCAGTTGTCTGTTGTGAGCCACGCGATGTAGTTGGTTGTAAGGATGTGATGAAGATAAATCGCATTTCCTCCGAACTCGAAATAGAACTACCTAGGTAGCTAGGGAAACTTGGTGACCTGTGCTTCACACTAAACCTACCTCGGACGTAAAACATTACACACCGGCCCATACACAAATACCGGTTGACGGGTCGCGTGGACGTCTATCCGATCTGTATACTCCTCCATAAATACATGAAAAAGCGACCTCAACAATCGTTCGCCGGGAAAGCCAAAATGCAACTGAACTCGATAATCAGATAATTAAATGTATAAGAGGGTTTGAATCCGTGTTATGCAAATCAGCGTACGAAGCTGTAAAATGACTTATGTTATGCATATGTAAGAGAACTGTAATGTGTCGCGCCAATGGAGGCTTATCGCGTGCTCAAGCCCGCCAGCAACAATGAAAACTCTCGCCCGCGCAAGATAATGTGCTTCTTAAGTTGTTTGCCGGAGCGTCAATCAGAAATAAATCGCTGAAGAACGTCGTACAGAATGAAGCTACAATTTAGAAGATCCCTCACTCGACTCTCGAACTCCCACGTGCACCACAATATAATCTCGGCCGAGACTGGGTTTCACGATTCATTCAACGACACCCACATCTTACAGCTGCTATTTGTGCGTTGGACTGAGTCCTTCCGAATGAATGGAGCAACAAAAAAATAACTTGGCGCGTCGTTTGACGCATATAAGGAGGGGATTCGAGAGCGTGGAATTACGCAGGAGAACAGTTGCATTGTAACAATGGAGTCAACTCGAATACACTCCATTCCAACCCTCGTATCAAGCATCAAGCGCATCTAGGTCGTTAGGAATAGGTTTCGATATTTCAATGTATTTGTGCGGATGGAACAATTCTTCCACCAATTTTGGCATTTCAAGGGCAGAAACATTCTTCAAAGCTGGATTCCAAAGGAGCGATCTAGGTTATCGGTTTTTTTCCAGCACACACAAAGAGTTGGAAAAGCAAAATTCACGGATTAGAGTTGTTCAAACCCATTTTTGGACCTGTCACTCGAATGAAAGCCAATGGTCAATATCGACTACATATACGTGATGACCACAACTTTTATATTAATTAGTGGAAGCTTAATAGCCCATTGCCTTCAGATTAGAGTCATTCTTACGATTCCTCCACCGCATATGTCGCGCTTACTTCAGGCGCTCGATATTGCAATTTTACGCCCCTTGCAAAAACGACTTACCGCAGCACTCTCACACTTGAACCAAACCCAACTTGTACGAATCCAGACGTTTGAATGGATGAAGACATATATAGAGGCTAGATCAAACGTCTGTAATCATCAGAATATCGATTCAACATGGTGTGGAGCCGGTTTGTTTCCTTTTATACCGAACAGAGCGCTTGGTGCGATAGTTCGATAGACAACTCCCGAGGTTGAAAGACCAAAAACACAAACTCAGTTTGTATTTTGATCAAATATTTATCAATAGTTCACCTCCGGATTGATCAGCCCTACGAACATAAAACAAGCCCTTGCTACTTTACAGATGATGGATCATGATATTCTAGTTCGATTCCCAAGCTCCATAATATGCATACCCTCAAGATGAACCTACTCTACTCCCTCTCCATCCGCGGAAATGGTCGTTTCATTGTTCGTTCCAAAATAACGGTATTGAATGCTGAACGTATAACTTACGGTACTTATGGATTGCAAGTGGGAGAAAAGTGTACTCGATGTACCAACCGCTTTCGAATGCATCGCAGTAAAAACCACAGCTCACTACACCACAATCCTAATACTGATCGCCATGACCTGTTATCTTGAGTATAGAGTGCAGGTGCTACTTAATATTCATGCGAGCCAAATGCAGTCTGGCTTTCAAAAACTCACTCTTGTTGAAAATTGAGAGCTATCTTTGTACTACACTTTTTAAACTGCGTCTATACGCATTCGCAATCAGGCGGAGCATTGTTGAGCGTATCAATTTGCAAACAATGATTATGCCGGTAATTTATCAGTATGCAGTTCTTCTGGTTTCATCCTACTATATCATGTCTATCCCAACGTATACACGGAGGTATCAGGGTGGCAGAGGATAATTTGACGAAGGCTTTCGAGATAGTGATTTTCAGATATATCTCAGCTGTCTATTTGGCTTTTGAAGTGTTAGAATGATAATATCAGCAATGAAGGTTGAAGTCGCCTAGCTAGGACGCCTTCGTCGATGCAGATGCATAGTCGAACTGGTTGCTCTGGGCCCAGGTTCAACCAATGTATGGATTCTATTGATGCACTAAATTTTATCACCCCTATCTCGAACGGCTATGGCCGGCCGTCTATAACATGCATGTTGTTCATAATTCATAGAGGGGTTGGATATCCCCTGTCCTTGTAACACTCCAACCAACAGTTGTTGGCTCGTTATACCCGACTTGCAGTTATCTCACTCAACTTCTTGTTGTTCGTTCCTTTGCACAGTCTAACTGTGAGTTAAGCAAAGATCCCATGGATCCTGACATCTCAGTTCACTATTCTTGATTGTCACGGATTTTACGAGATATGTTGTTCACATGTTCGTCCATTGACTTTGGATATCGTATGATAAAGCATACACAGGAAGATATAAACTCGGGATTTTCCGGGCTAAGGCTCTACGACCTGAACCAGAGTACTTTGGCACCACTCTGGAAAAGTGCAGAGATACCATACGTGAGAGTATCGCACGGATCTGATACCAATTACATCTTAAATGGTGTATGTCCTGAACTCGAATTGAGGCGAAAAGATCAAGAACTCTCCGGGCTATTTACAAGGAGTCTTGTCAACCTTGCCTATACTGGAAATTCCATATTTCAATCGAAAAAGCAGAAACAGTTTGTTGGTATTAACTTGGTCAGTTAAAGTGTAAGTACTTAAATCTCTTTTTGTATAATCATCGTTGTTATTCTTTATATAATCTATGGAATGAAGGATGACTTTATAAACGTCCTTGAGGTGCTAATATGCCTAATACGGTTAAACGTATTATTTGTATAGTAGTCCAAAAGTTATATAATCCATTTTCTGATACTGGCAATTATCTAAAAGTGAAAAGATTATATGTTTAATCTTTAATTTCCTTTTTTTACTTATTGGAACTTTTTGATTATTAATTTATTAATATTAATTAAGTTCTTTAATACTTGATAAAGCCTATCTTTGATTATAATATCCATTGGATTAAAATTATTATTAATCCATTTAATCTTCATAATCTCCTTACACTTATATGATTAACAAAGTAACATGATGTTAATTATAAATCTTTTTTTAGCTGTAATATTCAATTTAGTTAATAATTTGTATAATAACTTTAAATCAATATAGATAATAAATGAAATCTGTTTTTTAAGCTTTATAATAACATTAATAAATTCCTTAATTATAATTTCTATATTAAAGCCGAATATTAATCCATATAACTCTGAAATTAGTATACTTTTTGTAATTTTTCTTATATTTGATGGATATCCAATGTATAATATTAACATTATTATATTTATTAATAAAATATATAATATGTTTTATTTAAAAAAAGAAATTAAGGTTATTTATAAATAATATATTCGTAAATACAATCAATTTGATTGAATTGATGTTAAGAGGAACAAAGTTGAGGCCTTTTAATTAATTGCTCATTTATTATTTAAGAACCTTATTTAACTTTTTAATATCGTCTTCTTTTGGATTAATTATTTGGGTAATAACAAAAAGATGATATAACGCTTTCGGCTGATATACAATTGCAATATATACTTTTCAAACTTTCTAAACAATATATTAATTTTTTGATGTAATATTCTTTTGCTTTTTTCCTTTTATATCTAAAATATCCATTTTTTTTAATTAAACAATATATATATTATTATATTACTTCTTCTAATTAAAATAAATATAATTGTTTTTAAAATGTAATTAATTCTTTATTAAACTTAAATAATATATTTTTTTAAAATTTTTCATAATTCTTAACCATAAATGTACTTTCTTCAATTACTCTTATTTCAATTTTACAAATTCTTTATTCGCAATTATAAGAGTATCATTCATTTATAATTCTACGATACCAAATTCCATCCTATTTGTATATAAAAGGTATGAATTGTATATAAATTGCTTCATTTTAAGTCATTCTTTATAATAACTATAATATATATTAAATCAATAATTTTTTGCTTTAAAAATATTATAAAATGGTTTTATTATATAAAGAATAAAACCCTTTTCCAACCTAAACTCCTTAAATACTTAAATATAAAATACTTTATTGAGATTCATGGTAGATTGTATATATACTTAAATAATATCTTTCAAATATATTGAAACTTCTGGTAATAATATGCGTATTGTAATTATAAATAAAATAATAATATATTAATTAATATATTAAATAATAGAAAATTATATTAAAAACATTAGTTTGTTATTATTTTTATATACCTAAACTATAAATCGAGATTTCGGGAATGCTTTTTCAATACCCTTATTCTTTATCTTATCAACGAATTTCAAAGTCTCTATTACGACGGATTAGTAACAGGCTGTAGAATCACCAACGTATAGGCTATAATGGTATTATAGGCCTTAGTGATTCAGCTGCAGTATATTAGAGGACATTAAGCACTCAAGGAAAGCCTTAAGCATATATATAATATTAATTATAGGATATTCTAAAAATGTAGAATATAGTTTCTAAAACAATAAATCCTAGAAAACATTGAATATAACTTTGCAAACTTTTTGCGAAATTATATTAATAATATCCTAGGGGATTAGCTTTAGAATAAAAAATAAGCTAGAATACAGAAAGATATAGGAACCAGTATTATGTAAGGGGCTATTCTATCAATCCCATCAATTATTATTAATGGGATCAGTAGAATTCTATCATTTTCATCATTTTTAATAAGTAGAATCGATAAAACAATAGAGTATAAGAGTTTATATAAAAGAATGGGTTTTCTTATATATAAAGCTTTGTATTCAAGATAATAATCATTAGTTTCATTATTATAATTACAAGAATTGCAATTAGTTATAATTTTATCAAATTCCTATTTGAAGTTTAGTTTTAAACTATTTTAAAAGATCTCTAAACATTTCTATGTAATTTTAAAAGCAGCTTTCATAACATTTTGAGCATCATTTCTACTTCAAGTACTAATTCAATAATCAACCACTAATATAGCATTTAAAGCTACTATTACAAATCAATCTACCAAAGATATCAACAATATTGAAATAACTAATACTTTAAAGGAAATTATTATTAACGAAACATTTAAGATTACTTTATTAAACAAATATTAAAATAATTGATAAAAGTTTAATACTTTCCTTTTACAACTTGAAATCTATTTTTGATTTAATGAAGATAAGTTCATTATTAAGGAATTCAAAAGTATATAGGTTGTATTATATTTTCGAAGTAAAACAATTAAATAGATTTAATTATATTTGCACAATTATTTCGAGTATAACGATAAGGATTGTATATAATTTATCCAAATAATTTTTAATAGTTTTGAAGGATTTAAAACAAAGATTTGTAGAATCTTCAAAAATTCTAATAAGTTAAAAATAGCGAAAGATAAGATTTTCAATTTTAAGTAGATAGGATTAATATTGAAATATACTACAGAATTTTGAAGATATATTAGAACAACCAAATAGAACGAAATCGCTATTATAAATTACTATTATAAGGGACTCAAACCAGAAATCAGATTAGAATTAGAAAGATTTATTAAGAGTATAAATCTGAACGATTTAATTTAGAACTTTATTAAATTAAATGATTATCTCTATAAATATTAATAAAGCCAAAGATTATATAAACCTCAAAAAAATCAGAAACAAAAGCGTTATTATAAAAAATGAGAATAGATTATATTATAATCCATAAAGATATAGAAATTCTATAAAATTAAACGTTATATATTATATAAACAAAAACAATAATTCAAAAAAAAGATAAAAATGAAAAAACAATTTATACTTTGAATATAAAAAAGCAAAGTATTAAACAATAGATTACCAAAGCAAAAAAATAAAAGGAAAAAAAAGTAATTTCAAATCTAAATTTGATAAAGGCTAATTTAATATTATCTTTGCTATTTTAGAAAATTTAACTAAATCCGAAAATATTGAGATTTTTATTATTAAGGAATTTTAGTAATTACTAAAGGAATTATTACAAAATTAAAAAAATATAAATATAATAGATATATAAAAGCAAAAGTATTATCGAATTCTAATATTTTCTGTAACAAAAGAAAATTATTAGAATAAGATAAAAGCAAATTATATTACGATAAGCTGGATAGCTTATTATAATGAATTCTATAAAATTCATTAATTAGATAAAAAAACAATTGAATAGTTTTTTAAGAAAAGGAAGATGAAGAATTATTAGAATAATGTAATATATAAAAATTTAACTTTCAATATAATTTTGCAAGAAGTTTACAAAGTTATTTAGCAATTAAATATTACAAAATAAGTAGAATAGATATATTGTAAGATTCAAATAAATGGATATATATAATTAGTTATAATAAATTCAAAGGTTATAGGAAATTTTATTATATTAAAAACTGCAAAATATTTAGAAATACTATTTTAAATAAAACAATACTTTTATTAATTACAATTAATTAATAAACAACTAATAGGGTTTAACGGAAAGATTTTGTAGAAAACAATTTCAGTACGAATGGGTATAATTTAATATATAAAGGTTATACAGTTTAACGTTATACTATTAAGCCAATAATAGATTATTTTAGAAATGTTATGGTTGAAGGTATATAATCTGAAAATAAATTGGGTATAAGGAATTATAATATTTAATTAATGCAAAAGTGATTATAGGGATATACTAAAAGCGTTTGTAAAATGTAATATACGTTAAAGGAAATTGAATGCGAATAATATTGGTAATGTAGGATATTTAATCCAAAATTTTTTATTAAGAGTGAAGGCTAGTATATTTTCTTTACAAATATAGAAACCAATAATATAATACAAAATTGTAATCAAAACAAAAAAAAAACCTATAATACTAGAACAGTACAAAAAATATGAATATGTTTTCAAAAAACCAAAGATTTATAAAGCTTTATTGGAATATAAATTATAGGATTATAAAATAATATTGGAAGAAGATAAGATGTTTATATATATTTCAATTTATTCAATATTAGCTGATAAATTAAAAAGGTTTAGAAAATATATTAATAACAATTTAGCCAAAGGATAAATCAAGAAATCCATATTTCAAATGGCTAGTTCAACTATATAAATATCCAAAAAGAATAGATCCGATAAACTAATTATAAACTATAAAAAGCTTAATACATTTATTAAAAAGGATCGATATCCACTTCCATTAATTACAGAATTAAAAAATCGATTAAATGGAGCTACAATATTTACTAAAATAAACTTATGTAATAATTACTATTTAATCAAAATGAAGAAAAGCAAAAAATAAAAAACCACTTTCAAAACAAGATATAGGCTATACGAATATCAAGTTATACTATTCAAGCTAACTAATGTATTAATTATTTTTATAAGGTTTATAAATAATATATTATTATAATATTTAGATATTTATTATATATACTATTTGGACAATATTTTAGTATATTCAAACAATAAGGTTTAATACATTAAGGACGTTAGTAATATTTTTGAAAGCTTATTCAAAGCAGATTTACTATACAAATCAAGTAAATGCAAATTCTATATTATAGAGATAGAATTCTTAGGATTTATTGTATTAAGTCAAAGGCTTAAAATAAGCAAAGACAAAATTAAGGCAATGTTTGAATAAAAGCAGTCGATTATAATTAAGGAAGTATAATCCTTTTTAAGGTTTGTTAATTTCTATAAAAGATTTATTAAGGGTTATTCAGAAATTATTACATTTTTGATTATATTAACTAGAAAAGATTAAGGAAGCTTCGAATGGATTGCCAAAGTATAGGAGTTATTTGATACGTTTAAGCAAGCAATAATAGAAGAATTAATACTGTTAACTTTTGATTTAAAGAAAGAAATCATAGTGAAAACGGATTTTTCGGATTTTGTTATAGAAGCAGTTCTGAACTAATTGGGCCAAAATAGAAAATACCAATCAATTGCATTTTATTTCCAAAAACTATTATTAACTAAATTAAATTACAAGATATATAATAAAGAATTATTGGTAATAATCAATACATTTAAAAAATGGCAAGTATATTTGGAAGGATCGAAATATATAGTACAAATATATACAGATTATAAGAATTTGGTTTACTTTATTATAACGAAGCAATTAAACAAATAATAGATCAAATAATCGAAAACTATGGCTAATTACAATTTCAGAATTTTATATATTAAAGGATCAGAAAACGTTAAAGCCAATGCTTTTAACCAAAAACCAGAATATCAAAAAAACAAAATATATGAGTTATATGCTATATTCAAAAAAAACGGCGAATTATTGGTTTACAAATGTATTATAGCTTGTAATAATACATTTATTGAAAGATAACCATTTCAAAAAACAGATCCAATTATATTACAATAAAGATGCTATTATTATATATATATATAAGACAATAAAACCAGAATTCATTATAGAAGATGATATTATATACTTTTATGAAAAAGTATACATTTTGAATTAAATGATTAAGGAATTTGTGATGAAACAATATAGATTGCTGGTATATAGATATTAAGGAATTGTAAGGATATTTGCAAGAATATAGGAAATCAGTTATTTTTTTATAAATAAAAACGATAGTTGAAGAAGTTGTTGGAAATTGTGATATCTGTATACAAAACAAGTTATTATGATATACTCCATATAATTAATTCTAGATTTTAGATATGCTTTTTCAATTATAAAAATCTATTATATAGAACTTTGTAATCAAACTATTACTTTCAAAAGATTTTATTACAAGAATTAAATATAATGCAATATTTAATATAATAGATAAACTAACAAAATTCGTATATATAATACTATTCAAAGAAATATAGAATACTGAACAATTAGTATATATATTCCTAAGGATTATAGTAAGCATATACAAAGTATCAAATGAAATAATCTTGAATTAAGACAAACTCTTTATTTTAAAATTCTGAATTACTTTATTAGCATTTATAAGTATTAAAAGAAAGTTATTGATATCTTTTCATTTATAAACAGATAGTTAAATAAAAAGGATTAATCAAATAATAGAAGTATATTTTAAATATTATATAAATTATTAATAAGACAATTAGGTAGAGTTATTATTTATAGTATAATTCGCATATAATATATTGGAAACGGAAACTATAAAAATTACTTTAGTATAAGCTAATTTTGGGTTTAATCCATAAATATATAAAATTCCGATATTATAAAAAGTTAATATTGAATTAACAATAGTACAAATTGAACAATTGAAAGATTTTTAAGAATAATTGGCTTTTAATTTAAGATTTATATTTTCTAGAATAATAGTATATTATAATATAAAATGTAATATGGAATCTATATTTAAAAAAGGGGATAAAGTTTATTTATTATAATAAAACATCAAAACCAAAAGATTAAGCAATAAATTTGATTATAGGAAATTAGGATTATTTAAAATTAATAAGATAATAGGAATGGTTAATTATCAATTGAAATTACCAAATACAATAAATATCCATTTAGTATTTCATATATTTTTATTCGAACCAGTATCACTAGGAATGCCAAATGCGTTATTTACAGAAATTGAATTAGTTAACCCAAATGCTATATACAATATTAAAATAATATTAGATTGCAAATATATCAAAAACAAAATCAAGTATTTGATTAAATAATTAGATTATTTACATTTAGAAAATATATGGGAATTTAAGGAAAACTTTAGCTATCCTAAAAAGTTATAGGCATTTTATTTAAAATATCCATATTTACCAATAAAGCTTTAATCTTAGTATTAGATAATAAAAATAATAAAAAATCAAAGGCGAAGGATTTATTATTAATAATAATGGAAGAATTAGAGACTTATTCTTTTTTTCTTTTAATACATTTATTCTTTAATTGCTATTTCTCAACTTTAAACTTTTTAAAAGCTTCAATTATATAAAGATTATATTAAAATATTTTTTCCAGCCTTTTTTCGCAAAACTTGTTATTGATGACGAAGTTGAAGAATTTTGGCTATAACCTTTTCCTTCTTACGATAAAAACGGTTTTCCTCAAAATTAATACAAAATTAGTTACCAGCAAAATAACTATATATATTATAACGATTATTACCTATACTCTTTATATATTCATTATAATATACAGTATTTGGAAGAATTTAATATTTAAAGTTTTTTTTCAAATATTGATTATATTTGTAAAATATAATAACATCTTTTTCTTTAAAACAAAAATATAATATTTTTGGCGATTAATAATAGATTTGAAAATACGAATAACGGATATTATAAATATTACAGATAAAATAATCAAATAGAAAAATATACTAATATAAACGCTTGGAATAAGCGTTAGATTAAGAAAGGGATAATGTTATAACGGATTAATAATAAACTGTAGAATTACTAATGTATAGGTTATAATAGTATTATAGATTTTAATGATTTAATTGCAGTATACTAAAGGATATTAGATATTTAAGGAAAGCCTCAAACATATATATAATATTAATTATAGAATATCCTAAAAACATAAAATACAGTTTTTAGGATAATAGATTCTAGGAAATACCGAATATAACTTTATAAACTTTTTGCGAAGTTATATTAATAATATTCTAGGGGATTAGTTTTAGGATAAAAGATAAGCTAGGATATAGGAAGATACAGAAACCAGTATTATATAAGGGGCCGTTCTATTAATTCTATTGATTATTATTAATAAAATCAATAGGATTCTATTACTTCTATTACTTTCAATAAATAGGATCAATGGAAATAATAGAGTATAAGGGTTTATATAAAAGAATGGATTTTCTTATATATAAAGCTTTGTGTTCAAGATAATAATTATTAGTTTTATTACTATAGTTACAAGAATTGTAATCAATTATAACCTTATCGAATTCCTACTTAAAGTTTAGTCTAAACCACCTTGAGAGATCTTTAGACACTTCCACGTGACCCTAGAGGCAGCTCCCGTAACAGTCTCCCCTTCTCCCTTTCCGAATTTAACATTCACAACTTCTACTTGTAATATATCAATCACAATATTAAAGACTTTTTACCATACTTTAAATTGTCCATTTCCAATAATAAACCTATAAGCCGCTTTTATATCAATATAAATTCCAAAGAATTCTTTATTAGAATATTTCTCTAATATATAAAATGCCTTTTCAAATGCTTTCCCATCCGCTTTTCTATATATCTTTTCATTAAAAAGAATATATTGCAATGTATAAGTTGCCAATTTCTCAATAACCTTTTTGCTATTAATTAATTCAGAATTAATAAAAAATGAATTCTCTTTTTTTTAATCTTTAAAATTTAAATTTAAAAAGAAAATGACTATTTTTTAGTTTCAATCTGAATCCTTTTTTTTTTCTTTAACTTTTACTAATTATTAATCATAACGCTTTTTAAAACTGTTATTGCTTTTAATACTAAATCGATTTCTTTATTTTTGTTTATACTCTTTTTATTCCTATAGAGTATACTTAATTGATTAATATTCTTCCTTTTTATAAATTCAGCATTTTTTAACAAAATTGTTATTTCAGTTTTATAATGTATATATATTTAACAAGTTATTCCGGAAATATAAGGATTGTATATTTTTATTTGATAAATATGAATTAAAGCTTTATAATATGTAATTGCTATTATTATTACAAAATCTTTAATTTATAAAAAAGATCAAATTTTTCGTTTTATATAATTTTTTCTATATAACAATAGTCTGTTTTAATTATTATATAAATCCTGATATATTCTTTATAAAATTAAAATAAACAAAATTGTATACTAATATCTTCTAACAAATAAGTATAAGTTTATTATACATATATATTAAATTTCTCATCTCCTTTTAAAATTGCATTTAAAAATTTCGTAACTTTTTTACTATAATATTAAAAGATTTGTTAAAGGTTTTATTCTTATTACTCTTTCTTATAATAATAAAAGTAATTATATTTCATTGAATAAACATATTTCTTTTATATTAAACTCCTTCAAACTTCTATTTTATATATTCGTATAAGCTTTTGAAAGTATCTAATAAATCATTCTAGCTGAAATAATAAAAGCTTAAAGCATTGCTTTTCAACATTATAAAAAACGCTTAATAAAACTATTCTATAAAAAGCTCTATTTAACAAACTATTTCGTAAAAAATTGAAAGTTTATAATTAAAATTATTATTGTTTCCTTTATATTTTTTGTTAAATAAATAAAATTTCTATAAATTCAATAATACATTAAATATATATAATAAATTCTTTCAATCCTTCCTATCATTCGATTATTCTCTCCGATTTCCTCTATTATTTTATCCTCCTCTACCATTTTTATCGTTCAGATCGTTATCATCATCATTAAATAGGTTATTATTATTTCGTTCATTATCATCCTTAATTATCTTCTTAATTTTTTTCGATAAAAATTTAATTATATTAAAATCATCGCCTTTTATAATTTCTTTAACTTATTCTATTGTTCATAATATACTATTCGTTCTTTGCACTTACTTATATAATCCACTCTACACATTTGCCCCTAATATAATAATATTAAATCCTTTGATTCAAAAAGTTTTTTGAAATTGTTGAATATCGAATTAATAAATAATTGCAAATTCGTTTTTTATAAATAACTTAAAATCCTTATAAAAGATTTTAACAAGATTATCATTATATATATTCTCCTCTATATATACTTTACGTTTATATTTAATATATCTCAAAAAATTCTTCTTATCGATCTTCTTAATAATTACATTGTATATTAATACAGTTTTATATTAATTATTGCAATAATTAATCTAATCTTCTTCCTCCAATTTATTATATACTGCTGTAACCATCGAAAATTGAATAAATGAATAAATAACTATTTTGTAAATATAAATATAAAATAAATGGAAATATAAAAAAGTTGTAGAATATAAATGTAAAATATAAAATATAAAATAAAAAAATAAAATGATTCTTTATATAATATATAATATAAAAAATGTATAATAAATGCAAATATAACTTTGTTTTATTTAACAAAATTAATCTTTCAAATATATTTTCTTTTATAGAAAATCCTATCTAATAAGATTATATTTTAAAAGTATATTTCTTAGTATTATTAAATTAATATAAAAATCTATTTAATAGATTTTATATCTGATTTATTAGCCTTTTCAGAATTCCTACCAATTTCAAAAACTATTTTTTAATACTTAATATTAATTATAGAATTTAAGGTTTTTAATTTATAATATTATTAATTAGTGTTGATATTAATTTGGTTAATTAAAATATAAATACTTAAATCTCTTTTTTTATATAATCATTGTTATTATTCTTTATATAATCTATAGAATGAAGAACGACTTTATAGATGTCCTTAAGATGCTAGTACGCCTAATACGGTTAGACGTATTATTCGTACAGCAGCCCAAAAGTCACATGATCCATTTCCCGACACAGTTTGAATGGTCAGAGTCGTATAAATGATTGGAGTCGGGGAAGCGGATCAAATGTCTTATGAACTCAATATCCAAGTGATTGGGGGACCCTACGGAACTTGATCAGTACACCTGACAGAAGAAATAGATAGTGGAACTATTCCAGAAGTTGGAACGATGCAACAGGTCTTGGCAGACCCAGCAAATTTGGTTCAATGGGTTCCTTCGATGCCTACGAACTAAAAAGACAAATTGTGCAGGAGAAGCTCTTCCAACGTCGTGCATATATCAACAGTTTAGCGGAGACATTAGATGTATAGATCTAGATCTTGTAGAATAACATCAATATAACTTAAAATGTATCATACAAAATTTTGGTACTATGAGGCTTAATACGAGACTGAGACTGCCAATTGCAATCAGCTTGCACAGGCCCCAAAACAATCCCAAATTATTCCAAAGCAATTTGCGTATTCATGAGTAAGGCTGACCGATCAGTGCTTACTGCGGCGTAGCATATACTCCTAGTTCTACACCTCGTGACACTGTTCAATGTGTCAATTCAGATCTTTAAATCAAATAGTGTCTTGAAATAAGTTTTTTTCAAAAGGGGTGTGATTTTCGGTACGCAATGTATTTCATACATCGCATGTCTTTCATTCATTGCTGAAGAACAGTATATGTGTGGTATCGTTCCAGATGTGGCTCTTTCTCGAGGTGTTAGCCATAGTCGTTGGTCACGCTGCTAGAAGTAAGAGCAGAATAGATACAAACAACATACAGAGAAGGGCTTTGCGGATGTGTTGATTAAATAGGGAAAGAATAGGCTACAGTCCAAGTCGATTAGATGTGAGCAAATAGCTTGCTAAGTAAGCCAGACCTTATTCCTCGTTCTATTTCAGAAAGGAAAAGGAAGAAAAGGAAAAGTAGTTTTACCAACAGTTGTAATCGTACATTTAAACCATCTTTACACTTAATCAGTGCTGCTATCGAAGAATATCGAGATCGTGTAGAATAGCGAGCACCGAGAAGAGCGGGTGAAACACTTGAGATTTGAACTTGTCGCTTCACTGTTCAATAATCTTCTCAAAATCATACCTATCATATAGCAATGTAGTTTCTACAGCATCCATCACTTTCATACGCAAATCCTCATATTAAGCCTGTTATATAAATATATTCAAAAGTATACCTACGTATACGCACGCACCTTGCAACAGATCTCGGATGATTTCGTCACGGTGCGCTGCATGCGCACTCTTCTAATGTTGCTAATATATCGCCACAGCAGTATCAACTATCTATGATGTACCTATACCTTTTTATTTGTCTTTCAATATGAATGAATGCCTGAGTCGGTAATGAACCGATGCCATCCAAGTTTTGCGGATAGCATTTTTTGGCCGGTCTCTAGGGAACGACCTTCAGCGGTCTCTCTTCACTAGTTTTATAGGCAGAATGCCGTACAGAATACTCAGCCTTCTACTTAAAAGGTTTGCTGTTGCTGCATGTAGTATATAGAATCTCGGCTCTCCGTTAATACGTTCGCTGCAGGTTCCTTATTTTCACCTCGAGACTGAATCGTGACCAGTTTGACTCAGAGGATTCAACAAGCCTCTAGTGGTGCTTTAGTTAAAGTATATGCATGCTAATATAGTACTGCATTACTCTTGCACTGCTAGTGACTTTATGGAAATGGCAATGACAATCACGGAAACATTATATGGATAGAGCCAATGACCCGAACCTGATCGTCAGATCAAGAGAGTAGCAATACCCTGAGGGATTTTTGCTCTTTTAGAGCAGGAATTTTAGTGAGGCCCTCAATATCATTAGTCCCAAAGAATGAGGGTAACTAAAAGTACAGCTTCAGGAGTCTAATTCACCATTTTCAATCTTATGCTTTTGCTTCGCTCTCAGGTATTTGGTCAACCATTTTCTATTGATAGCTTCATCTCATACGGGTACTCAGTTTCGAACTTAGTGACCCGCGAATTTCAAGAAAGTGAGTTGTATTGATAGAAGAATTTGCAACCATTATGGAAATACGATGGTGCAGAAACCCCTTAGCAGACAACAAGACTGTTATTAAACACAATATTCGTAACGGCGATCATATATTACAGTGAAGCTATCCTAGTTTGAAAGATCCCCAAGATGCTGTTTAGAAGATTGAAAACACGGCAGTGGGTGTATTTTGTAACCACTGTCAACAGTTGCAAGGCGATGAGAAGAGCTCTTATATTGGCGTATTAACCCCCAATCTAGACATATTATCATCAGCTGATATCTGCCCATGTTATATCCAGTTATAGAATGTCTCAGCTCTACTCGCATACTGAGTAAGTAACACTCGGAATCTTCTGCCACTACCTCTCGAAATTCTCTTATCTTTTCGTACTTTTCGATGAGTAATTATGAATTCATCTTTCAGATCAGAACATTGAATATCTCTGGTGTTTAAACTTTATTCACCACAAACTGACCCCAATTTCTTAAGATCTCTCATTGCATCAATGATCTTTTGTAGACTGTTCTTAACTCAGCTCTACTTTCCACTAAACCTCCTTCATTTACTGATACAACTCATGCTATATGTCTAAAGTAGTTGTCTTGAAAGATTGGACGAGTACTCAAGGCCTTTGATAATGAATGTTTGGATATAAACTCTATCAGCCCTAAACTAATGCTCTGATTATGGCTTCAAAGCCTGCTACAATACTTTCATCTCATCTGATTCTTTTTGAAATTAACTCTCCATTTGACAAAAAATCATAATCGCCGTCACCTAATTACTTGCGTCGTGTTTCTTATTCCATCCTACTGGGCATACTATTCCTTCGTAAATATCCTAAGGAGTTGGTAATCTCACAAATGCTCAACCATGTCGCACTTCCTGGATTGATAAAAAGCATGGTAAAGAGCCAGATCTAATAGAATAATAGAGAGCTTATAATAGATGTCCACAGCACCCCAATTTCAGTGTACCTCATATCCTATGGATCTTTCAACAAATGACATTCACCATATGGAGAAGGGGTAAGAAAAGGGATATCGAATCTCTGCAAAATCCCAGTTCTATATGTAGCTCCAAAAATAATCTAAGTATCCTGCATAAAAACTCAAACTTCTTCTACATATGTTTCCATCCAGTTCGCCTTTGCCAGCAATCTATCCTGCAGCACCCCTAGACAACAAAACAAAAGTCTTACACAGAAGTTGACCTTCAAACTGCAAGTAGTAGCAAGTCCATGGTTTCATCTAGCGAAGCTAAAGACGACATTGATCAAAAGTGTGCGGGTATCGAAGGGGAATCAGCAAGTGGTTCAATAGATCCTATTTACTTTTAAACACCAAGCACCTATAGATTTGCCATTGCCTCTTTTCAATCCATGGCTGTTGCCGTTATTAACTGCATCTCATCACCATTTACATTCTCGTCTCCCTAATTCCCTCGTTTAGTTTCATCCCACATATAGGGTTATCGTCTCATTAGAATTACCCTTTCTCATATGGTTCCTTTTCTTCCATCCCGCTCAGTGTTATCCAATAACAAGATTCAAACCCATTAACAAGAAATTGAACAGCCACCACCAAAACTCTAGACGTCCAACAAAACCTCCCTTTAATGATATCACACCGAGAACAGCATCTCCACATGTAATTCCGTGCGAGACGACCCACAGACCAGCTTGGGTCTTCAGATTTGCGCGTCCCGTTCTTTTAAATAATGAGGTATAGATATTATTCATGGGGCTGCGAGAAAATGCTTCAGAGCTTTGCACGAGTGAATTTTGGAGTCGTGTACCAATAATATCTAGAGAATACATCTGAGCCCATTCCAAGCTCCGTCTACAGTTGCTCTAACGATATACATCCATCGACGAACTTCTTTCTCATCGATTGTCATTTGTTTGTTCGAAAATATCCTGTTGCCGGAGGTTGAATTCACATGGCATAACCGATGTAGATACAATGCGTAAAAATCAACGTCCTCCCAATCGGTCTTATCCAGGTACATATTGGAGTACTTGTTGTCTCCATATGATTCGTTGTGGAGGAGAGCATTTTGCACTACCTGTTACTGGTAAATGCAACCCCGCTGTAAATAGATAGGCAATTCGTAATTCTACCACAAAGAGTACTCCATGTTATAAAACGACCACATGCCCGACGTGGAAATGCCAGTGAATATCTACCACAATCTCAAGAATACGACATGCCATCCATCATTCACCCCTCTTTCCCTTTCAAAACCTCCCCACGTCGCATTAGCATCCAGGCTCATTCCAACCCCATAAAAGCCACTCCCTATTCCGAATTCTCCTCGAGATCAAGACCCAAGAGCCCCAACTCAACATTCCCAAGCTTTACTTGGCCCTCGAAAATCACTCGTATGTAGTCATGGATACTATACTGTTAAAGAAACTATACCTACCTACCTACCTACATATCTATTCCTATGTTCTTATTCGATCCGATTCGATTTGATCTCATCTCAACCCACTTCTCGTCGTCATTTCTTTATGAGCCACTATCTCATCACAGATCCTTCTATCATCCCAACCCCCAAAACATTATCTCCACGCAACTCTACTCATCCCCGGGCCACCCCAGTCTATCCACCATTATCATCTCATGTTCCCCTGTCCCACAAAAAGTACCGCAAATGACCAGCCACCCTCCTCTCCATCAACAAACGGCCTTGCAACCTTCCCACCCCCCCATCAGGGAATTCAAGGGCTAAATCGATAGAGGACTAGAAACATAAAGGGCAGATGAGATGCAGATGAAACAGCGAATGAGAAGAGTTATAGTATTCACTGTAATACCAGTAACTTTAGTACCCATAACTTATAACTTATGTACTCCATATGACGATTCTCGTCATAGCTGGGGCTTCGAGCAATTGTGTTATGCGTGCCGGTAACGTATATCTATGCACTCATGCACTGATCCCCCATCCGTTTCCCCACTTGACCAAAGTGATTTGACCCCGCGGTTTATCTGGTAGGATTCGGATCTGTGGGGGTATTTACATCTTTCAAGAAATGAGTACAAGTTAGGTATATGTATACATACTTGGGTATCTGGCATATCAAAGAAACAAACCAAGCAACGCTAAGAAATGAAAGATGTCGAGAGAAAGAAGTAGTTCATGGGGGCGATCAATGAAATATTTCCAGTGATTTGTGGTGTGCGGCTGTTTTGTTTGACTTGTGACGCTACTATGCATGAAGAATTCATTGAATCCTTGCCCGTCCACCCAGTCTATAGCTTCAGAGATTTGATATCTTCATCTATAGATGCTTCTCTGCATCTCGATATGGTCCTCATAATAATGATCAGACACTTCGTAATAATGCCCCATTCCGAGTCGTGGAAGGGCTTCAGAAGATACCCCTCAAACCAATACCCCATCTCCCTCCCCCCAGCACCTTCTAAAAATCCTCTCCCTATGCTTAACAAGATTTTCCCACCTTTCCACCCCCTGGCTTAGCCTTTTATCTCCCTTCTCCCATTCTAATCCCTCATTCCCCAATAACCATGTATAAGCAAAGACGCTTGCATCAAAGATCCCTGGTCCATCCCCAGCAAACCACTTCTCCTCCCCAAGTAATAAACTCAACGCCTCCCATGCCCGATCCGCCTCCCTATAAATCAGATCCTCATCGATAATCTCCGCACTTTTCCGCAACTCCGCTTCGGCTGCTGAACGCAATTGATGTGATGTATAGAGGCGGACAAGAGGAGAGGAGGAAGTCGGATCTATGTAAAGGGGTGTGGCGATTGTGCGAAAGTTTGAGGGGGTTAGGTAGAGCGCGTGGAGCTTCGAGAGTCAGTATGGAGGTCTGATATTGAAGGGAGAGATACATACCCAAGCACTTCGTATATTGTGATCGATTAGAGCTTGATAAGCTTCCAATTTCCTGCTTTTCCGTTCATGGAGTTTTTTCCCCTGATCCCTTGCATATTTCACCAGACCATTACTTGGTATTGGTAGGTAATCTTGTGAGGAGTTCGATTTGGTGGCCGGTAAGAGGAAAGGTAGAACGCCAGTAGGTGAAGCATGATTGTTTGAAGAAACGATTCTATGATCTAATCCTGCGAGTTTTAGGAATGTCTGCCAATATTTGTCAGCCTTGTTTTCCTTTGATTTGATACTTCAAATCTCCATAAAGTAGGTAAACAAACCTGCCATTTCAAACACCCTGGATTAAAACTCGGTCTACCTTCACTCAGCTCCTCATCATCCTCTCTACAAAAGACATATAAACTAGGTAGTCTAGCATCTTGGTCACTTCTTTTATTTGCCCCAGGACTTCTCTGTGGTAACTCGTTTCCTGGATATGTAATAACAGGAACTTTATCGAATAGATTCTTGACCGGTCTAGGGATAGTAAAGAAATCCGTTACAGCATTTTTTTGTCGAGTGAAATTGGATTGGTTATATGAAGTATCTTTCTGGCTAGAACCAGCTTTCTCATTCTTCACAGACCTTGAAGCGGCGGTTGTTGATTCATTTGAAGGAGGAGACATATCCTTCCCTTGCAACCCTTGGGAATAATATAGACCAGGGTAAATTGAATCAATGTGACAAATGCTGTAACTACTAGCTAGGTGGTAGACAATTCCGGTGAGTCTTCTCCTTTCCTATGGATGTGGTTGGTTCCAGATTCTAGGGAAAGATATTGAACTAAAATAAATTGATGAGGCTGTATTTTGGCCTCACCTCTCTCACCTCTCTCACCTCTCTCACCTCTCTCATCTCACCGCACTCGGCATAACTTTTTCTTTTCTCTTCTTTTTTTTTTGGATAGCCGCGTCATGTCTTTAGAATGAAACCACCACAACCCGACATACATATACTCCGTAGTTCTAGTATGCAGAAAAGGACCGAGGAACCTAAAATGGGACGAACGGGAACAATAAGTAGCTGGAGGTTGGTACTTAATAGGTACTAGGTTAAGGTAGCACGTGGGTAGTCAAGGCAAAGTAAGATAAGATAGAGGCAAGAGTTGGGTTTATATCCCATTCTTATATTCTTATATTCTTACTGCTTATTCATATGTTCTCACTCTCTTGTATTCTTATGCTCTTATGCTTTTATGTTCTCATATTTTATATTCCTATACAACCGTACTACATAAAGGCGAACCTGCACACCGGTGTTACGGATTGGCACAGACAGGATGGGTACGTTCTTATATTTGCCCGAAGGTTCAATTCAATGCCGAACTATCTCCCTTCTTTTAATTGATGGAAAATTGGATTGATAGTTTCATCCGTAGAATCGGGATACCACATCGGGATATTATACCTACTTAGCTTACCTAGGTTAGGGCCGTTAAGACTTAGATGGACAAACGAGTGGATTAAGGTTGAGGTTATCGTGAAAGCCACCTAAGACAAGTGACTAGTAGATTGGAATGGTCCCATATTATCACCAAGTATTTATATCTGGCGTGAGAATGATGGGATGAGATAAACTGCATTGAGATCTTGAAAGTTGAAAAGCCTCGAATGCGAGGATGCATGAATCTACTAGGTATGAAAGAACCCCCGAATAAGATATGGGTCCTGGTTCAGGTACGATGCATGTAAGAAGCAGTTTTTTCTAATATGCAGAAATAATAAGAGTATTGTATGTATGTAGGAAGGGAATCAGATCATCCATCATATGCAACAAGGTATTAATTAGTATTTATATAATCTGGAATACAGTACAAGCGACCAGAGAAGAATCCATCTCCCTAATTAATAAGTAAAGGAGGTCATGAATGACTAACCGAGAGTTTCCCATTGACTGATGAGTACGCAAGGTACCTATGTACTGACTGTATGGAATAAACAATAAGTAACATTCACTTCATACAATCTTCATCAATCAAAATTCAAAGCATATCTAAATCTCTTCATATCCGAAATCGCAACCTTACCAAGCAACCACAGTCAATAACCTCGGATGAGAAAAGCGCTTGAATTATTTCGGTCAAGTTACACAAGTTAACGCAAGTTCAAAGATTGTATGTATATGTATACTCCGTAAACAGCTCGAAAGGAAAAAAAGCAAACAAGTAAATACAGTAAAAGAATGCTTAGCGATATGGGGAAATTCTAAACATGGATTAGTTAAATGAGCTGTTTGAGCTTTTGAAGAGTCAACTACCTTGTAAATTGCGGAGAAACAAAGCGACGTTACCCAAGGGATGTTGGTAGTATTGTGTATCCGTAGATATAATGTCATGTTTTCAGTATTATTTCCAGACGTATTAACGAATAGCCGACAACAACAAAAGAAAATCAATAACCCTGATGATAATAGCAAAAGTAATGGGAAGAGGCAAGAAAAGAGAGTTTAACATATTATGGGGTACTTGACCCATGAACCAATTACATATGAACATATCCTTAAAAAGAGGAGATCTAAATACTTTTAACATCTTTTAGCTGATACCCTGAATTCTTTATCCTTGAACCATCTCAATCAACATCGGATGACGCTCCTTCATCCCTTCATCCCTTCATCATCAAATGCCTTAACCGAAAACAATTCTTCCTCAGCACTTGTACAATGTAGTGTACGAAGTTTGTAGCACAACCCCTTCTACTCGAGTAATATCAACCCACTTCCGGCCTTGTCTACCTTGTCTATCTTGTCTGACTTGTCCTTTGAATCTTTTGAGCCCGAGTCATAAAACTTGTGAATAAAGAAAGATAATCATCGCTTAATTCAAAATACTTGACAATTCCTTGATAATTATAATAATAAGAATAGTCTCAAAAGGAATCCATTTCAAACAAAGACCAGTGGCTTATTCGTAACTTACCTACTTCCTCTACCTACCGATCATCATCCTCGTCCAATCGACCTCTTGAATAACTACTAATTTCCTACATCTTTCTCTTCCTAACATCACAACATTTCTACTTAACTACTTCACTACTCCGCTCCCGCCTCACTTTGCTACTGTGCATCATAATTTCAGGTTACAGTACTTCCATAAAAAGTCGTACCCAGCCAGTCTTCTTACCCCTCACCTCACCTCACCTCACCTCACCTCACCTCATTCCCCAAACTCAACTCGACAGCTTTGAATACTTACTTGTACACTATTCTCACACCATTTGTTTCCCTGACACATCTCATATACCCCTCTCTCATTATCTACCGGCACCATTACGCAAATCAATATTAACTTTCATATCTTCCGTCAAAACCCTTCCCAGACAACCTTTCAATTTCTCAAACTCCCAAAACTAGCCTGATCATCACATCAGATCAAAATCCTCGACTCCCACAATAAGTCCGGGGTTTGAGTTTAGATAACTGGACTAAAGCACGCACAAGAACCACTAAAGAAGATTTTGACTTGTTCGACCGAGGTATACGCATTTCGGTAGTTACGACCAAAAAAAGAGACAAAAGGAAGGGTTTATCCATACGTGGTCGATCGATCAAGGACACTTATCAGTACTTATTTGGCAAAACAATATAGAGAGAAAGTTTCTTCATCTCAAGTTCTCACCTTCACCTTCACAACTTTTGCTCTTCGCTCAATATATAGAAGCCACACATCTCAACCCTCACACGATCAACAACTAACAACCCACTTCACCACCCCTAAACCGCAAAAATGAACGCACCCCTCACATCCCCCACTCATACCAACACCTCATCGACCTATTTCCAATCTTTCCCCGCCTCATCCAAATCCTCAATATCTCCTTCCTCCAGCGGACCAACCTCCGCTCCTCAACCTCCCGCACAACAACCACAGCGCTCCTCAAGCCAAGATGAAACATCACCGTTTTTAAAAGATTTCAATTTAGTTGCCGAGGCAGCCAAGAGGGCACAAATGGCCTGTTTAATGAGGGATATGGAAGGCTGTGGATTGTAGAGTTACGAGCAATGGGAAGAGGAAGGCGTTGTGATGTGATGTCCAAGGCAGAAAAATGATGTGCGATGATGCAATTTCCGAATTTATGGTCCGCCAAGAGCATCAAAAACAATATACTCTCGGACGGACGGGGAACCAGAGAAAAACCAAGGGATGAATATTATTATTGTCGCAGTTTCCAATGTTTGGTTAATGCCATACAAACATGTATCTTACATCTCGCTTCGACCAGCCGATTCTACCAGCCCCTTCATATTCAGGATACCTCGCAACTCACAACATCCCACCCAACGCAGCTCGCAAAACCCCCCACAAATAACGAAACCACGAGTTTAAGACGGCGTTCTTGGTCTTGGATTTGGATTACAATGTGATCCTTCACCATGGAGTTTCGGCGTGTTTATTTTTTGTAGATTGATTAATGATTCAATATCTCAATCAATCAAATTTTGTTTTCATTTCATTCTTCCTGCACTTCTGCACCTTATGTTTGTATTGCGGCGCTGTATGGATATGTGCAGTTTTTATTTCCCAATCCCAGTTTCCGGTGTGCAGTTACAAGAGGACGAGGCAGAGGCAGAGGCTGAGGCTGAGGCTGAGCAAGAGATTTCCTACCCTTAGAGGGGCGATAGATTCTCGGGCAGAGAAGCAGGAGTCAAGACTGCTTTATATAGCATGATGATATACCGATGAATAGCTCACTGGGAGAAGACGATTCGCATTCACATCTAATACGGCATGGATATACTGGGACCGATTAGCTACATTACATCACATCACAATGATCCACACCATATTTCCACGATCAAATAATACCAGATCTCCCAATCAAATCATCAATCATCACTCTGTAACCGTAAACCCATCTCATCTCAACGTGCTCCCTTGCAAATATCATGTACATACATACCTATGCAGAACCCCGTGCCTCCCTCCCTTTGAATTCCTCTCCAACGCAGCAACGTTAACAGCGTGAGATATCTCCACCCCGCACCCGTACCACATAACCCAACCCAACCCAACCCGACCAATTGGAAATACATCAGAGACCCCGCATTTCCCTTTCACCGTACCGTACCCCGCCCCGCTCGCTCCCGAGTCCTCCCGAATTGGCTTGTTTCTGTGCATACATACATACATACATACATACATACATATATACATATATACAATATATAAACTTGTACGAAGTGCACCGCACCGCATCGCACTCATCAACCATCTATCTACCTACCTACCCATCCATCTATTCATTACCATATGCACACTCTATACTCTATACTGCAAAGTATCATGTGCTATCTACATACATTCTACATTCTATAAACTGCATTGTCCTGCACCACGCATATTATTAGCTCCCGCTCATAGACAAGAGGACTCGAAAATTCGAGACTGAGAAGTTATGATTTATGAAAGAATGAGTTCGCATAAAGGCGAGCCATATTACCATGGCAGTGAGCCAGCACAAGTTCAAAGTTGATTCAATATGATATGCCATCGCCTATCGCTATTAACTAATCCATAACCAGGACCTGTATGACTCCACCGTCCATTGCCCATCCCCCAATCTGCTTTCCTGTACCCTGCATATGAATAACCCATATCACCGCTCGCTTCCAACAATAATGCCACACCACCATAATAAGTCGACTTGCGATACGCTTGGATCATACCATATCTCGCATGCTTAAAGTTGTAAACGTTCCTTCCCCAACGTTCCAGGGACCCTGTGTACCTATACAAATGATCCCTGTTATCATCTACTACCACGCCCACCATCACGTCTTCCCGGCCGAATATAATCATCAATATTAACAAAAGCCCCCGGACCACCATTTTCTCTCAAATCTTCTAAGAGTACTGTTGTTTGTTGATAGACTTGCTCAAGGGCCGCTGAAGACGATTTGCCAAGGGAAACTATTGTTTGTGTAAGTATCCACGCATGTACACCAGAAGAGAGTGTATTGATCCTTCCAAGGTGTAGAAAATAGAAAGACTTACAAAGAATAGCAGAATTTAGTTCCTCCGCCACTGCAACCCTCCCACTTAGGTCCAAAATATGTGAGACAGTTTTCTCATTAATAGGATCTTTATAGGCAATTAACGAGAAAGCATCTTCCAAAGCCTTGCTAACCTCTTTTCTTGGATCATCCTTGAATTCTGCTTGAAGGATTTGTCCATACAACAAAGTTTCCGAGAGTAAATTTTGATATCCGGCTTCAGAATCTGTTCCACAATCCGTTTCCATTCTATCCCAATTGTTGGCTTGAGGTTGATGATCATCCATTTCCATGTTATGATTTATAATATCATCGTACCAATCCCCATTATTTGTCGCATTCTTCTTCGATCCGTTGGTTGAATTGGCATTGTTATGCATTTCGGTCATTTTTCGAACCATTTCGATGAACTTGCGACATCTCAATCGAAAATACACATGTTCGTTGTCTTTGAGAACTTGAGGGTAATGCGCGTTAGTATGGTTGAGAGCCTGCTCGATATCTCCCTCCAGGATTGCTTTACGTATTCCTGTATAACATCAGTATGAAAGCCCGTCATTCAGCAGGACTGCCTACGTTGCCTGTGACCAGCATCCTCATCCTCCTTGATATTAAAACCTCGTACTGTAACATCTGGATCCATGTTTAAAGCCTTTTTTTCCGAGTGAACTTCATCTGCAAAAGCTCTTGCCGTATCAACATAGCCATCATGTGTTAGAAACTGTAAGACCTATTTGAATTCAGCCATGAAACGGTCAAACTTCTTGAAAGTCCATCATACCAAAGATTGAATTAATTCTGTTTCACTCAAAGGCGGTGCAAGCTTGATAGTACTGATTAAAGGGTCAAAATTTGAATAAGCCACAAAACTGGGTTTCAAATACCTGGTCGATGCTATCTCTTTTTTTATTTGTCTTTCTTCGTGCTGTATGATTCGTTAGCATAACGAAAAATAAGCTAAGGTCGCAGAGGCTATATGAGGGAGTGTAGGTGAATAAAAGCCCTCTCGTAATATCAAGATCCTCTGGACTAGCTGGCTTAACAGTGCTGTACATGGTACGTGCTACTCCAGCTAGTGACTGTCCAGGCCTCAAAGATTCTCTCATCAACCATTCCCACGATTGTAGACGCTCAGTGAGATGCATCTCAGCGTCGGGAGGTATGACACTAGTCATATCTATCCGGTTAGTTTGGATGGTAATCCGGCGTACTTAAAGTCTCTTGGAATTTCTCGTCCGTCTAGTATTCTCCATTACCATTGCCGTTTGGAGTCTCGTAGCTTCCCTGACCGATATGTAGCAAGGAGGCAAGACATTGGCTGGATCGACCTCGGGCACGTGGGGATAATGAAAAGGTAGAAACATTTTGACTAACCAAAATCATGCCATCTATGTCAAAAACAAAATGGACTTTGCCCAAAGTTTACTCTAATATGCTCGCCAGGTTTTTTCATTCCAATGGAGGGAAAGAGCTTCCCCTTTCCGTTGATATTGTGGAAGGCGGTACCTTGAAGAATGATGTTAACAGTTATTCCAAGCGAATCAGATGGAATTCATGGAATTTGGATGAGCTGTAGCATAAGAAAGGATTCACAAATACAGACCTAAACAATCTCCATTTTGTGTAAAAAATGCTGATCCGCTTGAAAAATTTATTCCGCACCCTATGGTATCATCTGTATTGAACGATGGTCCGTAAATTTTCCCTGAATTTGAACAGCCATATGCATGGCCATCATCTCCATGATATGCCCAAGAATCAGGCTCCCACCCCGGTAATCTTGATAGGGGCACTTGTTTAGTTGAGAACCCAATACCGATAGAGCTACTGGAGGGACGTTAGAAAGTCTTCATATATATAACTCAGGTAAACAACATACTCCTCTCTCTTCCGTGACAGAATTGTCACCTCAAAGTAATAAATTCCACATTGAGGTGGCATAGGATTATCGGATCTAATGGAGCATGCTTCAAGATCTCGATCATTCATGGATTTTGGACCCGTCAGTTTGACCTCTAATCCATCACTCATAATTTCCAAAGCCCCATATTTGTCAGTCGAACTCCATCTACTCGGTAATGGTGGCAGGGTTTCGTCCTCGACGATGGGAGATTTTTCGATAAGATCATAAGGTCTACCTCGGTGCGAAGGGACCATCTTGGCATGTAGATTGATACTGCTGGCACTAGTTGAAAGAGAATTTGGTTGTGATGATGGAGCTGATCCATCTCCATGCGCCCGAATTTTGGCCTTATGCGCCTCCTCTAAATTTTGAACATATTTTGATCTCTTCAAATATGATGGCACAAAGAAATGGTCCGCATGTCCACCGATTCCACCATAACCGTATCCATTAGCAAGTGAACCAAATGCACTTGAGAAGCTTGGTAGTTGTCCTCCTCTCGATCCTGATCTTCCTTGATTGACCCCGCCATTACTATTTTCCTCATCAAAACCGGTGACCCCCCCATGTCCGTAATGTCCAGCCGCATAAGCATAATCTGGGTCGTTGTAATGGGGATAGTGTTCTTGACTTATACTCGTATATTGAATTGGGAAAGCTGAGGATCTTGAAGGTTGCCCGAATTGTTGAGAATTACCTGCAGCTATGCCAGACACAACGGAGGCGTATGAAGATCTTCGTGGCATAAAACCGGGAGCTCCAGTAGGCATACCGGAGTCTGGGGCCCCCGGTGAGCCCGAAGGATATGAGTTTGTCATTTCGAAAGTATGTAGGCAGATGTAAGAGATTGGTTGCCAGCTGTTATCGGACAAGATAAGTAAGAGATTTGGGGGGGGGGGGGGGTTGAGTATCGTTGGCCTTTTATATATTCTTTTGTTCTTAAATTCGAGTTTGTTTTGGGCGCAGATATCGTCGTTATTATTTACAGTTCTCAGTTCGGAATTCTGAGTTCTGAGTTCTGAGTTCTCAGTTCGTTCCGTAGGTAGGTCGTGAATGACGGACTGGAATAAGGTGGAGACGAAGTTTGATATCGTGATGATGTACTGGCACGGTAGCTAGTTGGGGTTGTTTCATGACTAGACTAATTCCCTAGCGAAAGTTGAATGATCCTAGCTTGGATTTTCAAGGTTGTATTTGTTTTGATGTTATTAATATGGATTATTGCAAATGTAGCAAGTACACGAAATAATATTTAATTGGCAGCCTTATTATATGTGAATGTTGGATTTTGAGGGAAGCGTCCGGCGGTTTGTAGTTCTTGTACGAGTATGTCGGCAGGGAGGTCAGTAGGTGCCTAGGTAATAATAACAAGTGCCCAGTGGTAATCAAGTATTGTTTGTATTCGAGAAATCAATCAGTCAATCAAATCATCAATCATATGGATAAATATACCCGACCTAATAATCAATCCAACAATTACATGTACATATGCGTATTTATCATGTGTGAGCTAATCCTATTATGGTTCGATCCCCGATAACCGATAACCGATAACCGATAGCCGGGGGTACAAGGAAGAACGTCACGAGGGAGGAAGAGGATATCTCATGAACGTCAATCATCAATCATCAATCATCAATCGCCAATTATTATGATTTAATTATGAAAGAAAGTGTTTGGCATCTGTTCGAAGATACCATGAGAATCAGTTGCTTCGTTCAAGCAGATACCTACCTACCCACCTATGGTAGATAAATGATTCATTCATGCTAATCGTATGCTTTATGAAACCTTCATATTATTAGAAGAACGATTCGAAAGATATCAACCAGACTATAGTCCATAGATATTCAGATAAACTCGGATAATGACAGGTCTCAGTTACCTTAAATCGTATGTATATGTTTCTTCTGATTTAGCTAGTCCACAGGTATATTCACAGGTATATTCAAGAAGAACGTGATTACCCGACCTTCTCATAGGATCCAGTTGTAGATTATATCCCGAATTCTTTTGTGCATTCACACTTCCGGAGAACCGATGATTACATAGGGGCAATCTCGTACTCATGATAATATCCCTGGCAGGTGTAATACATGATGAAAATCAATGAACAATCGCAATTGTAAGCATTAACAGTGGATTGGCCTATCCGTCGGGGAATGGATTCTGTAAATATCTTAATATACCCTTCGTGTGGAGAGCTATGCTGGCTTGCAAGTTCGTGTAGTCTTCAACATCGAATTGATATGACTAGAAGAGCATTTAGATTGGAAAACGACAGAAGTCAACGTGGAAATCACTTGGGGACCTGTTGGAGACCTGGTCAACGTATGAAGTCAGAAAGAAATACTGATCTTTGAATTTCTTGAGCAATAATACACAAACCCATAGGCCGCAATATGCTAAATTGACCTCCCCATTTTTGAGGAAACGCCAAAAACACCATTGCCCGGGGCGGTATTTCATCCCATTCCATTCCATCCCATCCGCAAACTCCCCATACAGATTTCCCAATCCCACTAAACTGAAGCAAGGAAATTCTTATACATCGTACTGCTGTAGTAATAAAGCAGTAGGGCCTTTTATAGTCCGATTCCATGAAGATGTCGCCCATTCAAGAGAAAGAAAAAAAGGTCGCCATGAAGAATTCGGCGTCTAATACAAAAGGTGAAAAATTATAAAGAGGTTAAATGGTTTAGGCTGAAGCAGTCATAGCCGGAGGCTTAATCTGAGTTTCGGCTTTGGTCTCGGTTTCGGTTTCGGTCCCGATCTGAGTCTGGGCCTGAGTCGGAATCTGAGGCTGTGATTGAGATTGTGGTTGAGGGGCAGAAGCAGAACCAGGAGAGCTAGCGAGGTTGGTAGCATGGTCAATGTCCATGGCGCTATTACTCTTCTCACTTTCAATCTGGCTGTTATCTTTGTTCTCCTTACTGCTATCACTGGTTGCCGAACCCTCAGTACTGGGGTTGATGACAACTTTGGGGGGAGCTCTCCATCTAGGGATTTCGATAGGAATGCCTGTGAATGTCTTGATGATGAAGGATCGCTTCTCCCACTTGCGACAAGGTTTGCCAGAACGATCTAGGGCCCGTAAACCAGCATTGATTGCACCTTGATTGGCCTTTGGACCAAGCTTATGACCGCCATTATTTGATGTCCTCGGAGTAGTCCCTGTAGGATCGATTGTGCCATCATCCCTATGTTAAAGTTAGTTAATGTAATCCTTAATGATTGCAGACATTCTGGTGTTCCCCAGAAGAATGAAGCCAGAAAGCCGACCGAGAACAGAGATAGTATTAAAGCCCCAGAGACGAGACGTGAAATACACTTACAATCTTGCCTTCTTCTTCGGACCTGGTTTGCCTCTAACCCTAGGGGTTGTCTCTGATCCCAAGGCGGCAGTAGAACTTCTCTTAACACCAGCTTTCTTCTTAATTGCTTCTTTTGGAGGAGGCATCAATGATGGCACGGGTGTAGCAGTACCATTTGCCGCAGGTGTATCTGGATTTGACTCGGATGGAGCATCACCATTTTGACTTGTTGCGACGGGTAAAGTACTTGGGATTGTTGAAGTGGACTCCTTTGATGGAGAGTCGTCTTTGGTCAAAGGCTGACCAACACCCCTTAACTTCCCAGGAGATAATTTCAGGGTGATGATCATCGTATTCTTCTCCTTTGGACCCGATGACTTTCGTCGTGGAGCAGAGGTAGTCGGCGTAGATTTGCTTGTTGAAGCCATGATGATGATGATATTGTTGAAGTTGTGAGGCGTGGAAGTTTTGAAGGCTTTGAAATTACCGGTCGCAAAAATTAGGGTGGTGAGTTTTTGGATGTGTTAGGAACAGTAGTAAATTGATCTCTCAAAACAATAGTAGAACTAAGGTATCGCCGATTCAGTGATGGGTTGGTGGTATCTTGGTATGTATGAGTGAGTGATCAAAAGTTGAAGGTATTCAACATGATTCAAAATGTTTTGAAGGTATTGAGAATGTGTATGTGTACTATGTATATTATTATTCCTTTGAGTGAATGAAACCTGGAAAGTACCGGTAAGTTGGAAGGAAGGTGATGGGGCATCCATGATTTTAAAAGAAATGCGTGCCATCGTTTTGAAGGCTGAGATTTTTTGAGTTGGTGCTTTGAATAGAATTTGGAAATTTCGCTTAGTTCGAGATTCTTAAGTAGAAGAAGGAAAGTACGAGTAGGTAGGGAAGTCGGATGTGTGTTGGTCGGTCTTGCTTATTTTAGAGTGAGAGGCATTTAGGTTTGTTTTATTCTCTTTTCTTTTTGTCTTCTTTTTGATTTGAGTGATTTTAGTAATTATGATAAATATAGATATTATATAGGTACATAATATATAGGTATATAATATATATATATATGTGTGTGTGTGTGTGTGTGTATATATATATTTTATCATTATCATTACATATATATTTGTTTTTCTTCTATTTCCAATTACTTTTCATGATATCCATACCTAACCATCCATTCAAAAGAATGATCGGAGTTTATCGACCTCTCCATACCCAACTACTTATTATCTACCTACCTATCTACCTAGTATTAATTCCTATTATTATTATTACCTAAGTAGCTTGAACATTTCATCTCCATCCTTCTCCATTTCGATTCTTTTCATTTATCATACAATTAATCCAATGACCAACAAAACACCGGACTGGCCAGCTAGCCACCCTCAATCATCATCACCTTCCCAGGTTTATGTCATGTTCATGAGAAGAACATCACTAGTTAATGCAGCCAACCAATGGAAACCGTCTGATTCAGTACAGTATGATATAATATTAGTTAGGACTCGAATAGCTAGGTACCTCCAGAGGGCTAGCTATAGATGCACTTTTACTTAGCTACCTAGGTATTAGATACTATTCACTCCGAGGTCTCCTAAGGTTGCTACTCATCTTCTTTTTGGGACTTTCATATTTGTTATTTGGATTTTCATATTCATTACCTGGGCTTTCATTTTCATTTTCATTTTCATTTTCATTCCTACCTCCCTCTCCTCTCCTTTCCTTTCCTCTCCTTTCCTCTCCTCTCCTCTCCTCTCCTCTCCTCTCCTCTCCTCTTCTTTCAGCTCTCAGCTCTCAGCTCCCCCCCCCCCAAAGAACACCTTGCTATCGATATCTCTTCACCTACGTATTCGCAATTATTCTACCTATCCGACGACGTTTACGCATTAGGTACCTGCTACATAGATAGTCTAGGAACCTCACTAATATCAATACCAGGGATTTCTTTTTTTCTTCTCTCCATCTTAACCATATCACATCCATTCATCCATCCATCCATCCATACCGTATCTGCACCATTTTCACAAAAACAGAATGGCGCCATTGCTCAAAACTATCTACTCATCAGTCTTTTCCCCAACAATAAAAGAGGATTGGAATACAAAAATCCTCCCGAAAACAGCAATTTCGTTTGCATATCATCACACTCATTTAATCCTTAGGTAGCTGTTGAACAACAATATTGCGAGGGTAAACAAACCCCTTTTCTCCTTCTGGATATTTGGACATCGAACATGGCAAATGGCAAATGGCTAGTCACTCATTCTTATCGGATCATTTGCAACCCACTCCGATGCATCAATCCATTTCCATCCTCTGTGTCACATCGAAGGTCAAGATGATGATTTGATTTTTCAAGTTCAAGAGCTGCCGCGCACACTTGAAATCAAGAATCGTCTGGGAATGAATTTCATACTGGCCCAGGGAACTTTCCAATTTAATCATCAAAGGTATACAATTACGCCATTTTCCAGCAGCAGCCAAGAAGAAGACTATTGCTTAAACATTGACGAGCCTGTCATTAAATGTTCAGCTCAAACATTAACCTACAATCATGAAATTAGGGGTTTAGATGTGTCAAATAGCTTTGACATCAATAAACCTGTGAGGGATTTTCAACTTTCGCGATCTACACAAAGTTACACATAAGGCGATTTGAGTTGGACAGCATTTATAGGAAAATTCTTGTTCGTTGTTTGCAAAATGACCCGGCATTTATCATCGACAATTATTTCTATCACTTAATATCTGTCCAAGTCGAAATTTGAGGACCATTGATGTAGCTACCTACGTAGGTAGATGAATATATACAATTCTCATATGGATATTGCCTAAATGTTCCATTATGCTTAAAAAAAAAATGGTAAGCCTGTCAGCAAGCTATCGTCTCATGGAATTCATTCAGCTACATATCAACCATCCATCCAGATGCGAAGCTTGTCCATATAACAGATATGGTAGCTTTCATATAATGGTACTAACTCTCCTGGAAGGGCTATCTTTGAGTTTCTAGACAATACAAAAATGCGCAATCAAGCATAGCACCTTGCCGATGGGTATTCAAAGGGATTGTTAAATAGATGGGCGCGCAAATAGGTATGTGGAAAGGGAGGAGTTTTATCTAGCTTCATTGCATACCTGCTGTCTCTCTCGTTTATTCTGGTTAGTAGCATGTTGCCAGAGAGATGTAAGAAATACACGATCATCATATTTTTGAGGTAATGGGTAGGTGAACTCAGGGGAAATCTGGAACTACTACTTGAACAAAATGATATCTCAATCATATCACATAAGTTTAGGAGAGCTAGATTTATGTCGCTTCATTATGCATCATTCAACTGACACCTTCATACAATAGATAAAATGATTTCTATTATGTTAGGTGTGGCAAAACTTCCGCTACAATACTTCAAGGCCATGATGAATCTTACAATAACGTCCATTAATAGTGCCTCATGTTGATTGGGTGATTCGAAGTGAGTCACGTGTGCACTGCACAGCCACAAAGAGGAGAAGCGCCACAATTGCAAGTGGGGTGACGACGACTTCTAGAATCCAACTAGGCCGGAAACCATTATCTATCATCCCTAATTCATACATTCCTCGAGTTCTTGAACACATTTCCATAATTTACCTGTTTGAAACACTCTCTTCAATAGCTCTTCTACACAAGGTAACGGCATTCTCAACATGTCTGCACCAACAAAAAGCTCGCAAAGCCCCGTAAGTTCATACATCCCCTTATTTCACCACAATTTTATGCGTTATTCCGACATAGATTATGAAAATAGTTAATTTCTAACATACCTCCTTTTCTCCAGACTAGGAGTCCTCCCCCAGAATCACCCACTACTGTAGCACCTTTTGATATGGATGATGATGATGTACCAGAAGGTACCACTGGTGCCGATGTGCCAGCAACAAATAAGACCGCAGATGAGATACCTCCAGCAAAACCTCCGCGCCCCTTGAGCCCACAGCAGCAGGCAGAGAACACTTTGAAAGAAGCATTCCCAAGCATCGATGCGGCGGTGGTCAAGGCAGTCTTGGTTGCTAGCGGAGGTCGCGTTGAGCCTGCTTTCAATGCTCTTCTTGGTAAGCTTTTGTCTCCGTCGCATAATGTTACATTCTTAATATTCGTTGTCAATAGGCATGTCAGATCCGAATGCCGCTATCGAAGTTCCCCCTCCTCAACCCCCAAGGCCACAAGCACAACGAATCGGTTCTACTCCGCGATCGCAACTCGAATCAGACGAACAATATGCACGCCAGCTTGCCGAGCACTACGAAGGATCATCATCATATGGATCTCATGGACCTCGAGGCGGGTCTAGAGGTGTAAACCCTCCAGGCCGGAGACAGACTGGCCTAAAGCCAAATGAAATGTATGGGGAGGAGGATGAACGCAGCTTTCTCGATGATGATCTCCCAGTTATCAAGGAGAACCTCAGAAAGGGCTTTCTCGAGACACAGAACAAAGTCAATGGTTGGATCACCAATTTGAAGAAGAAATTGGATGGAGAGGATGTAGAGGAGGAATCTTCTACCCAAGCATACAATTCCGGCCAACACACACAATATCGTTCTCGAAGAAGCGGGGAAGGCAGACGAAGTGGAGAATACAATCGATATGATGCCGATCCTCAGGTTCTTGGTGATGATTTTGCGGGAATCCAGTTGAATGAGGATGGCAGTAGACACGAAGCCAATGCTGCTCGCGCAAATTATTCTGCGAATGCTTACGATTCATCCACCGCCCCAGCCCGTCGATCTACTCGCCCACTTGCAAATCCCGATCTTTTCAAACCAAGTCCAGGAATTCCAAAAGCTGAAGGCCGGAAAGTATCATTCCAAACCCCTACGGTGGAGGATGATCTCTATAATACTTCACCAAAACTTGCCGGAAAGGAAAATACTCCATCGACCAAGCAAAGTAAATGGCAACCATTGAATGCGATGGAGCCTAGTCCAATTGGCGACGCTGACAATGACCATGATCCATTCAGCCTTGGAGATAGCGAGGACGAAAAGGAATCTAAAGATCGAGTTGGAGGAAAAGAAGTTCGCACGGATGATGCGGAGAGACTCAAAAAGGCAGCCGCTGAAGCAATGTCCGAAAATATTGTTGAGCCAGCAAAGAAACCTGAGCCAGCCGAAACATCTGGTACGAAGGATAAGGTGGCAGCGGAGCTGACAAGCAAATCCTAAGTTTTGTGCAACTTATCAACCTATAGTTTCATTTTTGGTAAATCTTCTCAGTAGGGCTGAAGAATTTGTTCATACTACGAACTTGAAATCAGACCTACCATACCTTACCAAGAGTCAACACATAGGGGGGTCTTTTTTCTACTCACTGAAGCCTGAATTCATAGCCATAGTAATTTAACTTTCAAACTTTCGGTAGTATTTTCTCTTCAATACCTATCTAAGTGACAATATAGACATCTTCAATGAAGAACTCTTTAGATGAGGAGAGTCCATTTACAGATGGACAATTCAACGTCACTTAGACTCCATTGATATGAAACATCAACTAATTACTTCTTTCTACCTTTTACCCCCAAGGTTTTCACACTACACCTTTCCAATGTCTACTTTGATCTTGAATGTCCTGCTAATTTATGTTGATAAAGCCTCTGAAGGAACAGACGTCCATATATTCATTTATCCATACAAACCTGGAACCCCCTACTTGATAAATTCAATGCATGTAGGTAGGTATGTACCTAGGTGTCATATCAAATATTAATAAATCCACCCCCACTTTATCGAGGCATTGGCTCAGCCTTGTTAGCCTTGCATTCTAGCACGTGGGATAATGATTTGTTCGGATCGATTATCAATGACAACTGCAACACAATCGGGAATTCCTTGATGATGGGTCCAGTGTTGGTCTGTCTCATGGGAAAGCACATTGCAATCAAGAGAAGAAGAAGTTGGTAGAAAGTATAATGATGACAATATTACAAATAACAAATAACAAATAGCAAATCAAAAATGATAATGACAATGAGTTAAGTGACGGTTTTGATGCTAGGTAGTTGAAGTAGTTTGTGTTTTTTATATTATTTTATTAATACTGTATCTTATGAAATTTATATCTTGGACTAGAACTAATCTCCAAGATGCAGTATCACCCATCCATCCATCCACCCATCCCTCCATACATAGGTTGACTACCTAACAAGCTCATTAAAAAGTACGTAGTCCTCCCTCGTGGCATTACCCTTTGCCCCTCACTAGTCCCTTTTTGGCCAAACCTCTCTCTCACTCACACCCGACCTACTGCTTCTCCCCTCCCCTCTCTCTCTCCCCCCTCTCTCTTTGAAAGCTCTATAAGGTTAATCACGAGAGAAAGAAAGAAAAGTAACAGTTGAACTTCATCAGTTTTCTTTTTCATTTCATTGTATGGGTTCTTACACTCATACTACTTCAGGTCTTTCTTTTACTATTTCATTTCCCTCACCACTAGCTACAGGGTCTTTTCTTCTCCTCTGGCCAACATCTACTTTCGTCTAAAGACAGCAATACTACATACGGTACATTGATCACAACAGCTTCTTGCAGGTCCGCCTGTATCACAGAACATCTGATTTTGATCAACCTCACGTCTGATAGACACGGCTCTTCAAACTCTCGACTTTACTTCCTTTTGGCTTGTGGTAGTAGCATTTTACATGATTTAGATCATGATTTGCATGTGATCTAATAGATCCGTCACCTCTAAGTCTTTCTACAAGAACCTTTCGCTTCTTCTACCCGACATTTCTAATATTCATTGCATCGGAGCTTTGAGGTCCCTACCAGTCAATCATGTACGTCTGACCCTAATTCCAAGCTACCTCACCCTCTCTTGGAGATGTAACCACTAAACGTTTCTTGCATAGGAAGTTTGGAAAGCAAATTCAAAAAAGGCAGCTCGAAGTACCCGAGTATGCAGCTAGTTTCGTCAACTACAAAGCTCTAAAGAAGGTTTGTCTCAGCTATTCATTGTCATACGACACATAAAGCAAAAAAACTTCAAACTTATGAATCTCGCTATAGCTTTGTGTAGGAGCTTTACCATTTCTACTAACTCCGTAATAGCTTATCAAAAAGCTTTCCGCTACACCCATCATCCTCGCGCAAAATGAACTCAATCGTTCGGCACCGGTTCTGGATTCACAGGCAGCATTACAAGCAAATAAGGCTACCTTCTTCTTCCAACTGGTGCGTCATACTTCATACTACCTTTCGTAAATAAATTTCGACTAAATTCTTAATAGGAACGAGAACTTGAGAAGGTCAATGCCTTCTACCTTCAGAAAGAAGCTGAGGTATGTCATTCATCAAAACTTGTCCCAAAAAGTGACCTGCTCATTGAAAATAGCTTAAAATTCGGCTGAAGACTTTGTTGGACAAGAAGAAGGTTCTCCAATCTCGTACCCAGAGTACTTCAAGAAGATCCGCAAAATTCACCACCTTGGAAGAAGGCTTTCAACAGTTTGGCAATGATTTGAATAAGCTTCAACAGTTTGTTGAGATAAATGGCATGGCATTTTCTAAGATCCTAAAAAAATGGGACAAAACTTCCAAATCGAAAACCAAGGAGCTCTATCTTTCAAGAGCAGTTGAAGTACAACCATTTTTCGATGCTACCGCTATCAGTGAATTGTCTGACCAGGCTACCATGAGCTTACAAGAGCTTGGAGCTTGGTCCGAAGGCGATAATGTTATCTTTGAAAGAAGTCAAGAGCATATTGTGAGCAGTCAACACCTACTAGGTACTGATGAAGGCGATGCCGATACTTTGTTATTGGAAGCTGTCATTTCCGGAAACCTTGAACCTTTGAAAGATCTGGTTCAACGTATGAGAGTCGCACCTGATCCCAATGGTACTCGCGATGTGGCATTGATGGAAAGAATTACTCGAACATTTCTTGCCGCCGTTAACAAAGGCCCACAACAGTCATTGCAATTACTGTTAGATACTGGCTTGGTTGATGTACAGTCTGAAGATGATATCAACGAGCGCAATTGTCTTCACCAAGCTACCATTTACGGGAATCTTTTCGTATTGGGTGTGGGACTCTCCAGGGGGGTAATTGTTAGCCGAACTGATGTATATGGGCGTGTACCACTACATTATGCTTGTATGCATGGACGTCTTGATATGATGGAGCAATTATTGGATGGTATGTTTTTCCTGGATCCTTTCATTTGCGAGTGCTGATATGTCTCACCGCTCCAGCGGATCGTTGTACAATTGATCTGATTGACCACGACAACTTCACTCCTCTTATCCATGCGATTATTCACGGTCATATAGAATGTGCTCAGAGACTACTCGAACGTTCTGCTAGAATTGATCCAATATCAAGTGCAGACCATGTTCCATTGAATTTAGCCTGCGAACATGGTGCCATTGCAATTGTTGAACTTCTTCTTCGACATGGTGCGAAAATTCTTCCAGACGCTGAAGGCCTGTATCCACAACATATTGTTGCACGATCTGGCCAAACGCCACAACTACTTCTCTTGTTGAAGAGCTATGGCGCAGACCTCAATCAAATCGACAAACTCTACTCATGGACACCACTCTTTCACGCAGCGAGCGAAGGAAATGTACCCTGTATGCAAACTCTATTGGAGCTTGGAGTTGAAACCCATATTCGGGATGAAAAAGATCTTTCGGCTATGTATTATGCAGCATGGGAAGGATATCTCGAGTGTATGAGGCTCTTGTCCTCAATTTCACAATCATCTGGGGGTGGAAAATCTATCTCAGTTCCAATTCTTGGCCCCATGATGGGAAGCAATGCTCCTGTGCCAATGAGTATTGATGCTGACGGTATCCCTGATCTGGAACTACCGCCCCCTATCATTCCCCTGCGACGATACGGACACAATTTTCTTGATACGAAGACTTTCATACAAATCAGCTTTGTGGAAGAAAGTGGAGAGCAGCCAATGACTTTTTTCCATGACAGCAAATACCCCGCAGCGCGTCTCACCATTTCTTCCAAACATTCGGATCTGATACCCAAGAATATTTTACTCCCATTTCAGGAAGATACCCGGCTTGTTTCATTTCAGATTGATAACCTGGATTCTTTCGCCATCGATTTCGATGTCTTTCCAACATATGGTGCTAAAGTCATTGCAAAGACCGTCGCATTACCTAGTACCTTTCGAGCATTAGAAAGCAGTTCCGGTCGTTGTTGCTTACCTCTATTCGACCCACGCTTAAGAGCTATCGGTCAAATTACCTTCAACTTCCAAGTCATCAAACCATTTCAAGGCAAGCCATTGGAGATTACAGATTTCGATACTTATTGGAAAGCCACCAGTCAATTCGATTCAAGACCAAGTGCTTTTATTACTGGATCCAGTTTGTCTGGAGACTATGTTCAACTATTCGTCCAACATACTTGTGATGGGATTCCAGTTCTCTGGCCGCGATGGACTATTTCTTACAATGGTATCGAATCCCAAGTTTGTCGACTAAGTTATGCCCAATTCATAGCTGCAGGATCGACTCAAGGAAGTTTAACTCGGGATCTATCTGCTTTACCTGGCATGAAGTTGGAAAATATAACGGAGATTCATGCTATACTCACGGCATCTGCTATATCACTCGAAGATGCGCTTTCGTTGCTGCCCAAATGCATGCATGTTAACCTTCAGATCTTATATCCAACCTTGGATGAAGAGAAACGCTTCCAACTAAACCCCACCGTAAATATCAATACATTTGGCGATGCTATTCTTGGGGTAGTGTTTGACCACGCAAGAACTCTTCGAGAACAATCCCCGGATTCAATGAGATCAATCGTTTTTAGCTCATACAGCCATTCCCTCTGCACGGCTCTCAACTGGAAACAACCCAACTATCCAGTTTTCTTATGCAACGATCTAGGTCGCGAAGGAGAATTAGGTCAACAGGGTGGCGTAGAGATTAGTGGAAGAAGGACTACGTCGATTAAGGAGTCGGTTCGGGTTGCTAAGAACAATAATTTCATGGGATTGATCTGTTGTTCTAGACTTTTGGTAAGCTTTTTTCTCTCCCTCTGTAAACGCCATCACATTCAATGAACCGGCCTATCCTACCCTTCTTTCCAGCTTCATCAAAGTGCAAATTAACTAATGAATGAATAATAGGATATGGTACCAGCATTAATCGAAGCAATCAAATCACAAGGACTCGTGCTTGTCATGGATAAATCCGCAGAGCAGGTAGATGAGAAGAGATCGTATGACGATCCGTTCCCAAGATTGCCGGATGGGGTGGATGGGGTCTCGAAGGCCAATGGCGTGTTGAGGTTCAATGAGAGTATTGACATGTAAATAGTTTGGTGCAATAAGTAGCCCAAGTAATGGGATTACTGGGGAATATGATACGTAGTGAGTTGGTCATGCTAGCATCAACAAAGATGTGATAATTAGAAAAACCGAATCGGGAGATGTTGGCCTGTGATTTCTTTTGGTGTTGTGAGTATTATAAACTTGTGAATCTGAATCATTGAAGTCTTGTTTGTATATACAGCAGACGTTTATCAACATCATCATATTACTAGGATGAATCCGCCACTCACCCCTTCACCCGAACCTCCATTCTTATCCAAATATTCTACGCTCCAATAATTGACATTCACTCAGAACCCCAATCTTTACTAATCCAGTACTGTTTTTCCACTCTAGCTCCTCCTGACTCACCTCAAGATCTCCACACAGCATCGTTACAGAGACTGATAAAATACTGCCGACATTTCCATCCATCCATCCATCCATCCATGCACCTATATCTTGGTCCCCTTTCCCCCCCTCGCTAAAGAATCGAGAGGGTTTGCTTCAGTATCCGCATGTATTTACCGATGGTTCGATTTTCGGTTCACGGGATCATTGGCTTGTAAATTCTTCAGCGTGGTAATTTATGGGTTTGCAAGCTCGTAAGTTTGGATGCTGGATGAGGATGGTGAGTGGAGTTGGATGGGATGGGATGGGACTGTCCCGTATTGATTCTTCATCTTCAGAGGTCACATTCTCGTGTGCTCGTTCGATTTGTTGGGGACATTGTTGTAGATATGTGACATTCAATAGCTCAATGGGGATTGGAGCAATTTCGAAAAGGGCAGCGGCATCAGAACTAGAATTCTGAGAACTTTCCTACGAAGATATCGGAAAGCTTTTGGGATGTGCAACAAGAATGTTTTGATGGGAGAGGAGACGGGATGATAGGATTAAATTTTCAGATTTGATACAGAAATTGAAATGGTATCATCTGAAGTTTTGAGATTGGAATAGCTTATATTGTAATCACCTTCGTATCTCACTCTTAGGCTCCTTTATATTTATATCTCAGACTCCCCAATTCCTCTTCCGGGTTCACACTTCCCATTACGGTTTTTGCGAGGAGTACGACAAGATAGATGGCGAGGGGTAACCATTCGAAGCCCGTCCAAAATATATCTGTTTCTGCACCCGTAGCTGCGCTAGACGTTTTGGATTGGTGTTTGGATTTGAGGAGAGCTCCTAGGATTCCGAGAACAAAACTGAGAACGAGATTGAGCGTTGGGAGGTAGGTTTCCAGCGGCCCGTTGTCTACTCCGTTTACTCTTATTTTCGACAGGGTAGAGCTTTTATCTGGCTGATTGAAGTTATCGAGTATAGAGATCGCTGTTTTTTCGGGAGGTAATGTATGGACGAGAAATGCGGTGGATAGAAGAGAGGTGATGGATAAGATGCTGAGGAGAGAAGTGGTTCGGTTGAAGAGGGTGAGGAAGTAGGGGATTATGCTTATGAGGGGGAGACAGAAGAGGATTCGGGTGTAGAGGGTGTTGTATTTTGTGTGGAGGGTTGTGAGGTGCTGGATTAGATTTTCTTGTTCTACAAGGGAGAGGGGTTAGCAGACGTGATGGAGGGATGGCATGAGGTGGAAGGCGGGGTTCAAACATACCCTCTTCATCGAGAGCTTCGGGTGACGAGTCATCGGAATCGTTTTCTGTAGGATAGTGAAATGTCTTACGGAGACGAGATGTAGTTTGTTCCATATTGAAAAGTGTGTATAATGTAGATTTGTTGTACGAAATATTGGCAAACAATTAGATCATAGAAACTAAATATAAAGCTGGAGCTCAAGCTTGAGCTCGAGCCTTGTTACTGGCTGTCAGCCTCGCATCTACGCCACACTTGAGGGAAACTTTTTAGCGGGTCAAATCGAATGATCAATTCAAAGCTCCCCTCCATTCTACGAATTTGGCTACCTAGAAATTGTCGATTTCAAGGCTGTATAAACTACACAACACAAAATGTTACCACGATTATTACGAAGCGCGAGGGTGTTACCTAGATTGAGGGTCAATAATGCGAGGAATATCGTCCAGAGAAGAACGTTAATTGCGGCGCCGAAAGCTGGAGATGGTCCATTGATGGAGAGGAGAGGGGATCGGGAATTACCTGGTACTTTTCCTTCCCTGCTCTGAGCAGTGAAAAAATGATTGAGATATACTAATCAATATCTCAGATCTTCCCGAAAATGGTATGCGCTGGGTGCGCTCCATCCCCATCTTCATCGCAGTTCTAATCTCCAGCACTCTCGCCATCTTCAACTATCAAAAATCTTCCTCCTCCGTCGTATCTTCAACACTCTATGCGCTCCGCACTTCTCCTAAAGCCCGTGAATTTCTCGGGGATGAAATATATTTTGCGCATAAGATGCCGTGGATTTGGGGAGAAATGAACCAATTGCACGGTAGGATTGATATACAGTTTGAGGTTAAAGGGACGAAGAGAAGCGGGACGATGAGATTTACGAGCTTCAGGCCGACCAGACAGGGAATGTTTGAAACCACAGAGTGGAGTTTGGAGGGAGGTGAAGGGAGCGAGAAGGTTAAGATTGATTTGTTGGATGGGGAGGATCCGTTCAAGGGAATTGAGGATGTGGAAGAGAGGCCAGCAGAGCCGGGAAGGGGAAGTTATGCGCCGAGTTTGTCGGGATAGAGGAGTGATCGACGGGGTTGATGGAGGGTTGGATTATGGGGGTGGACTCGGGGGTTATGAGAGAGTAGATGGGTTTTGGGAAGTGAGATGGAGGGACTTAGTGCGCAAGCAGTGAGAATATGTTCAATTGGGGTGAATTGTAAAGACGATGAGGATGAATCATCAGTCTGACTCAAGCGCAAGCATAAGCACATCCAGATGTGTCAAAATGGTAACGGTAGACTTAACGGTTGCATGGAAGAAGGTCATTGGATTGGCGTTAAAGGGTTCTGCTCTAAAACGCCTGTATCTGCCATGTATTCATACAAATATTACAAAGTAAAACATTCAACTCATGCAGCAGCAGTAGCTACCTTAGCTGGCCCCTTAGCTTCTTCCACCAAAGCAGGTATCGATGGCACTTTTGGCCATGGCTTCTTAATAGCATCTTGAATCTTCACCACACATCCATCTGGGCCCGCAATACACCCGTTCAAAAGCACCAGACCTTTCTCGGCATCCACCTTCAGCACCTTCACATTCTGAATTGTAACCTGATGATTTCCCATGCGTCCCGCCATCCTCTTTCCTGGGTGAACTCTCGAACCACTTCCCTGACTTGCACCTGCACTACCCATCGTCCTGTGATTTTTAGAATTACCGTGACTAGCTGGTTGACCAGCCCATCCCCATTTCTTCATTCCTCCTGCAAATCCCATTCCCCTACTATTCGACCTCGCATCCACAAACTGACCCTCTAAAAACCATTCGGCTCCAATACTCCTCCCAACATCCAGTAACCCGTCCTCATTCTTCACGCGAAATTCAGCCATATACCTCTTAGGTGCTACCTTACTCGCTTCGAAATGTCCCAATTCAGGCCTCGTAACGTTGCTGGGATGCTTCCAGCCAGCACCGACTTGAACTGCATAATACCCATTCTTTTCTCGAGTCTTATGAGCTACGACTTGCACCCGATCGAGTTGGACCACGGTGCAAGGTGTGCGAACACCGGTTTCTGGATCGTAGAGTGCCGTCATTCCTTTTTTGATACCGAGGGCGCCAGTGCGCAGGGGGAGTGTGAATTCTTTACGGGCGAGTGCGGCGGTTGAGGAGGCGGATAGGATGGGGAGACCTGCGCTAGGTTGGTTGAAGCGTTCGGGGTGGGAGCGAGGAGGTGCGGTTGTCCAGCCATATTTTACGCCGCGCTTTGTGATGAGGGGGAGGAGGGAGTCGGGGAGAAGGAATGAGGGGGGGATATGCGCCCAGCTGGTGGGGAGTTTGGGTGCCATGTTGTTGAGTGGTGGGAGCTTGTTTGGATTTGGTGATAGATTGGAGAGGGGAGAAAATCTTTATACGGAGACCGGGGTAGACCAGCTATGCGGTCAATATCAGAAACGAAACACTTGGACCGGTAACTTTAACTTTAACACCCACATAAAGAAGCACAACTTTATGGAAAGATCCACGATATAACAAAATGGTGTATTATTACACTTCTAACACTGTGTCGCCAGCAGCGTACATTTATGCTGGAAAAGATAAATTTGAAAGTAAGAAATACATAAAATTGAATCCAAATTTAAAACACATGCTAAAGTACCCCACAGATGAAGATCTCATCAAGCATGGATTGGAAGAAGATGTATGGTTTCACGTAGACAAGTTGTCGAGTGCTCATATCTATCTTCGGATGAATGAGGGAGAATCATGGGAATCTATCCCGGAGCAACTGTTGATGGATTGTGCGCAACTTACTAAAGCCAATTCTATTGAAGGTAGGTGAGGATAGGCTTTTGGGGCTCGAGAGAGAAGAACATGAGATGTTTAGAGTGATCATGTGGATTGATGAGTTTTGGATAGGAAATAAGAAGGATAATATTACGATTATCTATACGCCATGGTCGAATTTGAAGAAGGATGGGAGTATGGCGGTTGGGCAAGTTAGTTTCAAGAATCAGAAAACTGTGAGTGGTTCGTTCGGCTTTTGTTGTATTCATGATATGATGTTGAGAATTTGTGATATCAGGTCAAGAGAATCATGGTTCCTGCGAGGGAAAACCCAATTGTCAACCGGTTGAACAAGACCAAGATTGAAAAGTTCCCTGATTTGGCCATGGAGAAGGAAGAGAAGTTAAAGGCAGCGAGAAAGAAGGATCAAGCTGCTTTATTGGAACGGGTAAGCAGTATTTTATTCCTGAGTATTGAGGCATACTGATTGGTGGATAGAGAAAACAAGAAGCGAGACAGGCTCAGGAGTATAAGGAAAAGAAGTGGCAGAAAGATCATGCATATGATGAATTGTTTACTCAGGATGATGATGAAGAGGCGAATAATCAAGATAGAGGAGAAGACTTTTTGGATGATTTCATGTAGATTGTATCATCGTGTGTTGTTGCGGATTTACCTACACGGAGGATACTTATAATCTGCTAGCGATACTAATTTTGAAATGAAAATGAGATTTCCATTTCATGTTCCCCAACACACTTTTGGCGACTTTAGTTCCCAGTTCTCAATATTTGTGACCACGGAACTTTTTGTAGCTCGATTGTCTGCCATTTGACTTTTTTATCCAATAACTACTTTCAACGCACACTAATAAACACGCTCCCATCCACCATCACCCCATTCACTGCCCAATATTACTACCCATCTGGTTCACATTTGTCCCCTTAACCTTATGATCGCTTGGATTTGCCGCAGCCTCATACAAGATGTTCGTGGGCGCCTTCCCCAACTGCATCCAATCCCCCTTGAAGCCCGCATAACAAATGCGACTCACATCCTCCCCATAATTATCCTCCACAAACAATGTCAAGTTCTGTACTTTCCCAAACAAAGCCCTCTTAACCGCGATATCCTGAACCTCAGATGTTTGACTCAACTGGAATTCCTGCGTTGGCTGCAGATCCGACGCGACACTGAAATCAAGATCATCACGGTTGATGAATACCTTGAGAGTCTTAGGGGCAGACTCAGAGTTCGATGTGCGCAGAAGAATGGAATGGAGTTTTACTTGGCCAGTGAAACTATTGGGTTGGAATACACATATTAGCTATGACTGTCTAGCTTGGAGGGGTAAATGGCGGGGTAAACAAACGGAATATGCATTAAAAGTTGTTCATCAGCATCACTTTCGAGTTCTGGTTGCTCATTCATACGTTCAGCCCATGTTTTCTTTACGATGGCCTTTCCGGAATCAGAATTGGCTTCGTTAAGTGTGGTTATGTCGTCGAAATTGATGTGTTGATAAAGTGAGTATTGTAGTGCGGGGGTAATATCATCGGAATGATCATGCCCTTCGTGAGAATGGCCGCCATGCCCGTGATCATGCTCATCATGGCAGTGACTCGACATTATTATTAAAATTTTCTTATATTTGCTCGAAATTGAAGTTTCGAAGAGTAAGAAAAATTTAGATCGGGTTTTGAGATGGTTCGTTTATACCACAAGGTCGTTTCCCCCTTTGCTCACTAACATCAAAATTATCCCCATGGAAATTCACCAATCATTCTGTTAATTGTTATATCAACTGGCCATTGTTTTTAGAAACATCTCGATGATGGATGGCAACGTACAGTTGGGGACGAATTACCCAAGGCGCTCTTAATGTAGTGAAACTAGGTCTAGTAGGACAATCTCATATAAGATATGGATAAATACTTTAACAGAAGCTACTTTACATTATCATACATCTAAGTGATTACAAGATTATGTCCTGAAAGGTCTCCAATACCAAGCTGCAACGCCCAACAATCTTCTTATAAAATACAATGGTTATAATGCTATGCTGTAATGGAGGATTCGCATCCAATGCTTCAAGGCTTAAGCTACGAGGAGAATTGCAGAGTGTATAGGCACGGGTAGCATTGAGCCCTGTGACAGAAATTCAAGCGACTGGGATATATACTCGAACTTCCTGTTATTAAAATCCTGCAGCTCTTCGCCTCTTCGATTTTTTCTTTCCAGGAGTGGCTGGAGCAGCTACTCTGCTACCAAAAGCTCCTTTGCTTGGTTGGGTCATTGGTAATTCATTGATGGGCTGAGAACTGTAAATGTTGTGATCGGCCGGTTGACTGCCAAAAGGCTGAACCACAGCTTGAGATGAGAATGTAGCTGCATTTGCTCGGTCACGGCTCAAAAACCTTTCCGCTCTTCTTTTACGTCGAGCATGTTCTCGTCGACTACGGTATTCATCATCACCACTTTCTTCCACAGCTGCAGCTCTCTGAACCTCCTCCCAAGAATATGTAGCTGGGTCTGCGCCTGGAACAGATGGCCATTGAGATACTAATGAAGATCTTGCTGGGCCAAATTCTGTTTTTGGTTCCAAGCTAACTGCATACTGGCGAAGTCGGGCGATGGTAGAATCCTCTACAACTGTAGCAGCCGATATTACTGAAGAGGCAGGGGTAGGTAAGCTGAATTGTGGATTCTGTACTGCGTTGGAATGAGCATGGGAGCTGAAATAATGGGGTGAGCTAGCTCTCGAGACTTCATCAATGTCCTTCAACATGGGCATAGGCGAGCCTTCTTCAACCATTGGTGGGAGTCTTGGCTCAAAATGTTTGTTACGGAGTGAAATGCCAACTGAACTCAGCCATAATTCCATGGCAATTTTGCGTATAAGTCTCGCCTTTGCTAGACGAACGGGTGCAGGAGTTTTGCGAGGAAGATTTGTGACCCAGACATTGATAAGTTGATCATAGATTTTCAGTAGGTCAGGGCAGGTATCGTCTGATGATTGATCTTCCGAAAACAGCATTCCAGGACAAGATACCAGTTTTGAAATATGAAATCTTGAAGGTGCTTCTTCTTCATCCTCATCAAATGTATCCATGAAATCCAGGAACTCGCTTACAGTTTTCGCTGCCTCATCGAGATCGCCCGAAGGGCATGCATTATCCGATAGCTCAAGACAAGTTTTCAAAGACATGCTGTCCACCTCCTTGCCGTTTTGCATTTGAATTGATATATCGCAGAATGCCATTTCCATATCAGAGTTTGAATCGTTTGAATCGTTTGAGATGTTTTCATTGAATATTCGCTCAAATACTGGGTGCATGTTGATCCTGAGGTTTAGATCTAGAGAAACTTTGTTAACCTTAAGTGATAGTCCGTGGTTTTGGGACATTAGAGAACCCATTTTATCCACCAAAACATCATCGTCATCATCATCAGGAACGATGAAATCATCTGCAAGACGGCTAGCTGTAATGCGGATAGAACTATCCGCGAATCTTTTTGTCGGTGGAATTAGATTAGACCGCGAAGTCCATTTCTGTTGAGAACTGATAATTTCAGAAGCCCATAGAGAAGATACTAGCTCGAAGTTTGACGTGAGCAACCATGCTTGATAAATTCTCACGCCTGCTTTCATGAAGTCCAGTCCCGCTCCCTGGGTCGGTTCTTTTGGTATCATGTAAGGCGCAGGGGTTAAAGAAAGGGTTTCTGTTCTGAATGCCGCTTCCTCGCTTATCCCATGGGAAAGTCTAAATGCTCCCTCAAAACTCCTCGCGATATTTCCATCCATGAAAAAGGTGTATGAATTCAATCGTGAATTTTCGTTGGATGTAATAAATACTGTCAAGCCCGTGCCACCTTCGTCCTTCGACGTTGTCAATTTCATAGTCTCATCGGTTGCAGTCCTGTAGTGTCGATGTGAGAGAAGAACCTCAACGCCAGACTCCATGTTCAGACCATCCTCACCAGCTGGTATGACCTTGAGCCAAAAAATGCGAGTCGTAGTTAGAACGAACAAGTGCCCAAGATCAACAGTGCTGCGCTTAATATCCAGGATCCAATCTTTAAGTAACGAAGTATTGAATGAGTGAGAAGGTAGTCGTGCAGGCTTAGATTTTGTATCAAAGATTGCAAGATGCCTTCTATTCGCAAGTACCATAGTGCTCACGCTACCTGCCCAGAGGACTCGGTGCCAGTCACCAACATCTCCTGGTAGTTTGTATGATGGGATGGTTGGATCTTCACTAAAGTAGTCGTATATATGGGCCATCTTCCCGGGCACAATTTCAAAAGCCGAGCGTTTCTTTTGTCGGCCTTCAATGTCCCAGGTGCTCCAATGACCCGCGCGATCTACAATCGCAACTTGTCGAGCGTACCAAGGGTTAAAAGTGACATCCATATGCTCTTCTGATCCAGACTGTTGGCACGTTAACGTTGCGATGGGATTAGCGTCAAGACAAGATGAAGGATATGTCGCAGTATGCCCAGCGGGTGCTACAAAAGGCCGTGGAAATTTCCGAAAGACGGGTCTGAAAATTGTTGTCATGGCTGCCTGTCTAACGGCAAACCAGGTACTAAGATCCTTTCCATTATCGACAGAGGCGATTTGCAAAATCGTTCCCCCAGTACCAAACCAATGTCCTTCATCTGAATTAGTAGCATCCATCGATAAGAGTCGAACTCCATTTCGAGACTCCCAGCCGAGTTTTTCGGGGCGAGGCTTAAGCAGCTTCAAAACATGACCGGCTTCACCACATGGTATTGCTATTATGAATGCAATTTTGGAATTAGATCCATGATTGATATCTGCAGCTCCTCCAATTGCCATCAATGTACTAGTCTTGGAATGTTTGAATATCGCATTCACGGGATCTTTAGAAAGTTCGGCTGCGATAATTCCTCCGGGAAACGTTTCGGGTCGCCTCTTTGTGAGCCATTTCTGTTGAGTATGGGCTATCGTCAAGCCTATTTTTCCGCTATCAGGTATATCTCGAATCGAGGGAGGAATGCATTGCGCGAATGGGAGAAGTTGTTGAAATCGATGAGCTACGAACAATCAATAACTGAATACCTTGCAACAGTCAAATCACAAGCATACTTCTGTTTAAATCCTGTGAAAAGGACCACTGCTGTTCATTAACATCGTAAGAGAATTCTCCAAAATGACCATGTACCAGGTCGGTCGCCCTGTGGTCAGTCATTGGGTTTTCGCGGACTTCTGTTTGCGCGATAAACCCTTCCAATCATTTCGGAACTTCGCAGAATTTATGAGAAGTAATCTCAGAGAATGAAAGTGAAGAGTGAAAGGGAAAATGAATGTCAGATTTTCTGCCGTAAATTCAAAAGGCAAAAAGGCTGGTAATAAGGCATTGATGTAAAAATAAATTATTCTTTTTTTTCTGGAGAACCGCGAGTTTATCGGCTCCACTAACGTTTAAATGTGGGACCTGGAATCTGATAAAATATTGACTGGTTTCCTTGACAACGCGCTTATCAGAGAAGGGAATCAACATTTTTGGTTTTACACAACTATAACACCAAACCTAAGAAGAGCCATCATCATACTATTCTGTATATCATTTCGACCTCAATAAATCACATCTTATTCCTACCAAAATATCACGATGTCTACAATGTTTGAGCCTTCGCTGTCTACCAGCATGTCCAGTAGTATGATGCGACCACCTTTGTCTTCGGCGGATGCTCCATCCATGGCAGATACTCTTCCAAGTATTAACTTTGGCTTTGATGAATTGCGAGATAGAATGGCGAAGTTTACAGTCAAATTTGATGCCTTCATAGAGCAAGGAAGAAAGCGCGTTTTGGAGGAAAGGAACCAATTCCGAATGAATGTAACTGAATTACTTGGTGAGCTCTTAAATGATTTAGGAAATACGCATGAAACTAATATGTAACAGAGGATCAACGTATGAAGAAAAGAGATATCGAAGTCATGTCATCAAAAACCAGTACACATCAACAGACCCTCGCAAAGGAGGCCGCAGAGACCGCCGAAATGCAAGCAGCCATCGCATCATTGGCTGAACAACGAGACGCACAACTTGCTGTCAGAGAAGCCTTAAAAAATCAAATCGCCGAAACACAAAAAGCTATAAATGGACGAGTTGCTGCGCAGAAATCCCATGCTCAATATATCGATAAACAAGCTCGGTTCAATATACCTGAACTCGATTTTTGGATTTCGAATTTGGGTCTTATGATTGAGGGTGCAGGACAAAATGATCGATTGAAGTTTATTTTCAATAATTTTGATGATAATGATTATGAAAGGGAAGCTTGGTTTGAGCTTGATACATCGAAGAGGGACTATGATATTCCATATTGCAAGCCGAAATTGGAGAAGGAGCAGATTGAAAGGGTGGTAGATAAGTTAAATGAGACTCGGGATTTACGTGTATTGTTGAAGGGCATGAGAGAATTGTTTGTTGACGCTGTCAAGAATTGAGAGCAGAGAGCGATAGGAAAGTTGCGGAATATATCATAAAATGCTGATATTGGGGGTGTCCTAATGATAATGACATTGATTCTGAATACTATTCTTGTACACTTCTTAATGAATGGGCATAATTTTTTGGGATAGTTGAGACGAGACTCATCAATCACCCCTCTGTTATAAAACCTACATACCTAGGCCTAGTAGTACCATCCCAGTAACTTACCATAAGATCCATGGATTTATATATAAAACGTAAATTAGAATTCCATTCCACACAATACCGACATCACACCCAAGGAATCCGAAATCCTTCTTCAAAATACCAAAACCAATTCTCGTTAATGTGAAATTTCCCCGCAATCTCAATTCCACCACAACAAACTCCCACACCAAATATAACAACACAAACTAGAAATGGCAGATCCATCCCAAAAACCCGATAAAGCTACCAGTGCCGCACAAGCTCGGCAGGTCATCGATGTTTTTCATGAGATTTCTACCCTGCTGGTAGGTTTTTCGCTGTCTTATTTGATCTTGCTTTTCTTTTTCTGGGAGACAGAGCGAGGGGGATTGATGGATGGGAAGGAGAGGGAAAAGAGAGGGGAGAAGAGGGGAGAAGAGAGAGAGAGAGGAGAAGGGGTCTCCAGAGATGAAGAGAAACACATATTCTAACGTGCAAATAGAACGCAGAACTTGATCGTGGAACCCTGAGTATATGTATAAGTCTCATTGAGAACGGAGTTAATCCGGAGGCGCTTGCTGTGAGTAATTTTTCTCCTCCTAGAGGGTTTGCGGCTTGCGAGTAGAGTTGAGGAGTTGAGGAGGGGGTGAACGGGCGCGTGGTTTCAGACGGATGGGAGTGGAGGATGGGATGGTAGGATATAGGCTAATCGATAATGTGCAAAATAGACGGTTGTTAGGGAATTAAGAAAAGATGCGGATGAAGTGAGGAAGCAGATTGCTGAAGGGGGGGTTGGCCAGGGTGAATGATTGAATGGATGAATGGATAGACGCTGGGAATGGGTTCAACTATGGAGTAGGACGTGGGCAATGTTCATGGTATGAGTTACTGAAGAGGCTCTGCGTATCTTATACAAGGCGTTTGGGAGATATACCGGGGCGTTTTTGGAAAAAGGATTGATGATACTAGGCTCTAGTATACAGGCCTGAAGAGTTTGTTGTCGTGACCCACGCCTCTGGCACTGCTATGTTATTCTCAGGGCCCAGCCCATAAAGGAAAGTCTTGCTAGCATCATGGAGTGAAACTCTTCTAAGTATGTCCCTGATTGCTCCATTAGCAAACAACGAGAGAACATCTACACAATCAAAATAAATAATCAAAATAATGATATTTTCACTAATCCTAAATAACTACAAGAGTCATACATATATCAACCCCCATACCTGCCCATGCCCATCATAATACCCAGTGCGCCTTCATAGCCTCCAATATCTTATCATAAAATGCTGTGGACGCTAAAATCAACGCCAAAAAATGCTACCCTCTCCCGTTACGAATCCATGCAAGCATCAACGGTGTCCAAAAATTGCGAAGGGTTCCTCTTCACCATCATCATCTTCTTCATAATCATTTCCGGATTCTGAGTCAGTGAAATCGTCTTCATATTCAATGTCATTATCATCTTGTGCATCTGTATTGTGTGTCACTGGTAGGTCTCTGGCGCTTCGTGGTTCGTCTCTTCCCCAGAAATCTAGATCATCCTCATCGCCTGAGCTATCACTTTCGACGCTACCCATCGGTTGGCTTGCAAATAATCCTAAGCCTCGAGCAGGCGATACCGATCTTCCCAGCCGAGATGGTACAGGACAAGGAGAGAATCGACCGGACTCCCCCTGTGATGAAGGGGAAGGTATGTGGGAAGAATGTCTTCGATTTCTTGGAAGACCAGGGATTAAATATGTCGATGAAGATATTTCTCGGGGTTCCTGGCTCGTTGGCATGTCGTTCTGAGCATCTCCGGCCCCTATAACTGGCGCTTCCACTTCTGGATCACTCAGTATTGACAGCTGAGCTGTATTGTATGAGTCACAAATGGCACATTTCAGCCCCAACCAGTGATATTTGACTGCACTTTTAGCATAACAATCGTTACAAGAAACCATAGCCAAAGTGTTTTGGAATTGAGGCGGCATTGGCTGATTATCAATAGCTCGATCCAGATTCCGAAATTGAGTGGCCATCCCCACCACACTCTTGCTACATATTGGGCACTTGTACGAAGTTTGCATGTGCTCAGTATAACAAGCCGAGTGAATGCTATGACCACAGATCATAAACACAACAGGTTTTGGCGAGGTAAACATATAGTCTCCACAAATAGGACAATCGCAGTCAGATACCCTTTCGATACATTTGTGATCGTCCATAAGAGACATAGACATACACACGCCGCAAGTCTGTTGATACTGTAAGCAGAATGTAGATTAATAAGTTAGCTTGGAGGTAGCTTACCTTGCAATGAAAGAAATCCTTGCCCAGACCGCGACCCTTTCTGCATATCCCACAATCATTGCAATGGTAAATGCTTTTATTAGGATCATTGTCCCACAACTTACACACATCGCAATAGTACCAAGCAGTCCTCTCCCCACATTCGACGCAAAATTCCCCTGCCCGCTGAGCACAGCCGCATATCATGCATAGCATGTTTTTAGTATCATGACGGATTAAAATATGATTCTCGACTTCGTCATGACACAGTCGGCATGTATACCATCGATCGCATGTAGAGCACTGTAGCTTGACATTCCTCTTATAATGCTTACATCCGAGTTGAGGCGTTAAGTCTTCATTATTTTCGGATTCTTCGCTTCCAAAATCAATGTCGGGGGGATCAAGGGGGGCATATGTCCTCTTCAAGTCACCTGGAGAGAGATGAAAGGTATGAATTTCAGCTGCCGGTGCTGGATCCAGAGCACCATTCATCTGCCAAATAAAAGAGCTTAATGATCCCGGAGTCGCAGGTCTTTCTTGACTGATCGTTTTGTCCGAGGTTGCAGTTGGTACGTAGTTCTTCGCATGGAATAACTCGTGGGCTTCTGTATAACCTTGGGTTAGGAGTTGATGCATCAATAATGCTTTTTGTTCAGTAGGGGTGTCCATGGCTTGTATATATTTGATGCGTTGTCGAAGAGGGCCCATTCCATCGTCCGCAGGAAGAGCACTGCTACCTGCATCAAGGCCTATCGAAGCCGAAGTTGAGTTTTGGCTTGGATGTTGAGATGAACCTTCGGCGGGACTCATTTGTAAATCCAGAACATTAAGAGTAGCACTGCCAGATGATCCTTCGGTAACTTCTCCCTGGGTCTGGGATATTGTGCCAAAAGAAGGATTGTCAGACATGTTTCTATCAGCTAGACTCGTGTTTGACTGTATATGAGAATGTGCCAACGGGTCAATCTGGCTTCGGTCAACCTCATGTTGTAGATTATGAGTATCGCCAGACGGATTCGATGAGCTCTGAATTATATCATCGACGCTTGCAGAATTCCTTGTATCTGGCAGATCCATAACTGGCTCTCCTTCTATCACATCTTCTATAAAAACTTCGTCAACTTCATTGTTGTTTCCTGGAACGGGGTGTGGGGTTAATGGATCGTTTGAGTCGTGGGTATGAACAGGTGCTTCGGATCGTGAAAACCGTCTGGCCTGTCTCAGAACTGGATTGATGAGAAAGTCGGAAACAAGAGAGCTCATTTAGTGATACCTTGCTTCATGTGAAATCTGTAAGTGTTTATACTATACTAATTATTATAAAGAAGTTGGTGTCCAAATCTGGCAGAAATCAAATAATCAAACAATCGAACAATTCAAATTATTGTCTAGTCTGATTGTGGAGGCAAGTCCGATGACGCGCTACTCGGAAGCATCCGAAACATGAGATTTTCACATGCGAACCGAGTTTCACTTGCAAGGCGGAATATTTGTTCCTATTTTTGAATTTCTTCGAAAAAAGTCGAATAAGCATGTCCTCATATACACGAAAAGATTATGTATACGCATATCGAGATCTTTACCGAGCTCTATTACATGCAGTACAATATGCAAAGCCGGCACGATATATGGGAAGAAACATGCTGAGAGAAGAGTTTCGCAAAGGGGACCCAGCAACATTTGACCTAGCACGGATTAACAATACAATCAAATTTCTTAATCTTGCAACTAAAGAAACTGGTCTTGAGCATAAGTTAGTCAAGAATCTGCTGCGAGTGAAGTACGAGCGAGGAGTTCAATGGAAAGAGTAAATTGACCTTCAATCATATAACGTTGATTGCAATACTAACGTTTCCCCAGGCAACTTAAGGAGAAGGCTCCCATGCAGAAATATCTGAGGCATAACAGCATGACACATTACGACAAGACTATTGAGATGCTCAATGAAAGTATGGGCCTGTGTTTACGTTGAGACTGCACCCAATAGAGAAGAAGAAATCCTTTGATCGACATTACGGCTCTTTGCCTATCATCAACCCAGAGGAGTCTCGAGACGTTAAAGCCTAATTTCGGAGGAACATTTGTTCTATCGTGATATACATTTCGAACTCGACAAACAAAAAGTCTTCTCAAGGATGGTAACCATATTTCGCGCGAGTTCTGATGATTAGAGGATCTAAAGTAACGTGGACAATTAGAGAGATCTTGAAAATGGATCACGCATGGCCTAGTCATATGAAGAACGACTGTCATATATTATCTCTGTAGTCACACCGATGGTTGGAGATGGTACCTGGGGAAGAAGTCTGCAATCTAGATCTGAAGACTGCCACGCTCACAACTTCACACACCTATTTTATAGCAATAATTCCGGAGAAATGATACTGGCGAGATTATTTCAGATGACTGTGATCAATTAGCCTGTGAGGTAGACCTTCAGTAGTTTCACCCGGAGTTCCACTCGATATCGGCCTGGTTTAACCGATAGCTAGAACTACCGAAATGCTGTGTTGCTCGAAGCCATGTGTGTATTTGAAGAGACTCACTTGTAAGTATTGGTATTGAAAAGAGACGCCTCGGAGTTTATCCATCTTATTAGAGTGGCTGATGTTTGGCCATTCCCTGACATCCACTTCTGCATGCCTATGAACGCCCAACTCATCGTTGCCCTTATCGGAAAGGGTGGCTGCGGGGCTTATCCAATCTAGCTGCCCTGCTGTAATGCATTCTTCCCTTTCCTTTCAATTAATGATATGTCAAGTGGAGGAAGTTTCTTTGTTTGAAATTAAACGACCATCGTGATGGATTTCCATTCTTGATGTATATGTATCGCTTGAAGGAAGACATGAATAATGATTTGTTGTCTTTATGCTGTATCAAGTCATAGGTAGGTAGGTAGGTAGGTAGGTAGGTAGTGAGTAAGTGAGTCGGTGAGTGAGTGAGTATTGCTTTTTGCATTGTGATCAACCATTCATTGTCTACTACTGATAATGAATTGCACATTGAAGAACCTCGGAGTTATTACTAATCCATCTACCCGTACAGTAGCTATAAAGTGGACCCGCGTTTAGCGAACCTCTTTCCTCCAAAAGCATGAGATTTGATACCGTGAGTCCCAAGAGGTAGGTACGTACTAAGTACTCCTCCGTAGATTTTACGAATCGAGAAGTGATTTGCGGCAAACTAAAGCCAACTTCCAAGCCCCATCACGTACTTTGAAGCCCTTTGCCCAAAGTCGTATAACTTTGACGCCCTTGGTTGGTTCAATCCTTCTTCTGGTGTTACCCGTATCCGTACAGTAGGACACTACCTATCTCACTTTCTCCATATATTATATATATCTAGCAACCCCGCCTTCTCAGAATTCACCTTTCCCCAGATCCATCCATCTTTTTTTCGGCTGCAACTTCGCAAGTGAATTCTTCCGCTCGATTTTATAATCGACAGAAGACTCATGGACGATCATTGGTGTCTGCCCTTATCGCGATCGCGTTGAGGACTCTGGTCGATTGACCACTGTCTTCCAGCGCCCGCCACGAACAATCATCTGCCATTATGCCGATTAAGCCTGGTCAACATGATGTGATCAACCAACAACCATTACTACTTTATCCCCAAGACAGATCGAAAGCACAGAAGAAATGGGTGAAACGATATCGAACAGAAGTTGCAGCGTCTGTCAGCAGTATCTGTTCTACTTTCTGCGCAGTAAGTTCTTGTGGTCATGTCCATGGTTTAGCATTTATTGAGTTGGTTGCAGTTTCCATTGGATTCAGTGAAGACACGAATGCAAACATATAAATACAAAAACTTCACGGATTGCGTCCGGCATACATATCAAACAGAAAGGTTACGAGGATTCTTTCGAGGAGTTGCAGCACCTCTAGCATCAGTAACTCTGGTCCGAACAATATCTTTCTCGGTCTATCAGCGGTCCAAATACACATACGCAGCTTGGTTCAAGAGGAATTTTGATATTGATCCGTTGGTGCATATCAACACATTTGGGACATACCCTACATTTTCAACTATTGCTTGTTTTGGGGCAGCTGGCGCCACGGCGGGTTCTTTCATAACGCTTGTAGCTTGTGAGTGGATAGGCTTGGTTTTCTGACCTATATTCCAGTTTCTGACAATCTCTAGGTCCCTTCGAATTGACTAAACTCAGTGCTCAAGTATCGGTATTGATGGCTGCTAAACGACAATCAAGCCTCTCCGATCCTGTGAGAAATTCCAATAGGCAAAATGCAACTGCAGCAAGCTACAAAAACAAGGGGACATTTAAAACTGCAATGAACATCATCAAGCATCGCGGGGTATCTGGACTCTATTCAGGATTCAACCTTCACCTTCGTCAGTAGACTTATTATTCAATGATGTTGTCATACGCTAATCATGCTTTATATAGTTCGGGATACACTAGGAACTGCTATTTATTTCATGACATATGAAAGTTGCAAGCAACTCTTGACCACATACACGGGAGAACGAGGGTCAACAAGCCCCTTTGCCGTCGTCGTAGCAGGGGGTTTCTGCGGCATCGCAAGCTGGGCGCTGATTGTACGTAGTAACCCGGAATTTTGCGATCTTGGCGAAACAACTGACTCATGATAGTATCCCATTGACTCCGCCAAAAGCATTTACCAACGAAATTGCCTAACCTGCTGCAAAGGCGAGACGGTTCAAAAAGCACCAAAAATTCGATTCTTCGATAAGACGATGTATCGAGGCTTAGGCGTGTCCATGGGTAGATCATGCGTTGTAAACTCCATTTTCTTCTCGGCATTTGAATGTAAGTGAATGTTACTGCTTTCATACACTCACTCATGGCTAACAACGTATTAGTTATTAAGAAGAACATCAATTCGCTTCCGGATTGATTTGGAGGTTAGAACTGAATGTTTTGTAAATATTTTCTTGTATGGAACTTTGGCGATGCACAAGCATAAGGGAAATGGAGTTTTCAAAGGAGCATATGGCTAGGGTCTCGTCTGCATGGAACAAGGAGAATTATCTGAGTTTTTGAGTTTGTTATGGACAGCGGTAGCTAAGCAAATGGATGACAATGACAGGAGATTGGATGAAGGTTATGCATTTGCGTACCTAGATAGTTATAAGTACGGTACCTAGATACTAGGTAGGTAATCAACAATGAATAGGCATAAAAGATCTACCAGTTATTTGGAAGTTATAGGTAAATGGAAAATGACACAAGAATATCAGAGTCTTAATAAACTCTGTGAACCAGGTTTATAAAGTTGAATGATATACCAGGTACCTACCTACCTACCTACCTGATATACTGGTTGATCACCTGATAGAAACTTTTTCTACCTAGGTGCACGCTAGGCACAGCAGGTAGGTACTTATATAATCTTCTATACCCACCTCAATGATCATCTTATCTGCTACTGTCCCAGCTTTTTGCGACAACACAAGACTTTCCTTCTTTCCATCTCAATCCTTTCATTGACACAACCCTTTCCATTCCTAATACCTGGACCACTTGAAAAACTGGATGCATTATTAGGACGTATTGTGATTCTCTATTTCTTATCACGCATATCCTGCTGGTATAACTCTGAGAGAATTGTTATCGTGCCTTGCCAGCGCTATTGCGCACTAATTTCTTTCTCTCAATAGGTCATTACATTTTTATGGTAAGTCAAGGATAGTACTCGATATGGTGGGTAGAAGAAAAAGGGCACTCCAGGCAAAGGGACTCGTGCACAGAACTGCGCAGAAAGAAGCTCGAGAGGGCAGAAAGAGTCAAAAGATTCGATCGGCTCGAGCTGGTAAGGAAGATCGTCGTGCTGCGAAATTGGAACGTCGGAAGAAAGAGAAGAAGTCATATACTGCACAAGATTGGGCAGAACCTGCCCCAGATCATTTGATTGCCAAGTTAGATCTCCCGAAGCACAGCTCTAAGTATCAATCATATTTCGAATTTGCAGAGAATAAGGAGAAGAAGAAGAAGCTGGAGTTTCAGGTAATTTATTTTGCGGCGTACTTTTGCCATGTTGACTTACGATTAGGTCACAAATGATCCAAGTCCTCCACCAGGATTCACCTATGTTCCTATTGGGGATCCGACTCTGACAAATGCTTGCAAAGAATTATCTCGAGAACAGAATGCTATGATCTTTATTGTTTCTGTAAGTTTGATTGAGAGGTCTCTACGTACTAAATGCAAGGCTACACTCTGACTTCATACCACCCCACAGCGCTCGAAAGAGGACAACTCAAAGATTTCAGAACATGTTTTTCGAACAGGATATCACTTTCGAGAAGTCATCGTGGACGAAGCACGCAAAATTGTCGGTGACACCGTTGTTTCGAACACTGCCCACGGCTTGATTGAACCAATACCAGAATCCCAAGAGGAAATAAACAAACAGGCCGATGGTGCGATACGAGATCTTTTTCCAAGAATCCCAAATACCGATCGACAGAGAATCATCGAGCATGCTTTTCAAAAGGGTCTGAAATTTCATGGAGAACCTACGGTTGGCCTACAGGCAGATCTTCCATTAGCACGTCGAGTCCAGCTCGCCGTTCTTGCACATATTCGTCACACCCATACTAGATATGACAAGTTACTCCGGGAAACAAGTTGGATAAATGCACGAAAGGTAGTCGAACCTGTGTGCTTGGACGTGCTCGTCAAATGGCGAGGAGACGAGGAAACTGGACGAGATCAAATGGACGAGATCTTACGGGAAGTTGTCATCATTACGGATTCAGATGAAGAAGAAGAAGGTGACGACGAGGACGACGATGATGATGATTCTGATGAAGACGATGATTCTGAAGAGGACGAGGAAGAAGACAATATTTCCGCTGAATCTACTGCTATGACCCTGCAGGCTGGTCCACAAAGTCGGCAACCTTTGGGATTTGAACACAATTCATACGCGACTGGTGCTGGCCACTCTGATTTCATTTCTTCTCATTCAAGGTCTAGAGTAAGGCCAAATGAAGGACCTAGAAAGCCCCAGCCTCGATTCAAGCGATATCAAGCTGCTTGGGATGAGGCATTGAATCGCCGTCAAAACGCTGATGTCCTTAATGGAGCAAGTAGACAAGGATATGAGGCAAGTATAAGACCTGCTCTATCTAATGATTCCCAAAATTATAAAGAAATGCTTCGACAGCAACCGCCAACCACTGTCACACGTCTAAATCCAGGTACAGAGTACCTCTATCATGACGCGGAACCTCGGCATAGCATCCCGCCTGAACATCAAGTAGGTTCAGTTTTGACATGAGAGATAGAACAATGTTTCACTACTAATATTCATAGATTCGTCATTACTATTCACAAGAGCGGCCACCTTCCAGGACGTTGATACGCAGAGATGAGGTAACAGTAAGACCCTTGCATGACCGCCCAGCTTTTCATCCTCCAAATCTTAATTCAGCTCCACAAGTGAGCAGAGAGCCGAGACCTCAAATAGCCATTGGGGCATCCCCGACAAGATCTGGATTCCAAGATATGCTTGCTTTGTCAATTGAAGAACAAAATGATAGTATGAACATGTCACCTCGTTTGGATCGAGATGCCGTTGGCAATCCTGGTCACCACCAAGCATCATTTCCACGACGTTTGGTTGAACGGAGTAGAATGTCTCCCGGACTCCAGGAAGTCATTGTCATTGATGATGATGACAGTCCATATCCCAAACGCCGTCGTGTAATTGAAGATGATTATGGTCGATTTAGACCTTACCCCTCAAGGGAGCAGTGTGGGCATACCACCCAAAATTTCCCTACCAAGGACGCCAATCGGCGTCCTATTGCACTACCCAGACATACTGAAGGTTTGTCAACAAATTTGCCAATGGCATCTTCAAGGCCTGTGCTCTCAGAACGAGTGCCTATCTATGAGATGTCCGAGTTCAGACCACATGAAATGCAATCACATCTATCTAGACGAGATGATGAGAGAATAACTTATCGGCAACATGTGCCCATTTCGAGGCGAGAGATGGCTATGCCTCGTCCTTATTTGATGTATTCTGATGAGACTTGTGATCCACAGCGAGTGGCTAGTGATAATGTTAGAGTGGCTGAGCGTGATCAATTTGTACGACCAGAACAAGTTGAGCCTGGTCAAAGGTATTACCTTCAAAGACCAGCGTCTCCTGATCAACCTGCTTCCAGAAGAATTTCTCGTTCGCAAAATATGGATGGTCCTGCAGATCAAGCTTTCATTCAACGTTTCTCTCAGTCTGGACATGAGCCCTCCTTTTCTCAACCACAAGATGGTCCCGTTTCTTATCAGAGGTTTATTCCAAATGTTCATCGTCAAGCCGACGAGCCAGATCAATTAGCTAGGCCATTCACAGTCATGCGCTCTGTTCAAGCAAGACCTCCAGCACGTTACTTAGATGGGCCAGAGTGAGTGGAGTTGAATAATCAGGAGTGACTTGCAAGTTGCTAATTTTCTTAATCTTAGGATACCCGGAGAAAGATCTAGCCCACCAATATACTACGAGAGGCGTGATCCGCATATTACTGAGCGACATGTGTCAAATCATACCATGCGAGATTCTGTACTGCCAGACACTAATGGTCCGACATATACTCGAATCATGCAACCTAGCCGACAATTTATTACTTTGGGTTAAACTTTGTGAAATTGGGTATATTGATATAAGAGCAGTCGAGCTTTTGAGGCTCTAGTTGCTTACGTGCAACTTCTGTGGATTTTTACTTGGGGAGTTGGCGCCCACCACATTTTCACAGGTGAATGGTTAGTCTGATTTCCGGGAGGATGAAAGGACATATGATGTTACTACTATTTTGTATTACTGGTTTTTGGAGATGCATAAGCGTGGAGCATGGGACTTGCATCAAGGAGTAAACTATTTGCATTGGGACGGCGTTACCACCTTCCCATACCATACTGGGTCAGCGTTGTATTGTATCTATAAAGACAATTGTATTGATTTCTTCCACAATGTTCATCAGTTAATACTGGATATATATCTACATTTGGTGATTCTCAAGAAGGTAAAAATACGATGCGGGTATCCAATCAACAATGCTCGTATAACTCCTTAAATGCCCGATAAACCGAAACTCCTATGCCAGCATTGCAACCTGTTGCTCATCGCGCTCCCGTTGCCTTGCTTTTGCCCTTTCTTTACTTGAAAGTTCTGATCTCGGCACATCAGGCAATGGTTCATTCAGTGGTAGTCCTGCCGTAGGAACTTCAGGTAGTGGAACACCTGTAACTTCTGCTTCCAAAGCAGCTAGTTCGTCCTCTACTTCATCTTCATCCTGATTTGACATCATCCCACCCAACATATCGCTCACCTCCTACACAAGTATAAGTCAGTAAAATAACCACTTATTGCACAGTATACCACTTGCCTGTTGATAAGCAATGGCATCCGCCGTTTCTCCCATCAACTTCTCCACATGATCCAGTCCTCCCATTTCTTTATGTATTTGGTTTAGCACATTTGTGCCTTGCTGTAATCCAAAGACAACATCCTTTTGTACCAGCGCAAACTCCACACTACTCGTCAATTTCTCCAATTGCTCGAGTTGCGCATCAGTCTTTGCCAGCAAAGATTCTTGATATTTCTTCCGTCGCAAAGCTAGTAGGGCTCGTTTTTTATCGCCCTTCGATAACATCTCTTTGGCAATAGCGGTTTCACGGTCGGTCAGTACAGTTATACGTCGTTGATATTGGTGGAGCTTGTCTCTCTGGTTCTTCATGTCCAGAATAGCTCTGAAGTGTATCAGTTAGTGACTTTAAGGTGGAAATGATCAAGAACTTCTTACTTGTCCTGGGCGGATATTTTATGAGTACTGGGAGTATTCCCCATTTTTGATATACGTTATAACTGCTTGATCGCAGTTGAAGATTCATTCTGTAGTATTCTATTCCGAGGCTTGAACCTTGGGGACGGCGTCATGGGCGGCCGGCGCTGATAAGCGATAAGAGTTATCTAATGCGGGACTTACCGCTTTTGGATCAGATCAACTTTTTTTTTTTCTTTTCAGATAGTATTCAGACAATTTGTATAACTTTGGTAATCCTTTACTTTGAAGTATTTGGGTGACTTTACGATGATCTCTAGAGGTGGAAGACCAACTTTGAGTCAAGGTTTGGATAGGGAGGTATGGATTGTCAACGGCGCAAAGATAAACTCGAATCGCACCTTTACTAAAAGTTTATGCAGATATATAATATTGTAAAAAAATTGACAGATGATCAGGCGCAGAGTCAGAAAGGACCAAAACGTCTTACTATCTCTATTGTTTACGATCATATCAAAAGTTCCAATTCAAGTCTGAAAAGAAGATCCAAAAAGCTACTGGAAGACTCAATTGATAGGGTACTGCTAGTGTTGAAGGAAGAACAAGATGAGAGCGATTCTGTAGATGGTGATTTTGAAGGATTGGAGGAAGCGGTACCACCACCGAAGGTACACAAGCTCGCAATATGTTACTCTAATTCTACTGACATTGTTAGGAACATAACATAATGAATAGAAATATTACCAAACTTTGGGTGAAACCAGCATCATCGCCTACAATGAGCCCTTTGAATGGTACTCCTTCTAGCGGAACCGTCACTCCCTTGGCCCCAATGCAACCCATTCTTAACGGTAATGGAGAAGTTGAATCACCTCTGAAGTCGGATCGGCAAGCAAATGGAGAGCCAAAATCTAAACGACGGAAAGCAGAACGAGAAGTCAAGAAAGATGCCGATAGAGCACCGCCTACAGATATTTCGTTGGAGAATCTTGGGGGTGTGGATAATGTTATTGAAGAATTGAACGAACTTGTGGCAATGCCAATGCTATATCCGGAAACATATATAAGGACCGGAATTCAACCACCTCGAGGGGTTCTCCTCCATGGACCGCCTGGTTGTGGTAAGACGATGATCGCAAACGCTTTTGCCGCTGAGATAGGAGTATCTTTCATACCAATTTCTGCGCCATCTTTGGTGGCTGGAATGTCAGGAGAATCAGAAAAGAAAATCAGAGATCTTTTCGATGAAGCAAAACGTATGGCACCTTGTCTAGTTTTTATCGACGAAATCGATGTTATAATGGGAAAACGTGAAAGTGCTCAAAGAGAGATGGAAAAGCGAATTGTGGCCCAAATGCTCACATCTATGGATGATATGGCTCTGGAAAAAACTGGCGGGAAGCCTGTGATTATTATTGCTGCTACAAATCGACCTGATACCCTTGATCCGGCTCTTCGACGAGCAGGGCGTTTCAACAAAGAAATTAATTTGGGAGTTCCGAACGAAGCTGCTCGAGAGAAGATTCTTCGTGCTCTAACTCAAAAGCTTACTTTGGCTGAAGACTTCAACTTTCATGCTTTGGCAAAAATGACCCCTGGATTTGTAGGTGCTGATTTGAATGATGTTGTTTCTGTTGCAGGCACAGAGGCCATGAAGCGTATGATGGAAGCTCTGAAACAACGGACTGCCATTACCATGGAGCTCGACACTCCACTACCCAGTGCTACATCCATGGAGCTTGACAATCCTATACCAAAGGATAAGACCTCAGAAGCTCTTCTTGTTCTGAGATCTTTGGTCGCAAATGCTGGAGAATCCGCTCCTGATGGTGACTTCTCTATCAAATATACCGATTTCCTCGCCGCCATCCCTAAAGTTCAGCCTTCAGCTAAACGTGAGGGCTTTGCAACAATTCCGGATACCACATGGGCTCATGTTGGTGCTTTACATGAAGTACGAGAGCAACTCGAAATGGCTATTGTAGAACCAATTAAACGACCAGAGTCGTTCGCTCGTGTTGGTATCACAGCACCAACAGGAGTTTTACTTTGGGGGCCCCCTGGATGTGGTAAAACTCTTCTCGCCAAAGCTGTTGCCAATGAATCAAGAGCCAATTTCATTTCTATCAAAGGTCCCGAACTTCTCAACAAATATGTGGGAGAATCTGAGAGAGCTGTTAGACAAGTCTTTGAACGCGCTAGATCATCCGTACCATGTATCCTCTTCTTCGATGAACTGGATGCATTGGTCCCGAAGCGTGAAGACTCTTTGTCAGAAGCTAGTAGCAAAGTTGTCAACACTCTTCTAACAGAGCTGGATGGTCTCAGCAACAGGGCAGGAATTTACGTTGTAGGGGCTACCAATCGACCTGACATGATTGACCCTGCTATGCTTCGTCCAGGTCGCCTTGGAACATCAGTCTTTGTCGACCTTCCATCTCCAGATGAGCGTGTAGAGATCCTCAAGGCTCTTTACAAAAGGGCACTGCCATTCGCCCGGGCGGAAGAAATTGAGGCACTAGGTCCAGTAGCGAGAGATGAGAGGTGCAACGGGTATAGTGGAGCTGACTTGGGCAACCTACATCAAGCTGCTGCTGTGTAGCGGCATTGAAGAGAGAGATGGGCATGGTAGCACAGGGACAGGCGACGATGGAAGATGACTTGAAGATTGTAGGTGCGGATTGGGAGGTTGCATTGGGGAAGATCAAGGCGAGTGTTAAAGATGCGGGGAAGTATAGGAGGCTGAGGGACAGGGGAATGTAAGGGATAGAACCCATCAATAAATATTGTCAATACCAAGATCAATTACAAGATTGTGCTTCGTCGGTCTTGTAATAACGTTCTCTGTGTATTAGCGTGACGGAATATAGACTGTGGCACTTTTGCATTGGTATGACTAGTTTTTTCCTCATCTCCGATCTTACTTCAATGGCAGTATGACAAGTTGATATTACGGTAACGGTTCCCAGTAAATATTCGTGTACAACACATGAGCTTCCACTGTCCCGGTGAGCATCCATCCGTTGCTTCCAGTAGAGTTTCCAAGAATGGCCCGTGCAGGGTGCATGACCACCTTAAGTTATCTCACCCAAGTCTTACTTTGGATGCTTCCATTAATTATACTTTTTCCACGATTCCACCATCTTCGATTCTTCAATTCATAACTGTGACTCCATACCCTCCTCCCTCGTTCCTACGTCATCGCCATTTCCACCCGATCCAACGCCTCATCTTCCCCCTCTCCCCCTCTTCACTCAAATCAACTCTTATATTTTTCGCAACGCTTCTTTCATCTGATACCCATCCCCTTCTCTATTATGTCTGCGCATGCACGTCCCATTAATTTTTAAAAATCAACGACTCACAAGGGCAAACACCCATCGCACGGTTCCGGTGGAAGCACGACGCCCCTCACTCCCTCCGGATCCCTTGCCTGGACTCCTGCTTACCACAGCGTATCCGACATGTCGACGCTTAAGTCGTTGGTAAGTCACCCACCGTCGCTTCCTCCACACTTTACATTTGCGCCCTCGACTTTATATCTGTTCCTTGCGGATATCGGTCACGAGTCTCTGTGTAAGTTTCTTCTTTCCTTCCCCCCTACCCCCTCGCACATGATCGGGATCAAGACTACAACGCAACCCAATCCGCTCCCGAATAAACAAATAAACCAAATAAATAAATAAACACCCACCTTCCCCCCCCCCCCCCCCTCCCAAAACAAACAAACAAACCCCCAACTAACCCCCCTTCCAACCCCACAGTCCACATCGGCTACCTCCTCACATCCCCCCCACCCCCCGCAACCAGCACGCCCTTCCTCGCCCCCCTAACCGGTACAATCTGTACGTCTCCCCATCTCCCCTCCAAACCCTCCCCCTAACCCCTCCCCCCCACAGTCCACCTAACCAACACCACCTCCCCCTCCCCCTCCACCTACCAAACCCACACCCTCCCCCTCCCGCACCTCCCCAAATTCATCCCCACCCTCCTCTTCATCCTCAAACTCTATCCCATCGACACCATCCTCCACCCCGCGCTCAGCGAGCGCCTCGGCATCCTAGGTCTCCAGGCGCAATTGAAGAGTTTGGAGATGGTGACGCCGAGGGTGGGGACTGAGGGGATCGAAGGGATCGAAGGAACCGAAGGGATCGAAGGAACCGAAGGGACCGAAGGTATTGAAGGGATCGAAACTACCAATTGCACCGATGAACCAGAACAAGAAAAAGAAGAAGAAGAAGAAGAAGAAGAAAAGGAAGAAGAAGAAGAAGAAATCACGTGTCGATCCTGGATTCGATCGACGCTGCGTATATTAGACGAGGAGGGGTATATATCGTTTCCGGAGACGATTGGGCCGAAGATTGTGGTGGATAGTATTGAGGCAGAGGCGGTGGCGGGGGCGATGTGGAATAAAATGAGGGGGACGGTAGGGTGGGAGCGGAGTGCGTGGATTGGGGAGTGAGGATGGGATGGGATGAGGGGGATGGGGGGTGGGGTGGGTGGGATTGATATTTAATCTCTGCTCGCTTTGGAACGATGTCAATGCCTTTGTACATAGTCATCCATCTGAAACATCCAGTTCTCACTCGCACTTCTTCTGGCATGTTTTCCACAGGCAACCCACTACACATCAACGTAATCTAATTTGATATCATTCATTCCATGCAAATCCACAAACTATAGTATCGCTAACATTCAAATTCATCGCTCTCCCTCAACCATGTTTTCAACTCCCCATCACCATTCATCCATCATGCCCAGATATCCTTAAAAACAATCTCCAACCCGCCCTTGTACATTCAATCCCCATAAAGCGAATACGCCCTGGTGAAAGTAATAAATCCATCTCTCAAATGTGTATATTCAAATGGTCACCGTAATGTATATAAAAAAAAAAAAAATAAATAAAATAATAAAAAAAGCCTCCTCTCTCTCCCCTTTCTCATTTTAATTGGGAACCCGAGCCAATATTCATGCCCAGCGTGGTATCTAAAAGTAAATTCAAGCAAACGCAAACTCAATCCCCCGAAAAATGTATTGACAGATGAATATATAAAAATTCATTTCAATATGTAAATAGTCCCCAAAAAAGAGACACAAGAATCTGTGACAATCTTGTTTCGCAAAAGTAATTAAGTGTCAACCTCTCGCGATTAGCAATATCGTAAAAGTGGTTTTGATGAAGGTTCAAAGATAGACGTTATGTCGTCAAACGAATGTTCAAAGTAGAGGTACTAAAAGCCAGCGGTGCTCTTCTTTCGCCTTCCGAAGAATCGACTTGCAAATGTAGTCTCTTCCTTTGCGTGAACGAAAGGTTTGGGTTCAATCGATGGAGGTGGTTCCGAGGTCCGCAAAAAGTCCGCGAGATCACTTGTTTGCGATCTGAATTTCAAAGGAACAGGTTCACGAGATTCATAAGGTTTGCGGACGACATTCGAGCTTGAGGTTTCGGGCTGTTGAATATGTTCATGAGCAAAAGGTGTGTTCTTCGTGGCTGGTGTGCGGGATGTCGCAGAATTTGATGATTTGGGAGGCTGAACTTGAGAAGTCGAGCCGCTTCGAGTGAAACGGGAAGAAAAGCTTGCCTTCTTCTTGGGCGGTTTAGAACTTTCAGCCAAAACAGAGCTCATCTTGGGTGAAGGTGGTGGAGGTACGTTTCGAAGGAAGTCGGCCAATGACTCTTCTTTTATAGGCGCTGGTCTGGATGGAGGCTCAAGGTCATCATCCTCTTCATCACTCAAGTCAATCGCATATGGATCCCTCACTCTTCGTGTCTTTCGCTGCGGCATCACATCTTCATCGTCATCAAAATTCAAAGCAGTAGGCATAGGCTTGTCGGCCCTATTAGAGCTATTCAGGAGCCCAGTCTGCGAAGTGACTGAAGAATGATTTGTGGACGCCTGGGTAGAGGCTTGACTGTATCTGGCATCGGGTAGAGATGCATCTATAGCCCTACCGCCGGCGAAATGGGACATTTGATCAGAGTCCATGGTCGATCTAAATGGAGCCACAGTTCTTGGTATACGATGACTTCCAGCTTCATCAGGGCCGGCTCTTACAAAGTCGATGAGATCGGTGATAGAGTCTTTGCCTACGGTAGCATCGCGAGCTTGTAATTTATTTGGTTTGCCAGATCGACCTGCGGATGACGCCGCCCGTGTGGGAAGAGCGGCAACGGGACCCACACGAGATATTGAGCCACTCACATTCCTCGAAGTTCCGTTGGTTCCTTTGTGGGAATTGCCTCCAGTCAAGGGTCGAGAAAACTCGCTAGCGGCACTCGAAGATGATCGCGAGTGAATTTCTTCCTTGTGAGGAATTGCAGGGCCTGTAGATCGGATGAAGTCGGAGAAATCCCCAAGTGAATCTCGATCAATTCTGGCATCCCTTGCTTGCGGGGCATTAGACCGAACCCGACTACTGCTGGTCGAAGGGCGAGTAGAGCCTTTCAAAGAAGAAGCATTCTTTGGGGTATCACTGAGGGGGTGGGAGTGCAATCCAATATGCTTGCTCACTGATGATGAGTGCGTGCGGCCGCTAGCAGGCCGAGGGACAGGGATGGCGTTTATACTCAATGGAGAATCCGGGCTTTCAATAGCCCGCATATTTTGCGGTGTTAACGTGTATTGGATGGTCTCGTCTCCTCTAATTAATTCCTCGAATGATTTAGCATCTCCTATACTGCTCATCGCTGAAACGCGACTTTCTTCTGATCCTCGTCGTTGTCTGACATGAGTGACAGAAGATGAGCTAGAGTTAGTTGCAAAAAAGCTGGACGAAGCCCTTTGGACTGTGTTTCAGTGATGGCCTTGCGTGATGCTTCCTCGCCTACAGAGCGTGGAGGTGAGTTACGGCGCACCGAAGAGGACCGAGGGATGCTCTTGATCGTTTCTGGAGAGCCGTCTTCTTTTAGAATGCGTAGGATCGGTGAACCCTCGTTCATTGAATTGCCCGTTATACGAGAAGTAGATCTGGGTGGTGTCTCGGATGGGCTTTGCGCAATTTTCTGTGTGGACTGGACACCTTGTTCACTTCCTTGAGCCTTTTCATTTGATAACCCATTTGACGGCTGGCACTTATCAGCCCGCTGTCTAGCCAATCCTTTCATGTTCTCTCGATAATTCTGTGGGGTAGGAGGAGCAGCGAGCACAAATGGTGTTGATCTGGAAGTAGCGGGTTTGAAAGTAGGATAATTCTGAGAAGTAGGACTGGGATCCACGTCAACGCCTTGCATTGCAGCCGCAAATTCTGATGGTACCGCAGTCAGAGGAGACTCATCGCCAGCTACGTCCCTTTCATCCACCTCGGATATCGAGTCGGTGGCCGTATTGATAGGCATTGAGCTTAAATTCGAGCCAGTGCGAGCCAATGGGGAACTGTTTGAGCTTCTAAAGTGAGGGCTCGTACCTCGAGACGACAGTTCTGAGACAATGGGTGAATGAAGACTGCTAGGTCGAGATAGAGAGACACCCCGCCCCGAATTGCGATCCGTTGCTTCAAACGAGCTCTGCCGTGGTCCTATCGTAGGACTCTTCGCTGTGTTAACGTCGATGAGGCGCAAGGAATGAATACTTGGTGGTCGGAGACTGGAGTGTTGGCTAGAGTGTGAAGACGAGGTTTTGTCATCAGGAGAAACGCGGCCCCCAAAAGAAATACGTGAGGATGTCATGATTTGCGGTTCTTCTTCAATGAATTCATAATCTGAATCTATATCTTTACTCGTATCATCCCCAACCATGGGATCATCATCAGGCTCGTGCGTCAATTCGGGTACAGCATCGGTTACTTTATTTGAAACTTCCTCAATTTCTTCGTCCGCATCTTTCTCGGATTCTGCGGGGGTGATGGTGCCATTCAAACCCGGGACTCCGGTTTGAGTCGAGCTGACAGAGTGCTCCTGGTTCGAAATTACTTCGCTTGCCCCTTGGGCGAAAAGCGATGTGACGGTAGATGGGTGGGGGGGTGGTAATGAGTTGGCACGTTTTCTCGATTTCGAAGGCGAGACGAGACTGAGAAGATGGGAGTTGGTGGCTGCGAAGAATTAGGCGTAGGTAGATTGTGCGATGCATTCGTAAAAATCACCATACTTTTAGGTCGTTGAGTGCAAGGAAGCTCTTCGGCCTCTGAAGTAGCCTCATAATCTTCATCGTCACTTTGTGGGGCTAGTCCTGGTATTTCGATTTCCCGGACATCATCCACGGACATTGGTAAAGGAATAAAGGCTGCTTGTTGGTCTTCAGCCACTCTATCCAATGCTACCTTTGGCGTTTGTTCTCCGTCACTAGGGGAGATGCTGGCCCCTTGGGTTAGTGCCACAATGGGTTCGGCGGGATTCTCCGTTGTTGCTCTTGAATGTGAATGACCCATCGAGATTGAGCCTCTTGGCGAGCGGACTTGCCTCTTCCAACCTCTCCAAAGCTTCCCCAACGTTCGGTCCAATGCGATTCGCTCCATATCAGCCTCCTCTACCACCACACGTTCCGCAATATCAGATTTTCTAACCGTGCCATCTCGTTCCTCTTTCTCATATTTCATACGAAGTCGATTGTATGCAGCTTGTCCTCCCACAATCAGGATTTGTTCGCCCATGAATTCCAAGATGGACGTGAGGAAAATAGCAACTGCTGGGGAAACGATTCCCGATTCATTCTCGCGGTTTCCAGATTCCAAAGAACCATTAAGGTGTTCTTGAGCTGTGTAGCGATCCTCATCTTCTTCTTCCATGTCCCCCAAGGATGAGTAAACCATACATCTCAATCTTGTGCGTTTCCACACCATTTCGAGATCCCATTCTTGACTCGGAAGGCCATCCCTCTCCGATGACAATAACACATCATCCTCGCTTCCACCCAAATATTCTCGAAGTTCGCTATCCGCTCCGCTTACAGCATCTCTTGCAAGCTTTGGCTTGAGGACCTCACTGACAGCTGGACGTAATGACACCAATGAAGTTGATTTCGAGACTGAGAGAAAGTTAAACACAAGCTGATCAAGAAACTTATTGACAAGTTTCAGCGCCGCGGGGGATACTAATGCCGTCTCTCCCGAGGGCGCGATTCCATGTTGATCAAACCAAGCATTGGCTCTGCTATCGTGGTCATTTGTAACGATTTGCGAAGCTGCTGAATGAGCAATGAAGACTGGCTCTGGTGAGATGGAAAGAGGCGGAGAAAGCAAAGCAGCATAAGTGCTAGACGTCGAAGGTCTATCGCTTGAAGCGCTATGTGATCGAGGAATTCGTGGGCTATAATCGTCCATTCGTGCAGGTTGTTGCACCAAGTCTGAAGTAGACATGATTGCTATTCAATTGGATTCGGTTGATATCCTTTGATCCTCCCCCCAATTGAACCTCCAAATCGTCTATCTGTGACCAGCAAAAGTAGTAGCGAAGAAGCAGGGTAGGTCACAATAGGGCGAGTCAAGCAAGCGACGGTGGTGAATTGATCAGGTCAAATGTGACATTGAGGCCAAGGTTTTCGAAGTTAAGAAAGTCCCTGTATTGAGCGCTTTTATCATCGGTCAGTATAGACACACATGTATTGCATCAACACGACGGAAACAAATGATGAACAATATAGATGGGTGGGCATGCGTGGATATGTAAAAGTGTATAAGTTTGTTTTAGAAGGGGCTCGTGTAGTCTGTCAATGCTCATAAACTGACTCGAGGCAAAGCATCTCATACCATCTTGAATCATCAATCACATCGAGAATCCAAGTTGGAGATTGGTAAGACTGGGGGAGGATCCAAAGAAGGAAAAGGAATCAGATAAAACCTTAAACATGGGGGGGGAAAGGAATTAAGAGGAAAAATCAAATTATATCTTTTAAAATCCAGGGATTCGAGTCTTCAAGTCCCCTAAAATTTGATGGATACCCACAAATTGGAGAAGGGGAATAAAGAATCATATTGATTGACGATGGCGATGATGCTGATGCTGATGATGGTGAAATGGAACCTTTTTGTTTTGAGCGTACCTGAATGAATCATTCGCATGAATGAACGGTTGAACCAAGATCTAGAGAAAGGATCTGGTGATCTAGAGAAAAGATCCAATGTTCCGAGGATGCAAGACAACCAATAGAAGAAGAAATATCTGGGTCCAAGAAAAAGGTTGAAATAGTAATGGTAATAGCAATGTGTTGTGTATAATGATTTATATTAAAATGTAGAAGTTAAATTGTTTATAGATGGGAATGGATTGAATTTTAAAGAAGAAGAAGAAGAAGATGATGATGATGATGGTGATGGTGATGATGGTGATGGTGATGATGGTGATGATGGTGATGATTAAAGAGAGAGGGAGGGAGAGGGAGGGAGAGAGAGAGAGTTCTAGTTCATGTCATGTCAGAATGAATTGATTGAGAATGATTACTTTGTAAGATAACAGTAGTTGATTGGGTTGGGATAGGTGGTAGGTATGTGGTAGGTATGTGGTAGGTATGTGGTAGGTATGTGGTAGGTATGTGGTGTAGGTAGTAAGTAGGGTCCGAGTCTGTAGGGAAATCCAAGAAAGATTTATCAGAAATGGAATCAGAATCAGAGTCTGTGAATGTGAATCAGAGTTTGGATGAATGTAAGAAGGATTTCAAAGCAAGGATTCGTAGGTAAGGTTGTTTGGTTGGTCAGTTCAAAGTAGATGGTAGGTAGTAGTAGGTAGTAGGTAGTAGGTAGTAGGTAGTAGGTAGTAGGTAGTAGGTAGTAGGTAGTAACAGCTAGACAGCAGAGTAGCAGATAGTAAAGTAGGTTTCGCTGACTGGCTGAGTTGCAAATATGTATCAAAGCATTAAAGGTGTCAGATAAATAGATTATTTGTCAGACTTGATATTGATGTTTACTTTTGGCGGGGATGAAGGGGTTTTTGTTTTTCTTTTTCTTTTCTTTTCTTTTCTTTTCTTTTCTTTTCTTTTCTTTTCTTTTCTTTTCTTTTTCTTTTTCTTTTCCTTTTCCTTTTTCCCCTTCTCTTCCTCTTCCTCTTCCTCTTTCTTTCAAGCATCAATACGGAAGCAGAGCAAAGAGTGACAGACACAGACACAGACACAGACCGACAGACCGACAGGATGGATCATAGAAGGAACCAGTGGGATGAACTAGGATGGATTACGATGAACTACTGACTATTTACTTACTTCTTATTACTTACTTCTTATTTACCACGTCCCAAGGTTGGTTTACCAGGTAGCGACTGTACTAGCCACGAGCTGCACTCCCCTCCGTAATAATTAATACAGTAGACAACGTGGGCTTACCCCTGCAACCGGTCACTACTGTGCCAGGCTAGTGCCATTAGGCCCATCAGACCCTGAAGGAACTACCTTCTTGGGGTAAAGTGTTGTTATTCAGTTGTTATGAACATCAAACATTCAGGGTGTGCGGGTGTGCGGGTGTGCGGGTGTGCGGGTTTGCAGCTTTACATGGTAGGTGGATGGTATATGGTATATGGTGGTGCATGGTGCATATGCTTTTTCTTCTTCTGTGGCGTGGCTTAATAATAATACATGGTGGAGAATGGAAGATGAGAAGAGAACCCAGGAACCATGATGAAATGGAATGGAACGGATGGAGGCAAAGGTTCGATTTGGATGAAATCACCGACTTGTTCATCTAGCTAGGACGCATTGGGTTATCCACGGTTTGTGAAGGTTGATATGATTTGATGTGAGTTGATGAAGAGGGAAGGTGGAAGAGAGAGAAAGGAGAGGGACGGGACGGGAAGGGAAGGGAAGGGAAGGGAAGGAGAAAGGGGGAGAGGGAAAAGAGAGAAGGGAGAGGGAACAGAGAAAGGAAGAGAGAGAGCCAGTATGAAAATGTTTGATCATTCAATATACAAGTTTGGTTGTAGTTGTTGTTATTATTACCGACTGGATATCATCTATCCATCTAGGTATTGGTTACATCTATGCATATGCTGATTCTATTCCATCATTACCATTACCATTATCATTACGAGATTGGCATAATAATCCAAAGTCCGGAAACATTTCATATCCATCCATGGATATCATTGAAGGGTATCGGGTAGATATACATATACGGAGTAGATATGTATTACGATTGTATGTATTAAATGGTAAACTTAAATAAATGAGGGTGATTGATTATAAAGAGAGAGAAATATTGAAAGGGTAGATAGATACTTACTATAATATAGTCGGTACCTGTGGACGGTACCATCACATTACTGTACAGTACGGTATGATCATGCATGTTGGATTGAATGGTAAAACTTAAATATATGACTATACCTATTGGGTAACTGCGTATATATTGGAGGGTTAAATAGATTACGATGATGTATGTGTGATTAAATATATATTAGTATGATGTGTGTATATATATATATACCTAGGTATTTACATATATATCGAAGGGTTAAATAGATTACGATTAATGTATGTATAATTAAATACATATTAGTATAATGTCAGGAAGCGACTATCCAAACGGGTCACATGACCATACTAGCTAGTATTTAACAGGAAAGGATCTTCAATCCTTTCCTCCTCTCCTTACGAATTACTACATTATTCGAATGACCCCTCTCTGTTCTCGTTCCTCGTCACATATAATGTATATATAACTGATTATATATATATATATCGAAGGGTTAAATAGATTACGATAATTTATATATAATTAAATACATATTACTATAATGTATATATAACTAATTTACATATATATCGAAGGGTTAAATAGATTACGATAATGTATGTATAATTAAATACATATTAGTATAATGTATATATAACTAATTATATATATATATATATATATATATATATATATACCCACATATTCACATGTATATCAAAGGCTTAAATATATCACGACAATATATACAAAGTGCATAATTAGTTATGTATATTAAAAGATCAAATAGATTATCACTTACTTAATCATATCATCACATCTGTAACAGGCCCAATCCGTCAGAGCTGAAGCTGACGATTGATTCAAAGGATTCCTGAACAGGATTCCTGGGGAAGGAAAGGCTCAAAGTATGTCTATCCAGTAATGAACCTTCCACCTTCCACCTTCCCAAGTGCATCCATCCCAGTCTCAAAGAGTACAAAACGCTCTTTCGACCAGGGAGCAACGTCTTTGTACGTACTGTACTGTAAGAGTGAGTACATACGGAATACCGCAGTAAGATTGGATTCTCGAGACACATACCCGCATCTCCATCGACCACCCATTTGCTTACATCAAATTTGAAGTGACGCAAATATCTACCTGTCTTATCGACAAAGTAGTACTCAACATCCATCTCCTGCAGCTGTACGGAGTACTTATCACGAATACCCGTTGAAGGCTTGTGCCAAGGTTGCAGACGGCAGTAAGGTTATACCACAAATGAATGGACGAAGATGTTCCGGCCAACCTAGAACTAAGAGCCATCTTATGCTACCTAGGTACCTATCTAGGTAAGGAAAGTGGTACGATTCAGTAGCATCAACCAACGGTCGACTGGCCAAGTCAAAACCCATTACTCACTCCGTATATAAGAGGAAGTATTTATAACTACTGGCTGGCTTTGCCCGTTTCCTGGCGCAAAGCTTATCTCTCTAGCAAATCGTATTCCGCTGCACCTTGTGATGTTCAAGACGGTGATAATCTCATCGACCTTGAAGATCGTTGAAATAAAGACGTATACTTACGTGATTTTTTTTAGATTGCTCCGTATCTTCCACCCATTCTGCAAATTACAGTGCAGGGCTGACAGTCGTATTCCGTCCCAATCGGTAAATGTACAGGTACTTAAACTCCGTTTCAAATATGCATAGCTTGCTCGTTAGAGAAGCCAAACGGTATGGGAGACAGTATTCACGGATATCATGATCAAAGGCATCAATTAATCGGATCTCTACCGTTTCAAATATGCATAGCTTGCTGCTGAGAGAAGCCAAACTGCATTGAGTTACAGTGTTCATGCATATCAAGGGCATCAATTAATCTGACATCTACCGTGGGATCTATGATTCAACCATCAAATCCTTGCTCAAGATGACTACAGTATGACACACGGTTGAATTTAGGATTGTGCAGTAGGGCCACTTCTAATCTTCTAATCTTCTAAGCTTCGTGCTTACTTCATCTCTGCCTTCGTCGATCATCACGACTTCTAGTTAAGCTTGCGCGTGAAGCCGCACCCGGACTTCAACCCTCGGTCATCATGGAAACAATCTCGTCGAGACTTCAACAGCCGTAATCTTGGTGACAACGTGTAGGCCCACCAGGCCCTACTCGGGTCATTCCTTGTACGGACCGAAGATCATGCTACATATCAAACGCCATCGAGCATAGCCAGATATGGAGACCCTAAGTACTTGGTTGAAACAAGGTCTATATTATGAATGGTATCATGGGGCTTTCCGGGGCTGCAATGCGCGCTTTCAAGAAGGATCAGCTCAATGAGGTTGTACAGAACAGAAATGTCTTCGTTTGTGAGTCCGTCCTCCATAATCTTGCAGTACAGTAGTTTAGATGAAAAAGTCCTTTGCCCATACCTGCATATTCCATGCACTAGACTCTCCACCTTTCGTTATTAGTGAGTGCAGCATCCCGATTGACTCCGCTCGTGACGCTCCATCATCAATCACATCACTCGCGGACAACGTTGAATCCTGGTTCAAGAGTTTTGGTAACGATCAAAGGGAAAGAAACAAGCAGTGATGAAACAATTCCAACTACGACTTTATTAGTTACTGTATTCACCTTTCTTTTCTCCCTCTCGAGCGGGCCCCGTTACCCACGCGGGAATTTTCTCAAATTGCTTTTGGGAAATTATGCAAGTCAGCAGCCGTCAGAAAGCAGGATGGTATGGGGAGCATGGATATCTAGCAGGGATATCATTTCTTAATAATTTGACAACATCACCGTCCAATTACTCACACCCTTTCAACGGCGAGCCACAACAAACAACCAAGTTGGACCAACTCTTTTCTCAAGAAAAGGAAGCAAAAAGACCCGGTATAGATTCCGCAATGGCATAGATGGGCGCACAAGGTAATAAGCTGGCGTAAAAGGGAACTGCAGTTTTCTAAACCACTAGGATTTGAAACTGGACTAGTAAGATACTACCCCCATCCTATATGTGCTTCCATATATCGCTCGCTGCGCCGTACACTTGTGCCAAATCGAGTCATCATGGACATCTTCTAGAAAACTCCCGCAACCTTTATCGGCTTACCAAACTCCAATTCACGCACGTGAAGCCCTAGTCAAATTACCATCCCAACGCCAAGTTCACACTGTTACGAGTCCCGATAATAAAGCTTAATACTAATACGTCGTTGATTGTAATTTCGTATCTGCAAAAATTAGATTCGGTCTGCGTACTGGTCTCTTGGTCTGACGGGGATGCGTATCCCGTGTCTGCAATGGACGTCAGCAATTTCGGGGCACAGTATCTCACAGATTACATATGCGCACCGCCTATTTCACCTAGCGTTTCCGGGATTTTTGAAGAATAATGTCAAGTTACGCAAATCTCACTCGTGCAAGGCAGATCTAATGATTCTACGGAGTACTTCTACCCTGATACCAGGGACTCACCGATCACAGTGGCAACGTCGAGAGTTCATTCAACAAGGACTTGCTGGGGCCAATAGCAATACGTTAATTCGTTTCAGAAGGAATGTTCCATTTTTGGGAACAACCTGGAAGTGGCTGAACTCAGCTTGCGCAACGTCGCATAATAAATTAGCTTCATGTCCTCAGTCATCTCGTCGATTCGTCCATATCTTGGGGATCGTCCATGACTCTATCGAGGCGAGATCGACAAGGGTCGGTGCATAAGGCTTTCCCCAGGTACCACGAGATGCTCATGCCCAGCTCTAGTTTAACTCCGTCCTTACTCAGACCTAAATCCACATGCAGTATACCCCGCCTGCAGAGAACTACTGGCCCCTCTCGAAGAAATTAACCTAATGGTTATGTTGTGGGAGACTTCAAAGCACCGCTCGCCTCAACATCTCGCTCCGATCCGGATCGTCCACCGTAAGCGCTTTGTACTCCATCTGTGCTTGCATGTAGCACCCATCTTTCGTTCCTTCCATATATGCCAAATGCCAGTACACCTCGTACTTGAGCTCGTCGTCGTCCAGCATCATCTGATCGCCGAAATCCCGGACGATCTCTTCGATCTTGTTGTCCTGGTTGGCCTTCTCAGCACCCAGCCCCATGCTCGTTAATTTCGCGACAACTTCGTCGAAATCATCAGGGTCATTAAACTCAGGATTGTCATTTACGCCTCCACGTACTCCACAATCTTCAAATGATTGAGACAGAGCACTGATCCGACCGTCGTGTACCTAATAGCTGTTAGCAACATGCTCAACAAATTCGTCGCTCATGCCCAATTCCCCGTTGGGCATCTGTTCCGAAGGATATTAACCATCAACTCACCCCACGAATATAAGCCTCCTCCACGGTGCCAATGGGAAAATCCACAGATTCCATCTCGATCAAACGATCGCAATAAGAAGCCCTAATGGCCAGTTCTCGCTGCGCCAGACAATCTACACACCATCTAGGAGTTAGCAGGAAAATGGTGAATGGATCCAGTTCACCATCTTGATAGTATGACACTAATTGCTTGTCCCTAATATCCCTACCATCGTCGGCATAGCGGTGGCTACATGCGCCGTGAAGGTATTGCATGGGATTTTGAATGTGAGGCGGGCTATGAACCTGAGCATGCACCTCTGATTGTCCGGTATGTGGTGAAATTTCCAAGTCCATTTCCATCTTGGCGGTAAATATCGTAGGGTTTTGTTTTATGTGATTTTGTTGAGTATTGTTGGTTTGTTTATTTATTCTATTTTTTTTTTTTTTTTTTTGTTGCGAGATGGAACAAATTTGCGCGTGCAAGGATAGGTGAATTGTTTGCGAGATTGTGATGGTGGATGGAAAGGTTGAAAGATCGAGTGGTAACCTGGGGGCGGGGGGGGGGGGGGAGCTCGCTACGTTTATATATCCCCATAAGCGACCGTACCCAACGGCGATGCGATGACGCGCAGTTGATTCACATGAATCTCGGCCAGTGGCCTGATTTGATCGAGAGCCAGTGCCTAATTGACGCTAGACACGTGGCCACATACTCCATTTTCGAGGATTTTCAGATGAGGGCTTTTTGGAGGTTGCTGCGCTTCCTGTGTTTGTTTTAGCAGGGCTTAAGTGAGTCTTGGGTATCTTGACATCATTTGTGTATTTCTTTTGGATTCATTCACTGTTTTAACGGCTGGTCGGTCTTGGATGAGTGAGGGATTAGTTGGTGATGAATCGGATTGGATTGTTTATTTACTGTGCTGAGACATCTGAAGTTGCAGGTGTATCAAGAAATCTGTATATGTCAAGCTCGTCTCTTTAAGGGGGAGATAAAATTTACCTGCTCGGGAGCAAAGTTCAAATAAAGAATAGTCATGGTCAAGCACTTCTTGAAATACAAACACGGTCATGGTAGGCATCAGGCATCAACGGGGCTTGAATGGGATAATCGGACTTTTATCTTAAATATCGCCCCTTGTTTGATGTTGATCATGCTGAAATGTGTGTGAATGAATATGCATCGTGAATTAAGTGATGAGGCGGAAGCATGTTCTACAAAAACTACAAAACTACATTCAAAGCTCTCGAGCTTGATAATCAATCTCCGGCTCGAAGGTTTACCTCTGGTAGAAACTCATGTGATTCTACTAGTCCCTGCGTCCAATACACATAAACATCAGGTAACAACTTGTGTTGTTGGATTCTACATGTGAGTGAAAAATATTGTATGCTAGCTTGATCTAGGTGTGACGGGGCATAATTTTCCTATGTTAAACCTGGAAAGCTTTTGGAGAGGTCGAGTATCATCTGGCATGGTGGTAAGATATCAATTCGAGTCTTGGGTGCAAATCTTGGATGCACAAGTATGTTGTTGTTATGTAAACCTGTTGCGTTTTATGCTCTGGAGATTAATCGTTGATCATTAGGCTTATGCATATACGCGTTGAGATTTCAACATACGATGATGATGAGTAGATTTAGGCTCGTCTATGAAGATGGCAGTTAGGTGATATGCCTCCCCTCGCAGCCCACTCTACTGCCACTAAGATCTCGCAAAACCACACACGATCCCTTCCCGCCTCTCCGCCCCAAACCCCTACAAAACCTTCCTCACGGCCTCCAAAACATCACCCTGCACATCCTCCACACTTCCCCTCGCATCAATCTCCGCAAGCAAGCCCCGCTCCCTGTAATGTGCAAGAACAGGTTTGGTCGCGCAAACATGCTGCTCAAACCGCTTGTGCATAATCGCCACGCCGTCGTCCACCCGCCTGGAGCGTTTCGCTCGCGCCAGAAGCCTGTCTTGTAGGATGGGCTGGGGACATTCGAGGGAGAGTACTAGGATTGGGGCGCAGATTGTGGATTCGAAGAGAGGGATTCGGTCGGTGCTGCGGGGGAATCCTGTTTTTTTTTTTACATCGTAGATTAGATTGGATCAGAATAGGATAAGATACACCAGCGGCGATGCGCCCACACCCACACCCACACCCACTCCGCACTCACCATCCACCAAAAACAGCACTTCCCCCTCCGCGCCACCCGTCCCCATCTCCAGCCTCTTGCGCTCCATCGCCCCCTTCAACATGGCGACGGACATTTCGGGCGGCCCCGTGCGACCCTCGGCCATGTTCGCCCGGATGGTCGCGCCCCATTTGCTGGTCGGGGTGTCGAGCTCGGCGCGCAGCATGTCGCCGATGCTGAGGTGGTGGATGGTGATGGTCTTGGTCTTGGTCGCGGTGTGCTGGCGAGGAGCTCGAGGCGGGCTTTGCTCCAGCAGCGCGCATTGGGTTCCTTTTCCTGTGCCGGGGGGTCCGAGCACGAAGATGATTTTGGGGTGTTGGGTGGCCATGGGTGAGCGTTTGGGGTTTGGTGTTGGGGTTGGAGGGGGGGTGGGGTGGTGTGTTTTTGTGTTGTGTTGTGTTGTGTTTGTGTTGTGTTTCGTTGAGGGATGGAGGTATAAGGTATGGTAGGTAAGTAAGTAAGGATAAAGGAGGTGAGGTAGGTTTACTTACTTCGCTTTTAAAGAGCGATTCAAGGGATATCTTCTTGCCTTGCTGGCTCAACAGCACAATTAATCACATATGAGATTTTCTTCCGATAGATATCGGAATCACACTCTCGGGATGTATCGGAAGGAATTTAAATAAGACGAGAAGAGAAAAAAAAAAAGGAAGTGAAGTGAATCACCCATCTTCCCACCCAGCGATGTCATCGCTCCACCAAAACCTCAAATAAGCGAAGCAGGGGGGGAGGCGGGGAAACTCTGCTTCCAAAAAAAATCCCCTTGTCCCATCAAACAAACCCTTTCCTTCTTCCTTCCTTTCAACAAGCCTGAAAAAATCCAAAAATCCAAAGAGGCAAAAACCTGGCCGCTCACCCTCCCTAGGGGGCTGCGGCGGGAAAACCCCACGGATGGGGTTTATTACGTTCCGGCGTGTCGCTCCTACCGCTACACCACAAGGTGCCGGTTTGCTCTACCAATTTCGCGTTTGGCGTGTTTGTCGATGGGAGAGCTGAGGGTATTGGGGCTTATATAGGGATGTGTGTGTTGGTTTTGGGGAGGGGGTGATTGGCGGTATGGGGATTGGGGCTTGATGGCTGGAGTGTGATGGGTGTCGGGCGTTGGAAAGGGAACAGATGATGGGTACCTATTGCCCCGAAGGTATGTTTTGAGGTTCCTCTCTCTCTCTCTTTGAACTATGGAATCATACGTGTTTTACGTGTACGTATTGTTTTCATTCATATTGAGATTCTTACACATCAATCCAAAACGAAGAGATGAAGCTGCTCTGATTCAATATTCGCATGCATAATGCCATAATAAAATATGCGCTTTCTTATGCGCCTTCTTCCTGCTTGTCTATTGGGGATATCTTGTATTACACCCGCTTCTTTGTTCATCTATTTATACTTTTTGGCGTGAACAAAGAAGTATCCAGTCTGTCAAAGGAAATCGGTCAATGCCAATGTGATGGCTTCTCACAGGGTATTATTCGGATTGTTTTGGAGAGATGATTGGCGCACTAAATCGGTGGATGCAAGATCATGATGATGCATCGTGCGACTTATATGACATCGTTGACATTGGGTACCTAGGTAGGATATGATATTCGGCGACGAATCAATAGATGCACGGTGTGCTGTCATCCTTTGCTAATATGAGTACCATGTCTTAGGGTTTTGTTAGAGGAATGGCTTACTGTGTGTACCATACCTTTCCAACCGTCGTTTGTTTTTACTTTCATTCACAAGTTGTGTACATGGATGGCTACTGGCAAAATCCTGTACTTCAGTGGTAAGAAACAACGTGGGAACAAGGAAAATATACTTAGCTTCCAGGGCTATTCGAAATTGCCTGGAAGCCTTGGTGGTTGTAGAAAACTTAATTGAATGAATTTATATTATTGGATTGTGTTGGGAGATATGAGGAGATGCCCGGGTGCCAAAAGCAAACAGGTAGTACCGCAGAAGAATAAAGTCAAAAGACAAAAAGACACTTATCTATCTAAGGTAAATAGCAAATGCATCGAACCCCAACCCTAAGGAAATGGAAGCGAAGAGCAAAAGGACCCAAGTGCATACGGTCTAGCCGCATGTCTCGTCTTCTCTCCCTTCTCCCCGTTTAATCCTCAAGATTGATCTCAGTCTCATCTCCAAAGCATGAATACTGCTCCTTCAATACCCTCTTTCCCTCTTCGTGCATCTTCCTGCCCGCCTCCATTTGCATATCAAATGCCTCATCCAACTCCTTTTCTCTCATTCTCAGTTCCTCTTTTCTCTCATGAACATCCTGACCGGCCCCCTTCTCTCCTGGTCAACCCTCTCGATCCCCTTTACTCTCTCATCTTCTCTGCTCTTGAACGCGGCAAGTCTTCTTGCCAATTCTTTTGCTCTTTCTTCTTCTTGTCTCTCCAATGTTCCTTCCAACCTTCCCTCTGCGATAGTCTCTCTCGTCAACTGTCTTCGAATTTCATCCATACCCACATGCATAAATGAGGATGAGCTTCCAGACTTTTCCTTGTCCTCGCAGTTAGGACACAAGCATTTGAGTTCCTCGATGCCTTCTGGAGTCGAGGTATTGTAGCAGCCGCTATTGATATTATTAATGACTGCCCATCTGCAGCGGTGGGAAATATTTCGGCCTCCCAAATGCCCGCAGTCATATTTTACACACTTATGCTTCGGCACATGTTGGGTTGGTATACAGAGGGGAGGGGAGGGGGGACGTCATCTTCACAAGTTTGCTTATATATGAACTCCATGAGCTTTTCGTATTGTTCAGTACTTGAACTGGGAAACAACTTTAGGAATAGAGTAGGAAATTATGCTCTTTTCATGCCAAGTGCGTTGGAACAATGGACAATTAACAAAGGGAACAAAGATTTGGTAGCCTATCAAGTTAGACCAAAAGCCAGAGCTCCACAAGAAGCCCCTGATCCAAATAGGACAATCGACAAAGGGAACAAAGGTTTGGTAGCTATAAACTTATACTAAGAGCTATAGCTCCACAAGAAGCTCCTCCAACTGATCCAAATAGGGTGAAACAAAGTGTGAAAAAAGCTTTGTATTTCGTTGTCGATTTTTGACATTATGAATAAGATGGTCTTGATCAAATACATGATTTAAGTCAAGACCGTTTGCTAGTATATATCACAGGCTGTTGTTTAGGGGGTGTGAGATTTGAGGATCTAGCGATAAAAGAGAGTGAGATTAAAGGTTTGAGTGAGCTTGCATCATAATCGATGCATACCTACTACCTAAGGATAGACCCTATGGTTGAGGCATGGAATTAGTCAAACCGCCGAATACGAGTAGAGTGAAAAGGTGATTATTTTAGAGTACGAACGATCAGACAATGTTGAGAAGATTTTTTTATTGCGGTTTTTGTAGTCATTGCATGTTCCAAGGCCACCAGGAATTGGCCTGATGGAAGAATATGCTTTTATGGCCCCGCGGTGTCATCATGGAAACAGGAGTCGAAATGCAACAAGCAGAGAGATTGTCACACATACCTTGTGAGTGGGAATCATCCCATTGCCACTCCAAAATTTCATTATCGAAAGATCTCAAATTTCTTCATCTCTCGGGTCTGAACCTTCCTCTTTTCTCTCTCATGCCTTCTACCCTCTTTCTGTCCTCTTCAAACCTCTTAACAAGCTCACCAACCTCCTTCTTTCTCTTCTCACGTCCCTGCCACCTATAGAATCCCGCGTCCTCTAACTCCTTTCTTCTTCTCTCTTCCTTCTCAGCCATCTCTTTCCTCTTTTCTTCTGCCGCCTCATTCCTCGCTGGTCCCGTCCTTCCGCCCCTCACTACTGTCACAAATCCATCCTCATCCGGTACGTTCCTCAATCTCTTTCTTTCCCTTTCTCTCTCTTCTTCTTTACTATTAAAGTCCATCATGAAAGCCTCTACACTCCTCTGTACCGCCAATTTATCAGGGAATCGCAATTCTTGTCTCTTGGCATATCGCGCACTGCCCAAGGCGGGCACTTTGCCTTCTGTACCTGCGCCCCAAATAGGATATTTTGATTCTTTCCCTGATTTGCAAGTTTTTCGTATAGCTTTCAGGGCCGATTCCACACTCTTCTCATCCACCAGTAATACCACAGCTGTTCTTCCCTTAAGGCGCAATTGTCTATCCCATCCTTGTGGTAAGTTTGTATCAATTTCGACTTCACTTCCCCTCTTCCTTTTCTTGCTCTGGGAGATTATTTCAATTTGTTTTCTGCGCAATAACATCATCCCTTTCTCCCTCAAATCGTACATCTTCAACTCTTCCTACACCTATTAACGATGCGAATACGTTTCGAATATGAACATCTGTGGAATCGATAGGTAGGTTTGTTACGAAGAGACTCCGCGAATCATTTTCGGTCGGGATCTTTGGAGCATGTTGTCGTAGATATATGTGATGTGTCGAGGTGACTGGGTATGCGGGTGTGGAGGGAATTGCGATAGGAAGGACATCATAGTTGCCCCCTATTGTTGTTGGCATGTTCGACATATTGAAATATATATCCAGATTATGCGTGCATGCGTGATAAAACTTTAGGATTTGTTTGTGAATTTGTATCAAAGTTGATGGTTCAACATTGAGGTTTGTCTTTAGGAACTTTTTTTGAAGCAAAAAATAATTGGCAGGGGTCTGTATCTAATCAAATGACGCTAAGCTAAGCCTGAAGTTGCGGGATACATGACCTAAACGGCCGAAGCAAACGCTAGCACCTTTTCGTCCTTCCTCGATATGCAATTAAAACTACGTTAGTGTATGCCAGTGTTTATCCATTTAATTCTTCCACAATATGCCCCCAAGCAATGACAATATCCGATAATTCAAGGCCGTGATTAGGTAGTATTTTTATGTCTGACGTCGACAGCGAGAACGAATATACCGCATTAGGCCTTTTCGGGATCATTGATACCGCCAGTGGTGATGATATATGTTGCTTCACGTTCTGGGCAGTCTGGTTTCCATTGTTAGTACAGATGACTAAGAAGAAGTCAGAAATTACCTACCAGGAGAGTCTACAACTTTAGCAACACGTTCTTCTCCGCGACCTTTTCGGAGAAGGATTCTAGTGGTCGATGCATGTGCAAGAATGTGTCCTCCAGCAGGCTTACGTCCATCCGCTCCAGCAAAAAGCGCGCTAGCACCTGGATCCGACATGACTTGATTGGTCTGGAAAGTTTCAGTCTAGACTTTGTGTACAGGAAGAGGAAACATACCATGAAGACAACAAGATTGAACTCCTCCGCCATTTGTGTTGCTCTACGAAGGAAGGCATTAAGAGCACTCTGTCGTTCGGATAGTTCACCACGGCCAATGAAGTCACTACGAAAAAGGGCCATAATGCTATCAATGATGAGAAGACGATATTCATCGGTGGCGAAGTTTTGGGCAAGGCTCTCGAGCATTTCCTGCTGCATCTAATCCAGATCAGTAAACTGTATGAGCTGAGTTCAAAAATCATGAGACATACCTCAGTGTTCTGAGCGCGAGCATAGACGATATTTTCGAGAGCTTGTTCGGGGTCGACACCAAATCGCTCTGCAATTTCCGCAATTCTTTCTGGACGAAATGTACCTTCAGTATCTGCATAATGATGTTAGCAGATATTTGCTACCAGTCTCAGAGTTGTCAGTTTCCTACCTATGTATGCTACCTTACCCTCTGCTCCGCCCATATCCTTGGGGAGTTGGGCAATAACCGCCAGCGTATGTGCCAATTGAGTCTTGCCACATCCTGCAAGCTGTTAACGAAGCAGAACTCTAAAAGTCTCGGTCAACTCACTAAATTCTCCATATACCTCACTGATGCTCATAGTTTGAAAGCCACTGCACAAAAGTCAGCCTGACATATGCAAATCGCATGAAGATCAACCCGCCCATTCAAACAAGTATCCAGCTGCTTGCTACCGGTGGAGATTCTGATACACTTCTTTCGGAAGTGACCATGCTCAGCCGCAGTGACAAATTGTCCACCAGTATTTGGACCCTGCCCTAATTTAGAAATTGGAGCAGTAATACTTCAGAATCGACACTTACGGCTACTTTCTTTGCAGCTTCCTTAACCTTCTCGACCTTGATGTCGGAGAAACCCTTGATTTTGACCAATTTCCGATTGGTTGTGCCAATCAGAGTCTGGATCGAGGTTAGCCATCAAATCTTGGTTCATTGGTAGTGATGCTCTTACTCCGACAGTATGAATACCGTTGGATCTCAACTTTATAATGTCTGCAGCAGAGATGCCTAATTTGGTTAGTGCTCTAAATTTCAGACAGGCAAAGAGCTATTGGAAGTTTACCATGTGCCTGAATTTCCTCGATGTCGATAATAGAAATCTGAAGGACAAGCGTCAGTGAAGTATCTCTATTTTGTGGATCCGAATAGAGCTTACGTCCTGCTCATTCGCATCACCACAAATTGAAGCTGCGACGGCCATAATGACGATATTCTGGCGTTAATTTTGTGGCTAATATGAAGCACTGTTTGAGAACGGTATCTTTTTCTTAACCCTCACAGCCAAGATTGAAGCTTGAGATGTGTGAAGGGGAGTTCAACTGAGGGTTACGGATAAGAGAGGAGAAGTGAATGACACAGTAAAGCTAGGTACAAAAACTTCAGCAACCACACTTCAGGCCATCCCCAAATTTCTTTTGCCATTCCATCATTCTCGAAAGGGAAGAACTCACTGTTTCAAAGAAAAAATGAATACACAAACAAATACAGAGACCTGAAATGTAAGAGATGATAATAACCTGTGTCTTCAGATTAGAAATAATGGAATATTGGCAAGAGACGAAAGAAAGTAAGTCGAAGGATACCAGATGGTTTCGTTGATCAGATAAGTACCAAGGGGTGAATAATTCGAAATGAAGATCGAATATTCTGATAAAGAATGAAAACTTTTTTTAACCTTGGAAATGACAGGTTGGAAGCTGAAGTTGAAAGTGAAGACGAAGTCAAGGCAGGAGAAAAATGGCGCTAAGCTTAATCAAGCTTCTAGCGTTAATTGCTTCAAAGCCAATATATTCCCACAAAATGATCTTTCAAGCACATACGACCATAGACTGAAGAGAATTGGGCATCCCGTCCGCTCTGCCATACACAAGCTTCAGATCGGTGGATTAGTAGTTGGGTGGGTGACCACCAGCGAATCCCCACTGTTGTATGTGTATCTTTTTTTTGTCATTTTTTGAGCTGGTGAAGCAGGAGTGATAATTGGTGCCAGTCCAGGTGAGCATCCGAGTTTCTGAGACTCCCATCAGAGCCTTGTTACATTAATTTTCATGTGAATATGTTGCTGCCTCACATAGCGATGGAAGTACCATCTTTTGCCGTTCAGACAGGTAAAGGCAACCCACTTTTGCTGTTTAAAGAATAAGTATTGCTATAGCATGCTTTTAGTGCTTCTTTTCTCGAATTACTCATACAGAGATGTTACCGGTGACTATCTAGCTCCGTCGGGAATCATTAGTCACAGTACCTTCTCTATCCCAATGGCTACTCAAGTAGTAGATAGCAAGTTTAGAAACATTCAGGCAGCAAATATGATCTAAGCGTATATGCATGAATAATTGTAGCATTTGAGAGGAGCTTTTGATTTCTCAACTATGTTTTGAGTACTTCGTCAGATGTTGGGACAATCTCGAGGCTCATCTCTTAGGCTGGTCCAATATCATATAGGCTACTGTACAAAACATGTACTCTGTTGCTTTTGCTTAGGAGAGTTCAAAGCTGAAATTTAGTGGGTTGCCTAGAGTGAGTATGTTTTCGTTATTCAAGATTCCTATTGAAAGTACAGGGGCCATATGAATTGAGACTTGTTTAGTTTGAACTGCGAGACAGATGTTAGAGGACGAAGTGAATGATCCGCTCGATTCGTTCTTTTGCCCTTCTTCCATTCATTTGCAGCGTAGGGTTCCACGTACTCCCAGAATCGGGGTTAAAACAAGCATGTGAACCCTGGATTCCAACCCGGCAATTCATTTTCGCCAAAGAAAATATAAGGAAGACATGAAAGACGAACAATTTAAGAAGTGGGTGGCTATTCTGAGGGCAGAGAATGTCTACTGGGTAGACAAGAGACCAGATGGACAAGATGTAAATTATCTCATCGTGTAAAGACTTCCTGCGGAACTGAAAGTCTGCAATTAATATATTCCACAAGAATGATTTGAAATACTCTCTCAAGCCTGCATCCAAGTCTAATTTACTAACGTTTCATGTATTGGGAACAATCTGGTCGGTTAAGAGTGTAGAGATCCGCCGCTGGATATGCGCTAATCGCCTGTTTTCTGGAGCATAGAGATAATAGGGATGATATTCTAGTTATCATATAACGCTTTGAAGGTCGCCATGATTGGTGACTTGCAGGTAGCATATATCGATCGTCTCAAGGTTCTTCACTGATATATATATATATTCTCGCCTATTGATAACAGTCTAGAATCAAGCGGTGACAAAAGATCTTCAAAGAAGAATTGGGCAGTCAAAATGCCACAGAAAACAACATGGAACAGCAGCACTGCGAGGAGCACAATATGCTACAAAATCAAACGTCATCATTCTTTGTATTCTGTTACTTTTGCTGAAAATTGCAGTCGAGACGGAAAGACATATTTCGAGATTATAACATACCTCCGGCTTCAAGAGCTTCAACAAGGGAGATTGAGTTGTGCGGAAAAGTGGGAACTTTTACGGGTATGAGAATAGAGGAATTGAATCTATCGTTCATCAGCTTGGCATTTATATATGCCTTGACTTCAATTGGACAAGGAAAGAGGATGGGTTCGTGTAACTGAGCAACGTCGACAGGAGGATATTTAAGGCTTGTTGAGGTCCAAGATACTTTGAGTAATCTTTTGATGTCGCCCGAGCCGACAACTCTGACAATGACTTGTGTATGTTGAAAATCCGATATACTTTTAAGAAATTTAAGAAGAATCGCTGCGGATGCTCGTTTTTGTGGCTATAAGAGTGGTACCATACGGGGGAGGCAGGACTGAGTCGCATACATCTCATAGCATTTGATATCTCTCTTTTTGTTGCAACGCCTTGACCGTAATGTTACATTTTGGAGGACCTGATCTCATTAATTATAGATGAGAACAATATCTCATCTTTGAATTCTGTAGTAGAAGTTAGGCCATTCTTCCGTCTGTTCCCCTTTGGATTATTATACTCCAATTATCTGCCAGTATCTCTTCATTGATACTCTCTTCTCCTGTCATTACAATCTCGCCGCCCCTAATTCCAGAACTTGGTGCTGTCTGAATAGCAAGAATGATGATAGGCTGAAACCTGGGGGCTAGAAGGGGTATTAGAATAAAGCCATTTTGTATTGTCTTAAATAGAAGAAACCGTATCCTCAGCATAGCCCACAGAAGTTTTTAGACCTTCATCATAATATTGATCACCTAAGCCTTCGAATAGACTTGGAATCCATTGATAAAAGAACATAGTGAGGAAACATAAGGAATCATCAAAAATGAGAGATTCTTCCCCAAATAATACTTGAATCCATGACTGACCCTTTCTGTTCTTTACAACTCGAATGCCCTTAACTGTTTCGCAATTTATGGCATAATTTTAGCTTTTGGAATTGCTCTCATCCCAAAATGGATTAGGATGCTTGACTCTAAGTGAGCAGAGAATTTGATATATTTGGAAATCACTTCCTGGAAGATAGATATTGATTTGAGACTCACTGGTTCTATTCTCAAGGGCTGTTACCCGAAACACAGGAATAAGGATCGAAGATGAAGGCTGAAGTTGATGAAGTTTGACATCAGGTCGAGGTAGAGGCCAGCGGTAGATGAAAAGAAGAGTATCGTAGCTGTATGCTGGAAGTAGATGTAATATTGAAATACGAAACGTCGACGAGGCCAAGAATTGGCCACCATCATACCAGACATCAAATCACTCATCATAATGTCACAATCATTAAAGAGCCTCAAAAATGGTGCGGAATAGATTCAATTGTCCTCTATCCCATCTATCTATCATAGCGTTATCATGATTTGACACATAATCATTATCCAATCTGTCGTGCCAATATTTCTCATCATCATGAATCATGACTATCTGTATTTCATTCCCAAAAAGAGACCTGCCATATCTCATTTCATCATGAGTGCATGTGTCTATCGTTATCCTGCACCTATGCCTCTTGTCTTTGTGGCAATTTTGCCTTCCCCTTTCCTTCCTCTTCATGTGGTAACCATTTCTTTTCCTTCCCAAAAATGAAGAAGTACAGAAAATGGTTTCATGAAAACTTGTCACATATAAAATAATAATTGTATCCCGGGTTTTCTTTTCATAAAAAACAGGCCGGTAAAGCAATACTGCGTAAATAAAAAATGTACATGAAATTCGTGAATGATTCATTCATTTCGTTTTTGCGCCGTGGGTTCGGCTTCCGGTTTTACATACATCATGACAAGTACCAGACTTAACTTGATGTGTGTATGCATGTTTTTCGTGATTTTTGATTTCATTAGAAGCGAAAAATTGCAATGGATGAAGATTCGAGTGGCGAAAATGGCACTTCTCTCTCTTCGTGGCGCTGAGTTTGCGTCCAGGTTGTGTTTCCAGTCCAGGGGTGTTAGGTTTTCATTCATCGACGGACAACAATTCCATTTCGGCGAGATGATCGCGAGTAGTCAGCCTCATCCTCTGAGCTACAGGACTCTGAGTCGCTGTATCCGCATCGGGAGCCCCCGCAATCCAACTTGATTCTGTCCCCCTTTCTCGTAATACCATATCTTTCACACGTGCAGGCTGATGTGTTGGAACCTGATGAATAATCGCTCATACTCGAAGCAGAAGATGGTGAGCTAGTACCACTGTTATAAGAGATGGTAGAACCGACGGACGAGGATGGCGATCCTGGAAGATCGTAGTCGGAGTCATCGTACTCTTCCATAGTGGTGGCACCAAAGCGAGCGGTCAGTTCGTCGACGGTTGGGCCAGCGGCGTAATCTGCTTCGAGGATGTGCTTGGTGGCGTGTGGAGTCATGGGTTTGGGAGATTTGATTTGGGAAGTGGAGAGGGGTCGTCCTTTAGGGATATCAACGCTGAGATGTGAGTCGCGGCGAGATTCTCTGCGGGAAGATGAGTGTGAGGAGTGTGATGATTTTGAACTGGAAGAATGCTTGGAGCTTGATGAACTGGATTTGGATGATCGACTCGAGGACTTTTCAACTGGGACATCGAGGATATTCAAGACGCGACCGGTAGTTGGTTCAGTAGTTGATGGTACGGCAGGGTCGTGTGAGACATGGTATCCATCAATGATGTAGTAATACCAATATCTTTGACCAGGTTGAAGAGTGGTGCCTTGGAATCTGAAAGTACCTTTCCAGCTACCTGATTTTGAAGAAGTCTTGTCCTTAGCAAGTGGAAGTTGACCAGCGTAGTTATCCCAGCTACCAAGTAAGTGAACGGTCTTAATACTGGAAGAAACGCGGAGAGAAAATGATAGTTGAATAGCGGCCATTTTGGTTAGTTTCGAAATTCTTGATGCAAAATACTATGATGGAAATTTCTCGATGTACTGAAATTGGTTGATTCGAGCAAGAAGAGACTAGTCTTTGGAGGTATAATTCGGATTGTATGGATTAGGAGATTTGTGAATAAAAATTAAAGTTGACCGGCAACTTGATAGAATGATTAGAAAGTAAAGATTTTGGTATGGAATTACAGAGCACAGCTCTTTGAACGGGGAGTAAAAAACAAAAAAGGGGAAGAAAACGAAAAAAAGGGGAGGAAAATGAAGGAGACTAGCTCTTGAATGAATTGACTGCTTGCTGAAGAGAAAAGAAGAGATATTTTGAGAGGGGGCACAGCGTCCCTTTATGGTTGCGGTGGAAGATGCGACCGTCATGGTCATTGATATTGATCATTTGATGGGCCCACCGCGCCCACCACAGAACTACCTATGGTAAGGCGTAGAATTGATTGAATTACAAGCATCTCGTAAATCACGTCCGTATACAAGAGTTGCACGGCCAGGGACAATATTGAGCAGGGGGGCTGCAACCATTGATGAGGGGAAAGAAGTTGGTTTGTTGCTCAATGTATGCATATGCAGTCCGGATAGATTACCATACATTTGGGCTACACGAATTATACGATCCAATTGACCAAATTCAAGGAAAAATCAATTTTGTAGACCCAAGGTGATCAAGGTGAGCTGCAGTCGTTGGGCGCGTAAGCAAGTGAATGAACGGGAACTAAAGCCAATCTAGTATTCTGGCGACTAAACCCTTGTTGTTTTCAACCACTTAGACTTCAAGAAGGACCAACAATCATCTTCGCTTAATTTGAGGTCGTACCGGTGGCCCCCGGTGGGAGAACAAAATGTAAACGTCCATCCTATCACAATAAGATTCCATCACAACCTTTTTAAAACAATCCCTGAAGAGTGAATGCTGCGAACTCTGGTGATAGATGGGTACTTGTATGTACTCTATTTTGAGGAGTGGAGATGTTTCTCAAGATCTACTGTATTGCATATTTGTGAAAATTTAGCCGAAGAGAGGATTATTCACAAGGGAAAAGAATGAAGGGGACTGATTTCTCTACGGACTATGTATGGTCATAACAAAAAACCACGATAGTTTGGAGTTATTGTAGAGGGAAAGAAGAGTCGAGTTACACTAGGGAACTGAGGTAAGTCAAGTGCCTCGAATGATTCTGCGGGAATTGACATGGTTAATATTTAGCTTGCGTACTTCTTTTATATATCGGATGAATTGATAGCCATCAGGTTGTCATCAGTTATCAAACCCTTTTTGAGGTAAATGATCGTTCAACGCAGTCAGCAAAGCAGTACGACATCGAGGATTCGCACAAGTGTAATGGAAGAATGGTTGATTGCAGAAGAAACCCGATCAACCATCTTTCTACCATTATTCTAGTTGATATGATGAATTGGTGAAGTAAATGACGAGGTATGAGTTAGCTACGGCGTGGCAAGCAGGGGTCCAAATTCTTATCATCACAGTAACAGAGGCATTTTTTGTGTCACTATCAGCCTTGCCGTACATTGGACACTTCCCGCTTATGTACTCGTACAATCCTACTCATGCTCAAGGCTTAGATTGAACACTTGGTTGACTATCTCATCTCACAAATCTCACTATTCGGCTTCATAAGAAATGTAGGTAACTAATCTTTCAACAGCTTTACTATGAAAGACTCCAAAACTTTTCCGATCCACGATTACCACAATTGAACTTTGAGCATCGCAATTCACAACTCATCACTTCAGACATGTACAAGTTTCTAAACTTTCTTTGAAAAACCCTTGCACTATCACATTATTTGTTGTGCCTTTCCTTTATCTGCTTACACCTACCGTCAGTGATATCCTCTCCAATTCAGAGTGGTCGACAGTTCCAATCAATCGATTCCCCCCTCCATATTCCCCCTTACCCATGGCGACTGCCATGGAAAAGCCGCATTATTTTCTCAAGGATTCTGCATTTACGATCATTTATTTCTCCGCTTGATATCTCTATTTAGCAAAATTGACATCAAGCCACCAATATGCATGCATACCAGTCCCGTCACGATGCAATGCAATTGTCCAGCACAAACCAATCCCACATCAGTTCTAGTGCTGGCGGGTAAATAAAGTATAGGTGGATCACAAAGTATTACTCGCAGCAATAATTGATCCACTCAGAGTGTATTCTGACATTTTGATTCTGTGCGTACAAATGCATGTGCATGTTGTACGTAATGCCTAACCAATCTCAACCGATATCGTATATCACGTGTATAACACGTGCTGTATTTTACCTTTTTTTTTCTATGGAGAAGAAGTCGTTGCATACTGGCGAGAAGAGAAAGTAACTTCCTGGACAAATATCAGCTCGAGGTCTTCAGTTCCACAATACGAGGGGCATCTTGCATACTCACTAACATTCCTGCATTAGATTGGCAACCTGGCATATCTCCTGACTCGGAGCCTTTTCCAAATTTAAACCTTGTCTCAACCGTCTAACTTTTATCCCGCTTCTTTGAATGCAACAGTTTGCAGGATAAGAGAAAAGAGTGTGGGTGAGAACTTAGACAACCGCAAAGCAGGGCGTTTTTGGTCACATTCTCAGATGATGTATATGCAGGTTTGATGGATAAGGTTTACGGGTAATAATGGTTTAGGTTAAGACATTTTGCTGCTGGTAACAATGTCATGGCCAATTCTCCCTTTCAACCTTCGAATTTTGTGAATACCTATATGCTTCTTTGATTCCTTCCTGATTTATTAGCTTTCACTTGATATTGCGCTTGAGTGTCACAATGTGTTTTACTGTGGCGAGCCACGGTTGTGCAACGGTTGAAGATCTATCTATCTATGGATATGTGGTTAGTCTCACATAAATTATGTTATCTGCTCTTGCTTTTCTTTCACTCACACAGAAATCGGGAATCATGCTTTTTTGTAGTTTTGCGCTATACATGTTAAATCGGAAGACACGGTGTAATGGCATGGCCTTATGTTACCATCCTTTTATATGCTCGATCCCTCATCTACCTAAGCTGCACTGTAGCCAAGGACCATCTATTTCTCTCCAGGTCTCCCGGCTTCACTACTTTAGTAATAGTTTACTTCTCTTGGACTATTAATTCTTTGTCGCATATGTTAATCTTTATAAATCATCAGGAGAAGCAAAGTGTTCCAGGTCTTGGGTGTTGCGGGGGAGCAAATCTGAGGGTGTGGTTGAATGAATTTCCTAACTACTAACCACCTAAATACAATCCGCGATTTCATCAAGCTCCTGTATAAGCTATAAAGGAAATTATTTTGGCGCTTAGAGCGACAGTGAAGTATATTTCTTTGAGACTGGAAGCTAGACAAAAGTCGAAGATGCATTGAAATGGCATTTATGATGTCATAGATCTAGAACGTCTGATGTTTAGCTGTCTTAAATGACTCGACCATTGCCATCTAATTGGAGATCCTTAAATGGATCTGACCAATGAAATAATACAATTCGAGAATGGATGGACGGTAGGCGATGTTGAGCCAGATACGTTAAGTTTCAAGAAATCTGTTTGGAAATGTATTATTCAGGAGAATGGCTGCAGTGAAGATAGAGACCATCATTGGCCCTCAAAGGATGTACTACGAGTAATTCCCACTATATTGGAGCCATTCTCTGTTATATTTCAGGTGCTCTGTTTTTTCACTGTTGTAGAGGCGTATAGATTCTTATAATATACGTTTCCCTCTTCAATTGATTTTTCTTGCGTTTGCTTGTGTACTAGGAGCGTCAGCATAGCACGTGGAATCCTTTTTGTGCGTTGACCTCAAACAGAATCACACAGCTCATCTAAATTTCCAACTTCAGATTGCAGAACAGAAGGTGGACTCTGCAGTATCGGGGTGTGATGACTTCTTTTCAAGATTGACAATAGACTGGAACTGTCGAATGTCCAATACGCACCTCTAATCCGAAGCTCTTCGGTTAGTTAGATCGATCGAATATGAGTTTTGGTGGCACTGCCGTTTTCAAAGCATATTCCTTTCCATTCTTCGACTGGCAGCGCATTTTCTGAATATTTCAAACGTCGATGTATCGAAATTTTTACATAAACACAATAGACGAGCTAAATTTCAAAACCTTTTCCTTTGTTAAAAATCGAATTTCCCGAGAACATTATGACTGTAATATGTTGAATGTATGATTTACATTAGGTTTGCTGCCATGGTACTGTAAACCGTCGAAGATACAGTCTAATTATGGGATTTCTGACAGGAGATATTATTACGAAATTGAGGCCACAGAACATTCCGAGGCTGATTTTGTATCGAGAATTTCGATGTGCGGCCTCCAAATTTGGATGATTCAAGGCAAACCAATGAAGCGTTAAGATAGGAGCGAGAGGTTTGATTTTTTATGCACAAGGAAACCCAGCCCAAGGTTACCTATCAGAACCTCAGGATTAGCTTTTGATTTACTAAAGCGATTAGCTATTAATATATCCGTATATGCCCACAATTAGTCCTTGCACCTACTTACACATAATTATAACAGAATAGTAGTAAGTTAGCATGTGATCATTCACCTATTACATGTTCTATATCAGGGTTCATAGGTGGCGAGTTAAAACAAGACTTAGTTTACAACCACTGACCCCCCATAGAATTGGTTCCTGACAGATCCGTGCCCACCGGCTTTACAGCTTGTAATTGGAGGTGGAGCCAGAGTTCGATCTGGAGCCAGAGATGATAGTGAGAGCCGATAAAGCTAGAAAAATATAAACTTACTATTTGCGTCTCTCGAATAGCCCGGGCCATCTTACCGGTACTCATTTGATCCTCAAACGTTTTAAGATTCGAAAGAGTAAGGGGTATTGCGCTTTCATTGAATAATGGGATATGTATGATATTCATGGCCGTGATGGCTGCATATGCTGATCCAAGTAGAACTAGAACTAGAACCCGATAAAGTAGTAGCAAAATTTAGGAGCGAAGGAGGCAAGGATGAAATTGATGGGGAACTCGAGCTTTTTGCTGCTGTTTTGCGTGCTCTTTCCCACACCTGAAAATGTCGAGAACATGATACTAGAGGAATTACTCAAATTGAGGGGCTGAACAAATCACTTCCGTCGCATCGTGACCTGCACTATTAGCCCCAATACATGCCTAGCAAGAACTGTAGTCAGTCCTGAATTCTAATCCAGATGCGCGCAAGGCCGGTATCTTGAAAATTCTCAGAGCCCCGGTGTATACATTGTATACCACAAAGTGAGTCTTCGTATACAGTTGAGGGAAAAGGAGGTTCTCTCATACCACAATTGGTAGCATACAGAGTTGGGGCGACTGTTAAACGGCTCATTATCCCGCTTGGCCCCTGACATCTTTAAGAGGTCAGGTTCCAATCAATGATCCCATTGAACGGAAGAGCGGGGTGAGAAACGCCAAGAAGTTCTAGGCTTGACTGAATTTTCGAGGTCACGAATGGCGTTTGCTTGCTTTGTGCAGTACCTAGATCTCACTTGATGATTTACACATGAAGTAGTTAGCTATAGCAAAACATATGTGCCCATTAAAAATGAGCAAGTATCCAAGACTTCTAAGGATGAACACCATCTGGGATGACTATAACCTCACAATCAGACCTTCCATATATAATGACCAAATCTTCTCCCTCCTATCACCGAAACCTACCCAACGCACTTACATGCAAATTGATAAAGTCTATGTGGAGATAGTCTCATTTCTGATAGACTCTATGTATCTGCTCTGCCATATGATTTGAAAATTGAACCAGGAAGATGGAATTTATGTTCTTCACAACACCATGACATCTTTTCAAATCTCTTCAACTAAAAATTAAGCCCGTGGCGGGTTGAAAGAAAGTTCACCGGGGACATTCCATGCTTGGAGGGAGATTCTACCAGTTTATGTGACTCGAAAATTAGAATGGCATTTGCTGCAGATATTGCAGTGTTTTGAAACGAGTTTCGAAAGTATGGAGGGACGTATGAGAGAATGAACTTAAAACTATATACAATGAAGCAAAACACTAGAAAAAACCTCCCCGCCCTGGTATTATAGATATAAGTTCATTTCAATGTATCCAAAATGTATCAAACACCTACCCAAGCGCTGTAATTCCCATCCCACCTTCCAAAGACCATCTTTCATATGAACCTCGCAAAGTCGCAAACTTAATAGAAGTTTCCCTTTGGCAATGCCACAAAGATTACAGTCAACGGAGCTGTGATGATAAAACTCCACGCAATGGCTCCCATCACAATCTTATCCTGCAGCAACCTCAAATTCTCATCCTGAGTCCAAACAGTCTTGTCAAAAATCCTCCTCACCAAATTCTTCTTCTTGTAGATGCTCCCCCACTTCTCTTCAAATTCCCTTGTATCATTCTTTGGTCCAAAACTCGAGAGTGTCGAGGTTTGACATATTGAAACGTCGTCCATTTTCTTATCCTTATCGTCACCTGTACGCGTTGCCAATTGTATGCGTCGCTGAGATGAGCTTTCGAAAGAGTTCCGTCCACATTCTTCATCGGCTTCTTCTTCGAGTATCTGTTCCCACGGCCGGAGATTGCGGTTATGGGATTGGTGCATGATGACACACAGACCTTTGTAGGCTGCAATTAATGTGGTGATACCCAGAAACCATTGTAGACCCGCGAAGATTCTCCACCAACGACTGACGCTTGATAGGACCAATAGAATCGCCATCACAAATCCAATAATTGTATTGCTGACACCCATAGTTCGGACGAAGAAAACACGAGGGCGGTTTCCATTACATATAGACCATCTAATAAAATTCGGATGAGATTGACCTCGAAGTGCAGCTTCGGCTATGGTCAAGGCGGGTAAGAAGGCCGATGGATGGGTTGTGTGTTGAAGAGCATGTAGACACAAAGCACGGTCTTTGTGAGATAGGTTAAGCTCTCGATCTGAATTGAAAGCAATGTAATGACGCATTACACGGTTGACCTCTTCTCGCATAGGCTGTATGGTAACTTGATGATGGTAATTAGCACTAGCATTTTTGTTTGACGAAAGTTAGACATACAAGGTTGCCATCTAACACCTGCCTGGCCCGAGATCCCCCCCGAGCCTTTACCTGTGCTACTTGATAATATTGAAGCAGCTGTTGGGCTACGAATAGGGCCACCGGCAAAAACATCGGTCCTCGAGGAGATAGTTGGAGAAAGACCATCTTTGAACTTTACATCTCCATCGAAGTCGGTCATATCATTGTAATCATTGAAATCAATTGCCGTTTTCGCTTTCCTTTCCTCATTCTTCTCTGTGTCTCGGGCAAGAGTTATGAGCTCCGCTGGTTCTATAACCCATTCTTGGGAAAGCTTTTTCTCATGCTCCGGGAGGGCCTCGAATCGTCGAACATAGTCTCTGTACCACAAATAAAACTGTAGATTCTCTGCATCGTGCTCGATGTATACGAGAAAGTCCATAAAATCACTTAAAGAGCATGGCTGAGACGATATCAGTACGCATTACATCATCAGGCAAATTGATAGTTCAAACCTACTGGAAGCGATCGATTTTCAAGCACATCTTCAAAAGTTAGTCCTGGGGGGATTGTACGCTCAGAATCTGGGTAGTGTTAGCCAAATTGATCCGGCCAAGACAGAGTCTACCCACTCTTTGCTCTTGCAACATAACGTTGACATTCTGTAGCATTGATAGGACCATTTGCTTTGTTGGTATAATCCGGTCTTTTATAAAACAGTAGAGACATGGCTGTAAAAGTCTGCCTTTTTGTGTAGAAAGGTTGAGCCCCGTAATACTGGATGATAAGATATTCTCGAGACTTGAGGGTTCCTAAAAGGAAGAGACCGAAGAGTTACGATGTATAAATGAAGATGGCACTGACTTAAGACGATGGATACATATTGCCATAAGGATGCGGAGATGCATTATATTCAGGCTGGCAACTACCGTCTCCAAGCTTGAGCGCAAAAAAAAAAAAAAGGTACACCCCGAATCCCAACATAGTCAAGATACCCCTCCTAGCTTACCGGTACCTGGGTTTGCCTTCAGCACCTGCCGGCTTTGGTGATAAATGAATATTAACCTGATTAATTTCCCGTAGCGTGACATCTTAGTTCGTGAAAGCGTACCGCCAAATCTGCCTAATGTTACCGATACGACGATACCATTTATATAGTGGATATATAAAACCTTTTTCGCGAGACGATTCAAGCAAAGTAGAAAACGAATGACAAGCGTTTGACAAGGACCCCTGTCTCAACTGAGACTATATGATTTCCCTGATGAAAAGCAGGACATCTAGATCATAAGGACTTGAAAAGGAGTCACGGCCAAAGAAAAAGATGACAAGCCTTTCTTTGGCCATCCATACTCTTTTCCCTCCCCCTCCCCCAGGCAAATGCTGGTTCTACATATCGGACTGGCTCATGCATCTTGCTGTACGAGTAGAGCTTGTTACTACTGCAGATACACAAATCATGGCCAAAGGTTGTTACGCACCGCCCTGGATATGCTCAAAGACTAAGATTGGCTCGTGCGAAAGGATCTGAACGTTCAGATGAAGCCAATCATGACCGGCCCACCAATTAACACTTGCTTGTTTGCTAAGACGCGTTTTTGAAGAGGGTCGGGCTGAAGATTTAACGAATTTCTTCACCATACGGAGTACAGGACCATTGGTGGACCGATAATCTATCACTCGCTAATCTTCTAGTTTTATACAAATTCAATAGGTTATAGTTTTGCAGATCAAACTCAGAATGAATATACAGTCCTCCGTAAAGATCTAGATCGAAAATCAGATACTCCGGATTATTTTTGGAATTGATTTGATCGATATGATGACATTTTTGGCAAAGTCACTTGAGTGGCCCGGCCCTCTTCAAACACTCTACGCCTCTAAGAAGATGAGAGTAGGATGTCCGAGCCCTACATGCCCTACGACCAAATGGTGCTGCATATGGGTCAAAACGGTGCGTACTGCCACTGGTAACGCATAATTACTGGTAATGTATCCTGGTTGAATCGTAGCGTTTTGATCTGCAAAACTGTTATTAGTCTCGGGAATGGTGTGAGGTTAAGGCCAAAGACTAGAAAGTCGACGAATGATACTTGTACGTACGTACGTTATGTTCCCCAAGTTCATCGCCGACCTCTATTACTTCCTAGGCAAAGGTAACTATCACTCGAATGGCGCCACCTCTCACAAAAACAGTTTAGAATGCTTCTAGAGTTGCGTGGGCAAGTTCCGAGAGAAACCCGTGCTTGGCTAGCTACTAAGTCGTTAAACTTTTAACGTTCAAGGTTGTTGGCTGTCGGCATTCTAGTCCTTTACCCAACTATTATGAATCAAAAAGATTGTGGCAATTGATAGGCAAAAATAACATGCCAACAAACAGGCACAAAGGTCAAAATATATTAAAGCTGTACAATCATCCCGCTTCATATCCACTTAAATCAGGATCAGCCTTGGGGAAATTCGACATGAACGAAAATCGATACCATCAGCAACAAAGTGATCGCCATGTTGATAACTACATCGCATCAATGGCATGATTGTATAGTCTGTTCTCGAGCTAGTTTAATTTGGGTAATAGCAGTTGTGCCACTATCATAACGATCCAAACTTTCGGGATCGAAGGGCAAAGGAAGAGCTAGAATTGCAATTGGTCGAACGGTGTGTTTTTCTTCAATGCAGCAGGGGGCATTACCAACGTTCAGCTCAGCAGTTGACAGCCTGTTATACTGATTAGGTTCGGGTCCTTCGATAGATTTTGACTTCTTTTGCTTCCATCCAATAAATTGGTAGTGGTGGTGAAAATAAGAGGGAATACCGTTGTATCGAAGCACACGAGAAGGCTTCGTGAACCCTCGAACCATGCCAATTGAGTGGATTGAATCGACTTCGAATTTTCCCGGAATGTAGAAAGTCTACGATGAGTGGGCTTACTATGTATGGTCTGTTCTTATAGGAAAACATCCGTGAGTTGGCCAAGTATCGTTTTGCACAAAGGATGTTTAATTAATGCCTCACGTCGTAGTTCTGCCACTCAGCGGTTCAGTGGTTCAGCGGCTCAGTGTGTCAACTGCCGTTCATTCTTAGGATACTTAAATCATTAACTTGGCTTGCCAATTACTGGTAATAAGAACAGTAACATAGTATTGGTGCCATCAATACTCCCATGCATAATATTATACCCAATCCTCCATCACAGCATCCCCATCAGGGCACCAACAAAGATCAAGAATCCCAATTCCGAGAAAGGATAGCCAGTACGCCAAAAGTTTGATATTAGAAGCCGTGATCCTTGTGCTATCTCTCCTTCTCTTGGCACCGGAGCAGCTGGCCAGGGTGTAACTGTTGGGCTATTTGATGGTCGAACGGAAGATGGTGGTTTGAACGTGGGAATGCATTGATTCTTGTAACATGTTGTCGAATTGGGGCAGCAACCCCCTCCCAAGTCATCCGGGCACTCGAAGTAGTTTGGTCTACATCTTGCATGATCTCTCAAGATGCGACAATTGGAGTGTGAAAATGTACCATTGCAACAATATATGCCAGATGTGGTGTGAGTTGTAGGCTGACAGACCATACCTTGAGGGCAGCAAATCTCCTATAGCAAGGGATAGATATGGTCAGTGATGGAAAGAAACGGAAAGCTCAAGTAAAGACTCACAGGATGGGCGTATGCCTCACAACTATTTTGCTGATCCCCACAGGTATAGTACGGTACGTTGACTGGTGTTCTTGAATTCAGAGCGAATGTCGAATTGTCAAGTCCCAGCTGTCTCGATGGCAGACATACCTGTGAAAAGTTCTGGAATTGGCCAGATCCTTCGAAGTTTCTTTGCTTCAACTTGAGCCAACCCTGCCCTCCCATATCATGATAATATACATGGGCACTACAGACAATTCCAATGATTATGATGATTACCAGCAGGCAGGCAAGATAACATAACCATGCTCGCCAACTCAAAGACTCAACGCATGCCTCTATGCAGTATCTTGAGTTCGGACGTTGTTGTTCGCAAGATCTTGGCTCAATTGGATCAGACCTCGACTGAGATTCCACCGCCTCCAATGACGACGGGTCCTGGTGGGGTTGCCGGTGTACTTGTTGCGGTTCCTGTGGAGGTGTTGACATCGAGATGATAATGGTTTAAATATACACGAATAACTTCAAACAGGAGCATTAAAGCAAATGAGGGTTGAATCCAGCGTTCTAATAGGACATGAGGTGACATCTGGTTAGGATAGTAGAGAGAATTATGTAGAATGGAATAATGATTAAAGGTTGTGTGAGAGGTTTCGAAACCATTGTTACGAAGTCCTCGACGCTGCTACTGCCTACCTACTCAAGTAAGAAGAAACGGAAGGTATAAGCCATAGGTAGGATTGAAACAGAAGGAACGATGATAATATTACTTGTTGAATTTGTTGTAGTAATAGCCAGTTGCTCACCATTGGGAATTATTCGCTTGAACTCACCAATAAACACTTCACAACAGCGCATGTCTGCCAATTTATCGTGATGCCAGCTTTCCATTAGATGAGATTGATTGTCCCTCTCTTGACCACTGCTCGACGAGGCTATATAATAATGAAGCCATGGAGCTTCATTTGTATAGATATGATGGATAGTACCCAGATAATGTAGGAGAAAGTTAACGTTCAACATGTGATCCTGCGATATTAACATATTGGTAGACTGCAAACGTAAATTGCAAGGTCAATGAGCTTCAGGGCCGGCTGTTTCAATTGATTTTGGTACTTTCGATCATGATCAGTTCATCATCCACTTTAAACTCCATAAGTTGTGCCAATCTTTACTCCTTGCTTAGGGATTTTCTGGTTTGCCTGTGGCTAATTTGCAAGCTGTAGTTTTGGTTCTACAAGCCAACAAGGATGGGAAATAGGGCGAATAGGATGGCTTTCTTTGGATGCAACATCAATGTAGGTATTTATAATTAGCCACGATCTACCTAACCCCTATTGACAGTACAATCAATGCCCAGGTGGTCACCGCACGACTGGGCTCGATGTTTTAAAAATCGAAGATATACTCCGTACTCTTCCTTATATCGATATCATCACACGTTGTTATGATATTTTAGTCTTTTGTAAATCATGGAGATAAAGATGGAGAAACCCCACTTTACCCCCTATCTACTCCACCGAGATTCGCCAATCACAATCGTCGACTTTGTACCTCGGCATCCGGGCCCTTTGGGTTAGGAGTTCCAACTGCATTAGGTACCTACCTAGAATCTAGCTATTGAATTCATCACTACACTTTTGAAACCGTGTTTGACCGAGGCCCGAATTCATTGATCAAAAAGGCCTCTTGGACCCTTTGAATTCTATCATCATAATCTTTTCTCCATACCAATCACTCAAAATGTCACCTCCACAATGGGTTAAAGATCTGAAGCCGTCTGGTCCACAAGGTACCGAGCTCATCGAGGCGGAAAGAAAGAAGTCTAATATAAATGTCGAGAAGCTCTCGAACTTTTTATTTACAAAAGAGGTACTGGAGCGTCAGGAATATATATTGAAGATTCTTCAAGCCGACAAAATATTTGACAAATCAAACAATTATTTCGATGGTCGAGTGGATAGATTCAAGACTTCCCTCGCAAGGGCGAAGAGACTTCGCCAACTACAAGTCAAGCACAACTGGAGTGAAGAAGAATATCATGTCGCCAATGATCTCATAAGTGAACCAACTCCTTATGGGTTACACTCAACCATGTATCTGGTGCGTGATTCATGTTCTGTATATATCCTTCATGCTAACCAACATTCAGACCACCTTACGTGGCCAAGGTACACCCGAACAACACAAGTTATTTCTCGAACCTGCCGAGAATTACAAGGCTATAGGATGTTATGCACAAACAGAGTTAGGACACGGATCGAATGTGCGGGGCTTAGAGACAACTGCTACATGGAATCCTGAAGACAAGACATTCATTCTTCACTCGCCACATCTTACTGCATCAAAATGGTGGATTGGATCTCTAGGAAGGACTGCAAATCATGCTGTAGTGATGGCACAACTCATTATTGCGGGCAAACCGTATGGTCCACATCCGTTCGTTCTCCAGATCAGAGATATGAAAACTCATGAGCCCTTGGAAGGGGTTTATGTTGGTGATATTGGACCAAAATTCGGCTACAATACAATGGATAACGGATTCCTACTGCTGAACCATGTCAAAATTCCCCATATTAATATGCTGGCCAAGTTTTCTAGAGTTGACCCTGAAACCAACAAATACGTCAAGCCATCATCACCATCATTGATCTATGGTACTTTGACTTGGGTCCGATCAACCATCGTCCTTCAGTCTGGTGGCGTTTTGGCTCGGGGTGTGACCATCGCAACAAGATATGCTGCTGTCAGACGGCAATTTCAAGACCGTGATTCTGGGCCCGATGCAGCTGGGGAGAACCAAGTTATTAACTACACAATGGTACAGTATCGATTATTGCCGTTGCTTGCAGCAACATTTGCTTTGCACTTCACAGGAAAGGCGATGATGGGATTGTACCAAGATAATCAGGCGAGGATGCAACAGAATTCAGCGAATGTCTCTGATAGCAATAGGGGTGCCGGTCCCGAGGAACTTAACTCTGGTAGCGACTTGCTAGCAGATTTGCATGCTACATCATGCGGTCTCAAAGCGCTTGGAAGCACAACTGCTGCTGAAGGCCTTGAAGTCTGCCGAAGAGCATGTGGTGGTCACGGATACTCAAGCTTCAGTGGTATCGGCACTTGGTATGCTGATTACCTCCCAACTACAACTTGGGAGGGAGATAATTACATGCTCACGCAGCAAGTAGCTCGATATCTTCTCAAATCCGCTCGAGCCGTGTTGAAAGGAAATGCCCCCGACAACGACACGACGAAAATATTCACAACCTTCCTCCAAAAGCAAGATATGGGTGCTGCTCATGACGTTCTTGGCTCGGACGGTGATATTGTGGCCGCTTTCGCATGGAGGGCATCCTTTTTGACCTTCGAAGCCTTGAAACATCGCGATGCCGAAAAGGAATCATGGAACTCTCTTCTTGTCGATTTCTGGCGTCTCAGCACGGCTCATTCTCAATACCTTGTCGTGAAGAACTTCTACGATGCTCTCCAAACCGAGTCGCTTCGCTGCGAACTCGACGCTGAAACTATCGACGTACTCCACAAACTTTACCGTCTTCACGCTCTTAACACTCTTGAAAAAGAGGCATCGGAATTCTATTCTTCGGCTGCTGTCACCGTGCGTCAAATTCAATTGGCGAGAACAAAGAGTGTGATAAAGTTACTAGGGGAGATTAGACCACACGCATTACGTCTTGTTGATGCATGGGCATTCCCCGATTGGCAACTTGATTCGTCGCTGGGAAGAAAGGATGGTAAGGTTTATGAGGACATGTTCTATAGAGCTAGTCAGTTGAATCCGCTTAATGGATTGACAGTTGATCCGTACGCGGATAACGATAATATCATTCAAAGCGATGAGACGCAGAGATTTAGAAGTAAGTTGTGATAGGGGGTGAAGGTGTCTGTATTATATAAATCATGGTATGGCTCTTCGTTTATGGCTATTGTTAGATGTAAAGCGTCAAGCGTTGTTTGTATAAGTAGAGGATTAGACTAGTAAATTTAGAGTAGAATTACACAGTTCTCATCATTTCAATGAGTATGTGTACGTACCTTTGCTCACTTCGCTGATGGTGAATTCAAAGAAACTCGAGATCGGTTCTCGGGTATGAAAGTAATGAATAGCATGCATCCCAACCTCCAAGTTCTTCTAGTGAATCAAGGAACCGCAACTTCCACCCTGTCATCATTGATTTGGAATTTCAATCTAGTTAGTAGGTACCATAAGGAAATTTTCGTCTGAAAGTCTGAACCATTTTCAATTCGAATACTAAGAACCATATGTTTGAGTTGAATTTGAACATTGATAGAAAACACCTCTAATGCCCATGTAGATGTGTAGCAATTCGTTCGTAGTTTCATTCGTCCGGATGTACCTGTGATGATCTTTCTTCCCATTGCATGTAGTCAAAACTGCGGATTTACATACGGGAAAAGCGGACTGAGACAGATATTAACGCCCAGCACGGGGAGCAACATTCGGTGTTCTCATATGTGTAAAAACAAGTTTGCGAAAACGGTATCTGTATCAAAAATCGACCCATCAGAAGAAAGGCCGAGGAAATGAATATTGTCACAATTCGGCCAGTAGATTCCCAGTAATGAATTTCTATTTTTGACCTGTAACTGATTATACAAGCTTAGTTCCTTTCCTATCCTCAACGTGTATGTTCTTTCCTCTGTAATCCAGCACTCATCGCCATCACACAATTAAGGTGTAGCGTCTGCCAATGTATCCCATCCAACTCAGCTATTAGATTTGGAGTCTCTCAACCTTGTCCTTCAAGCTTCTGATTTGGCCCATCAAGTCAGATGCCTCGTTGGTGGTAATGCTGGCAGCAATAACAGCTCTGCTGACACCACAGGCACGTCCCAAAGCAGTCTTGGATGGGACATAAACGTAAGGGGTGTTCTTGTCTTCGCAGAGAAGTGGGAGATGGAGGAGGATAGCCAATGGGGCGGTGTCAGCGGCGAGGATAACAATTTCACTGATTCCACGGTTGAGGGTCTTGGTGGTCTCGTTGGCTCCCTTCTTCAATTGACGGTAATGTTGGGCTTGTTGAACAAGGTCAAGGATCTCTTGGGAAAGAGTGCTGTCGGCTATAGAGTAACTAGTTAGTAGAGATCAAGTCGCAAGAGTATAGTCAAGATTCTTACCAACGGGCCAAGCAGCGGATTCATTTTGTTCCTCAGCCATTGTAAATTGGTTTGGAATTGAGTTAACTATCAAATGGAAAGTTAGAATTTGACCTCTAAGTGAAGACTTTGCGACCAGTAGAATTGGAAGGAAGAAAGTGCATACGTTTTGTTAAAGGACGTACTGGGAAAATAAAAATTCCTTGTGAAATACTCTATCAGGGTTCCTTGCGTTGGCTCGCCCTGTGGGTTGACTTGCAAAAGATTTGTAGTTGATGAAATAAAATCTTCTGGTTGGATTTTTTTCCATGGAGAGATTAATCTTTATCGGCCAAGCCATCTTCGCTTAAGCGTTACGCGCTAATCCATAATTTGATTGGTCGAAAAGCTAAGCTTGCCAGAGAAGCCTCATCAAGAAACAACTCGTACAAACCACATTGAACCCATTGATTATCATTCATCCATCAACTCTACAAGCTCAACTTCTCATCAGCCGAATCCTTCAATCGTTTCTTTAAGAGCTTCCTCGAGATTCATATAATTTCACAAATTCAAGCACTTCCTCCTTCAATACCGCCAAAATGACTGATCTCTGGTATGTTAAACAACCATCCCCTTGACGCCTCCCGCTCCTACCTGCCTTGCTCTAGAGATAACAATCTCAATGAACTTCGTCCTGATATATATATCACCACTATTGTTATTATACTTTGATCCAAGTACTGACAGCAATGATCATAGTCCCGTATATGCGGTTAGTTCTCCCCAAGTGCCAACTTCGATGTCTTACCCAACAACCCGTTGATCCAATATCCAATATCCAATATCCAATATCCAATATCCAACAACAGCAATCTCCATCGATATCAAAACATCAAACTAATTAGTGTATAGCCATTCTTCGGTGCCATGGGCTGCACATCTGCCATCGTCTTCACTTGCTTCGGTGCCGCATATGGAACTGCCAAGTCTGGTGTCGGTATCTGCGCAATGGGTGTTCTCCGACCAGATTTGATCGTCAAGAGTGAGCTACATCAATGAGGTATTCAAGAGCACGACTAATGTGCATACAGACATTGTTCCAGTCATTATGGCTGGTATTATTGGTATTTACGGTCTTGTTGTGTCAGTTTTGATTTCCGATGGACTTAGACAAAACCTCGCATTATATACTGGTTTCATTCAACTTGGTGCTGGTCTCAGTGTCGGTCTTGCTGGTTTGGCTGCTGGTTTCGCTATTGGTATTGTTGGTGATGCAGGTGTAAGAGGAACAGCACAGCAACCACGTCTCTTCGTCGGAATGATTCTTATTTTGATTTTCGCTGAAGTTTTGGGTAAGGATTTATGATGTCGTTTTGTTATGAACAGGAACTTACATAATTGACAGGTCTTTACGGATTGATTGTTGCTCTTCTCATGAACTCTAAGGCATCTTTGGATGTCTCTTGCTAAACGGATCACTTCCTACAGAGAGAGCCTCCAGACAATACATGAACGCACATCTCTCTTCTGCGACGAACTGTGAATATATGAATGGCGGATAATGATGGCCTTCGGGGGTGGATTCGGGATGGAAGCTATGAATAGAACAATTTATGGCTAAAAATATGTGTATTGTTGCTATTCTACAAATTTCGGCGTTACCGATAATGCATTAGAAGTAGAGAGATGGTGGTGGATGAGGGTCAAATTGGCCGTGTATGCTAGTAGTTTCTATTGTTGGTAGCAATCATATGATATTGGGTTTTTGATTTTGAAACAAGGGATCTAATACAAACATCCTTCGAGGCTTCTTGTTGGAAAAGTTGACGCCTCAAATATTCTGGTGTTATATTAGCATCCGAGTTCCAAGAATAAAGGCATTATGAAAAGGTAACCTGAATTGATAGCCAAAGTGTTACGCTGTGTTAGATCCCTTGAAATGCTTACTATAGGTGGTATATTACACAATTCCAACAGTTCCAATCTTGTGAGCTATTTTGATCATCGTGAAATACTAAAATACCAAAATACCAAAATACCATGTAGTACATGTCGCTTATCCTATGACAGTAGGTGTGCGTACCCATCCAGTTGTTCGGTAACCCTAGAACTATTTACATTTGCCTACGTCAGTAGAAGGTAATGCGAGAATCTACAAGACTGCTAGAGCAAGATACCTACTTGCTTACCAATTCATCCTTGTCGGCAAGATGTTAACCACATACATTGGTGCAGAGACACACCCTTTCTCAATTAAATGGAAAGTACAGTCCTCATATATATGAAGGTAATTGTATTGGTACCGCTCATATCTGCCTTTTTTAATTCCCGGTAAAGTATTCTTCCCCATCGGCCAGTTTCCAACCCCACATCTCTGAGGGGTAGTATGGTATATACTTATATATATATATATATATATGCTGTACACGCAAGTTTGTCGCTATCTGCGGTTTTTTAAAGGAAGAATTTCTGCGAATTTCGAATCAATGGTATGAAGTATCGTACCATTAATCCTATCCATCTACTCTCTTTCTCTCAATCTATCAAGAAAAACCTCCTTCATCGTTATCGAATCCTCACACAAGCACAAACAAACCTCATCCATCAAACCTGCCACTTCAAAATGCGTCTTCCCTACGCCGACCCCTCCTCCCCAAAATTCTCCTCCCCCTCTGACCGCGCGATAATTGAACGTGTTGAAGCCCGTCGCGCACCTCGTCCTCTGCAGCCTCTAGACTTAACATTACTGCACAGTCCCCCTGTAGCAGATGGCTGGAACTCTTTTCTCGGGGCTGTAAGAACACAAACGGGGTTAGCAGATGATATTAGAGAGATTGCTATTTGTAGGGTGGCGATTTGTAATAGGGCTTGGTATGAATGGGGACACCATGCACCCTTGGCGAAGAAGGGGGGAGTTAGTGATGAGGGGATGGAGGTACTTAAGAGGGAGAAGTGTGAGAGGGAGGAAAATGGAGATGGCAATGGGGATTCAGAGGGGTTGAGTGGGAAACAGTGGGCAGTGATTAGGTATACGGATGAGATGACTAGGAATGTTAGAGTGCCGGAGGAGGTTTTCGAGGAGTTGAAGAGGTGGTTTGATGAGAAGGAGATTGTGGAGCTGACAGCCACGGTGAGTTAACCTTCGAGCGAGGGAAATTGTTTGGGACATGGAGACTCAAAAGAAGGTGGAAGAAGCCAGGAATCGTGAATTATGGGCAACTCGAGGTTGGATCAAAACGAAAGCTAATTATGAAATATAGGTCGCAGCATACAATTGTGTGAGCAGATTTTTGGTGGCTTTAGATGGTAAGTTTTTTCTTGCGCGTTTTAGCGACTATATCATATCCATCAACTCTTCTCACTCACTCATCAACTGTCATTCTTCTATTCCCTTCGCTTACTTACACACCCCATAGTTGGCGAAAGAAACAAATTGACCGGTCCCGACGATGTGGCTCATTAATTCGCCTATTACTTGAAGCACTTCAACACCGAAATAAGTTCTAGATGAACTTAAAATCTCGGGATTCATTTCTGAGAAATGTATTCGCTATATGATGCAAAATGATAGAGTTCAAATCCCGCCTTTGGTATCCATTCTCATCCCTGGCGTCAAACGACGCCCTTCACGCCGCATGGAAGTCCGACCATGCATCAAAATCTACATGTAGCAAAAGTTGGCGAAAATTTAATGAATAGGCTACCCTGCCGTCATGAGGAGTGATAGTATACAAGGCAACGCACCAGATCTAACTCATCATGTCAACGGGTCTGCAACGGTGCAATGACAACGTGATATCAAACTCGGATCTGTGCGATGTCTCCACGAATCAGGTTGCACAAAATTCCTCTATTTTTCCCATCTGTTCAACAATGAACTGAAAGCCCGTCACTTTGGATCCGAATACGTACCCCCGTTCGAATGATATCTCATCCCATTGCCTCCAAATTCTTGTTCAATACAAAAGAGGCCACAAACATCTCGCACATGAAATGATTACTATACTTTTCACCATTCTCAACCCCTCTCATTAAGTAGCCCGCCCGTATTCACCTCCTCTTTCCATTGCACCATCCATCCATTGAACTTTCAAGCCTTTTCTTCCCCTCATTAAACTTAAACCCTTGACGATTGTTCCCTACAGCTTCCCCACCATCTCTCGGTAACCCGTACATCCATCCACTCTTCATTACACATCATTTTTGCCCATCAAAAGCATGGCTGACTATCTATTTCCCGTGCACATCTCTGCATCTTTCTGCACAGGTCTGCAGATTAGATTAGATTGGAGATATGCATTTACAGTTTGATGGTTGTCAACTTGATAGATTGCGTGCATGTATTGTAACGTAGCAATCTTCTTACAGCCGATTGCTGGATGTGCAACACTTGTGCTACTTGTTTATATGGGATTGTATGGGTGATGTGGGATATGGGTCATTTGGCAAATAGGCAGCGATGCCACATCCACATTCAGTGAGGGGCAATTGAGGTTCCTCAGATTTGGAGATTTGTGGTTGGGGATGGAGAGGGTGAAGGTTCCGATGAACTCTGGTTGTTTCACTACCTTATGTTGTATTTTGTGGGTTATCTTGGTACTTTGTTCCGTTTGGTTTATAATATTGAGACTTTTGAAGGGCTCGAGGTTCTTCTACGATATTTTGGTGTTGGCAAAGTTTGGGAATTTGAGTCTAGATGCAGATAATTGTCAGATACCTGTCAGTTTCATTTGTGCATGGCAGCCCTGATACCCTTACACATCACATCACCCACGCCGTATCCCAGGGATCATTTATTCTCCATTCAAAAAACTCACCCTTCGTTCTATTCGCATTCGCATTCGATGATCTGGGAGATTAGGGTCTCCGAACAAGCAGCGGGAGCTATGTAGAGTACGTTGATGACTGTGCTCGTCCTCATTTCCTTCCCGTAGGCTGGTCGCACATCTCGATATGTGGTTTGCGAGATCCCTCCTTGCATACTTCTCCTAAGCCACTGTTACTGTACACTGTACTTTCCCATTCACTGACCCCGTGCACTTCTTGAGGTAACAGAGGGAGAAATTAAAAAAACCTTTCATGTTAAGGTTACATGCCATAGAACCTTTTGACTCATAGAACAATCTTAACATGCATCTTTCGTATACACATGCACTCTCACCATTTCCAGTATAGGGTAGCTCAATATAAGGTTATTTCTCTCTCCCAATCGGCGGTACATCATATACGCACCCCCCCTTAAAAGGAAGTCCGATAGTACTTAGGTGTCAACTGCGGACTTCTCAGTTGAGGAGCTTGCATATTCGACACTCTGACACTCTTGTATACGCATGTAAGCGACAAATTCCTGACAAAGATGACAAAAGCCACTACTATCATTTCCCATGATAAGGAATAAGAGATCGTTATCCACCTGCATCTACATCATCTGCAACAAGCTGGGAGAAGGAAGACAAACTAGTATATTTGTAGAAGTTTCTCGGGCTTTATTCATGTGCTCTGCTCGCTTTGCCAAGAACAATAACATGGGGATAGCGCAACTGGCGACGCGGAAACTAAGGACTAGGGCTATATTAAAAGTCGATCGAGGCACCGTAGACCTAGGATGAGTCTTTGAGTAAAAATACTTTTCTTGGCTCGTGATGTATCGCTCTTTTACAGCATGATCGATACCTTGCACATGTTACTATTGTCGGCGACGGGGCCGTAGACGAGAGCCACGGACGGGGTCACCGACGCCCCTCTTTCTGGCCATGGGCGTTCGGCTCAGATTCAAAAGTGGATGATAAGCTCACGTCGCCAGGATATTCGATGAAAATGCTTTTCCTCATCCCACGCATCCGGGATCAGAACTCACGTCGTACTGGTATATGCATAGCATCGTATCAAACATTCAGAAAAAATACATAGCCAAAGTATCATTTTCCGCTTGTGTAAGTGAAGGTTGCTGAAGAGTGGGTTCTATGTGTTGGATCCCTAGAAGCTAATTCCGCTATTGTTCTCATGGTATGTATCTGATTCCGCTATGGAGGTGATCATGAAGTTTAATTAAGTTATGTACGGTATTTACCAGTGACTAGGTAGGTATCCACCGGCATTATGTATGGCGGAATATATTCAAGTATATTGGAACCTGTAGATAGCTTGGGACGCGAAAATTACTGCATGAGAGAAGAGGCGGCCATTAGATGTGATGAGAACGATGAGTTAGATGCCTTCCATTTGGTAAGCCATGCTTTCTTCTGCTTTCTGTGGTTTTGTCATAACCCAAGAATATACCATATTTAGACTAAAAAGCTCGAGTGTTTGTTGGGTATTGTACGAGGAGCGTTGGTATACAGTCAGAAGTTTAATGTAGATTAGGTCTTTGACCCTTATTTCCACGTTTTTTTATGATGATGCTAATGCGAAAATGATGCATGTGATTGTATTGAGAGATTATCCATGAATCAGCCCATGAACATGTATTTGAATCTTGGGGGGACGGATTAAAATGTCGGATTGCATGATGATGTAGATGTCGAGGTTGTTGTAGATGAAAATAACCAACCATGACGATTCTAAATGATGCAGGACTCCATCCATTCCCTCGGAATTCGTTATACGGAAGATATCTGTTTCGGAATAGGTACACCTAGGTCTAGATAGCAATGCAAAAATAGAATGTGAAGATCCAGGGTCCCTATTGAGATTCTCCAATACTCTCGTTACAATACCACATCAACCTCATCTCACATGGCGAGATATCCGCAAAATGGCGAAAAGCGAGAATCTGCACATTCACATTCTATTTCCTAGGTGCGTAGAGGTAGTATTCCCGGGAGATGACTCTCAGGCTGCATACAACCTTGTCTCTCGTAAAAAGTAATCCTCAATTAATTCGTTCGTGTTTATATTATCAGTAGAAGTTTACTTACCTGGGTAGTAGTATCTAAATACAGTAATACGATATGCTGTGATCTTATCAACCTCTAACGGAATTCCTCGAATCAATACCCAAACGATTGTAAGACTCAGGGTCCTCGCCTCGCCTCGACTCGTTGATTGAATATCAGAAATTACCAATCTACATGAAAAAGAAAGAGACGCGAAAAAACAAACTAATTCCACAAAAAAAGAGAAAGAATCGGATAATCAGGGGTCTCGCCACGCCCTGCAAGTAAACTCACAAGTAAGCTGGGGAAAGAGAAGAATGCAATCAAAGCCTTTGATATCAATTAGATGCTGATGCCCAGACGATGATGATGATGCGCTAACGACCGAGAAATCCTACGGTACCTATTATTACAGTAGAAGACTATGAAATCTTGGGATGGGATGATGAGATCTGCGACGAGGGGGTTTGGAGCATGGCATTGGATTGGGCGTGGGTTCAGAATGGTACGGGAGGAGTACTTGGAGTACAAGCTGGTCATATAAGTCACAGTGGTAAGAATCCTACAGACGTTATTTTAATGTTTGGGGCCAAGCTTTGGTGTTGGGCGTTAGGCTGATAATGCTAACCTACTATGCTGTAATCAAAATATGCTAAACTCAAATATAAGCTTATCATCATCGCGTCAGAATCTTAGGGTCTTAGGGCTAGGTAGCTTGATAAGATCATTAGTTCTACAGTATTTGAGAATGTGAATATTGAGTATGGGTTTTGGGGTCGGTGGTTGTAGAGGTGTAGTGCTCAGGAGTAGATTAAGCTTAAAGTGCTGTAGTTGGTGATGGATACAGATATTGAATCGATTATGGAATCTATTATGGAGTCTGTTATGAATGCGTTGTGAATGTGTTATTGTTATGATAAGATATGATTATATTATACGATGTGACATGGCTAAACTAGACTAAACCAAATTCTAGAAGACAGTGTCCTGACTCTCTATTCCCAATCCCGAATATTAGCCAAACGTGGCTACATCTTCAATTCGCTTGGGTGAACTTCTCTCTCAAGCCATGCCATCCCGTCCCATCACGCAAACCTCGTCTTGTCTCCCAAAAACTTCATATGCATGAAAAGCGTAAGTCCGAGGAACGGGTCTTGGCGTCAGCCTGCATGAGGACTTCAGTACGATGTACACGAAAACAGCAATAAATCAAAAACAATCCATCGACATGAATATAAAGATATCCCAGGATTGGTTCTCCGGAGTAAGCTAAGGTATGCAAACGCACGCTAGAGCGAGCTAGCGATCTTTACCGACGATGAAATTCGTGTTGTCAGCAAACGCACATCAGGGGTCTCACTGACTGCTCACAAAGGTCTCAATATGTAAGCACACCCAAATTTTGGTGAGAGGGCTTAGGTAATGAGGAATGGGTTATGCAGACGGAAAATGATTGGTGCGTGAGGGCTAGGTGAGCCCCCCACAAGGCCATGCCGTCTGTTGTCCCTTGTTGTCCATGCTTAATGTGGTACGGACTAGCAGTGTACGAGCTAGCAGTGCACCCCTACGGTTTCCCCTGCCATACCACATGGAATGGGTGGAGGACTTGCTGTGTTTAAGTGGTGGGAGACCTGGAGTTCGTGGCAGGAGATGGAAAAAATCTGTACGGAGGTACCCATGCAAAAATACAGACCATCCCATGTCTCTCACAGATCGTTACCGCTTCCTTCGTTATATTCACAGGTTGTGATTGGATACGTCACGTACCTCAAGCGGTATTGTCTACGATTAATAGCGGTATGTGAGCTTGAAGCCTTTGATTTGCAACGAGATGGATGCCCATGTTTGTTTGGAGTTTGTGTTGGTCCCCACTTGGATGGGTATGGACTATCTTTGCCCGATGTGCAATCTTGTCGAGGGGATGTAAGATTTAAAGAAACTGCGGCCCCCGATGATTAGGCATGTTGAATATCTTTTGGTTAGCATAGCCTCGAAGACTCAAGTCAGACTCAATTCCTTGATTCCATAAGATCTGGTCCTACTCTCATCGACAAGACATTGCTATCCTCCCCAATAGCGACATATACTTCGATATGGCAGCGAGCCACTTCAATCTTTACGACGCTTCTACCGATTCTTATCTGATGCCCGGAGATATGAATTTATACGACACCTCGAGCGAGTCATCAGCAAGCTCGCCACTCAACAGCAATGTATGTTCAAGCCACCCTCAGAACTTTTCAGAATCTCATCATTTCATAGACTTTCGATCATGTATATGGAGGAAATGATCACGTATACGGAGAAAACTCATTTATGACATATCCATCATTTCCCATGCAATATCAACCAAACGGGGTACCGATGGGTTTGATCCCGGTGGAATTAGATATTGAAGGCATTTACGAAGAGCATGATCGGAGAAGGAGAAAGAGCGGAAATGAGAAAACAGTTGCTTCACATGTGCATTCGGTAAGTGGTCCACATCTAATCTCTCAAGTGAACAGGATACTAATTCCAAGCAGCGTCGTCGAGCCCAAAATCGAGCTTCTCAACGAGCTTTCAGAGACAGGAAAGAGAAACACATGCGGGAGCTTGAGCAACGTCTTGAAGAGCTTGAGGGTCGTCATCGTGATTTGGCGCGGTCGTATGAGACCTTGCAAGTGGAGTATTCTGGGGTCAAACAAGAGTTGAATCGCCTACGCAATGAGAAAACCAATCCCGAGCATTCCGTGTCGGGCTCACCGTCGGAGTTCGAGCAACCTAATATTAAAGTTTGGGCCGAGTCAAAGGTGGAAAGCCTGGATCCACTACTATTCGACGTTTCTTCCTTTTGTTTCGAACAAGAGGAGAGTGGACATCAGTCTAAAGAATAGCTAGCTCGTTCTCCGTGATTCGGGTGTGATTTCCGGCGTTGGTGGGTACCTAGGATCATGGGCGTTGGAATGTAAGAGACGGATAAGACTCGGCTCTTGGTGGAACGGGGAGCATGCTCTGCCATTAGGAGTTTATGTAGCTATCCGCATCCAATTTGCGCTCCACTTTGTATGTACGGTATATACCCAATGATAGTAATATCTGGCGTTTTATTCGACGCCTGATTTCCAAACCAATGAGCCTTGATCCCAGTGAAATGTTTTCTGTTGCAGACATATGGCCGTTCAGGATGTCATGTTATATGGAATAAAGTTTAAGGTGGAGGAGCCGCAGCACTAGCATGCACGCTTTGTCGTGATGCAAGGATATTAGGACTGACTGCAGAAGTGACGCTGTTGATGGTATTATTATACGAGATTGATTTTCTGGAAGATGCAGTAAGCAAGCCACGTTTTGCAAGAAATCAATCAGACCAGATGCTGTTCCCATGCTTTGTGTCGAGGAAGTATGGTAATTTGAGAGAACGCATGCGATTCAAATGGGAATATTATGTTATGACTTTTTCATGTGATTTATACATATGGCCTGACATCTACTCCCCTACGTGCGTGCTTTGGAGAGCGGCGACTAAGTCAGTTAGGAAATGCATGTTTGCATATTGCATATTGTCTCAAAGACAAGGCACGAATGAACAGGTATACTCTTGACACCCGGGCATAATGAGACGATGTGTTGGTACCACATACGGACACTGTGAAGTGATTCGTCCTGTACGCTCCTCCGAATCGGATGTTTTGAACCGTGACATTATGCTGTCGAGATGTTACTGCATATGCTGAATGCCATATCTCCGTGATGGTAAAATTTAATGATAGATGACCGACCAATCCCGTTAAATCAATTTGCGAATCTGATTGGAGATGTGATGTCTCCCAAAATTCAGGGACCTCAAATTACAAAGGGACAAAAAAGGCATCTCGTACCCAAGAATCCTATGGAATCAATCTTTGCATTCCAACAAAGATTGTAATAAAGAGAAGTCGAGGCCCAATGGAGGATCGTTTATCGATAAGAAGGGGTTGGGAATGGATTGGTCGGAAGAGGACCTTTCTGCAACTCGGGGTAGGAAACACATCACGACGTTGGTATATGTATGTATACATACAGAGTACGGACTCGACGTAGGATCTCGAGTTACTGGTACTGAGTAAGAAAAAGATGAATGAAGGTATACCTTGTTTAAAACAAATGCCGTGTGAAGTACCTACAGTATGGGTTTTATACTTTCATTTCCTTCAACATTCCTGGCAAGCGGATCCCAAAGAATGGGTCAGATCAATGTATCAATGCTTGATACCTTCGTTCTCCGAACAATGCCCTTTCTTAAAGCCGATGATCATGAGGTGAAGTGTGAAGTGTTGAATGTGAAGTGTGAAGTGAGGGTAAGCGAGAATTACGGTGTTGTATCTTCGGTTTAGAATTGTACCGTAAAGGTTTGTACGGAGTGACGGGGTAATAAGTCAATTACCTGCTTGTTATATAATTGGGTGTATCTTTGGACGAAAGATGAAAAGTATGAAACGTTATATATACCAGGATATTACTAAAAATATCTTGGTCTAGACTATTGGAAGCTTAGAAATTAGAAATTTACTTACGTAGAGGAAGATTAGACTTTTATAGACGTTGTTGATGACTACGTAGTGCCCAGGTCACCACCAGGTGAGAGCCATTTTGGATACTTTACCCTGGTGACGGGCCGTCATTCGGGAGCTACAGGAAAAGGGGATGGATGATTGGTATAAGATCAATACTGTAGGTAATAACACGAATCGATTGGACTGGGTGAATGTTATGATCCGTACCTGGATGGATAAATGTATGGATAAATGGGTGAATGGGTTGGATGGGTTAGATGGATGTATGAATAGTTGAATAGTTGAATAGTTGAATGGTTGAATGAATGAATGATGGAACGATTGAATTCCCATGTTTGACTGATTTGACTGATTTGACTGATTTGACTGATTTAACTTGAATTAGTTTTACTATCCAACCGTTCATAGATATATTAACCGGAACATACTATCTACTGTATTTATTAAGTATGTAGTAAGTACATAACACATCTTTGAATCCTTTACCTACATAGGATCTACCTAGTATACGTACTTACAATCTATCTGATAATTATCTAATACTACCTAGATACACCGGTACAAACTTCATAATAACAAAAGTCCCTTCATTAAAGCTAAAACATCGAAATGGAACTTCCAAGAAGGTTACATAAGTAGGGATATATATACATATATATATATAAAGTTGGGTATATAAAACACATATCAATATATATATATATACATATATATACATATACATATACATATACATATACATATACATATACATATACATATACATATACATATACATATACATATACATATACATATACATATACATATACATATACATATACATATACATATATATCCATATCCATATCTATATCCATATCCATATATATTATATCCTCTTACAGTAATAATAAGTAATAATAAATCTTGTATTCCTCCTCCACCCCTTCTCTCTCTTTTGCTGAATAACCCCGTCCCAATCCCCGATGACAATGAAATGAATAATCTCCATAAATAAGTGGATCCCTTCACCGAGCTCTTCATGATTCTGTCGTCACAAATCCAACCCCCACCAAAAATGGAAAACAAGCCAATACACTCAAAAAGCTATTTGGGTCCGCCCCTCCTTTTTACTCTGATCTTCTTTTCATCTCTCTCATCTCTCTCAACTCTTCTTCTCAACCACCTTTCTTCTCTCTGCAAAGAATCTCAATACCCAATATACCCTTTAAGATAATTTGTTTAATAAAAAAAAGCAATCATGGGTTTCACAGACGTTGATAGACTTGCTATCAATACCATCCGTATTCTTGCTGTAAGTCCTACCTTTCCAGCTTCTTCCATTTGCCTTCCTTTTGCATTGGGGAATATACCCCGCCATCCAACACCTTTGAAGCCTCATTCAAAACAACAAGCCGGCATCAACTCCTCCAAAACCAAATACTAACTTCTTGACTTAAAGGCCGATGCTACCTTCAAATCTAACTCCGGTCATCCCGGAGCCCCTATGTGAGTTCTGCAGCGTTGGGATAATGATATCTCGTTTGCTAATCAAGTATTCAGGGGAATGGCACCAGTTGCCCACGTTCTTTTCAACAAGATCTTGAACTTCAACCCAAAGAGCTCAAGCTGGATTAACCGTGATAGATTTGTTCTTTCGTAAGTTACAATCATTTCCTGCTTCAATTGAATGATCTGCGCATCACTGGCCTTTGTAATGTCTACATTTCTACCACTGTACATTTGAAGAGGCAAGATTTTATCCGGCTGGTCACAACTATCACGATACATGGGAAAATTAGGAATGGCATTACCTTGTCCTAACAATCGAATCATTTTCAAAGAATTTTTGAACTGGTGTTTGAGATTCAGAAGCTGATTGTGCAAAAATTACAGTAACGGACATGCATGCATGCTCCAATATGCCCTTCTCCACCTTTATGGCTACAAGTTATCTATGGATGATCTCAAAGCTTTCAGAGTCAGTGGCCCTATATTCCAAAATCCTGGTCTTCCACTAATATGTTCCCAATTCAGTCGATAGATAGTCACACTCCTGGTCACCCAGAATCCGCCGATACCGATGGTGTCGAGGTCACCACTGGTCCTCTTGGTCAAGGTATCGCCAACGCTGTTGGTCTTGCCATCGCACAACACCACGCAGCTGGTGAATTCAACAAGCCCGGATTTGAGCTTTTCAACAACTACACATACTGTTTCCTTGGTGATGGATGTTTGATGGAGGGTGTTGCCAGTGAAGCCGCTTCAACCGCTGGTCACTTGCAATTGGGTAACCTCATTGCTATCTACGATGATAACCACATTTCCATTGATGGTGACACCAACGTTGCTTTCACTGAAGACGTTGTAAAGAGATTTGAAGCATATGGATGGCACGTCGAGACTGTTACCGATGGTGACAACGATTTGGAATCCATCGAGGCTGCTATCAAGAAGTGCCAAGCCGTTAAGGACAAGCCTTCCTTGATCAAGCTCAGAACTATCATTGGTTTCGGATCCAAGCAACAAGGAACCCACGGTGTTCACGGATCCCCTCTCAAGGCTGATGATATTAAGCAACTCAAGGAGAAATTCGGTTTCGATCCCGAACAATCTTTCGTTGTCCCACAAGAAGTTTATGATATTTGCCACCAGCGCGCATCCCACGGTGCCGCCTTGGAGCAAGAGTGGAACCAATTGCTTGAGAAGTACAGCCAACAGTACTCTTCAGAGGCTGCTGATCTCAAGCGCCGCTTGACTGGTGACCTTCCAGAAGGCTGGGAGAAGAACCTCCCAACATACTCCCCATCCGATGACGCAGTCGCTTCAAGAAAATTGTCCGAGATCGTTCTCCAAAAGATCCACGAGGCTATCCCAGAACTTGTTGGTGGTTCCGCAGATTTGACCGGCTCCAACTTGACCAGATGGAAGGAGGCAGTTGATTTCCAAGCTCCTGCCACCGGTCTCGGTGACTGGTCCGGACGATACATCAGATATGGTGTACGTGAGCACGCAATGGGTGCCATCATGAACGGTTTGGCTGCATACGGAACTGTTATCCCATACGGAGGAACTTTCCTTAACTTCGTTTCATACGCTGCGGGTGCAATCCGTCTCTCTGCTTTGTCCCAACAACGCGTTATCTGGGTTGCCACTCACGACTCCATTGGCCTTGGCGAGGATGGACCAACCCATCAACCTATTGAGACTTTGGCTCATTTCCGTGCTCTCCCCAACTGCATGGTCTGGCGCCCAGCTGATGGAAACGAGACTAGCGCAGCTTACTACGTTGCATTGACCTCCAAGCACACTCCTTCCATCATTGCCCTTTCTCGTCAAAACCTTCCTCAACTCGAGAACTCCACAATTGGCCACGCCATCAAGGGTGGTTACGTTGTGCACGATGCTGAGAAGGCAGACATCACCTTGGTTTCCACTGGTTCCGAGGTCGGTATCTGTGTTGATGCTGTCAAGTACCTCAAGGAGAAGCACAACCTCATAGCTCGTGTTGTCTCTATTCCTTGTTTCGAGGTCTTCGATGCTCAATCTGATGAGTACAGACTCAGCGTTTTGCCAGACGGTATCCCATCTTTGTCTGTTGAAGTTATGTCAACCATGGGCTGGGAACGTTACACCCACGAGCAATTCGGTCTTAACAGATTTGGTGCCTCCGGCGCCTACAAGGATGTTTACAAGGTATGTTATCAATTTCAATCAGGTCTAGAATACATGAGCAATGCTAACGCCCATTTTAGAAGTTCGAATTCACACCAGAAGGCATTTCCAAGCGTGCTGTTGCCACTGTTGATTTCTGGAAGAGCGTTCCTAACATCCGCTCTCCTATCAACAGAGCTTTCAAGCAACTTATCTAAATATTTGAAGAGAATTTCGCGGTTGGTTTCGGGGCATTTTATGAATAATGCAGGTCCAGGGTGTAGTTCGCCAAATAGACTATGAAAATAAGCAAATGATTTATGAACGAAGCATTAATATTTTTTTTTACATATCTGTGTTGCATTGGGCTTTCAAAAAGGCACTTGTGGTCCAAGCTCTTTCTCCCCTCATAGGAACTCATGCAAATGCTCCTCTTTTCGCATCTATATGATATTTAAATACCCCTCCATTTTCGATCTTCTAGGAATATTGACCCCCGCCCAAATGCTTTTGTTTTCGTCGATATGCGGTAGGAAAGCAGCTTCCCCTCGCTAGTGTATGTTCAATGATCTTTACATCCACCCAAATATGTTATTCCCCGTTCCCAAATTCCTCAACCATCTCTAGCCGTGCCCTCATCCTCCCCCTCTCTCTTTCCTTCGGCATTTTTGATCAACTCCCTTTGGAAGCCATGTGCAGCAATCTCAATCCTATGGGCAGCCCTCCTCGCCTCCCCTATTTGCTCCGCTGATCTTGCCACAACTGTTCCTACTAATAATGGTACCTGGGCTCCCTCATCCCTCACATCATGATGTTCTAGCTTTGAATGGCTTCCCTCGGTCGTACCACTCAATGGTCGCAATTCCTCCCGAGCCGCTGATAGAATTTCCAACCCGCGGATACTTGATGCCCCGTTTGTATTTTCTAGGTCATTAATCCCGTTGATTTGATGGTGTGTGTTTGTAGGTGTATGTATCGAGTGGCGCGGATTTCGAGAGGATCTCTGGAAGGTAGTAGATGATGGAGAGACAAACGAATGTAGGAGTATGGGACCGGATGACTTTGATTCGACGATTATTCGTTGGGGCTGGCCGAGGTTGAGATGCAGTGCGGAATTGTAGGCGGAGAGGGCGGTCGTAGTTAGGGTTGTGAGGGAGGGAGTTTGGAGGGACGGGGTATTGGGAATTTGGGAGGAGGTGGAGGGGGTGGAGGAAGTGGAGAAGAGGGGTGTGAGTGAGGTGTCGGTTAGGTGTAGGGAGAGATTGGGATTTGTGTTGAAACTGGAGTTGCGGTTGCGGTTGGGAGGCGGATTGAAAAGGGTTGAAGACGTCATTGTTGAATGTGGATGTGTAGAAGTGTGGATGGTGGTTTGACGACAGATAAAGATTACTGAGATAGATAGATAGATAAACGACTGATTGGATGTACCTTGTATGTATTCGTCATACCATCAATCAGTATGATGTGATATAAAAAAGTAAAGAATTGATATAATGTGTACTTTTTGTCAACCTCAAAGATGCGAATACATATCCTAATAAATACTAATCAAGTAAAGGAATATAGATAGGAGAATGGAAGGGAAAACAGCCAGACTCAATCAAATGAAATTAAAATGCTGAGAACCTTGAAATAGGTTGATGGGGGGTTCTTGATGATCTTTATCAGTTGTAATAAGAAATGGAATGGAAATAGCGTTAGTTATTATTATGATACTAATAACTACCTAATTGCCTAGTCCCTATATGAATCGAGTAGGTGCCAGGTGCTTATCGTTATCAGCTATTGTTAGGTAGGCGTGGCTGCATTGATGGATGATTTGGTTTTAGTGTTGATTCGCGGTTGAATTGCCAAGGTTGGTGCGTGGGTATTGTGGTTGAGTAGGTGCGTAGCAATGCGGTAGTTGAGAGGAATAGATAGGTATTAATGAATGATAAATGATAAATGATAAATGATAAATGATAAATGATAAATGATAAATGATAAATGATAAATGATAAATGATAAATGATAAATGATAAATGGTTAATAATAAATACCTATCTAGGTAATAATCAATAGTAAATAGTAAATAGTAGATGATATATAATATATAATAGATAATAGATAATAGATAATCAAGTAGTAGAGAGTAGATACCTAGTAGAATCAGCCAGGTAGGTCATATTCCAGGTCATATTCCCTTGTCGGTAAAGCGGGAGCTAAGGTATTTACTTAGCTTAGCTTAGCTTAGCGTATGTGGCATGTGAATGATCGGAGGGACAAGCTGGTCTGAACACTTGCATTCTATGTTGTTACCTTTAGAATTGCATGACGAGAATTTGAACGTATTATATTTGTGCAAAGGGAAGCTTTGATGAGGATAGCGATATTTCCATATTTGACATCTTAACCTGAAGAGAATACGATATTCAAGAAGAGATTTGATACGGAAGAGATTGTTTATCTGTTATTTAATTAGGTACCTACATATTAAATATTCAACATGGCAGATGCGGAGGAAAAAGCAAAGGCGGAGAAGCTTGCTGCGGCTAAGAAGAGGGTATGTTGTTCTATCTTGTTATTTTGCTGTTTCATTTGTGGTGTGATGAGGGAACCAATGGATAGGGGATGAGGTTTGGGGGAAGGAGTGAGGCGGGGTGTTTGGAGGAAATGCTTGAGAGGTACCCGTTGAGGATAATTACTGATGTTTTAATGGGGGAATATAGGTCGAGGAAATGAAAAAGAAGAAGGCGAAGAAGGCGGGAGGGAAGAAAGAGGAGAAGGCGGATGCTGATGCTGGAGCTGGGGCTGGGGCTTCGAAGAAGGAAGACACACCTGAGACAACTGCTGAAGTACCAGTTGAGACGACTAAGGCGCCTGCTGAAGTGCCTCTCGAAGCTTCTATTGAATCTCCAGCCCCAGAAGAGACAAAAGCCGAAGAAGAAAATAAAGAGGTAGAGTCTGCGGAAATTCCAGAAGACAAAGATGAGGAGGAGAAGGTATCGGAACTCAATTCAACCTCGAGGCATGGAAGATCTCCCTCGCTATCAGTGCAATCGAAAATGAGGTCATCTTCCTTTAGACAGGCTTCCGGGCCTCTTTCACCAGAAATTGCTTTTAGTCCTAGTGGTGATACAGCGCCAGATATTTATAGGAAACAAGCCCTAAAGATTGAGGATTTAGAGAGAGAGAACAAGAGATTGAGTAAGGAAGCGGTAGATTCGGAGAAGAGGTGGAAGAAGGCGGAGGAAGAATTAGAAGATTTGCGGGAGGCTGATGGGGAGTCTACAAAGGGGGAGAAGAGTACCGGTGCTGGGTCGTCGGAGGAAGTGGAGAAGTTGGTAAGTTCCGTACTGGGAAAATAGTATGAGATTGTCATGAGGTTGATTGAGGCTAATTGAATCTTGTAGAAGTCAGAAATCGCGGCGCTCCAACGACAGAATACGCAGCTTCAAGTTTCATCCTTGAGAAAACATGGATCTTCTCCATCAATATCAGTACCACCATCGGATTTGGAAGCCGAGTTACGTTCCAAATCCTCAACAATCGAGTCTATGGAAATTGAGATATCTAATCTTCGGGCACAACTCGAGCGTGTGGCATCAGGATCATCTGTGGAGAAAGAACAAATTGCCGCTCTTGAGGATAAACTTGCTAGAAGTGAAAAATTGGCTGCCAATGCGCAACGTGAATTGGGAGACTTAAAAAAAAACCTCGAACGAACAACTGAAAAGGCTGTCAAGGAAGGTAGTGAGCGCATATCTGCAGAAACAAAATTACGTACGTTGGAAAGGGAGGCAGAGGACGCCAAGGCGCATAGCGATGAACTTCAGAAAAAAGTAGAGGCACTTGAAAAGAAAGTTTCTACCCTTACGACTCTTCATAAAGAGCACGATGCACGGTCGCAAGCTCAAAAGAAAGAACGGGAACGAGTGGAGAAGGAAGCATCGGATCTTAAGAACCGTCTAGCGAGTATCGAAAATGAGAATTCACGTTTGAAGGAAGAGGGAGAAAGACTAAAGAAGCGAGACGCACAGGGAATTGATGATGATGGGGTTGATGAATTGGAGAATGAGGAGAGACAAAGATTGGAAAGAAAGGTTAGAGATTTGGAGGCAGAAGTACATGAGTTGAGAAGTGGAGTTTGGAGGGATCGGAGAAGGGAAATGGAAGGGGGGGTTGATGTGATTACGAGTCCCGGAGCAAGGTTCACAGATATAGATTTGGGCGGTGGGAGTGGAAGTCCTCACGCTAGAAAAGGTGGAGCTTTGCAACAAGGAAAGGGAATTGGAGATTATTTGACGAGTGGCTTTAATGCTATTACTGGAGGGACGGCACCAATAGGACATGGCGGGGCACAAGATGATGATGAATTGTTAGACGACGATGATCTCTTGGAGTTTGATGAGGAAGCGTTCAGAAAAGCTCAAGAGGAGGAGGCGATGAAGAGGATCGAGAGGGTTAAGGAGGTTAAGAGGGGGTTGAAGGATTGGGAGGGTTGGAGGTTAGACTTGGTGGAGAATAGGAGGGCAGGGGGCGAGGGGGTTGGAGAGATCTTTGAAATCTAGTCTGGTAAGGGGATGAAAAAGGGAATAGGAAACGGGATGAGAGGCGGTAGAATGTTGATAGTATCAGGCAAGAGGTGTACGGATCAACAAATGCAATTGTAAGACTAGTAGTGTAGTACGGTACAATATCCGATACTCAAAAGATTACACGGGAACGTATGACAATCTTTAAGTAAATATTCTTATATAAAAGCCCCAGCAAGCGCTAGCGCCGAAGCCTCGAAAATACAATTTCCAATACAAGATATGGAAATTTGATAAAATTCCCCATTCATTTATTCATGTATCACAACCGAATACCGTCCTCAGCTTCACCCCAAATCCTATCTACCCAATCAAACCCACTCCTAAAGCATCCAAATCCGCCTCGGGAATAAGTTATTAATATCCACGGATATTCATCCCCTTCCTTTCGGAGCGGGGGAGTGAATGGATGGATGGATGGACGGATGGATGGATTAAGCGAGCAAGCGAGCGAGATGATGTTATCTATAGAATTCATCCCTATCCATCAAGATTTGATATATTGATCGATAGTTATAGATAGAGCTATAGATATCGCTATATATATCGCGTTCGTTCATTGTTGGATTGATTTCATTATCTTTGGTGCGTGGGTATGTGGGTATGTATGTACGTAATTGCGTAATCTTGGAGATATATAGATGGTTCTGTTTGATTCGATATAGGGGGGATGGGATGGGATGGGATTACCGAGAGGTGAGGGAGTTGGTTGGGGTTTGGGGGTGGATTTTTGAGGGGGGGGTGAGAATGGGATGAGGGTTTAGATTAGGTGGGTGGGGGGTTGGTAGCTAAACTTGAGGTTTGGTTTATTTGATGTTTGGTTTATTTGATGTTTGGTAGGCGAGATATGAGATGTCCACTCTCATTTGAACATTTGTTTTTGTTCTGTCCACAGGATCAGGATCAGGATTTCGTTTCTTTTTTTTTTTCTTTTTTTTTTTTCTTTTAAATTTGATGGGGTTTTTGAGATTTGGTGTTCACTTCTATCATGATTCATGTCCTTCCTATAACGTTCCGTTCCGTTCCGTTCCATCCCTTCCCGTAACTTTGATATCGTCCAGCACCTCCTTCATAGCCCAGCCCAATACCAAAACCAATACCTTTCCGTCCATCCCATTACTGAAAGTCAAGTTGAACCCACTGCCCACCACCATGCCCATGCCCATACCCATACCCATCCTAATAGTCGGAATATAAAATTGCGCCGGCCCATCCGTATAAAGGGGTATATGCTAAAGAAGAAAGAGACGATGATCTGCTCACATCCTAATGTCCTTTCATCCATCCATCCATGGATCACATTTCATCAACAGAATCACTCACTTCCTGCAATGCTCGATCAAGTACATTCCTCCTACTCTCATTTCACGTGTCCTTGTTCCAACCCTTTCAGAACACCAATTTCCGTAGTAAATTAGTTCGTTAATGACGCTTTAAATTGTACTTATAAAAAAAATTCTGTTTTCATATCTGCTTGTTTCGTTTCGTTTCGTCTCATTTCGTTTCGTTTTTGTTTCGTGTAGTCGTTAGGTATTGTATTAGCCATATATTTTCGTAAATATTCGTAATGAAAGCTTGTCCCTATTCGTGTTGCCGCCCACACAAGCGTGAGGATAGTGTAACGATATATGTTCGTAATGTATCATGTATGTGAAACGATACTCAAAAGCTCCTTGGCCTCTATCTCCAAACCGAAATACTGGTTGATTCTCTTTTGAGTAAACTGAATCAGTCCCCTTCCAGAATCCCGAAGCAATCCCCATTAAGGAAATTGAGAAAATCTTTCATTTCTCGGACTTCCCACGGAAGAAGACTGTTCCACAGAAGCTCTCCTCTTGTGCATCAAAGGACTACTTTGCAATTCACTCACAACCCCCAGCCATCCACTCCTCTGAGGGCTCCCTGTGCCCTCGTTGTGACCAATAGCACTACTAGTAATCCTTCTTAAAGGCGGCGTCCGTTTAATATTCTCACTCAAATTATTCGGCAAGGTCCTCGATCTCACAGGAGAACCGAGTCCCATGGCAACTTTATCCGCATCTTCTCTTTCCCTCTCCTTCTCCTTTTCCTTAAGCACTACTTCGGTCTTCGCCGCCACCATCCCCAAATACACGACCAAGAAGCGCATACGTAATAAATCCAATTTCCTGACTCGTTCTTCGAGATCCCTTCGCGTCGTGCCCCATAAGATCCGACTCCTGAGTTTTAAACTCTTGTGATCTTCTTTCCGAACCATCGTATCTAAAAGTCCTCGCAATTCATCGCTACATTTTTGGATTTCTCGTACCATGCCTGCTAAACGTAGTTTGTCTTCGAGTTTGGATATCCGTGAGATATCGTGATCATACGAAGCATTCTCGGAAACGCTACTTTCGAGCACGGAAAGGTAGGTGTTTAGGTCTTGAGGTGCGGTGTTGTAGGCAGAGAGGTGAGTGAGAAGGGTTTGGACGAGGATGGGGAGAGAGACAGCGGTTGCGGCACAGGTGAGAAGGAGGGAAGTGGGAAGGCTGGATTGAAGGGGTGACATTGGGGGAAGGGATTGGATTAATGGGCTGAGGGACATTTTGAATGGATTCTTAGTGATGGTGATGATAGGGTGGCGGAGTGAGTTGTGCACATATTCAGTTTTGATAATATCTTATCTGGTCAGGTTTAGATGAAGATTGGTGAGTTGGTGAGTTGGTGAGTTGGTGAGTTGAGGTAGATAGATAGGAGAGAGGTTGGTGTGAAAGTAGGCGGGTGATAAAAGATGAGGATGTGAGATGAAGTAAGGATAACCTCCCCTTGACCGGATAATCAAAGAGGCAAAAAGAAATGAAACACTTGATCCTGCTTGCGCTCCGTATCTAGGTAGTATTTTCCCTTTCCCAGTCTTGTACCACTTACTCACTCTGTTCATGTATGGAAGCCAATAGATCAAATCCAATCGCTGATGGGAAAATGAACCCTTGCACTTGCAGAATCATCACATGCGGCCTCTTATTTTTCTTTTTCACTTAACGGAAGAACAAGATCCTTGTGGTATGAGTTTCTGTCAGATCTGTTGGGAGAAAGTCATTGTATTATGTAGGAAGTAAATAAGTACTAGGTAAGTGTACGCAGCAAGTAAGTTTGTCGGTGTATCGGGGAATTGTAAATGATGAATTTTGATTGGTATAGTTATGATGATGATGACGACGGCGATGATGACAACTATTCAAATGAATGATATGATGATGATGTTCATATAAACGCAATTGGATGTGAATGATGAATATGTTAGAATGTATGTATAAGGCGTATAATAAACATATAACATATAACATATAACATATAACATATAACATATAATATATATATATATATATATCATGTATTATATATATTATAAATATATAAATACTAAACACCTATATAACCCTAATTACCCAAATACGTAGCAAATGATGGGTTGATCCATCGATAAGGAATTCCTCGTTCTTTACAGTCTATGGAAGAAAAGAGCCATCGAGCAATATTAAGAGCGGGGTCTACAATAACCTTAATTAACCTTCGCTACCTAGGTAAGTTAGTATCTTCGCATCAACATCATTTTGACCAATTAAATGAAGAAGATCGAGCAAAGGTGGGTCCCGACCTAGTACAGTAAATTCATGTATAGCACAATGACCTGCAGTAAAGAATCCACATCTCTGAGTCAAATCCACAAATATACAACGACAAATCTTTCTACAATTTCAATTTCAATTTCCATTTCCATTTCCATTTCGATATCGATACATCTAACAAGTACATGCGTTTGTCGCATACATAGTAACATTCAAACCCATCAATTCCTTTCCTCTACCTCCAACCATGGAAACCCAATCCCAATCAACGTCACCGCCATCTCTCCCCCACCTCTTCAATTACCCCTCCTCCACCCCACCTTCGCTCATCACCCAAGGCGCCGAAGCCCTCCTCTACAAATCCACATATTTACTCCCGTCTCTTCCCTGCGCATTAAAATGGCGTCCATCGAAACCATACCGGCATCCGATTCTCGATCAGCGATTGACGAAAGCGCGGATATTGGCAGAAGCGAGAGTGCTGGTGAAGTGTAGGAGAGAGGGCGTTGTTGTGCCGGCTGTTTATGCGGTGGATGAGGGGAGGGGATGTTTGATGGTGGAGTGGATTGAGGGGGAGGTGGTGCGGATTAGGTTAAATGAGTGGCTGGGGGAGAGGAAGGAAAAGGAGGGGAATACCGAAGTTACTGGGGAGGAAGAGGGGAGTGAGAGGGCGGTGGAACTTATGAGGAGGATTGGACGGGCCGTGGGGAGGATGCATGCAGTTGGGGTTGTACATGGGGACTTGACGACAAGTAATTTGATGCTGCGCCCGCTGAAACTGGAGGGCGAGGAGGAAATAGGAAACGGAAGGGAATTGGAGGGAGAGATTGTTATAATCGATTTTGGATTGGCGAGCCAGAGTACGGCAGATGAGGATCGAGCGGTTGATTTATATGTGCTGGAACGAGCATTTGGGAGTACGCACCCGAGGGCGGAGGGCTTGTTCAAAGAGGTTCTGAATGCTTATGGAACAAGCTATAAAGGAGCACAAGTGGTTTTGAAGAAATTGGAAGATGTGAGGATGAGGGGAAGAAAAAGGAGTATGTTAGGTTGAGCATCTACAATCTACTTTTACTTCTATACGATATCCACCGTCTGGATTTAGAATTCTAGACACACATTTGTTTGTCTTTAACATCCACCATCGCTACCTATCTAGCCGTGGAACGAGCCGCAGAGTCCAAGAACAGGGCGTGATAAATCCACAAGTGGAGTTTGGTAAAGCGCAGCGACACAAGCTGTGAAAGCAATATCACAAGTGCTCAAACCCATCCAAAATGTCAGATAATCTCGCGCCATTAAAGGATATAGCCATCGCCTCCCTTTGAGGCGTCATCGCGCTAAAAATTCAAACCCCCATAGTATTTTTGATTTTCACTCTCTCAATTCTGCCGAAGCGAAATAACCCTTATTTTCTATCACGCCACGATCCCGGACAATTGCGGTATATTTCACCACCCATTCGGGATCCAAATCACCTTTCATACCATCAATTCCCCTCTTAGATTCCGACAACACACCAGCTCCTCTTATGCCTTGCCCTAAAAGCTCTCGTAAAGTGCCACTGGGTAATATATTAGTGCAATCATTGTGTGTCAAGAGTTCGATGTTCTCTTGTTTGGCGATCTTGAGCAGAGGTTGTGGAACTCTGCAGCAATCTTTCACATTTATTTGGTCGACTTGTGGTTGTACTCTGACGTTTCCCAAGAATCTAGCAAGTTTTGCGCTGCCGAATTCCGCCAGTCCTAATCTTTTTACAATTCCTTGCTCATGTAATTCTTCCAATATAGGCCAGGTTCCTAGTTCTTCGGCTTCGTTTCCTTGTTCCGAGTTCTTCTGGTCGGCTTCCCATTCACAGTCGCCCTCAAAGGACATTCCAGGAAATGAAACTATTAGGAGATCAATTGACTTGACACCCAATTCTTTCATTACCAAATCTAAAGCATCTTTTGTATATTTTGATCTGGATTTTGCGTCTGTGCCAGCCAGATAGAACAATTTAACAGTAATTTCGTAGTTTTCGGGTTCTTCAGCAAGTCCAGATAAAGACCAGTCTATGGTCGGAATAAAAAAGTCATTGCCTTGTCTAGTTGTCCAAATGGAAGCTGGAGGTCGATTGAAAGATCCATTCTCTTCGTCGGATTCCTCATGTCCATTAACACCGTTTGAGTATGACGGAGTAGGTGAATAGTCTTGTTGCGCAGCGAGGAAATTGCTTCGAAGGGAATTTGTGAGTTCGAGATTTGATCGGTCTGCGCCAGGCTTCCTAATGATAGAAGGACCACCGATCATAATATTTCTGAGTATTCAAGTCAGTTAATCTCTTTGCGCAACCTGGAATTGCATATACACATACGAGGTCGACAGTATCAATCTCGTCATGTTTGGTATTTATAATCCTGCGAGAGTGGGATGAGAAATTGTTTCGGAGGGATTGAGATGGACACAAGTATGAAGTAAGAGATATATCTAGGTATGTAACGACACGGAATATATATAATTGGGAGAAGAAATCTAAATGATATATGGAACGAATTGAAGTGAATAGGACCGAGAGGAAAATAAAGGATAAAAAGAAGAAAATTACATTAAAAGGATATTATGTTATTCTATAATTGTTGTCACAACCTTTTGGCATGAAGGGCTCACTAATCTTTTCTGTAAAATAAAGTTTATGCCCCTCCATCAACCAGATTCTTTGTAAGCATCAACGCGGAGTTTCCCCGATATCTAATGGAAATGGAAATAATACAATACCCCTGCAAACAAACGAGGCTTCCCTTTTGCCTACCTAGACACGACACTCTCAAGGCTGACCGAATATCATCCTTCTCAAGAAGAGAGAAAAAAGAGACATCATAAATCATGGCAATTCAGTATGCATCTATTCCAATGGATAAGACGATGATGTTGGTACTGAACTAATGTTTAATAGCTACCTGATCTTGTTGTCGCGGCAAGGTAAAGTTGTACGTACCTCTCCATTCTCAACCATGAGAGTAAGCTCGAACGTATCCTAAACTTTATACAGAGACTCGCAAAGTGGTTCACAACTTTATCGCCAAAGGAAAAGGCCAAGATCATTAAAGATGTCTCTCAACTTGTGTTGGCACGAAGAACGAGGATGTGCAATTTCTTGGAGTACAAAGGTCAAAATGCATCAGTAATATTACGTTTAGAGCTCCCAGCTGATTATGTTCATGGCAGATTCGAAAATAGTCTATCGTCGATATGCTTCACTCTTCTTCATCGCCGGCTGCGCTTCTACGGATAATGAACTTATTACTTTGGAGATTGTTCACCGCTATGTTGAGCAAATGGACAAGTATTATGGAAATGTCTGCGAGCTGGTATATCAACCCCCAAAAGGTTGGTTCTGGTATTTTATACTAACAAGAATTCAGGATATCATTTTCAACTTTCAAAAGGCATACTTCATATTGGATGAGCTGTTGCTAGCGGGTGAAATGCAGGAGAGTAGTAAGAAGAATGTGCTCAGGGTCATATCAGCTCAAGACTCAATAGAGGATACAGAGGTGAGTGGTGAACATCAATTTGGAATGTAGTGGCTATTATAGATGTTCTATGATTTCCAAACCCTAGAGAAGGGTCATTATTCAAACTCGAATTTCTTTCATGCTGATGGAAATTCGCAACTCCAGGTCGACGAAGAGATTACCAAACTGATGTGAATCGGTGCTTTTACATGTGTATTACAGAAATATATGGGTGGATGGAGTTTGGCGCGAGAAAATTATATACCACTTTCAAGCAATTTCAGGCGCTGTGCATGATCTCTAGTGATGGGTTTGTTTGCTAATTAGGTGCTGGTTCGTTTTTTAGGCTGAAGAAGAGGTAATTAGTGGACTTGGGGAGATCGGCCTTGCATGATACCTTTGATGAATACAGACATGAACCTCGAGGGTCAAACAAATGGCATTGGCGTTCATATGAGGGGTGTTTTTATGGATGAGTAGATACCCGGAAGGAATTACAGATTTGGGCATGGATTACGAAGGACAAGATATCTGAACATGAAATACGGACTGGCGTTGGTATGATTTGAGTATGTAATTGAATGCGATAAGTTCAACAGGTTAATCAATGATTCCTAACCCTTGACCCGTTGAATACTTCATGCAATGAGTCATGTTCAACATTATTTGGTTCTTCTCCAATTTACCTGCTATTATTAGCACTACTGCTACTCCTACCACTTCTATCACCACCACTACTGCTACTACTGCCCCTTGGCTCAAAGCCCAGATCGTCATATCATTTGAGTGAGATAAAAGGTCACTCCAATCACCTCAGAAGACTTCAATGTCTCCTGATGCGACTTTAATTAGTATTCGCAGTCCGTATCCCGAGAAATGCTCGAGATTCCGGGTGTCCGATAGACCCCTTGATTACGTAACACTCTACGTAATGACTTGAGGAAAAGAAGCTGCAAACGTGTTTTGTTCTTGAATTTAGATTTAAGAGGTACTTGTTAACTGCAACCAATGGAATTTTGAAAACGATTTCATGGCATTTCAAAGTTTAGATCTATAACAAACTCTCAGACTCATATCAATCCATTCTTAAAACACGAGAAGTAATCATTGGTTGTTGAGTACTGACTGGCTGATTGATACTGTGTTGATAACCCCAGACCTCGAGAATCCTAGATCAAACTTGGATGATCCACTTGTGCGACATCGTTTATCCATCACGCTAGTATATATTGAGACTAGCTCAGCAACCATTCCGGCCAGCAATCAAGGTTATCGTATCTCCACTTCATCATTCGTTCCAACCCCATTCCCCATTCATCTGTATCAACAACACTACACCGCACCTCATCTCACCGAACCACGTAACGTAACTCACCTCTACTCACCTCACGTCTCTTCTTTCATTCTTCAAATCATCAATATAAAAATGTCCCTTACCTGCTAGACATAAAGTCTAGCTTAGAACAACTTGATATAACCTCCGCAGCCAGCGCAGGAAGTATCAATCTTGCTTTCTCAGTCGACGCAGGTCCTACAAACACACCGATAACGGAACAAAGAGAACCACGCTTGATTCGATTCACATACTACACTACTTCATCAACAACGACGCCATTGCCATCAATTTCTTTCTTACATTCACAATACACATAGTTACATTAAATACATGAGGTCTTAAGTACCTGGTTTTCAGTTCAACGAGTCTGAAGAGTCACCCGAAAGGTTGTTTATCTCCACAGAATACTCGGGCTCCGTAGCCACATACTTCTTACTTTCTTCAAAGAACGCGCGCAACGTCTATTCGCTTTGCATTAATTCCTCCTTAACAAAATCAAAGATAAGAAACTACTTAATCCGATTTTAATTCTAACATTCGCAAATATGAAGTTCCTTCCTTTGCGCGACTTCGACAATGTCACCAGTGCGTTGAACTTCAACACACCCGACTGCCACGTCATTGGCGGTTGTGATCTTTACACAACTAAAGCCGCTGGCTCCGATAAGAAACTCTATCGCAATATTGAGAACTCACTAGAATCTCAATATGAATCTCTTCTCAAGCTATCAGCTTCTGTGTCACCTCCTCTTGATCCTACCGAACCTGGCTTAAATCTCTCACGTTCGAGTCCTTTTGGACCCTTGAGCCAGGTATCGAGCCGTAGGACCTTCGCATATCTTATTGCAACACTGAATGCTAGTCATCCTGACTACGATTTCTCCCACAATCTTAGACCTGCAGACTTCCACAAAGAACGAAGTTTGAAGACGGTTATCAATACCATCGATTCTACAATCTATAATCTTAGACCGAGCTCGGGTATAACGCTTCATGTACCATCACAGACAACATATAAGACAACCTCATCTGCTGGAGCCACAAGTCAGGCTTGGGGTCCTCAGATGTGGGCTTTGATTGATAAGGAGATGACTCTTAAAGACTGTACAGTCTATTCTTGGGCCCCACCTGATGAACCATTCGATGGGGAATTAGGATCTATTTGGAGCCTCAGTTTCTTCTTCTTCAACAAAGAGAGAAAGAGAGTGGCCTATCTATATGTTCGAGCTGTCCCCGTCATGAGCCATAGCCCTAGTCAAGCTCAAGGCATGATGAAGCGAGAGGCCAACTACAATGATTCTGGTGCAAACAAACGCGCTAGATATTGGCTAGGTGATCGTGCCGATGATATCACAAGTAATCAAGATGGGGATGACACGAATGCCAACATGTGGAGTGAGGATGACCAAGTGGACCCAGAAGACGAATACTGCGACTATGATGATGAATTTGACGACCAGAATTACAAGGCACCTATACGTGGTGTTAGTGAAGATATCGTTGCTTCTATGGATATTGATTGTTAAATACCTTTTTCTTTCAGATCTCTTTGCATTTTCTGTTTAGTAAATACGCTGGTCGATGACTGCGACCCTTTATCCCTTTTCTTTCATTTCGCGAGTACGAACCAAATACCACATTTTCTTTTCTCTTTCTTCTTATTCTTGTTTGTAATTCTGGAGCATTTCATAGTGAGCGACCTGTAGGAACTATGGGATGGACGATGTAATGAACTATTCGGAATGGCGTTTGGCTACGGTTCGGTTCGGTGAGAGCGTACTGGGTTGGCTGGCGTTATACCTGCAGTTTACTTTTCTTTGCTAAGTGGCTCATAGGATGGATATCGGTGTCGCGGTGGACGCATGATATTTGGATGGATGATTATGCAGGCGTATACTTAAGCGTAGGCATGATATGGCTAATGCTTTAACAACATGGTACCGTAGTATTGCAACAGCGTATATGAATTTCTTTGCAAATAGATCTTGGGATGCGCGGATTCTTTAGTGATGTGATAATCTGAGATATACTTCTCCGAGCTGTGATCTTGCTTGTATGCCCATCGATCCAAATTCGGATCTGTATTTCAGATTGATCTGGTGGCAAGGTAAGGGACAGAAATGAGCTCAATTCACTTATTTGAGCATGTACGCGTACCAAGGTGTTATAGAAAAAGTAATGTTCGGCTATACCAGACGAAGAGATACCAGGATAATATATATCTTTCCTTTCCTCATCGTATCTAGATACAAAAACTAAAGAGGCACCTCTCTTAACAAAACAAAAACCCAAAAAACCGCACCAAAAAAAGATTCCCACGAGACGACAACACACGATAGCGCAAAACATTGTCGCGGTATGTACGCACTCTAAGCCCGATACGCCTATCCCAATGGTGGCGCAGCGGCACTTCCATTGTTCGAAAATTTCTCGCAGAAGAGGAATTCGATGTGATGAGCGTAACATAACACGTATGTTAGCTTTGAAATGGGGTATCATTCGCTAAAAACAGAAATAAGATGAGATGAGAGGAGATGTAAAATGAGGCAATTAAGAGAGAAATGGAAACGAAAGTTGAGGAGGAAGGTGGGGGTGTGGCGGAGAAGTTATGAGAGAGTAGGAAAGAGAGGCGAGTTTGATTAGGATAATGTGAAGCGAGTTGAGGTGATGCGTAGTGTAGTGAGTGACGTTTTGGTAGACAGTTAAGCTATCCCTGCGGAGGATACCTTGCCTAACATAACCTGAACCGTTAAAGCTCCCGGCTCCCTATCACATAATACGTCACCGTATTACAGTAGATGATGTTAGTGAATCTACTTTCTCCCCCATAACCCCCCGAATCCACGTTGACGCTGCTCGCGCCTCGCAGCCCCATCCTGGAATTCCTCGCTATCTGAGCTTCCCCTACTTTGAATCTTCGTACTGCGTGGATTACCGAAGATTTTCAAAAGAACAGTCATGATGATACTGCTCAAGATACTCAAACAGAGGATGCCGATCATAACGAGATTACTTTTACGGTAGCGATGAGGTCCTGCTTTCGCATCTTCGGGCCATCCGGTATACAATGCGTAGGTAGTTGTAATACTGCCGAGGTTGCCAAGACCGGATACAAGGGCTGAGGCGGCGGCGACGCCAACTTCTCCATGGCGGTGCTGGAAGATCTCATTGGTCCATGTCATGCAGATGGGAACGGTCGGGCCAAGTCCATATCCAACCATGAGAAGGCCGCCGTAACGTGCCCAAGGGTGTGAGACGGGGGCAAAGGTGGTTGTAAGGAGACCGGCGATTTGGATGAGTACCGCCGCGGAAAAGAAGAAGGCTCGGTATTTGTGGAAACGATCGGAGATTGGAGTTACCATAAGAATAGCAATGAGATCCATCTGCTACTTGTCAGCATCTTTTTCTATATCCCAACTTTAGTGTACTTACAAGCCATATAGGTGCGGTGAGCAAACTGAGCGTTACACCTGAGAAAGAGGAGTCGATTCCAGATATGATTACAGTAGCGTAGAGCTGTGTTCCAATCCCAACACCAACGACACCAAAATACATCAAAGTAAGAGGCCAAAGACGCCAGTCAATTAAGACATATGCAAGATCTTTCCAACCCCAGGATCTCGGATGATAAACTCTTCTTAAATCCTGGTAATGAATCTCGGCATCTTCACCAGTCAAAACCGGTGGAGTGGCTGGAAGCCATTTCGCAAGACCTGTGGGAACGCGTTGTGTTCCAGGAGGAAGAGGACGATCTGGTAACCACCAGAGAAGTCCAATACCAAGCACAATAGCACAGAGTCCATACAACAAGAACATCCATTGAAACCCAACGAGTCCTTGAGTCCCATCCATTTTCTGGAATCCGGCCGAGACAAGACCTACAACCGCAGCGGAAACCTGGGATGCTGTGAAGTACATGCCAATGCGTTTCCCGGTTCGTGAGGGTGGATAAAATAGAGTAAGATAGTATGCCATTCCCGGCCACATTCCCGCAGTTACTACACCGAGAAGAAAACGAAGAAGCCTAATTCTCATCAGTATAGAACAAAAGTCATTGTGATTAATCAGCCCACATCAAACTCCAAGCTGCCTTCACAGCCGCAAAGCAAGCACCAATAATGCCCACCGCGAGCACGATCCGACTCATCCAAACTCTAGGACTCAATTTGGTCATAACTAAGTTTGAGGGTAAATCGAAAACAACATAGGCAACGTAGAATAAAGCCAGAGCCGTGGAAGTTTGCTTAGCCGTCAAGTTTAAAACTTGGGAGAGATCGTGACCAGATGATGCATTCATAGTTTGAGCGAGACCAACATTAGATCGGATGGCAGAACAGAGAAAATACAAGACCCAAAAAGCTGAACATGTGTTAGCTAAAGTTTTCTTTCCGGTGAAGTATGATATGAATTACCTGGAATAATGCGACGGTCAATTTTCCTATAACACGACGTAAGTATACGTCCTACAAGATTGTCATAATCAGAAGAATCGAAGTTAATCATTACCTATAAACCTTTTCGATCTTCTCAATACTAACATCCTCATCGCCATATGCCCCCCCAGACTCATCGGCATAAATTTCATTTGCACTTGAACTTTTCCCATCCAGCTGCCCCTCACGTGTAGGTGTAGTGGGGTCATGAGTACCATAACTTGGATCCCCTGCTTGTGCCATAATATCTGAGAAGCAATGGAAGCGCTTGCTGGCAGATCTTTATGGTCTTCAGAGAGATTTCGTTATGGGTTGAGATAGATTGATTGCTCAATTGCTGCTTGGTTGGCGGTTTGAGCTCAAAAAAATTGAGAGAAGAAAAGAGAAGATAGGGTCAGATTGGAGGGAAGAAATATTCTGATTTTGATGTGTGATAATATGTGGTAGAAGCTCCCGCAGTGGGGTTCAACAGTTCCTTCATCGGGGGCTCTGAGACCCGAAACTAATGCGCATTCTGATTAGCTCGACAATGACTTATTGCTATAGGCCCAATTTTCAATTGAGCAGATATCTTGGTGTCCTAGTGTCTTGTAGAAAGCTTTTATTGACGAGACGTGTAGCTTTTTGGAGTTCGTGTCAGAGCGAGTATTTTCTAAGAATAATATCAAACAGTATATATAGCATGTGTCTTTATTAGCAATATTTACAGATCCGTAGTTGGTTGCCTCACCAGCCATTACCACATACTCGGGTCTATATATGCATCCACTTCTACTTCCACGTCCCAAAATCCCGCTGGTATATTCCCCAAATTGTGCCCCATGCTCAATGTCCTCATTATTACCCGTTAAGCCCAAACGAACTTTTTCACCTGGTGCCCCAGCATGTCGAATAGTCCCGTGCTTTTCTTGGCCTCGGCCAAACTAATGATAGTACCGCTTTCTACAATGCTCCTTCTTTCTTCCCCAACCTCTTTTATGCTCCCACTCTCAACCATTCTTTCAATCTCTCCACAAACACTCTTCACTTGCTCGGCCTCGCTTACCCCTTCATCCGATACCGCAGATCTAGATGGAAGGGCTTTGAATGCGAGGACTTTAACGCCATCCTTAGGCTCCGTTGCCGTTTGGTTCTGCAGGCCCGAGAGCAAGTTTGCAAAGCCGGTAGCAATTGGAGCAACAACCGAATTAGCAGTGGATGTAGATGTAGGCGTGGATGTTTTATCTTCGCCAGGTAAGCCCGATGAGGGAAATTCGGTAACCATGGAGCGCGTGTTCACACGAATAATATCATTCGAGCCCGCCTTGTACGAGATTACCAATCCCACATTCCTCTTTTCGTCCGATTGAGCTTGTGACAATGTACTTGTGACGTAAGTCCCGAACTTAATTCCGACCACCTGATCAAGGCCGACTCTCACGAAAGACGATACCTTCTCGATATTCCAATCAAAATAACACATGTATAATGCTGCATCTGTCAAAAGAAGTACAGCTTCCTCAAAGGGACTGGACTTGATAATGTTGGGAACTTGTGGAGTGAGGAATGTCCAGCCTCCGATGAATTCTTCACTATCATCTTCAACAACGAGTTTCTGGGATACATCGATAGCTTGTTGCCTCATCTTTTGCATGGAGACGCCAGGATCACCACTCATCATGTTGGCTTCGAAGTCTTCAAAGACAAGATAGCTTACATTTCCAAGCAGAAAATCAATGGCCGCTTGGCTGAAGTAGTCATTGACAATACTAAAAATCGGTTAGCTTGTAGATCCTCTGGTTCAGCAAGGTTGACTCACCCGCTGTAAAATCTGGAAATAGAAAGTCCCATGTCTGTCAAAGCACCCTTGTAATCCCGCTTTCTGGTACGAGTAAAGTCTCCCTTTAATGCAGCTGTGGAAGCATATTGCTTGGAGATGGCATCGCCATTATCAGCCCACAGAGTGTTGAACCATTGTTGAGTTTGATCGGCTTGTAAACTAATATCTAATCCCTCGTCTTTTAGCTGTAGCTCAAGAGCTCGTTTTGCCACGGCACTTTGGACAACATTTGTTCGGTCCAGGCAATCCATACAATTGGTTCTTAAAACACCGTTTTGTTTTGAGATAAGCTTTCCATCGATCTCTAGAGTATCGGAAAACGAGTCAAGCTTCTTGCCCAAAATTTCCATAAGGAGGCTGACATTCTCAAATTTCATTCCTTTACATATAGCGTGAAAATCAAACCATTCAAACCCAATAGACTTTTTATTTCCGCTGGCTCGAGACACATTGAGAAGAGTCATCAATTTCTCATACTCTCCACCAACTATCGCCTCGGGCCCATGTTTCTCCACGAGGGAAGCTACCTGGATGGCTCCATAGCGATCAGTTATATTATCGAAATGCTTCTTGAAAGCTTCATAATTTGTTTCGGTTGAATGATGGATTTGAGGAACAGGCTTAAAAGAGTAAGGCGACTGAGAGAAGAAGAGAGGAATGCTGCCACGTATCTGGACGAACGAATGGATTTTACTCGAAGGAGCCCAAGTAGAATCCGATAAAATCTGCTCCGTCTCAACGCCGTTGGCTGTATTACCGTCCTCATCCACACCGCGACGCAGATATCTAAGTCCGCCACGCTTGACTGACCTTCTAGATATCAACGTCAGTAGGTATGATTTGTACGTACTCGCACGCTCTTTAGGGATTTGTTTGTCCGGACTATCTGCTGTGATCTCGTTGAGTTCCATTGAAGTCTTCTCAGCACCATCTGCACCTATAAAGGGTTTTGGTGGACTAGTATCCATCACAAATTCCCGCTGTCCAACAAAACCCTGCATGAGAGGTAAGGCGAGTGGAGCGTGACCAGCATCAATAAATGGTAATAGAAGGTGTCGATTCCAGAAGAAGAGTGGGTCGACTTCCTTATGCAACGGTAACTCAGAATTTGTTTTCCTTTGATTAGCCAAACTTCTTGTGATATCATGATCGTAAGAGAAATAGTAACTCCTAGAGGACCCAAACAAGATTTGTGATGTTCGCAGTAACTTTGGCAACATGCTTTCAGCAATGTCAGCATTGTCAGACGTTTCGCTGTTGCGAATGTCTGTGGTTTTGTCGAGCTTCCCAGTCTCAGATTCTCCCTCAGAAACACTCATCCCTAGGTTCTTCTTCTGGTCCACCGCCCACCCTTTCTTCGAGAACCATTTTTGGGCGAACCTTCCATAACCTCCCTTCTTTGAAATTACATCCTCGGCCACGCTCGTTTTTTGGGTCTCTACGTTCACTGTGTTTGCTTCGTCTTCCACCTCGTCGTTATTGGCAGAAAGCTCATCCTCACTATCACTCTCGTCCAAACCATGCTCCTCATTACCCTTTAACAACCCCGCTTTCGTCCTTTCAATCGAATTCTCAGCTTCTGCTTTAGAAGCTAAGGGCGTTAAAGCGACTTCAGTAACAACGTATATAGGCTTTCCTTGAACTTGTGCGACCTGTTCCCTTTTCGTAATCGATATTAAGAAGGAGCTTTTGGAAACCGTCAAGAGGCCTAGAGGGTATCAGATATGTAAAACAATTCGATATTGTAAACGCATACCAACGATTCCAAAAGCTTCAAACCCTTTAGCAGACCCCTCTCCACCATAAGTGTCATTTATTGATACGATATGCCTATCCTTATACGTTATCTTGGTGCTTGGGGCGGGGCGTTGGCCTTTCTGCGCGGTTGGTTGCAAAATCAACCCGTCTACAGCGGCGAAGATAAGAAGCTTGCGAACGAGGCCAGGCATACTGGCTGCGTCTACGTAGTTATCATCGAAGTTATGTGAGGGAGGATGTGAGTGTCGGATGGTGGAATTAAATGTTGGGGATGAAGGATTGATTAGATGTTTTTAGCTCACACAAGATCAACACCCACACCCACCAGATGGGAGGTCTCTCAATTATCATAGGGTAGGTAGTTGTTAGGTAGTTGCTCATTACTGCACGAAGACTTAAAAACAACTTGATTGTCTCAAAGAAGCATTGTTGAAAATCCGAATTATTCATAGAACATTTAGTATAAAGTGTTTGAATATCTGCATCTAAAGTATGTGTATTGATTGAATTTGTGGCTCACCTGCGATTGATTGATTATATTAAAGTGCGGAATTTTCATAATTCTATCAAGGAGCTCACCGGGGAATATTTTCTTGGGTGTGCCGGTTCACCTGGTTGACCGAGGATTGGGGAATTTCCACATGTCTTACCAACTCCGCCCTATGAAGCAAGATATCGAATGAATGGTACCGTACGGCATGGCTTTTCTGCAAATCTGTATCCAGAGAATATCAATATTCACCAAAATATAAAAAATAAGGGTAAGTTGTTTTGAAGGATAAAATTTGGGTATCCAAATATGGCGCTAGTACGAAATTTCTCAAGCGAAAAAGAATCTTGCACTGCAAAAGATTTCTTCAACTCCACAAACTGGTAGATAAAGTGAAAGTTATAACCAATTCCTTTGCAACCAGAAATCTTAGATATCACCTTTCATCATGGGTAAAAACGGAAAATTCGGTAAAGATTATGGAAAAGTAGTTGGGAAAGACCATCCAGGACGACCAGGATGGAAAGGTCCAGGATTCACGAAAAAAGCAGAACCAAAACAAAAGAAGGTAAAGCAAGAAGAAGAGAAAGAACTGGCTCCAAAAGAATCTCTTGTTCCGGTCAGATTACAGCAAACTCTATTGAATATCTTCAGAGATACATTTTCAGGTGTCATTGATTCCGATGACTTTCGTCAGTTGTTGCAGGATGTTAAGGGTGCTCTATACGATAGAGACTTTAGTCGTGCATTTGGAAAGGAGGAATATCTCGAAGTGTATTCTGCAAGATGGTCACCTAGCAGGGCATTGTGTTATGCTTCTATTCTTTTGGATCTTCAAGAACATTTTGGAGAAATGCTACCCCGTGATGGAAACGTCCAGTCGGCGACAGACTCTCCATCCACGACTTCTTCTGGGCTAAAAACACGAGTTGTATCAATTGGTGGAGGTGCTGCCGAGATTGTCGCATTTGGAGGGTTTTTAAAGCATCAAAACACATCTCTAGTCACTGAAACGACTCCAGAAAGCGCTGATGAAGTAATGGCTTCTCTCACATTATCCGATAGCAAACAGGAAATTGAGTTATTACTCGTTGATACAGCATCCTGGGCAAATGTTGTTAGCAAACTTCAAACTGGCCTTACAACACCTCCGCCAATATCTAAGTATGCGAGTGCAGCCGCCAAGGAGGCAAATTCTGCTCTTATCAAACCTGAGGATTTCACTGCCAAATTCCTCGAGCATGATGTGTTAGCAATGAGTAAAACTGGCCTTGGTGATCTTTTCGGAAAGAAGCCAGTTCTGGTCACTTTATTCTTTACTTTGAATGAATTGTATACTGCATCGATTAGTAAGACGACAGCTTTCTTGCTAGAAATTACATCGCTTCTTCCATCTGGGTCGTTACTCCTAGTTGTGGACAGCCCAGGGTCATATTCAGAGACCAAGGTTGGAGCCGAAGAGAAAAAATATCCGATGAAGTTTCTACTTGATCATACTCTGATTGAGACACAAAAGTCAAGAGGAAAAGAGAGCGTCCCTGATTGGGTGAAAGTGCATTCCGAGGACTCTCAATGGTTCAGACTGAGTGAAAATCTCAGATTTCCAATTCAGCTGGAAAATATGCGATATCAGGTACATCTTTACCGCCGTTCATAAACGAGACATTATCAACAGCAGCAATCGTAATAGGGAATGAGTTCTGGATGCTATAATCATAATTCATCATTCATAAATACATCGTCAAGGTAATCATAAAATACCAAACTCAGCCCTTTGACTAATACCGGCTAAACATCAGAGGTACCAATGCGGTACTACTCTCATGACCACAGATTCCTCTGGAATGCTTTGGTGGCGAACATGAAGCTCCCAATTGCAAAGGCTTGGACCAGGCAGTCAATACCCTTTCTTTCTTATCTTGCGTCTTACGGAACTCTTTGCCAAGTTGCTTCAACACAGCTTCTCTTGCCTTTTTCAGAGCTATCATCCTCTTATCAGGATCATCAATCAATTCCTGTTGAGCATACTCTTTTTCGAAGTCGCGTTGCACGCCTTGTATATTAGGATCGAATGTCATTGGCTGTAATAATTCAACCAATGGCGTAGCTATCGGTATTGGAGCTGAAATCTTCAGCTTTGAATCTTTACCAGAATCATCATCAATGTCATTCTTCTCTTTCTCTTTCTGCTTATGCTTGCGTCTCCGTCTGCGATGATGCGACCTCTTTTTCTTAAGCTTCGTCCCAGGAATTGACAACTCCTTCATACTAGGCAATGTCACTCCAGATGAAGTATCAACAACTTCTGGTGACTCCTCAATATCATACAATTCATTTCCACTTTGATATTGCAAACTGTCAATATCAGATCCACTCGGTTGAGACAACCACTCTTCACTCCCTCGACTATTCCTCGACATCAAAGGCGCTAATGCCCGTTCCCAAGTTCCACCATTAACCAACAACGTATTCTCAAAATCGAATTCTTTCACCGTATTTCGATGTTCATATACAAAATCCGCAACTTGCTGCTCCGACATCGTGGCATTCCTCACTTGCATATATCGCAATTTGGGGAATACCATGGGGGGTCTTGGAGGAGCAGCCGGCAATGGTGACATTGGAGATGTCACTTCTCCAAACAATTTCACCGTCTCTCTTGGAGGCGCAAATAGCGGATCACTAAATAGAGAGAATGGACAAGGGCCTTTCCGTCCATACCACCCAAAACTCACTTTCTCCAAACTCGGAACAAAGTTCCTGATATAATCATCTAAAATCTTCAAATGATCGCGCCCAGGCAACAAACTCTGGAAATCCCACGAATCCATCGTAATACTAAGTTTTCGCACTTGTCTCCATCGTCGTCCCGCAGATGGTGTACATCCGAATCCGGGCATATGACGTAGATATTGAAGTCCAGATGGGTGGATATGAATAGAAAGCTTTTCTAACTTCAGCACCGTTGCCCGCTCAATGGCTATCCGCAGGCTGATAAGTGCATAATCGACAATATCTCTCCTATACCTCTGCGCCGGATCCTGATTAGGACATGAGATCGTCAGATGGCGTAAATTGGGTAAATGAGATAACGCTCTAATAAACGCGGGGATATTTGTCGCGGCGTGGAAGAGAGGGGGATATTGTTGTGTCAATATCTCGCCTAGCTCAGGACATCCATATTTAGGACGTCGATTACTGGGTTTCTCGTCGTGAGAAGCCATGCTTGTATGAGGGGTATACAAAAAGTTTATCTCCTGTCCAGTAATAGGGTTTAAGAGTGGAGGCAGAAATGTAGCGTTAGAGTGTGGCATGTAGAAGATTAGGTGTTGGATGTATTTTCCAATTCGAGAGAGAGCTTCTAGACGAGATGGTCGCGTGAGAGAGGTGGGGGTGAAGGTTATTCGGGTTCGGAGGAAGATTTCACTGGTTGTGAGAGTGCATATTTCGCTGGATACGAGACGGAGTGAACATTGGGAAGAGATATCTAGGTGGGTGAGGATACTGGTAAGAATGTCTTGGGATTGCCAGAGGCGGTTGATTGTTGGTCTGGTGGTGGCCATAACTTGCGCATATCATTGGGGGAAGGGATTGGAGAGGTTAAATGGTCTATTCCTACTTGATGATATGATATTGTTGTCAATGATCCGTTGGAGCGTGGGATAGACAGGAAATCTGAGATTTTAAAATTAAATTGAGATTGAGGAATTCAGCCGAATATAGACAATTGAATGAACGAATAATGACATTCAACTCCGAATACTCGACTTAATGATGTCTTAATTATGATAACAACGACAACAATCCTTGTCGTCACCAACAAATTTGAACAAAATCAACAATTCAAATCTGTACCACCTCGCATCAAATTCAAACCCTCAACTCAAACGAAACAAAAACATTTACGAAACAACCTCAGTCCCTTCCCACCCATCTATAATATAATGCTCTTCCCAAAGCAGCACTACCCACTCCCATTTTTCTCCTTTCCCCAGATCCCACACACCTCACAGAACCAGCACCCAGAACCACTAACCTCTGACTCACACTCCCATTTCGACGCATCCACCACTGCAGCCACGAAGCAAAAAACCACGCACTAAAAAGCACACAAGGGTACCGGTACAAGGTTATGCTAAGCCAACAGAGGGCAGAAACCCCAGACCCCATAACTAAACGCGAAATCCCCACGAAATAGATACGCTAGACCACGCGAGAACGCACGCGATAGCCGCGATGAGTGGTCTGGTTATTTCCGTGCGTGTGTGTGGTTTCAGCAGGATTTGTAACACCTACCGACCTGGTTACTTACTTATGTGCTAATGCAGAACGCATTCACACGGCTCGTCCTGCATGAAGTTGCCGGTCAGATTGGGCCTGTGGTTGCTTGTATTGAGGAATGACTTGACCTGGAGGGATCTTGGCGGGAAGTTGATATCCATAGGATAGAACAAGAAATAGATGCGGAATTTGCAGTTCTAGCGCAGAGGAAAGAATCGAATGGATCGACAAAGGAAAATGTTTCAGGAACGATGGATGGTGAATCGTGGAAACAATTGCAAGAACCCAATGGAGACTCCCACTTGCTGCTACTAGTTTCTATGCACTCAACTCAGGCTACTGTATGGGGTTTGCTGGGGAGTTGTGGCGTTAGAGAATGGCGTCGTCACTTTAGGATAATTTGGCGGGAAAGGATGAAAAGCTAAGGTGAGCAGGTAAACGAGACGGGGATGAAGGGGCTGGGATAGAACCACAACCAACCATACATACACGAGATGGAAAACCGCATCGCATAACGAAAACAACTTCAACGCGTGAGTATTGGAATATACGCGAAATACATGTTTTGTGCGCGCTTGATTTGAACTGATTGATTATCATTTTAATAGTATATAAGATTTCGGATTTCGATATAGTATGATGTAGTATTATCTGACCCAACAAATATTTAGACTTTTGATAGGTATTTGGTATCGTTGAGATACTGAGCATAATCCACCAGATCCAATTATCTGGGTAGATTAACTGACAATTTCTATTCTATCCTTATATTCTATATAAGTGTCTATAAACAAAAAGCGGCAGATAAAAATGAAGCATGCGATTTACTAAATACTTGATATAGTAAGAATTCGTCAACGGAACTTCCTTGCCTCTTATTTCACTCTCGCAAAATCACGCGCATAATAAGTTTTATACGCCTTACTATCTGCGTTACTTGATTAGCCTGTCCCACCAAAATTTTACCCTTATACACTCACTCGACCATATATTCATTCATCAAACGCACAAAGTCAAAAATACGAGTGAGAAATCAATGTTATTACATCCAAGCATCTTAATTTCTCCTCCTATCCTATCACATCATCCACTGCCTTTTCTTCTCATACCTATATCATCAACTTCCCCTGTCATATCTATAAAATTCCATGTATCCAATCCCATACAGATCAGAAAAAGCCCTCTCTTTACTCCTATGATTCATTCATTCATCCGTCCATTCACTATCTCCAATCATCTTTCATCTTTCATTATTCTACCATGCCGCTATTTGAAATCCATCCATCTGAAATGAGGTGTTTTCATCTGTTTCGAAATACAGTTTCAACAAAATTAAAAGCTCAAACAACAAATCAACAACCACGCCAGTGAACTTTTATGTCAAATTGCCTCGTCGCCTGGCATGTCCTTATTCCTCCAAAACGCCATTATGCAACATGTTTTAATCGGTATCGTGTACCTACAACCGACAATTCTCCCGTGAAACAAAAACAGGTAGAAAAGAAAATTCGTGATATTCGAATCGCGCGCAATAAATATTAAAATGCTTTTTTCGTGTAAATTAAGCTGGGTATCGTAAAGAAAATACAAAGATGAACAAGATGCAGAATGAAACGTGTTGCGTGCTATTGTGCGATGCGGTTATGTGGTAGTTAGTGGTGAGGGAGGTGAAGGAGTTCCGTTGAATTTGGAGAGGTTAGTATCGGAATCTGAGGACGGAGTAGTTGTAGATGCAGATGTCGATGTAGGTTTTATGTGATTTTGTTCCGAGGCTTGCCCCTTTTCGGGGGTGCTTTTGCGGGTGAGGGATGAGTCTTCCGTCTCTTCAGGAATAGTGGCAAATTTCTTGAGAACTTGCTTGAGAGCTGGTCGTCGAATTGGTTTACTGTAAAAGATTAGTTTCCCACAAGCAGAAGTGAGTATTAGAAAACAAACCTTAGGAAATGATCCATTCCTGACTCATAGCATTCTTTGACGTTACTCTCTTCGGCGAAAGCAGTCAATGCTACAATTGGGGCAGAATAACCCATTTCTCTAATCAGTCTCGTACTTTGTAGCCCATCAACATTTGGCATTTGAATATCCATGAAGATCAAGTTAAAGAACTTGCCCTCTTCCATACTTTGCTTTACCATGTCATATGCTTCCTGGCCATCCTTTGCAATTACCACATCATAGACATCCTCAAGTTTAAGCATACGAAGAACTACCTCTTGATTCACAAGGTTATCTTCAGCAACCAGGACGCGGACTTTCTTGTCCCCTACTTTCTCTTTGGCAGCACGATCTATTGCAGCGAGCTGAGTTTTCGCGCTGTCATCCTTGGGTGGGGGTGTAGGAGATGATGTAAAGAAGGGCTGTCTAAGTCCCACCAGTCGAGGTTGAGTATCTATGGGATAACCACCATTACCTTTCCCAGGAGAACCCACAACAGCTGTCGCATCAATGGAACCCTGGGGAGTATGTCGATCGAGATCTGATTGCGAGACCATGCTAGTTGGTCGAGAGCCGATAACATCGGAACTAGAAGTACTTGGTGCTCGTTCTTTGACAAATTTCAATGGTAGTTGAACACTGAATGTGGAACCTTCTCCGAGTGTACTGACGAGAGAGACAGACCCTCCCATAAGGCCTGCTAATTGAGAACAAATACTCAATCCCAACCCTGTTCCTCCATATTTCTTATTTAATCCCAAGTCAGCCTGTACGAAAGGCTCGAAAACTCGCTCATGTAGATGCTCGGGAATACCAGGTCCAGTGTCCTCAACTTCTATTGAAAACCACAAAGTTCTAGCATTGCTTGGGGGGGGAGTTGCCGATATTTCGTTTAGTTGGAGACGACCTCTTGAATCCATGGGATTGATCACTAGTGCAGTACCGGGTTGCTTGGCACCAGATCCAGTCCTTGAAACTTGTCCAGATAAACGCGTTGAATTATGCCCTGAAGCATTCGAGCCAGAGCCATTACGAGTTCTAGCGTTCCTCCTTTGTGAGCTCTGCTTTGATCCCATAGAATTTCGGCTATTAGCTCCATCGGATGATGATTCCAATTCACCTATACATCTAATCCTGACCTCTACCTTCCCTCCTGGAGGTGTGAACTTGAGACTATTGCTGACTAGATTAATTATGATCTGAAGGATTCTGTGCTGATCTCCCCATAAGCACATATCCTTCAATCTACCAATACCATTAGGACCCAGGGCTGGCAAAGGCTTCCCAATAGGGTTTTCAATAGCGGCTCCATCCGTGCTTTCGGTACCCAAGAAGTGAACCCCAAAGTTGATGCAGCCTTCGGTCACCTGCTTTCGAAATATGTTCTTGATCTGGTCTTTGATATCAGACAAGCGAAACTCTTTCTCTTCCAAATGCAACTGCTGCCCGATCTGGTTCTTGCTGAAAGTCAAAAGATCATTGAGTAGATTCAGTAACAGATCGCCAGATTTGTAAACCGTCTTTAACGAACGTTTAATGCTTGGCAAATCATCTTCGCTCATACATACGGCACACATACCCATGATACCATTCACAGGAGTGATAAGTTCATGCGATATGTTAGCAATGAACAAAGTTTTGCTTTCATTTGCGGCCTCAGCAGCCTTCTTTGAATGCTCGAGTTGTTCCGTACGTTCGGCAACCTTGGATTCAAGACTCGTATATTGTAGCAGCAATTCATCACTCATTTCGTTGAACTTCGAGGTCAAATCGGTAAGTTCATCATGTATCCAATGTTTTCGATCTGGCACCTTTCCAGGGATTTTAAAATCTCTTCGTCTATCGGCCTCTGATTTTTCTGCTCTCGTTAAATGCCGCCCTGGATGAGTCAATCTTCTCAGTCGAACCAAAAATCCTGGTTTCTTCGATCCATTTGAGTTGCCCTCGCCGACTTCTTCATAACCATACGGCTCATCGTCTATACTTCCACGTGGGGTATAGCCCGGTGGCTGAATGGATTGTTTCGTGGCATCTCTTAGCCTTTTGATTGGGCGAACGCTGAAATGGGCCATAGGTATAACCTTGTCATTGTTAGCAATTGAGCCAGAAAGTCTGTTTGATTGTTGAATTCAAGTTTGGAAATCAGCAACAGGCGATTTGATTCTGGAACAACTTTTTCTGGCGTAATTTAAGGATTTAAAGTAAACGCATGACAATGAATGATATGAAGAGGATGTTGAAACCCATAAATCGGCAACTTACCACAAGGAGGATTAACCCAAAGGTACCAAAGACACATGCAAGTAAAATGTTCTTAAGCTTGATGACAGGAGCCCAAGCTTCAGAATGAGCTTGTTCCACTATTACAAGCCAATCAACCAGCTCACTCTGTGGCCTCGCCCAACCTACGGCAACCCTTTCTCCCTGTTCGTTATTAGTTGTGATATAACTGCTAGCATTGTTTATCTTAGGGTTCTGTTCTCCAAATCCATGTAGAATGCTTGGATATTGACCCTCGGTAAAGTTTGAAGCTCCGTATTTAGTCAGGTTCGAATTATAGACCGAGTGCCTATCAGTTTGTCCAGGAAGTGGATATGGCGGGAACACATATTTGACAGTTGCCTTGGTCAAGTTGTGGAGGTCGGGCTTGTAATTTGCTGTAGCTGGTCTCATTTTATATGAAAACTGATTTTCCCGTCGATTGGTTCCAACTACCAATACTATCCCTGTGTCATCTAGCCCTTCCCTAGAGTAAACGATATCAACCAACGAAGTTGCAGCTGCTACCACAGTCATATAACCCAAGACATAATCGGGGTTCGTATTCTCGATAATTGGTAATGTCAGTGATACCAGAGCATAAGTACTGTTGATTTGAAGAGGTCCAAGTAGGAGAGCAGCACTTTTATTGAGTGGATAATCGGCAAATGCAGATACCCGTGTGAAGTTTGTCCCTGGAACAGTTAAGTCGGGATCTGTGGTCTGAACATACGATATATTTGGATACAGAGTCGGTGGGTATCCCAGATCAGCATCGCCTAGAAAAGCAGGCTGATTATTTGAGTTATTATAGGGCAGTTGAATACCTGCAGCACCTCCAGGCGATCAGTATAGGCTTAGTCTATATAGGAAGATACACTTACCGGATGTATTAGCTGTGACATTCAATATCCCATTGACTGAGCCTGTCTCATTCCTTGAGAATATAATGACTTGGAGCAATGCAGATAGACCACCAGAAGCTAAAGCACCTTTTACATCATCTCTTGCGTCTTCCCAATTGGGCTTCCCTTGATAGAAATCGCGAATGGCCTGCTGAATTAGGATTCTTGTAACAATTGTCGAACATGTGGCCTGAATTAAGAGCAAATCGGAAGCTACTGAAGCGGCTTTGAGTGACGCGGTAAGACTAAGCGCATTCTCCTTGACCTTGACTGTGAAATCATAATTATTGTACCAAGTAGCGAGAGCAAGTACAATCAACGGAAGGAGAGAGGCTACCAGGACTACGAAGCCAAGTTGTAACCTGATACCGATCCTCATCTCCAAGCCGTTGTGTAATTATTCACCGACCAGGTTGAGGAAGTTGTCCAGGTGTTGATTTGAACCGAATCCAACCTTGTAGCTGGAATATTCGGAACAATCCCAAACAATTTCCTCCACGATATGATCTTCGTCTTGTACAATGTTGATTTGATTTGTATAAAGTGTTTTCGATTCATTAAGAATATCGTATTATATCGTATCGTCTCTACTAAAGAAGTCGCTGAATTGTTTTCCGAACCTTGCTGCGAGAGCCTCGTAGCTGATCCTCTTCCACCGGGTCTCAAAAACTCTCCACCCCGTGTTGGTGCTCACGATTTATTGAGATATTCGTTAATGTATCCGTCGCATATTCAAAACAGCTGTATCGTATTGAAGGGAATGGATTTCGGGTTCGATGGGGATCAAGAGAAGTCGTAGTTGTTTTGGATGGAAGCGTGAAGTGAGTGAGCAGGTGGGAAAAAGAGCTATCGAGGAAAGAAAAGAAGTTGTGAGAAATGTGGATTGATCAAGGTTATTATTACTATAGAAAAGAGTAGTAAGTAATTCTGACGTTCTAGAGTGGCCCAATTGCCTTTTGAGACCTTTAGACTGGGATTATTAACTTTTGATGCGCAACCCCGAACCCCACAAATGACAGTCAAGGAATGACTTTTATCTCCGAGTTATGTTGAAGGAGGAGGAGAAGGAGGGCGAGGAGGAGGGGGGGTTGGAAGTACGTGTGTATTGTATAGGCAAGAGAAAAGAGTTTTGTATTCAAGAGGCTTCCAATCTAGTGACCTTCTTAATCTTTCATTCAAATCATTGATCATGGAGAGATTCGGATTCGGGATGAAAACTTTGTATCTAGGTACACATCTAGGCCCAGATCTAGCTACATATCCAGCTATATACTAAGTAGATAGACCTAGGAGGGAGGGAAATAGCAGGCAGGAATTGTGAACCCAATCAAAAGCAAAAAATGTATTAGAATGTAGTATAGTACTGTCAGTACCTAAGTAAGGTTAACAAGTAGTTCAAACTTTGTGCATTTGTCAAAACTAATACAGTCTAGTCTACTGATCTAATGTCTAGTCCGTACGGAGTAGAAGAAAACGACAAGTATACGAGTAAAGTGCAAGCGAAAATCTGGAGCTAAGTACGGAACAACTACTGAATGAAGAAAGATATCTAAGGTCTACAGTAGAAAGAAGTTCGGAGAGCCAATTACTTCCCTGTTATGTGCCCTGGTACCAATTTTTGCACCCCAAAGTTACTCCATAAATCAAATTTCATATTGCTTCTATCATGAAATTTCAGAGATTACCATGACAAGGGGAAGATGAACGGCAGGCGTGGCAGGAGTGGCAGGGTGATATACTCGTTCTATCGGAATATATCCCCCAGAAAGCTAATTTTTTTAAAGGCCATGAATTTCTGCAGTATTATTAACTTTCTATATCTTGGAAGCTGCAGCTGGGTCTGTTTTGATTGATGCCTTTCGGATTTTCGGACACTGCCAAAACTACCAAAAAAGTATACTTCTTTCGATACACACAATATCAAAGAACATCAGCCACAGGAAAAGTGATACCTAGCACAATGCCAGCTTGAAGTAAGACGCGTGGCACCATAAGAGTTTCTTTCATTGGCTATGCAATGAAAACTGTATCGTTTCACTTATCCTCATGGACATATTTGGTTCAATAACTGATGACCATTCCCACTTTAGTTGCACAACTAATCAACTAATCAACCAATCAACCAATCAACCAATCAACCAATCAACCAATCAACTAATCAACTAATCAACAAGAGAGACATCCTCCCCTTTGCTTGTACAATGCAAAAGCTTTCAGAACCGTTTTTACCTTTGCCCTTTCACTTGTCAAGTGATTCCTGCATGATAATACAACAACGCTTTTCTCATACTCTATGTGACACGAAAGATAGACAGGGGGCTAGAAAATGCCGACTTAGACCATTTGATAGCGACTCCTAGCGTTACCTCCTCGTATGAACGGGCCAAAGAGATTTTCCGGCTGTAAAGCTATAGTTCTAGTGGTTTCAACGGTACTTGCAATTATCTGCATTCCCCGAACATTCTATATCGGAACTTACAATTTGCAATTGAAGATTTGTTTTGTCTTTTTATATACCTTTAGGTTTACAATGATTAGATCTTCATTAACCCTATGTCCGTAGATACCTGATTCTAGGGTTTTCCACTTCGAAACGCAATTGTGCTTGAAGTTGCATGCGTATGGCCAAGAAAGCTACGATGAAAGCTAAAGTTTACCTCGGCTCTGTTCATCTGTTATCTATCTATCCGACGTATACAGAGATTACTCACTCCTTAATAATATCGCTTAAACGGTGATCCTTTGATGGGTCTTGAAGATGTCTTCAAACAGCTCTTCAAGTCAAGTGTATGCGTCTATCAAAGTATCAAAATAATCAATACTTAACATGTCCTGAGATATTGGTCAGTAACCTTATATCAGAACTACACTTTGCACTTTTCATGTTAGTCCTGCATACTATTATTGCTATAGAAACAACCTCATATCCAACCTTAGGTTTATTGATCTTAGCGTTTACCATCATGCACACGCTGGTGCTCAAGTTAGATTAGGTATACATCTACAAGGTTATGAATAAGTTTTCTACTTATATTTAGCCTTTCCAAGTACCTCAGGTGATGGCGCTGAAAGTGTGACGTAGTTCGTCGATACAAAGTATAAAATCAAAACTATGAAACTTTCGGGAGGCTTAAGCTTTCGGCTGCATCTTGAAAGTCTAAGTTTTGAAGCAAACTGATATTTTGTCTTTCTGCAACAAAAGCTACAACATCCCAAACTGGAGTTATATACTTTAGTAAAGCCGATAATGGGAAAAAATAAAAGTATTACTCGATAATCAAGTACCTACGTATAAGGTATTGAGATGGTTTAAACCAAATACTTTCAAGCGATTTTATCAATATCCAAAATTTATATAAAATATTATAAAACGATTTTGTTTTCTTTATTTCTCTTTATGCTTAATTCAAAGCTCTTGACATGCAGCGTTATAGCTGCCAGAGACGTCTCGAACTTTGTGACATGATCGTCACAAAGAGCGTGAACTTTTAGAAATTTCAATCAATGCAGATAGTTCGTTGGATGAAAACAAAGATGAAGCAGATCTAGGCGATATGTTTGGAGATGAGCTCAAGGAATTCGCTTAACCAACTCACGCAACGAATCTATATTCATTATCGAAGGTATAAAGAGCTCCAGATAAGCTGGGAAATCTAGTAGTTCTCATTTCTTCTTTTGAGGTTGCAATTCTTCAATGTTGAAGCTGGTATGGAACTTATTTCAATCTTTATACAGTTCTCAAGCTGTTGCTGTCTACCGAAATCTTCGGCTCAACATCTAGGTTCTATATGTTCTTATATTCTCAATGTCTCGAATGACTTTCAGTACCTTCATAACTTCGTTTCCCCGACCAATTTTCTCGACTACTTGTCCAATATCTTGATTGCACTGCCACAAAAATATAACTCTTACTTTCTTGGCCGAGATCACGCAATTTCGTGAGCCATGTTAAACCCAAAATTCCAGAGCTTTCTTCTGAAGTATCTAGAAGCTTGTTGTTGTTGTTGTCGATACGATCATCTACTCAAGCATATTCCGCTCTCGTTAGGTGCCGTATAAGCCACTACTAGCGTATTGCTAAGTTGTTGTATAAATGTCTACTGTGTAGATAGCTTAATAGAGCGAAGAATGAATAATTACAATAAAATTATAGGATTAAGTACTTACACTTCCAACATTCCAACTTTATACCAACAATTGTGAACCCGCAACAAAGGGTTTTTGAGACTAAGAGAGGCTTGAGAAGATGGGGTTCAGATCTTCATCTCTGTTCAACATTCTCCAATACTTATCTGAAGCTTGGTAGTATCATTACAGTATCTTGGGAATAAGTTCTCAAGCTAAGATGGTATATGGATGTTTTCTTGCATATTCCTGACCTTGAGCAATATAGTAAAGTCCATATCCGAGGAGAACCAATTCCACAAATCGTGGTATGAGAGTGCCCCTCCGCTTTAAGACTAACTAACTCAGACAACGAAAAGACCATCTGAGCTTGTCCAGATTCGTCTTTATATGCCCTCTCCTTAGTATCATACAAATAATCCGGAACTGGTCTCGTTATATATCCAATGTATACACAATTTGAGAATAATTTATCCTTCAGATTTCACACGCAATCAAATTGCAGTGGGGAATTCGATTCATACAATAATTTAGTATGCATATGAGCCTGACTCTTTCAGCTAGGAAAATCATGAGAACCATATCTATTCATCAAATTTGTCACATAGAGGTTAGTTTGAAGGAACTACTGCTCTTGATATTGCCCCAATGCGAGAAGGTTGGAACTTGGAGATGCATGTACTTGCACACCTATGAAATGATACTATCCTCAATCTGTACCTCCAATTCTGGGTGTATGTATATACATCCAACAATTTGGAATCTCATCAAACTAAAGAGTGTTATTCGTGGAAGTACCAACAAAGACCACCAAAACTGCTGCGTACGCCGCCGTCGCCGCTAGAACATCTTTACCGGCTAGTCCCTCTCCCCCTATTGCAAGCAGCAACACAAACAGTATCGTCGCTACCGATGCTGTTGTGATACTTGTATTAAGATCATGGTGAAGGACCATAAGCAACATTGGGGCAACTAAAGCGATTTCACTGAAGATGCCCATCCCTAAACGGTCGAAGAACCCTTTTCTTCTTTCGTTGTGGAGGCGGACTTCTTGATTCAGTTCGCGAAACTCGAAGCCCTCGGAGATCCGTTGTGACTCGAGGGCTCGAAAAGTCTCCTGAGCTTCTCTTGCCACATCACCGATAGCTTCCTGCTGGCTAAAAAGATCTTTTGTCACCTTGGTGAGTCTGGCAAAATGCTCCTCAAGGCCGGTCAATGGAAAAATGATGTCGGAAGATTCTAAGCATAGGGTCTCATGATCGCGAATGGCATTGGCCATCTCGGAATTGGCAAGGTCAACGTGCGTCCTGTTATCCTTCACAAATACCATAAGTATGTAAATCTCTATCAATCGACTCGTGTAGCTCTTCTAGCTCGTTTCTAACTCTCATGGTCATAGACTCCGCATTGTCGGTAAGTTCCTACCTTCGTATTGAGCGTCGAAGAAGTCTTTCTTGGAGGTCCAGAATCCTCTCCTCTTGCAAAGCCCGGAAGCTAAGGACAATGAACCTTTCCGGGCGATCTTTTTGCAGTATTAATAGTTAAGGTAAGCATTCACCGTCTGTACTTTCTTAATATAATCTTCCTGGAACTCCTTTTTTCTCAAGTTAGCCTCGAATCTGGTCACGCCGATAGAATCAGCATAGAGCTCCAAATCTATTTGATCATCCATCACAAGATAAGGCAGTCGGATGAATATACAAGCAATCATAGAACTCGAGCAATATATGCTCTTGGCATATTATTCGGCCCCAATAAAACCAGTCCTGTCACGCAATGCTATATGAACATCATCTGGATGATAATAGTACAAAGTATCCCTTCTTATATGAAATATTTCCCCACTTTCTCCTCACTCCCTCACAGCCTCGTGCGGCTGACGTGCAGCTGTGCACCCTCCAAGAAAATCATATGCAAAACATCAAAACTCTCATAGCCAGAAACTTGTGAAATCTCGCGGGAAGTTTTGTGGCTTTTCGCCATTGCATGAACAGGTCATTGGTAACTTGATATGCGACATACACCTCACCTTGGTCGCCGACTTATTGCTAAATCCGCATAAGCTTTTAAAATTGAAATCCTATGCCACCACCCAAACCAGCCAATGATCTGTTCATAGCTAGATGGAATGAGATAGATAGTAAGTCATCTCGAATGATCATATGGTTTCAAACATTGGACGCTCCATCTTGGATTGCAATCTACATATTGAGATTCCAGGCGAGAACAAAACTAAGTTCATCAAACTTCAATAACAATATGTCCTACCACACATGAACACAAATCAACTTCTCTCCTTCACCACCCCTTTACATCTTTACGCTCTACAATCCGCATAACAACCCACTCCACAACTCCTATCAATATCCTGTCACGCTTCCACCAAAACCTTCAATAGAATTCCTTCTTCTCTTGCCACTCATTTCGGTCCCCTTTTGCTTTGCATAAGCTTCATACCTAACTTAGCTTGAACAGAAATACGGCTCATACTTTAGGGTCCCCAAATATGCCGTACTTCGCAATTGCTATTATCCCCACAACTTTTCGGATTTCATCGATCTTCCCATGGTCCGCAGATATACACCATACTACTCCACCTCACGGTATTATCCTCTCCCGCTTTTCCCCATCATATGCTTTGGTCTTCTACTTGCCGCTTGGCCTTCTAAGCACAAAACACCGTGCAACGCCAACCCACCTCCGCAGAAACTGTACACGCGCCATAAAAGCCAATATACCAATCTCGCTTGCAAGAAAAATCCCCATACAAGCTTGATTTTGCACAGGCACACTAACTACCATTCACAGCCCTACCCTATTGTCTTTTCTCAATAGCTCGTAAGTATACCTCAAGCCCCCTTTACTCGTACCCGAAAATGCAATTCCGAGATGGAATTCTAGGTCAATGCCCAGATGATATACAAGAGCACATAAGGCAATCAGTAAAGCGTATCTACAAGATGAATATGCACAAAGGGATGATTTGAATTCCGGGGAAGCGCCTATGAAGCTACGGGAGGTAGGTAAGTACCTGTATACTTCGTAACCGTCCTGTAACAAGAGTGGGAAAAAAGAAATCTGGAATGCAATCAAGCCATGCATATCACTCCACTGATCTAAGCGTAACCCATGCATCCACGCCTTTTGCATGACCGAGCGAGCCCCCTAAATAGCATATCGATACACCATTGCACTTACACAAGATCACTTCGTCGTTAATAAACATGCAAACTTCGATATGGATTCGGAGTTTAATTGGAAAGATTCATCAAATACCATCTCACCACCCCAAGATCTGAATCTGAACCTTTAAAACGTGGAAAATGATATGCTGTTGCTCCAAATTGCATTGGAAGAATAAAATAAAAAGTCTTCTTGAGTCTCCCAGTAATAAACCAGCCATGTAAAAAGAGAGAAAGTAGACCCATCAATGATAAATACACAGGATTTCTCCTTTCCCCAAGAGATCCCCAATAGCCCTCGCAATTCAAAAAAGGAAATGCGGCAATAATAAACAAGATAAAATAATCATTTAACAAAATTAACGCCAGTCCCCACCTCACAACTTTGCCCAGTAAAGAAATGCCGAGTGCATTGCGAGACATAATGTGAGGCGAATAATTAAGTACGTCCTTTGACTGCTCAAAAGTATAATAGCATAAACAACACAAAAGGAGACGAGTTCCTTTCGTTGATTCCTATTCAACATGACATAACACAGTGACATAACTGTGTTATGTTTTATGTAGAAAAGGGTTTTTTTTAGTGACACTTGCAACAGCCACCACCCCAATTCTAACCCTTTCTGAATTTCAGATTCTTTTTCACATTGATAATCAATACGCCGGGAAAGTTCGAAGTGGTATGATCCAATAAACGCCAAAGTATGCTCGAAAACGCCGGAAAGTTGACCCTATGCATCTGAATCACTTCAAACGGTCTCGGATATTTCATTATCTCCCAAGAAGCCTGAAGGGTCAAAGTTGTAGTTGTCATCGGCACCAGTATTGGAATCATTCAGGAATGAATCAAAGTCGAAATCTGTGAGAACATCCGTGTTTCCACCCATTGGATTCTGGAATTCGAGCATGTCGAACTATCAAGGTATTAGGACTCACGCTAAGGATACAAAATGCAATAAACTCACCTGTGGATCATTCATTGGGAAGCTCATAGGATCAGCTTGTGATGAAGAAACTCCAGCATTCGGGGCAGACGCCATGGGCTGACCATTAACGGGTTGTACGGCACCGTTCGGATTCGATCCGTTGTTGAAAGTTTTCGTGTGTACCGGGGTAATCGGGGTCGCAGGGGCAGGGGTCGCGGCATCTTGACTTGGGTCGGCGGAGGGTGTAGCACCAGCGGCGAGGTTTGCGGCGGATCCTTTCTTTGTAGCCCGCTGTTATCAATGTCAACATTTCTACAAAAATATCCATTAAACGCTAAGAAATTTACCTTTGTCTTTGTTTCCTTCGTCTCATTCTTCTTCTTAGGATTTGCCTTGTTTGATTGTTGAGGTGTGGGAGGTGCAGCCGTGCTACCTTGAGGGGATGGTGGTTGCGTTCGTCCATTTGCGTTCGCATTGGCAGGAGCTGCGGGTGGCGGCATGTTTCGTTGTTGAGGTGTACCCATAGCTTGTGGAGGGCCTTGGGAAGGGTTGGCAACCATAGGAGCACCACCGTTCGGACCGTTTTGCCAATTACCCGCTTGTTGGCGTGCCATCATCATCTGCTGTTGTGACATCCCCTGGGGATTAAAAGTCGGGTGGGAGCTAGGGGGGCGCATGCCGTTTGCCATCATGTTATTATTCATACCTTCCATCTTGTAGAATTGTGGAGCCATTCCCGCATCCATTTGTCCTCCTTGTCCCATGTTGAAGTTCATTGTACTTGGGGATCCTCTATTTTGGCCTTCAGGCAGGGGAGAAGGAATTCCGGGATTGTTCATGTGGGGAGTTCCACGCTTCATCTGCTCACTTGGGTTTGGTGAGTTTACTGATCGGGGTCCACTTTGTGGTGAAGTTCCTTGTTGGAAGTTTGGTCCCATACCAGGGCCGCCGGCTCCTCCTTGCCCATCAGGACGAATGGCATCCTGTTCTTGGCGTGCCTGCATGAGTCGCTTCTTGTTCTGCTGTTCGAGTAACATCAATTGCATTTGATAGTCTTGCAACGCATGATTACCTGGACCAGCTTGTTGACCACCCGGGCCCGCTCTTGCGCCATTCTGACCCATCTCACCTCCGTACCCATATGCCGCAATGGCATTACTATCAGCACCTTGTGTCATCATAGGCGATCCTTGATTTGGCGGTCCTCCAGCAGCTGCGTTGGGCATTTGTTTTTGTTGGTGTTGTGACAAGTTAGCTTGGTATGCCTGGAGATTCTTCTGTGTAGGATTTTGACCTTGGAAACCTGGGTACTGCTGAGCTGTCAGATTTGAATCGATGCCATTTGAAAGTTGCAAATGAGCCGCTTGAACAGTATTGCTGGGGCCGGATTCTCCCACCTGTTGGGCTGGAATTCCAGTAGATTGCCCTCTTCCATTAGGTGCCATTCCACCCTGTTGACCATTAAAGGCAGGTCCATCAAGTCGAGGTCGCTTGGATGGGGATGGTGCGTTCTCGGCAGATCCTGGGGATTGAGCCCGCTGTGGATGATTACCGTCGGAGGGTTCTCTTTGCATAGCTTGTTGCTTCTGCATCTGCATTTGCTGCATTTGTTGCAATTGTTGGGCGCTTCTATAACACAAGGCAGTTAGTATTAGTATAGGTGGGAAGGTGGTTACTCACGGTCCACCGCCTCGACCATTCATCATGGCCTTTCGTGCAAGATCATTTGGCCCCATCATACCACCCGGACCCATACGACCATAAGCTGCCCCAGCATGCATCGGGTTGATGTTACGAAGCTGTGCCTGGTGTTGCTCTGCCTTCTGGCGCGATTGCTATGAAAAGGTTAGTAGTTGCTTCATGTGAGCCTCGTAAAATCAAAATACCTGTGTATGGGAGACGTATGAAAGAACATTGCGTGCATCTCCTTTGCCTCGCTGAGCATTGAACATATCCCAGAATAGACAAAACCATTCGTAGAGAAAGCAGCTCTCTGGGCATTCCTTGGGAAGATTTGGCAGAGGAAGATCACTGGGTCTCTTTGAATCAATATCATCTTTAGAATCCTCTCCATCTTCCGCGTCATTACGACCGGGGCTATCTTTGACGACATTAATCTGTTCATGATTCAATAATGTTCTGGCGCAATCAAACATTCCACTCTTGAGGAAGTATTCGTAAATGTAGGTGTTAAGTTGCGATCGGTTGTTATCGTTACTCGTCGAATGTCGAGCAGCACCGCCAGCTACTCCGTTATTCATCATAGGTATGCCACCTCCAACTGGACCACCCATATTTGGCATACCGGACATGGTGACGTTATTCATCGTCGCAGACTCTGAACGCGATCGATTAGTGATAGATGAAGGTGAGTATGAATTTTACAAATCCAACACTCTGAAGAAGAAGAAAAACCGTCCGTCAGCCACAGCTCTCTGACGCGAAGCGGTTGAAGGCGAAATGTCGCACGGCAGAAGGGTTTAAATAGAAGAAACGGAAAAGAATTGTTGTAAGTATTCCAACTTTTGTATGTTACTGCAATTGTACGTGGCGCGCCAGCTTGTGTAGTTTTTGAAAGAGTTGAGGTGTAATTTCTTGGTGTAACAAAAGTGTCTCTGGGGGGGGGGGATCTTTTTAAAAGTAGAAGCCAAATGCGATAAACTCCGGGGAGTGTGTGTTGATGCGCGAGTAGCTAAAGCTTTTTGAAGATGATTTGAGGATGAAACACTTTTTCTTTGGGATGAGATTGCGCAAGTGAAGATATTCACCCTACAATTATTAAAAGTAAATGATATTGATGCCGTCCGTGTTCGAGGCTTCAAATATTCGGGGTGGTAGTTGTAGATTGTATGGGTTTCCAAGGTAAGGTGGGTTTTGGGGGGTTTTGGTAAGACTAGGGGACTCAAAAGTACGCAGGCGTGATGCAAAATACCCCCTAGTTGGAAGGTTCGTCTACGGAGTATGGATGTTTCTAATATTCTTCTTCTTGTGGAGAGCGAGCGAAGGAGAGTAAAGATAGCCCTGGAGGTAGATAAAGGAGAGGGAGAGGGAGAGGGAGAGGAGAGGAGAGGAGAGGAGAGGAGTTAAGATGAACCAGGATTCGCCACCAAATAGGAAGAAGAAGAATAATGCTGTAAGTGTAGATGTGATTGTAGATGTGATTGTAAATGGAGTTGTAATAATAATGTTAATAATAGTATAATAAGGAGTGGAATTAATAAAAGAAGTAATTAAAACCAAAAAGATAATAAGATGTTATTAAATAAATGGGATACAATATGGGATGTAGGATATGGGATATGGGATATGTGAGTTTGTTGTAATCAGATGATTGTTCAATAAAAGGTGATCATCTCTTGATTGAAGTGTTAGGAAGTAAGTAGGTAGGCAGGTAAGGTAAGGTAAGGTAAGGTAGATGAGGTAGAAAGGCAGGAAGATAGTAAGATGGTAATAAGTCAACGAGTCAATAACTTAGTAATCTAATCACTTACTAATCCAATCACTTAGTAAGTCGCTATGAGATGATTTCAAGAGACAATTGAAAGCAGAACGAACTTGATGAGAGAGGAGAGCAAATAAGTTTCGAGAGTGCGAGGAGAGAGGGAGAGGCAGAGGCAGAGGCAGAGGCAGAGGCAGAGGCAGAGGCAGAGGCAGAGGCAGAGGCAGAGGGAGAGGATGGGAAGAAGAGTCAAAATTACGTAGGAACCAATAATATTCATGATTGATATGAGCTAATCTATATTTGGTCTTAGGTTCAGCCTACTACTTCCGCTGCTTTTGATGGAACGATAGAAGAGATCGTTCATTTACTTCACTTTCTTCTTTCTTCTTGATCATTTGTTTAATCGAAGGGGTGATGGAAAAGATTTAATCAATTAAAGTGGCAAGGAAGCACAATTACATAATAGCCAATGAGAGTAGACCTTCATTTCAAACTAATCTGTAGATGAACTCTTAGTCATGCTGCTCTTAAGCAAGAGATATCGATATAATTATAATATACGTATCAAAAGTTAGAATGTTATTATACTTCTTATTATTATTAATTACCTAGATAGCTGAAGGTATCTAACGATTAATTATCTATTTAACTATTTATTTATATATTTATTTATCTATACATTTATCTATTCATCTATTTATCTATCTATTCATTTATTAATCTATCTATCTCTTTAGTAGTATTTATTATCTAAGAAATGTATATATATACCTATCTATCGATATATATATTTGTATATATATACATATATATCTATTTATATAAATTCTTTATATATACCCTATATTCTATATATATTATATATCATATATCATATATCATATATCATATATCATATATCATATATTAATCTGTTAACAAATGATTAGAATACACGAAACCATCTGCATTCATCTTACTTCAACAAATCATCTTTACTCTACTATACCGACTTAGTACCTACCTGCCTACCTCCCTATCGACCAACTCACTTCAATCTACTCCTTACCTAGCCATCATATGCCTTTTACATATAATTTGTATACAATAACTCCTTCACCGATAATCCATTTCCACACACAGCGACAACTACCCAAGTATTTCGAAAGTTTGTGTTTGTGCTTGTTTGTACTTGGATTTGGACTTGGATTTGGATTTGGATTTGTATTCGTATTTGTATTTGTATTTGAAATGACTCGCATACATATTTACCTAGGTATTTTATTAGTATCTTGGAATCTTATTCTTTTCCATTCATTCATTCATTCATTCATCCATCCATCTATCAAAGCTACCAGTCAGTACTCAGAAGGAAGGTCAATATTTATAATTCCCATACGTGGACTGGATCAAAATAAACCCTTTTGGCTCCTCATCAAGATTTCGCTTGCTAAAAGTGGCATGCAAAATAAGTGTGTAACATGATTTTTATCATCATCATCATCATCATCATCAGCCCTTTCATTTCGTATGATCTAATAAAAACATGAAAATATTATTAACACATAGACAATTCGTCCCCCAACACATGAACTTTATCCTCATCCCAACGTTCCGAAAAGAATGACTCTAATCATGAAAATTTAGGGTTTGTATCACGTGATCCAACAATGATATGTCGTGACTGTACATCCGTCCGTACGCTTGGTCATTTTCAAGGTTTATTTCATGACGATGAGAAACATAAGATTCGATCTAACGAGATTCGATATGGTGTTCTTAGGCCGATGGGGTGATTATGGCGAAACATTCAAATGATCAGCTTATACGGAGCAGGACAGGGCCAAAAAACAAAGTACAACCCATTCGCGTTTAGATACTAGTTTCCGAAAGTTTGGTTCACGGCCTACTCGGCTACGGATTACTTACCCTAGGTTTCTATCCATGTGAGTTGGTTACATTCAGATTATACTTTTAATGCGGTTGAGAATTTTCGTCTATCAGATAGTTTCTGATCAAATCATAATCAAACTTTGATTCTAAAATACTGCTCAGCCGTTTTATTCGATATTCTTTGTTTCACTCGATTTCTGTTGTGCATCCATCATTAGATCATCCATGCTCATTGTCAACTACTCTATGAACCGCCGACCCCCAACGTTCTCCGTACAGTTTCGGAGAATATATGTTTACCTACACAGCCTTGGGTGTGGGGTCCAAGGTCGTCGCCGGAAGGACAGCTGCAGTTGTCTAACATCCCCCAACTACCAACTTCTTCTATTAATACTCTATTTGCATTTGATTCGCTGGAAAATGGATGATAACATATGGCAATAATGTATTTATACCATGCTGCAGTAGCTCTACAAGATGTCGAAGCCAAGCTGTCCACAAAGATGGAAATTCCCAGATGCCTTAAATTGTTGGATAGGAAACTCTTCTGATCATGATTGGATATACATGATGAGGTCTCTTCGTAGTGAAAAGGACAAATCCCTAGAGCATCCTCTGAATCTGATATTCCACTCCACCAAGATATTTACCTATATACCCGCACTCTTGTTCTAGGACTGTAGATCTCTCTCCGGGTGTCCAGGACGTCATGATCCATCCCGGGGTATCTTTCTCTGAATCCATCATCTGAACTCTAAACAAGCTCGACTTCCTGCGCACTTATTGATATCCCTTTCTGAGATGGAGCTTTGAGGTAACCTAGAGCTAGGAAGACGATTGATTGAAAGACATTCTTCACTGCATGCGTGAAGTTAAGCTAAGATGTTGAGGCTCAAGCTTTCCTCTGCTTCACTGCATCAACCATATTATCTACCTGTACTTCAGGATTCCGAAAATTCCTCTGCTTATAGTAGTCGACATCACCGTGACCATAACCCAGCAACTCCATTCTCACTAATAGCATTCCCGACCATCTTTCTACCTTTTGCTTTTTCCTTTGCAAGCAACTCAAGTTCCAACCTCAGATATACATGTAACAAGCAAGAGAATATCACAACTCAATTTCTTTCGAGAGGGGAGACGGAAAGCGGGAACAGGCAGCACGAGATCGTCTGTGTGTATGTATACATTATCAAAAACCAACATCTCAAATCTCCACACCACATTCCATCTTTGAACCATCCACCAGCCTTAAAGGTCCCCAAATCTTTCGCAAACACCGTGGCGTTCATGCAAACCGCTTCACTCAAAACGAAACCCCTACCACCACCATGTCATTCCCTCTCTAGCAAAGACTAGCTGCAGTTTTCCATTCTTCCTCCATTCTCTCATCGTCTGCTTTCTCCCAGACTTCTTGGTCTTGTCTCACTATTCCGATTTGATTCTTAACTATGTTTCCCTATCTTATCCTATCCAGAGTTCCAAAAATAAGAACAGATGATTATCCAAAGCATCATGTACAACTCCCCCATTCCATTCCATCCCATCTACACTACAAAACCTCTCCTCCGAAGCTACCTTTATACTCCCTTATTTTCCAAACCCATTCATCCTCCCCTCCCCCCTCGACCCCCCAAAAAAACAATCACCGACTCCATCTCACAAGACCACCACAAAAGCCTCGCTCAATCCAACAACATCCACAAGACGCGAATGAGCAGCACCATCAAAACACCCATACGATCCACCTCACCCAATCAATCACGTACCTCAACCTCAACACCAACTTGAATAGTTGACTATGTTGATCTCATTACCTCTGCCTCCCATCTATACGATAGCCTGCATCTCCCCTCCCCCTTCACTGCCCCCTTCTCTCTATCTTGAATCCATCTTAAATCTGTATCTACTGAAACCCAACACTAAACTAGACTAGACTAGACTAGACTCAAAACCCAATATCCACCATCTCCCATCTTCATCTCCCACCTTTCACCACCCCCCTCAACCACATCCTAATTTTCACTCCCCATCATCATCATCATCATCATCATCATCATCATCATCATCATCATCATCATCATCATCATCATCATCATCATCATCATCATCATCATCATCAACAACAACAACAACCTCATACCCATATCCACATCTAAACCACCAACCCAACCCAATCCCAACCTTCAAACCACCCACCCACCCACCTACCTATACACAACACAACACAACACCACACCACACCACTCTCCCCCTTCCCTCCTCCCCCTCCTTCCCCACTCCCTCCCACCCCCCTCCACCTACCCCCCAACAATAAACCTTTAACCTTTAACCCGCAATTCCATCCACCCCAAACCAATCAATCCACTCTAAAAGCATCCACACCAGGTGAGGCGAGCCATCCCCCTCCCCTATCCAGAAATTTTCATCATCTGATCGATTGAATAATTGATCATGAACAACCTACACTGAAAGAAAGATTCATTCCATCAAGACGAATAAAGCAGCAAAGTAGATCAATAGACATTAGGAAGTCATTGATTTGAGTACGCTGTACTACTCTATGCATAACATCATCCAACATGTTATATGTATGATGCCACACACATCTCCCATTTCACATCTTCACATCTTCACATCATAATTGCACCGTGCTTCCCAAATCAATCATTCACACGTCTTTAAAAAACTCGCATTCTCGCAACAAAAACTTTGAATAACGCACTTTATTACTGTCATCACCCCAAAGTGTAATAAAAAACGACGGTCTTTCAACCCCCACATCCCCTCATACCATACAACCCCTCAATCCCAATTCATCCACATCCACATCCACATCCATCCCCCATCTAAGCCCAAGCTCCGGCCCAAGCTTTTTCCTTTTTTTTATCTTGATCAAATCGCCCATCGCCCGTTCAACTTGAATCTTCTTGTGATTGTTCTAATCTACCTCCATCAATAAGTAACTCCCCATCCGTGCCTCCAGCCTCTTAAATTAATTCCATGTGATTAGATTCCTATATGTGCCGAGCTCATTGTATAAGTTGAACTCATTATTTCACATCACTAAAAATAAGATAGAGAAATCTTTTTCGCTATTTCGCTCTTGAAGTTGCCAAAAAATTAAAATCTATCTTGTAAGATGAAAACCACAGGAATAATGGCTCCACGTTGTCAAAGGTGGTATTGTTGTAGGCATTTACCGGGCTGCCAGTTCGTAAAGGGTAGGAAATGAATATCGTGTGCAAAAATGCTTTTTTAAAAATTTTGGGAGTGCATGTCAAGAAAAACACGGGAAAAGACCAAGCGCCGAAAGAGAGTAATAATCCGTAATGTTTGGTAAAATGCTCTTCGATTTTCGTATGCCGAGAAAACGAGCGGACGACTTAGGATCAATTGATGATTATGTCCAAAGTACAAATGAAAGACGATGAACCTTTTTTAAGCAGTGATCGATAGTTCATCGAGGCCTATCGAACAGTGGCATCCCTTTATAAAGAAACCTATGCAACTGGGGCAGCAACTGGAGCAATTGGAGCACCTTCCATAGTGTTAACTATTCCAGCACCACCTTCTCCAGTAAGGTCACCATTGAGACCTTTTGATGGGCAGTCCCGAGCGATATGTCCTTCGGTTCCGCAAGTGTAACAAGTCTTTCCAGCCTTGTTAACACCACCGTTAGGGCTAGTGCATTCACGGGAACTGTGTCCAGTTCTTCCGCATGCATAGCACTTCATGGCTTGTGCCTGGCAATCACGAGCAAAGTGATTTGGGCCACCACACTATTAGGAGTTAGCATGATCTAACCGAGACGCAATGGCCGAAGTGTTGCCGAAGTAACATGCTACAGAAGATTCGGAAAATGTGACAACTATGAGGAAGATTATTCACCTTGTAGCAAGTAGCTGGACGAGGTCCACCAGCGAATCCACCGCGAGGGGCAAATCCACCACCAAATCCCCCACGAGGAGCACCAAGTCCACGGGGAGCACCTGGCAATCCACCAGCTGGGTTTGGGCAGGCTCTAGCCAAATGGCCAGGCATACCGCAGTTGTAGCATCGACCGGTAGTTCCAGCTCCGCTAATGCGTAAAGTTGGGCAGTCGGCTTGGACGTGTCCTAAACCTTGGCAGTGGTAGCACTGCTTGGCCTCGGTAGTTCTTGGCAATGGGCAACCATTCGATTCGTGTCCTACAGCCAATTAGTAACACAATAGGCCTTGCTGTACTTTCGAAATCTTACCAGGTTGCTTGCCTGGTCACAAAAGTATTAGCTTAAATCGTCATTGAGGGTGCTCAAGAATGTACTCACAATTGTAGCAAAGGCGTTCGGCAGAAGCGCAAACTTCAGCATAGTGACCAACGTTTCCGCACCTAAAAGATACCATTGTTAGTGTTACCCTTTGAAACGGGAATTTCGTTTAACGAGAAAGCGTCGAGTTGAGTTCCACGAGATGCCGCCTTGCAGAAAAAGGTCCAAGGCTCAACATCTCATAACAGCCAAAAAAAAAAAAAAAAAAAAAAAAAAAACTTACTTGTAGCAAGCACGACGAGATAATGAAGACATGGCTACTAGTTTATGTGTCTGTTGTGTTCCATCATCAGCACGGCAAATAACAAATGCGCCATCTTCCGTTGCCCATTCTTTAACAATCTTCTTGCATCGATGCGGTGGCTCATCTGCTCGACCCGATCTTAACCATTGCTCAACTGTTGTGGCCGACATATTGGTGACTTTTGCAGAAAGAATATTTATCGATGAGGTAAGTCGGTCTTGAAACAACCAGCTTCTGAACGTTGCAGTTGCATGACCAGCATCCGTCAGGCTGCAGGGTGCATAATTTTTGTACAACCTTGAGGCATAGATTGATATCGTGATACTTCGTCGATACTCCTTTAATGAATCCGTTTGCTCATATGGTAAGGATTGTTGTTGTACGTGATATTGAGGATGAAGAGATCGGATGTTCGATAGGTTTGGATATGATCAAGCAGATGTGCCACCTCCTTCTTTCAGTTTGTTCAAACCTCAAGATATTATTATACACCAAGGAAACGTGGGGATCGCAAAGAAGATGCAGCCGGTGTGGACTTATGCTGCAGTGTTTCGTTTTCCCTTCCCTTCCCGTTTCCTTTCCCATTCCCATTCCCATTCCCATACCCATTCCGGATTTATCAATCCAATCGAGCAAAACAAAGCATAGAAGTAAACAAAAATAGATCAACTCACAACTTAACTTCGTTTTCTTTCCTTGAAATTTCCTTACTTTTAAAAGTATTCAACCTTTTCCTTCAACAACAGCTACGACTTCCGTCTTCCTTCTTCCTCCCGTGGTACAAACGTTTCGCAAACGAGACTGCAGAATTGTGTGTGATGTGTTTTGTGGAGGGATTCGGAAAGGCAAAACTCTCCAAGAGATGTCCCTTTGTAACTTGAAAACTCTAGCTTGCAAAGATCCGAATCCTAAATTAGTCTAGCATAGATTAGGTTTAGCTTGAGCTAATTAGTACTTGGATAGTCTAGCTTAAACGCCCAATTTGACGGGATTTTTATGTAAGCCAGAGGAGGCGGAGGCAGTCGAATTGAGTAGGTTAATTAAGTAATGAGGGTAACCTTAAAGGTGGGATCAAGACGAAAGAGGTGGAATTTTTAATTTTTAAAGTTCTTAGTTGGTTGATGGTTGACGGTTGATGGTTGATGGTTGATGGTTGATGGTTGATGGTTGGCGGTTGGCGGTTGATGGGTTGATGGTTAATGATGGGCGGTTTTGGCGCCATGGGCAGTATGGGAAATTGGTATACTGTACGGATTAGAGGGAGGAGGTTGTAGTCTTGGAGATGCAGTCCTCCGTATATATTGGAAATGGTCTGATACGCTCAATTCAATTGGAATGGGCCATAGTATATATTGAATGATATTTTGGAATTTTTTATTTTTCATTTTTTATTTTTCATTCTTTTATCTTGATTTTATTAATTTTTTCATATAAAAAGCTCAGTAGTGTATATGTGCTCAACGGGACGGGTGGTTGCGGTACGGTTACGGTACGAGATCTAATCGTACATTCTAGAAACGCTTTTCAGATACCGAGATAGGTATATAATTAAAGGTATTGTTTTATTACTTTCTACTTAGATACTAAATATTAATTCAATAAACGATTAATTAAGGTGTTTTATATATTCATTAGTTATATTTTTATTTAGGTATATAATTAAAGGTATTATTTTATTACTTTCTATCTAGATATTGAATATTAATTTAATAAACGATTAACTAGGGTATGTATTTTATATATCTATTAATTATACTTTTATTTGATATATAGTTAAAGGTATTACTTTACTACTTTTTATATAACCTTTTAATTCTAATTCTAATTCTAATTCTAATTCTAAGGTTAGAAATTATATTAATTTGAAAGGTAATTAATTAGTTTATATAATTCCCTACTACTTATATATATATATATATATAAGTGTACTCCGTATAATAAATATGTTGTTTATTAACCTCGGGAAGCTATTATAGTAACAAGAGTACCTGTTTACTATAGAAGAAGAACTCATACCTATCTGCCTCCCTATACCTACCTAGTATTTACACAAAGAAATCAAAGAAACCCACCAATCATCCCATTCATTCATTCTATCCCTAAATATCACATCACACCAATCCAATTTCGAATCCCTCCCCAAAAAATGAATTAATTTCCAAACAAACACCCAACCTACCCATCCTTTCCATCTCCCCTCCAAGTTCCAAACCACAACATCCTAGTTCCTCATCTCACAACGTAGTAGCAGTAGCAGTAGCAGTAGCAATATCAGTAGCAACAGCTCTACGGAATAATAATAAGTAAAATCCCCTTTGCCGCCCTTTCCCATCCCATCCCAACCCAAACCCATCCACCCCCCATCGAGCCCGAAAGCGACACAGTCCACACGCCTCCAGCCAGCGACCAGCCTAGCTACAAGACTCCATCCATCCCCAGTACCCCCGTAGACCTAGTACCTCTCTCCCTCCCTTATTATAGTACATCCATCCCTCACCAACGCAAGGGAAACCAACCACACCACAAAGACAACCACTTCCACCCAACCCATTCGCTTCCCGCCAATAATAATAACAACAACAACAACCTGTAGCCACCTCCCTAGGTAATCAACTAAACGGTACGATCTGTCAGTCCATGAACGGTACCAGAACCCGGCGCCTAATCTAAATCCCACAAATATCCTATATACCTAGGTATCTTCAATATCTCTCTCTGCTCGTTTCATCCCCATCTGCGTTCAGCGATCGTATTCTATTCCTCGAGTACTAGGTACGTATATCATAAACCATAGATCATAGATCAAATGCAAAAATCCAATACCACCATCCATTTCCCCTCATCAACAGCATCGCATCACATAACAATTTACAACATCACATTACCCGGATTCCACAGCTCTGGAAGAACCGTTTCGTACGTACAGTACATACGTACGTACCTTGCTTATGCGTAAGATTTTCGCAGAGGAGTCTGGCCAGCTCGCCAATCAATGCAAGCTATGTCATGATCGGCTCGTGTGCTTTCAATACGAGTATATTTCATCTTTTGTACGCACATTTCCCTCGGCTCACCTTGGTTCAGAGACCTCAACTATCTGTCTATCTAATTGATCCCCTTGCTAGTACCCTGAAACTTTCATGCTGGATCCAAGCCAAGCCAAGGTCTAGCGCAACGTTTCCCATCAGTTTACCTCCTCAGATACTGTAATACTATACATCTATACATAAAACCCTCCATATTTTATATCTTAATATGTTCTCCAGATAGATACATACACCCATGGCCAGCTCAAAAGCCATAAGCTAGCATTCAAAAAGAAACTCCAAAGCACTATGCTAAACGCTATCAATATTCCATAGGTATCTATGCATTCAAACGCCTCAAAGATCAATGACTCCATGTCCCAAGTCCATCGTTGTAGAGTTTTATTCTCCCAGCACTATCTAGAGAATCGGAATGAGGTCCATCAAGGCCCCATTCTCGTGATGATGATTGTTTCCAAGTCTAACCAGAGCAGATGTATCACTGATTAGATGTACGAAGCCACTCAGATCTATCGGCTGGATGCCGATGTAATACATCTTCTGCAGGAACAGTTGAACGGGGTGCTGCCTCGATTACGTAGTCAATACCATCATCAGAAATATATGATGGAGGTCGATTAGCTGTCGTAGGTCTTTCGGATACTCTAGAAATTGAACGATTTAGTGCTGCTTCATTTCGTTGCCAGAAAATCCTATTTGGATCGACCCTCTACTTCAATTGTTAGATAATCATTCCAAGCCTCGACTGCAGACTGGAGTAACTTACCACCGACTCCCTCCATAATCCATAAGCTGGTGGTGGAAGTTTTGTGGCTTGGCTTTCAATACCTGCCGCTTCCTCATCTCTTGCGAGCGCTACTTGTATAGGCACTGAGGTTTCTGCATAACCTCCAGGTCCAACCATTGATGGAAGACGGCGCGGATTTGGTTCTCCTTCTGTTGGTGGGTTTATGATCATCATACAAAGGCGAATTAGGGAATGACAAAAGAAGATGGTGATTATCAGGATGATCAAGATTAGGAGAACATGAAACTCTTGAGTCTGGTCCTTATTTGATAATGCCAATGCAAGATATATCGTAAGCACGAGAACGAGGAACTAAAAATTCAATTAGAGATTGTGCCTAAGATAGACGTAGAAAGAATGTAGCACATACCAGCCCAGATATCAAGGAATGCACTATCTTTTGACGTATTCTTTTATTCCGAATCCTTGGCACACACGTTCCTCTACTTTCATCTGCCCCCCTCGGAGTCCCTCTTCTCCTCCTTCCTCTATTTGCCAAGTCAGCTAAATGCTGCTCAGCAGGATCTACACTAAGAAACCTGCGTTCCGACCGTCTCTGTACTTGAGGTGGAATCGTTGAGATTGGAGAAGAAACCGTAGGAGGTTGTGTCGATTGCGAGCGCCGATTAGGACGAGTGACAACAGGCGGCAGTAGGGTTTCTTGATGTCGAGGTAATATTGGCTCAGCAGCGGCAGAGTTTCGGCGCGTCGAACTTTGACTTATCGTTAGACCTGGGATATGGATTCGAGTTGATGGGAGATTGCCAAGTCCGACCAAACGTGGAGCTTTAGGACTTCCTGGGGAAGGGCTCCTGGCCCCAACGCTTGATCGCCCAGAAAACAACGAATGTAATCCTCCTCGAATATCTTCCAACCTCGATTGACGCCTTGCTGACTCGGCCGATGGCATATGCCTCTGTCCATCCTCATTCTGTTGTGAAGGCATCGTGCTTCAATGTTTCGAATTATGTCTAAGAAATTGAGTAGAAGCGAAATTCCTCGATGACGGGAACGATATGTTCCCCAGAAAGGATCGGTTTCCTTTTATTTGCGCAACCCGCGATGCATCCACGAAATTTTGTTTTCAAAGCCGAGAGGCGAGGCCCTGTCAACACGACCTTGTATTGATATAACGCAAAGACATTAGGTCGAATAGAAGGTCGAGTTATCGTAGTGTTTAAGCCTTAGACACCTGTCGTCAGATGCCCGAATCGAAAGGCCAGCAATCGTTCACAAATCAGTATTCACCAGTTGACAAGATATGCAGAAAGCAGGAAGAATTCGGAGAGAATATGGGGAAACTCTGATGTCAAGTAACAACCCCAGATGCACAAAACAAAGCGCAGACCAAGAGATGACCAAGAGAGTAATGAGTGAGAGAAGAATACGAAACGTTTGAGAGATAACCCATTCGCTCCACGAATTGAGTCTCAAAGTTCAAAAATTGCTCCGAAATTGACCACTCAAAAGGGAAGTAAGGGTATGGATGAAGAAGAATACGGAGAACACAGCTCACGGACTACAAACTCAAATACAAATATGCAAGTATAGACAAAATGCAAAAAGACAGGATAGGAGAAAAAGCTTGGGCTGATGATGGCGATGATGATGATGATGATGATGATGGTGATGATGATGATGATGATGATGATGATGATGATGATGATGCTGATGCTGATGCTGATACTTATTATGTTGATGGATAAATGAGTGGATTGAACTGAATATTCTGTCCAAGGTCATTCTACTTTCGCAGAAAAAAGAATGAAAAACCAAGAAGAGAACTTGGTCAATGATCTCTCATGTCTCATCTCATAACAGACGACCATGGGTACTAGGTAGATTGGTAGTAGTTGAAATTTGAAATTGGAAGTACAGTCAGTATTCGATTTGATACGATACAACACCTACAACACATTACCATATCAGAAAAAAACTTGCGACGATATCAAGAGTGGCCCTGCATATCAAACTGTTTGATATCTTTGAATTGTGAATTCTGTTTCAAGGATAGAGCTCGTAGAATTAAATTCATTTGTTCTCAATTGACCCAAACGAAGATTGATCTGGGACAAATTTAGTTGGAGATGAAGCCCTTTCAATTTTAAGTCTGTTTCAAATGAGGGTTGCGATCCACCAATTAAATTTCTAAAATTCTTTTATATATTTATATCAAGGGGGCTTGAAGAAGAACTCGTCTAATTGATTAATAACCGCGCTGGTGCATGACGGGGGGAAGATGGTTTCCGAAAGAGTGTACGGAGTATGAAAGATAAGAAGAGATTTAAGGAGAAAAGCGAATTCTTACTGTAGTGCAGGTAGGCAGTAGGTAGGTAGCAGGTAGAGGTAGGTTAATAGATTATTTTGTAAGAGAATTCAGAGCAGAAAGTCTAGCTGGAGGTCTATAATCTCGGCAAAGAAGGATAGTCATTTGGACTACCTCCAGTTACCTATGTTATGTACGGAGTACCACCTAGTCGTTACTATATACTTCACAAAGGCATTAATTTGATCTATAGAATGAATTTGACATGCTAGTCAATCAGTCCTATGTAGGTACTAGATACTTAGGTAGTTTGAACATTGATGTAATTGATGTAATTGATGTAATTGATGTAATTGATGTAAATAATACATCTTTAAATCTTAATCTGTAAATCTCCTTCAGAAAACATTCAGCCCAACAAGCCCCATTATGTATTTCTTATTTTGCAGATCTAGTTATCGTGGCTATTGTGATCAGGACCTAGGTAATAAATTGCGTGGCTGGAACCAAATATGGTAATTTGGTATGATTTGGTTTGGTGGAGGGGTAAAATGATAAACAAAACGTATGAATAGGTACCTAGGTCTCTTTCCATACATTCATTCATTCATTTATTATGCCGTGCTCGTGTGTTCAGGTCTTGCAAGTTTTTCCCTCATCAATTGCACCATTGACGTTGATTTAAAACATCTGTAAGGCCTATCTTATCCTGTTCGCATTCCCATTCCCATTCCCATTCCCATTCCCATTCCCATTCCCATTCCCATTTTCATCACCCCCCCCCCTCACCATCCGAATAACATGCAGAAGATTTTCGCAAGCTTCCTGGTTCCTGTTTCATGAACTCCCGAAGTTTGTGTAGGACTGTTTTGTTTGGGTATCATTTTATTGACTTTGACCTCCTCATTCTGTGTATCGTCTCACTTCAATTCCCCCAAGAGTAATGTACGATCCGAAGAAGCGGTAAGGACTAAAAGTTCGTTAGTAACACAAGGTATAGAATAGGAGAGAGAAATATTACTTATAGGATCTTTGCCAGGCGATAATTCGGCGCAGTTCACCGTTCCTTTGTGCCCAGGTAGCTTGTATAAGATTTTACCGCTCTCATTATTCCAGACTACAGCAGTGCCATCTCCGGCACCAGCAGCAATTTTCTTTCCAGTCGAATCCCAACTTGCCCTAATCAAATTCTTCTCCATTCCTGAAGGCGCGCCATCAAATGTTCGAAGATGTCGTTCAGTTGGCGCAAATGGTCGTATATCCCATGTTCGAACTGTCGAATCCATGGAATTTGACAAAAGTGTTTGGGAATCCGGCGAAATACGAAGTGATGTAATAGTATCTTGATGGCCAAGCATGGAATATACCACTGCCTTTCTCCTCATATCCCACACTTTGATATCATTGTCGATTCCACCAGAATACAATTCGTTTCCAGCTTCTGCCAATGCCACAGCTGTAACAGGAAATTCGGTAGGGATAAAATCGACCGCAGCTTTTGTCCTCGGGTCCCAAATGCCTATATATCCATCGTCTGATCCGCTTATGAGAAGTTCCTCTCCTCTCTTGCTGATATCCATGCAATTGATTACTTCCTCATGTCCTACATGTCTCCGTATCCTCGTACCAGTCTCTAGATCCCAACTAGCTAGATGCATATCTGCGGATGCTGAGAATAAGGCCCTTGAGTCGCGTGACCATTGTAAATCCAATACTGCGCCTTTATGTCCTGTTAAAGTTCCATAGTTTTCACAATCTCCATATGTTCTCCATAAATCTATAAATATTTAGCATGAATTGAACTACAGAAGAAGATATATTGCTCACTGATTGATCTATCCATTGACCCCGAAGCAATATAGTTTCCATTCGGGTCAAATTTGGCAGCGAATACCTCTCCTGAATGCCCTTCCAGTTGCATCACTGGAGCCTGTAAACCACTTGTCCGTGCCTATTTCATTGAAGTCAGCGAGGCGCCTTCTAAATACCAAGCCATTTCATGAGCATTGATTTGTACATACTGCTTGTATGAGTGCGCCATTGCCTGTGGAGCCATTTGTGGTAGCTAAAGCAGTACTGTCGTTTCCTATATTCTGCCTTTTCACAACCATCTGAGAGGATCCAAAAGAGCTGGAAGCTGGGCGCTTTCCTGAAGACATGATGATAGCTCCTGCGGTCAAGCTACGCGTAAATTTTTGTGAATTATGTACGGATGTTCGAAGCTGCGCGCTGTTGGGAGCAGAACGCAATATGAATTTATGAAAGTACGCTAAGGTGCGGCCGCCTAGCGCCGGCTTGTGCCTGGACCAGCGCGAGCTTCAATGAGAGATATCAAGCATGAACAGCCTCGGGACATGAAATGATATCACAACCTGAATTCAACAGAAGTCGAATAAATACGAGACAGAAATATGGCTTCAAACAAAGCCGCGAGAATGGGCGAGGAGTAAGTTACCTTTTGTCAGTTATTAAGTCAACATATACTAATGCGCAACTCAGGGTCTGGAAGTAAGTACACCCACCAAAAACACAAGAAACAATTTGCCATATTTCATGATGGCTAATCAGCATTCAGAAGTCGTGTAGATAAAGTCAACGCCGAGCTCGTCACCCTGACCTACGGAACTATCGTCGCACAGCTTTGCAAAGATTATGAAAGCGATTATGTGGAAGTCAATAAACAGCTTGATAAAATGGGTTACAATATTGGGCTACGGTTAATTGAGGACTACCTTGCCAAGTCAAACACGATGAGACGCTGTTCGAACTTTAGGGAGACTGCGGAGATGATTGCTAAAGTACGGCTCAGATGGTCCTTGTGCAGGCAATAATGCTGACAGAAGACGATAGGTTGGCTTTAAGATATTCTTGAACATTACACCGACAGTATCGAATTGGACGAGTGATAACAAACAGTTCTCCCTGATATTTGAGGAGAACCCCTTTGCCGACTTTGTAGAATTGCCAGATGATGGAAGAGCACAAGATGAGTTATGGTATTCGAACATCTTTTGTGGAATTTTAAGGGGCGCCCTCGAGATGGTTCAAATGCAAGTCGAGGCTCATTTCATTAGTGATATTCTCAGAGGTCATGACTCAACCGAGATGAGAATCACTTTGGTCAGATACATTGACGATGAGATGCCAATGGATGATGATTAGGAATGGAGTTGTATCAAGCGAGTGTGTCTACTTCTGGCGTTTCGGGTTTGGGGGGATATCATTGCGAGGATTTGCAAGACATGGGATCTTTATGGCTCAAGGTAGAGTATAAAATCTTTGTTTTAATGTCAAGAAATATGAATGATGTTGAGACTGTGCACACCTGGTTAGCCTGGTAGAAGTATCTACATTGATGGCTTGGTGAAATATTAGTATCTTGGGACGGTCATTGGTCATCATATATTTTTAGACTACCCAGAAAATTTAAAATCTCCGACGTTTGGAGGCTTGACACCCCATAGCTTCATGCGAAATATTGGCATAAAGATTGTTGAATTACCGTCTTGTCTTGTAAGGGGATCGCTTGTATGGCCGAAGAAATGCCTTCAACTTTGGAATGAGGATCAAAAGATGCCGCGGGATGCAACAAGCAGAAAGGAGGAGCCTTTTCTTTGCTCAAAGTGGGGTTCGTTTTGATCCCCGGTGAGCTTCAACTTTGCTTGTAATACTCGGTGAGCTTGTAAGCTTCAATACCCGTCATAGCGTGCGGTGTTTCTGAGGGTCGACCGTTCTTAAGAGTGAAGGTGTGATCGTCATATTCTGCATAGGTAAATCAACCATAGCAAGCTCATTCTTATCTCAGCCCTACAAGGTTACAGCAGACTCAAGCTCACGGTTCTCATGATCTACAATATACTTTACCGTTTCTACTAACCAGTAAAGACTGCTATCATGAGTGCTTGCAGAAAAAAAGCAAAGCCTGAGACTCTTCAATAAGCATGATGGCAGTGCAATTATTCGAGAAGCACTTGATCGAGAAAGTCAGTAGAGATGCCATGATTTGTATATCCCTCGACTGAAGAGAAGCTGCAGTTCTTTAGGTTGTAGAGAGGAGAAATGAAGTTGGTGGGATGGAGCAGAAGATTATGAATATGGGTAGAGTGTCTATGGTAGAAAATCTGAATCATGGCTGCAATTCGGTTTCCAAAATGCCCCACCTAGTAAGAAGGAAAGACAGAGAATGCGATTGATAGGAAAGTTTGACAGAAAGGCCAAGATTCGTCCCCCTATCGGCTCACAAAAGCTGCTGTCGACAGGGGATGAGTTTTTGGTGAAAAGTGCAGAGAAATGAATCTTGCGATACGGCTGTCATGGCGTGCAAGTAAAAGGTGGGGGATTAAGAGGGCGATCTTTCTGGGGAAAACAGATGGGGCTCAAAAGCAATACTCGATCTGTGGATGATATTGGGGAGGTTGTAATAGCAGACTGGAAACATTTTGAGTCCAGGAGAAATTCGATGGCCTATGTCTGGAGATTTCGACGATTATATGGGTTCTGAATCTTCACGTTCTCTCAGAGAAATGCAGACTACCGGTCTTCAAACTTTCATGATCCGCACAGCTAAATTCTTTGAAGTCAGGTGGACGGAAATCACTCGTCTTCTGATTGTCTAGCTAGGCCACCACACATCGCCGCACCTAAATCAGAGAGATTATCGCTTGCCACGGAATAATATTACGAGATGTATATGAATACCGGTGGAAATAAATAAAGCTTGGCGGCTCTGGAGAATTGTGTACCGAGCTTGAATGATAGGTTACTAGGTCTCAAACTAGATGTACCTAGTTTCAACGCTGCAATGACTACCTAGGAGTTATTTCGTATTACCAATCGCTCTCGACTTGCAGGGCAGAGTTAGATGGTATGATTATGCAAGATCTAGAAGGGCGAAAGTTGAGAGAAGGTTATTTGAGAAACTAGAGTTAAGTCAGTGTCTTATTAATCACGCGAAATCTTTCACATTCAGGAAAGGGGGGCGTTTGACGTCAGAAATGACTTCATCGTCCACGATGTTTACTTGGGCATTCCGAATGAAATCAGTTCGTAACTGGATGAATGAGCTTAGTAGCGGCAACTCAAGGGTAACAAAGATGTACAACAGGGAGACTTAGAATTCGTCACCACCACACCCTAAGTTTCCGATACTCGTTGCAATGAAGTCTCAAGGAAAGCAACTCATGATGCATGATTGATCGGAGACTTAGATAGAACAGAGACCAAATACTGTGGCTGAAGGGGCTGGGATGGTGGAACCTCAAGGGCTAGTTCAGTATAAGAACAATCTAGACTGACGTCTTGAAAAACTAGAACGAAGCGAAGTATTTACCGAGAGGCCAAGTGAAATGGAAAGGGGTTTCGAAAAGCTAAAGGGTGAATGGTGGCGATGCTGTAGCGCTGGGCAGCACAGATACTGCTGTGTCGTGCCAACTCTCCCAAAAATAGAGGGACATGCAATGTGCAAGGTTCAGTCTCTACCACGGGCGGTAGTCGTTGGACCATATCGGTTAAGAATTTCCGGGGTATCAAATATTGCAATCTACCAAGCCATTATCTCAGACAATGTAATGTACAAAATCTATCACCATCGATGCAGGTATTAGCCATTTTGATTTGGTATGGAGATGGCTTAAACTTTTTGAGATCTCTCAATAATGACAGTGTTTCCATCAGTAGCAGCAAGATTTGAAGCCATATCGTGATTGAACATCCATATAAATCATGCTCTCTCCCTCACTAACACGATTTCAGATGAATTGAACGATTTCTAGACGAGGCCTTTGAACAAGGCTTTTTGCTACCTTTCAGAATGACGATGCATAGAAATATTTATATGAAAGGGCAGTAGAAGACAGATGTGAAGACATCACCATGACTGTCTAAAAGACTATTCGAAAGAGTCAACTTCGATAGAAGCGCATGTTCTTAGAGACAGATCTTCCGCTCCCTCGGGGTTCTAATACGACACCTTTGACAGACGAAATGGTCGGGAGCTATAATCCTTACCACCACCTATTTTACAAGCGGAGCGTAGAGAAGAAGGTGATTTAATAAGCTCCTGACGTGCAAACACCGTGAATCTATCCTTCTTAGGCGATGCAATGGTATCGGAGATGATATCGCAGTAAATGCAAATGAAATAACCAGAACGTATAGCAAGTAAACCCCCTTGTGGGAGCATGGCTTCCTCGCAACAATAACGTCATTTTAACTCGATTCTCCGCCAATCACGTGTATGCAGCTCCCAGCTTACTAATTATCATCATTGCCAAAAACTCATCACAATAATATTGAAGATTGTTCAAGCTTCCCATCAGCTCTGCATCGACCCGAATATTACAACGATCCTTCATCGCACAGAAAGAATAAGAAAATTTACTTCCCTTCTCCGGTCTAGCAAATTTATAGTCTTCTCACAAAAATGGCACCCAAACAGCGTATAGTTGTTGAGCGCTCCGCCCGCCGCGCACCACAACCAAAAGGATATTTCGCAAGCACATATACTGCCTTGACTGCACCTGAGAATGCCAGTGTGGTGAGAAGTATTGGAGTTTTTGGTCTTGCTGTGGCTTTCTTCTCCAGCAGTTGGAGCGATTATCTTTTGCCTCCGTAAGTTTTTCCCTTTATGCTCTTGAGACTTGAAAATAGAGCTAACTGGGTTATATCCAGTTTGTAAAGAGCGATTTGTGGTTGCAGATGGTATGCTGATACCGGGAAAACTGGCCATGAGGAACGCAGGACTTTGAAGGAATACCTCTAATGACGACGGAAGTGTACAATGTATTGGATCGCAGACGGATCCACGGCATGGGAAGGAGTGTATGATAGAATGATGGGCAGATACGAAAACAATGGCATACCATACAGTGGGAATGATCGAGGGCTCTGAATGTGTATACATTGGGATGGAAAATGAGGCGTTGATGCTTTTGATGAATGGATCTCTACTTCCTACACACACCTAAACCCTGACGGCTGCGGTATTATTTTGTGATTGGAAGCTTTTTTGTGATGCTTTGCTTATGGTTGTTATCTAATGGCGAGTCTTACGGATTGGGGGGTAGAGTGCTGCAAGTCTATTTTACTGGTCAACACATCTTTTGTCAAGGGCAGGGCTAGAGGAGACCAAACTTCCATGTAGTATGCAGTGCTAAAAGGTTGAAGGTGACTGAGAGCAAGTGTTCTTTTGACCCTATGGAAACTAATTGGAGAATGCTTGGCCAGTCATAATTGCTTCCCACGCTTTTTCTGCGTATTCTTTTGTACGGTATTTTTCTGTTAGGGATGCATTTAGATGACATATCCTCTGCGTCGAGACCCATAAACTGGAAACGGCCGTACAAATGCCAACTGCTTATTTTTGCGTTCTGTTTTTGCTTCCTTTGGTTGAAGCGCTGCTCTCAATTTTACTTTCTCACGATACCTTTCCACAATTTGGCGAAGGGTTAGAGACTTTTGGAGACTCGGCATTCATAATACATTTCTTGCTACATAAAATATCAAATTACTCATTTGATAAAAACTTGATAAAGCCGTTCTTGCTCTGGTCCTGTGCAAGTATGCCGTCTCTCATGACAACTCCGACAATAATTCGAAGCTCAGACTCCTGTCTTTGGCGACTTAAGCCGAGGATTTGTTTCAACCATGTGCTTCTGGCCCCACTCTTCGAATGGTTCCCATGAAATACATTGACGTCTTGAATTGGTCTTCGTAGTAGGCTTCACTTGATGCGGCTTGTCCCAATGGAAGGTATACATGCTCACATCTCCGCCGCACATGATAGACAGTCGTAGTGTTTCGATACAATGATCTGTAGCATTCAAGAGTCAGAGGCCGTGCTAATAGAACATGCAAGGTTTTGCGTACCAAGGTGTTCTTCCAAATACTCTACTTCTTGGGAGGTAAGGTTATGGTAGTAAGACTCCTTGTATAAGTACAGTCTAAGTTGTCTCTGCGCCGGATCAGTCTGGGCTGCAATTTGCATCGCTGAAAGAACACTGACCAAGCAATGAAGATCATGGTAAACGCTAGTTGAGGCAAGGTATCCTCCGTCTATGAGCTCTGCAGCGTCGTGTATATCCTCTCCTGCGGTGACCATTTCCTCATACGTAGCCCTGAATAATGTTGCTATTTTACATTCAGTTATTAAAAGCTCATTAATTTGCAGGTCGACATCTTACGCTTAACAAATTGATCCCAGGCGTGGTTGTTCTCTGGTGAAGGAGGACCCGAGAGCAAGGCGTGCGTGCCGTGGCCTACGAAATGACTGTTTTTCGTCTCGTATTTGATTACCGACAAGGCTGGAGCTGCGAGAGAGTCAGGACTTGGTTTTAATCTTTGTCGAGAATGTGATGTAGGTCGTGGCTTGTTGACATACAAAATGACCTATCGCCAGGTTTCAGGCATTTTCTGTTGTTGACCAATATCCAGCAAGTCAGGATCAGGGCAGCATGAACCGTCACTAGATATGCAAATAGGTGTGGCTTAATCTGGTGCCATTTTCTAATGTTATTTACCGGAATATGCGTTCTGTCGACATCTATGGTGTTAACTGAATGTAGCTGGCGTTCAAGTTTTACTTCAGGTAGCGTAAGAAGGTTGCTTCGGTCTGTGAAGCTATCGTCGTCTTCATCCATGTTTGTGGTATTCATGGAACAGAAGTTCAGCCGTGGAAGAATTGTGGGCGATGAAAAACTCCCGGAATTTCAAAAGGACCTTGAACATGCTGCTGTCCACACCTCAGGAAAGTGCACACCCCCTTCTTCAGTGAAGAATATGCGAGACCAGAACAACACCAAATACTATGCATTGCATGATGCAATATGTTTATTGTGCAGTGTCATGAGAAACTACCGATCCCAGTATATGGCGCTCGAGATTAATTTGATTCTACTAGGGGTGGTTATAACATTGCTGCCAGCCTTCCTACGGATGGCTTATAAGGATCGCTCGAACCCCCAAAACATATCAATCTCCATCCCATCAACCATCCTCTTATCTCTATTCTATAAGACTCAAAAACCCCACCACTTGAAAAAGCGCATAGTGTTACACAGTATCCCTAACACCACCTCCTGAATTCCAAGCATTACTCCTATTATGGATTTCGTACGCGTCGCTCTTGTCGTTGCAGTCTCCTTCTTGGGGTTCGCAATGGCTGCTCCATTCGATCAAGGTATGTCAAATATCAAGGTCAACTCTATTTATTGCTCGCAAAATTCTGATGTACCAGGGAAAAAGCTCCCAGCAAACCAAAGGCAGATGGTGTGGAGACAGTGGAGGCCTTCTAAAGCTTGGCGTTCTGGTTCCGTTGCGATCCGGCAAAGATTGACTTGATGGGACAGTTTTTATTGAGTGCGAGAGTCCCTATGGGGGGTACCCCTTTTGGCATTCAACATGTCGTTTAAGCAGTTCTTTATGGATAGGGTTAATTGTTATCATTGGTACCAATGTGAAGAACATTTTTGAGCGGCGTAAACCATGACCCATCCAATTGTGACAAGTTTCATAAACTGAAAACTCAAAGTGAACCCTTCCGCCTAGGGTGAGAGTGCCCGATATGCACAATATTATAATGTCATATATTTCACCATGCTTCAAACTCCAAGAGCAAGAATAAGCTTCGCGCCAACCTATGTAGTATCTAAGTAGGTGTGCTCATCTCTGGTGAAATAACTAAGCCTCGTTCGCATAAAGTGATGCCAATTATGGCAAACTGTGATGAATTTCAAGATGCTCCTCACATACCAGATTTCTACAATGTGACCTTTCTTGTTATGGAGTATGTGTTGCGTGTGTATGCGTTACTATAAAATCGCTCACTTGGGTCAAGGCAATATGGTGTTCCTGGCGAAAACTAACTGTACTTCAACTCTCAAATATATCGTATGATAATGTGACAAGGGATGCATGCACACTTATTCGTGAAATAAAATCTGCTGCAATCTCTTCATGGTAGCAGGCACAAATGTAGGAAGCAAAAAAGGCTTAATCTACATGGGGATATCAAGGGTGTGTGAGAGGTAGGCTGATTGTTAAAGTAAAGATCGACGGGATGTTACCTTTGCTCGCTTCCGGGCTGCAAGAGTGTTCTTTGTGATGCTCAAGGAGTAAGATTGGTGAACGAAAATACACTCTAGATACAACAAACTTGCACATTCCAAAAATACTATCCTTCTAGAAGTTAATATCAAATCGACTATTAAATATATTGAGCTGTGAGCTGGGAGCTGCAGTCACAATCTCTCAATCTATTATAGGACACAATCTTGGGTACATTTATCGAAATTAATGGATCTTATTGAAAGCTATATGTTCTCAATAGGTTCTCGATTTGAGAGGGTCGTTTGATGTATTGACATTGCCCGTTAGGTTTTCATTAAGTCCTACTGAGCCAGGACGCTATGATTAGCCTGCCATAACATCATTGAACTCGATTGAAACTACTATGCCTATATTCCATAAGAGCTTGGGGCGATCTACGAGCAAAGCTTCGGAGAGTGGTTTCGATCTGGCTGCCGGGGAAGGGTCACCCGTGGGTTTTCTAGGCAGAGCTTGCGACATCATGCATGCCACAGTGAAGGATTCAGACCGTCGCAATCGCAACACTTTCCAGATCAGATAATTTCTCTAGTATTTCGCAACTATTGCTATAGGGCAGCGGCTAAGTAAGTTTCAGCCAGCATGGCCGGCTCGGATAACCCGGCATCCGCTAAAGGAATACATTACTTGAGTGAGAAACGCCACAAGGGAGGTTCTCCATCATGGACCCAACGCTATGGTTCACCTACCTTCATACGCTGTATTGTAGATTCCACTGATTTTCCTGATGACAAGATGCTGGTTGATTTTATCTATCTTCTCGGTATCTATCTCATCTCTGTATCCTTTAAGAATGCGATTGCTTCTGCAATGTTAAGTTGTCTTGAAAGTGCCCTCCAGCGGCAGAATTCAAACTCGAAAAATGGATACTTCTTCTAAACCTGTCGGGCACTATTACGAGCTTGCTGGATTCAATCTTGCTGCTGCCATCATCTTGCCATTGGTTGACTTTATTATTGTTGGCGGTAGATTGTATGTCCGGAAGAAACAGAACCTACCGTTGGGCGTCGATGATTGGCTTACGATACCAGCACTTATGAGTGGGTATTGTACTCCAAGTACAATTCGAGGACGTGTGTTGATTTGAATGATCATAGATATTAGTAATAGCCGCTGGTATAGACATGATAATAGGTACACAATGCATCCAGAGTCTTGTCAAATAGGAACGCTAACTTAAATTAAGGGATCGCCAAACACGGACTGGGTTATGCAACTCCCGTCAGTAGTTCTCTGGCTTCAAGGTCCAATCTTTCAGAGCTCAATACAGCCATTATAGTTTCTTCACAGGTATGCTAATGCATCCTCAACAATGTCTCAGGTCCTGATAGCCGTTTTAGACAGAGTACGCGATGTATGTGATCACTATTCCCGCACTTGGCTTGATCAAGTTGAGCGTTCTATTTTTCTACCATCGCATTTTCTGCCCGCAGCAGACAGGCAAGTCTCGAATTATCATTATCACCATGATGGTGCTTGTTGGTCTGTGGAATTTGGCATTTTGGTTCTCTTTCATCTTTGCGTGTCGCGGACACTTCAGCGCATGGTGGGGCTCTACCATCGACCTGATTTCTCAATGCGTAGCCACTTTCAATTTGTTATACGCTCTCTCCATCACAGATTTCGTCACAGATGCTATTGTTTTGCTTATACCCCTTCCACTGGTACGCTCTTTTATTGCCATTGCTGTTGGCATCGTTAACAGCAAGGCAGCTTTGGAAACTTCGACTCCCTACTAAGAGGAAAATCGCCGTGAGCTTGGTGTTTCTTCTTGGTAGCGTGCAAGTCTCCATCAGTTGGCATGATAGGAGCGCTTTTGGCTAACATGTGCGTAGAGCTGTGGCGGCTTCTTTGACGCGTCTTGTATTCCTTTCAATTGCCTACAAGGGTATGGCCTCTACGAATAATCAAATTTGTACCAGTGCTGATTAGCTTCCAGTTGGATTCGACCCAAGCGCTGATGAAGATTGTAAGTAGCTCCAATGCCCTTTCTCTTCTACATGAGGACTCATCTGAGTAGTAACAATCACGGGAACTCTTTACTGGTTGATGATTGAGGTTGGGCTGGGGCTTTTTGCAGCCTGTCTCCCAACCATACGCTTTCTGTTTCGAGGATTCTCTCCCGAATCTGTGATCAGTAGTATTAGAAGTGCTTTGTCTCTACATTCCTTGCGATCAAACCGCTCACGCATTTATGATACCCCTCAGGCACCACAGGAGGGAACTTCGATCGGCTCGCAGTCTCATATCGTGGGTAGAAATAAACCTCATATCGAAACTTACGATATGGATATGCGAACGACCGTTGAGGATCTTTGATATGCTGTCGGGTTTGGAAGTCAATTTAGAGTGAGAGCTACGAATGATGAACCGCGTAGTTGTTGCCAAGGGCTGAAGTTATACAATATAACTCCCCCACGATGAATATATGAAAGAGCCTCTAGGCGGTTTCCCTACATTATCCTAGCCCCATAGAGTAGCATGCCAGAAATGAAAGTGGGCGGTCAGCTCTCCAGATAGATCATGCAATGAATATGAAACCGCATTACTGCACTCAAACATCATCCAGGCACAAGGAGGTCGCCTGCACAGATGCATACAGAGCCAACAAGCTACGTTACTTGCCGAATGGGGAGATGATACGCGGAAATATTTCCCCATTCGCCGTGATTAAACCAACGGCAGCTGTTGGGGTGCAGCGACATGCCTGTTGTGTGTGCGGCACGGTATGCACATCCCCGCGCGATAAAACCACCTCGACTGATTCTCACCGGCCGCAATGAATATAAAAACCCCTTCGTCGCCATTCGGCATCTCCCAATTTATCCCCTTGCTTACTCCCGTCCAGACATTTCTTCCCCCGTGAAAGATACCGTGCACATCTAGCTAGATCAACATGGGAACATTAACCCCCGAACGAAAAATCCGCATCGCCATCATCGGCGGCGGCCTCGCAGGCGCCACGCTCCTCCGCTCCCTGCTCACCCACCCCCACCTCTCAGCAGACATCTACGAGTCAGCGTCCGCGTTCAGCGAGCGCGGCGCTGCGGTCGGCCTGGCGATTAATGCTCAAAACGCGTTGGCGGAAATGGGCATCGCGGACGTGGTGCAGAAGGCGGGAGGCGTGCGGATGCACAGTTCCAGGACGATTGTGGTGAGTTGGGGGCGGGGGCCGCATGCTGGGGAGCTGATCTTTGATTTGGCGAGCGAGTTGCAGGGGTGGGTGGTCCATCGTGCGGAGCTTCTGAGAGAATTGTTGGGTCCTGTGCCGCGGGAGAGTATGCATACGAATAAGAAGGTTGTTGGTATTGAGGAGCGTGATGGGGGTATTGCTGTTTCATTTCAAGATGGTACGGTTGTAGAGGCTGATGCGGTTATTGGCGCGGATGGCATCCATGGGTTTGTACGGGGTCATGTCCTCGGCGAAGAACATCCAGCGGTCAAAGCTCGCTTTGCGGGTTTTTGGGACTGCAGGAGTCTGGTGAGTATGCAAAGAGCAAAGGAAGTTCTCGGGGAGAAATATTTCGAGGAGCAGAGACAGTATGTGTGGTGTGGAGACAGAGGTTTCTTCTTGCATGATGTCTTAGATGGGGGAGAGACGGTGCAGTGAGACATCTCATTTCTCACTTTCCGACATTTTCACAGGGGAAGCTTCTCAGGATGATGTTTGAAAGTCAACAGTTGCTTATACGCAAAGACTGATCTTACAACACAGATGCATAGCATCCGTCATGAAATCCCCAACCTCACCATGGGAAACCGACGAGAAAACCCGGAAAAAAGACCTCCATCGCACTACCCTCGAAGCCGCATTCGAACCATGGACCAACTCCCCCATCTCCGAACCCATGATCGAGGTTCATCTCCCCAATCCACACACCTAGCCACCAACAAGATTGGCGCAAAAAAAAAAAGAAAAACACAAAAAAAGCTAACCCCAAACTAGCTATTACTCGAAAACCCCGACCTCCAAGCCTACGCCCAATGGCACCACAGCGAAAACGCACCTACGTACACCAAACGCGCTGTCTGCACAATGGGAGACGCAGCGCATGCCATGACGCCCTGGCAGGGATCCGGCGCCGGACAAGCCATGTGAGTGCATCCCGCTCTACCCCTCTCCCCTCCCATATCAGCATGTTGGCGCAGCCCCCCGAACTAACGCCCCTGTCTCCATAAGCGAGGATTCCCTGATCCTCTCCACGCTCCTTGCACGCATCACGCGCGCCTCCCAGCTGCCGTCCGCGTTCGCGGCATACGATGCGATTTGTCGGCCGCGAAGCCAGAGGGTGGTAGCTTCGAGTGTGGTGACGGGGAAGCTGATGTGTGGGGGGGGGGCGGAGAGGGTGTCGGGTTAGATCCCGAGAAATTGCGCGAAGCGCTGAGCACGCGGTGGGATTTCATCTATGGGTTGGATATGGGGGCGTATCGAGAGGGTGCGCTGAAGGAGTTTGAGAGGTTGGAAGGTGCGTCGGCTGAGTCGGAGCGATGATGCGTTTGGAGAGTGTGGGATCGAGATTTTTTAGATTCTTGTTATTTTCATTCAAGGTCAAGCTTTGTGGACGTTGAGCCCTCCTTTTGTGGTTATTTTTCGCTCGTTCATGACAGTGATTGGCTTGTGGGTCAATCGTTACGTTTATTCCGATCTAGCTGATTGAGAGATCCATCAAGTAGAGTTCAATCCAAGTCAGTTTTCATGACTATGTGCCTACCTGATGACATTCAAGCTATTGCGTTGCGTAAGTACCATTGCATCGAGTGACTACTTCATTGATACTTGAGCTTTCGATAAATCAGGTATCATATGTCGAAAATCTCTATTAACAATATAGTTAGCCGACGAATTCATTGACATATAGTTTAAATCCATGAAAACATCCCATATTCTCTAATTACCTCTTGAGTCCTTCAAATCTCCATACCAAGATCTCGATTCTCTATCTATCCCACAATAGTGCATACATACCTATTTCTCTCATCTCCCACCTCCATAGTTTCCATAAATCTATAAGCATATAGAATTTCAACATACAGCCCACCAGGCCCATGGCACAGAGCTCACAAAACCACACCATCTCCAAAGCCCATCATCACCCACCAGCCAATCGCCGCACAGCACACAATACATCCGATAAAACACTCTTTTCACATCACCCATCCTTAGAATTTTTTATAGTTTATTTCATTCTTCTTATCTTTAATACATGAGCGACCCTAAAGTAGCCAGATTCTCTGCTCTGAACCGACAAAAATACAATACACACGCCAGTCTCATTCTTCTTAGATTCTCAGACCTAGTATGTAGTCCAATCCAGCCCAATCCCAGACCCGTCGTATCATGTTCATTCATGATCTAGGGGTATTTTCTTTTTAATAGGAAAAAGCCATGCCATGCCATCCATACCATACCATACGAAGAATGCCAGACCAAGCCCCAGCCAATCTCAACACGTGTACGCCAAAGCCATCTTATATTGTTATGAGCTCAAACTACTCGAAGCTTCGATATGAAAGAAGAAGCCAAAATACGCCCAATGAAGTTCGTCTTCCATTCCCTCGTTTTTCATGAAATTTAACGCCATCAGTAAACATCTATGTAAAGAAGCTAATCCATCCAACCAATTAAATGGTCATTTTTGCCAAACCCCATGCCTTATTGTGCTCATGAATTCATTTGTAAATCGTAACGTAACTTTAAAAGGGAAATCTTAATCATCATCCAAATCAATTATCTCCACCATGGTTGTCTTAACCCCATTTGTAGATTTCTTGCTTGGCCTACCTCCATCTATTGAATCACCGTCATCTTCAACAGTGGTCGACTTTCGTTTGTGTGAATATTGCGACTCTGGCTTTGGACGCCAGGTACCATCCGCCGTAACCAGGATTGCTTTGACATCAAGATTATCTTGTTTTTGTAGTTCTTCTCTAACGGAGACTAAGAATCGATCGCACTGAAGGTTGTATGGGCGCGCATCCAAAGAGCAAAGCGGACACTTCCAAACATCAACCATCGAGGGTTGTCTTGAAGGTTGTCCTGTTCGTTTCATCTTGCTTCCGCGTGTCAACAAGAAAGTTTCGAGATCAAAACATTCCCGATGCAGGCAATTTTTACCTCGAACGGGGATCTCAAAGATCCTCGCGGTGAAAGGATCCGTAAGGTCGATGGAGAGATCGCTAGCCACTATTATTAAATCATCGTCCTCCGTCGGGCCTGCAAGCTTCTTCTTAATATCTTCCACAACCTTGGCCGCAGGAATACTTTGTTCCTTGCACAGATCTATGATTTCATTATGCTGTAAAATTTCAATCTCTTCCACAGCAATGAAGTACTCTCTCTTCTTAATTTCTGTCGTCATCTTGGGAATCGAGACTGTAATTTCGTTCTTTCCAGCACATATATAAGTTGTGAGGTCGATCGGTAGGTCTTTTCCATGGTGCAATTTGCGTCTGACCTCCAAGACATTTTGGCTGTGATCATTGCTGTTGATAGCCATGAAGACCATTTCTGGCCACACAGTATCTGAAACCACCCAGCTTGAAATTGGGAACGCTTCTGTATTTGGTGCAGCTGACACGCATTTTAACCGAAATTGCAAAGATTTTGATCTGACCTCACGCACTGGTAGAGGATCTGTGCCAATCAATTTATCTCGAGAAAGATGCTGTAGTGAATCGGAGGTGATGGAAAACTCGAATTTGTTAAGGGCAAGTTGAAAGGGTATCTTTCTTGGGGTCATAGGGAAGTCCTTCACAAATTGATAAAATCTGCAAGATACGTCATCGCCCCCAAGTATAGGAACATCAACAGTAACCAAGCGAGGGCTGCGAACATGTGCCTGCTGGAGAGCATTCAAGTCTGGATCCGAAAGTCCTTGCGGGTGCGCAAAACCAAGGGGGGGGATTATGGGTCTCTTCATTGGGTCAGACATGCGATAATTTATACATTGCTGCTCCTCAATAGATATTACTGGTCGTGAATAGGGAAATCCTTGAGTCCCTTGGGGGGTGCTTTGCGGATAAACGACGGGGCCATTCATTGATGCGGTTATGTGGTCGCTGGAAACACTGTTATTTCTGCTGCCGTTTCTACTGACATTTCTTGACACGACCTGCTGTTGTTGCTGGCCATTGATAGGGTTGCTATCTCTTCTCAGGTGGGGACGACGCTGCATAGCCTGCAAAGCTAAAACTTGCTGTTGCTGAGATATCTGATGCTGATTGCTGTGCTGTGGTCCAGACGGCATGGCATGCTGCGACCACTGCTGCTGCTGCTGCTGCTGCTGCTGTTGCTGCTGCTGTGTCATTTGAATTTGCTGATTCTGCTGAAGACTCATTTGCAAATGATTGTTTGTGGCGTACTGCCCTTGTGGTCCAAACTGCTGTTGCAATAGGTGGTGTGGATAATACGTCTGTTGTCTTGAGTCGACCATTGGATCATAATGGTATTGAACTTGCGGATGTCCCTGGTTTTGGGCGATGATTGGTGACTGAACGCCATTGTTCCGCATGACAGGGGATGGAAACTGATTACCGTTACTGTGCAAGGCTGGTGATGAGTATTGGAACCCTTGTTGTATTGGCGAACCCATAGATAGACCTTGCATGTGAATTAAAGTAGGCGAATCTGCAGTCGTGCTTGGTGTGATACTTGGATGATTACCGAACGCATTGATCATAGTTGGAGGTAATGATGGAGGTCGCGTTGATGGAGGTCGCGTGAATGGTGTTCGCATTTGGCCCAAGTTCTGACCAGTTTGACGATTTGGGACATCATTTTGTTGGCGAATGGCACTTTGGGTGGGATTTGAAACCGAACGATTTGAATAAGCATACGGTCCATTTGCAGCCACTGGAACTTGACCTGCTGGGGGAATCCTAGAGGACGGCCCTGGTGCTTTTGATGAGGGTTGCGGTGCGAGGGTCGCGTTTTGCTTCTGACGCGACTTTTGTGAAATCATCATGTACTTCTCTGCTATAGTTTTAGTTCTTTCTTGAATCTCTCTGTCCGAGGGTGGACAGGCAGTATTAAACCGAGCAGCAAGTTCTTTGTGGCCGGTCTTATCCTCTTCAAATACCTTTTCCATTTGGTTGCCGAATTCGTCATCCACAATATTAAGGTTCCGCCTTGTCGCAGTGAATACAATATTTTGCAAAGTAGATGACAGTAACCCTAATCGACTAATCAGCTCATCAACTAACGGAGGATAACCTCTATTAGCACACAGCCTCGTCAAACTTGACCAATCAGAAGTCAAATTTGAAAGAAATGTCCCGACTTCTTGAATGACGCGCCGATATGGCTCAGAAGTTGTTACGAGATCGATCAATGGACTTGGGAACTTGGCAAACCATCTAAGATGACTTGGTGCCAAACCCTCATTATCTCGTATCAGCTGACCCAATATTCGAAATGCATGAGTCAAAGTTGTTGAGTCTGGAAGCCCAGGTATGCCTACAACATCTTTACGACTTGTATCCCATACGCAAAACAGCTGATGCAATGCGACATAGAAGGCATCCTCAGATTTGCAGGCAGTTTCTATTAAGCTGAACCTTGGTCGTTCGAGAGCGGAATTCAGGTTGGCCATCCCACCACAACGCTCGATGTAACTCTTTATCAGTTCAATGCGGGACTTCAAAGGAGGCATCGTGGGTGGTAATGCGCGTCGTCCAAATGATTGCGCATGAGAAACTAAAGCCTGATCCACATTACCCTGCATCGTAGGTAAGATCTCTGGATCTCCTGTAGTATCAGGTGATACTTGGTTGTCTACACTTTGATTTGGAGGGTGTCCAGAGGGTAGTTCTTGGGTCAGATTCTGGGTTGATGCGATACTCGCAGGGATCTGTAGTCGAGGGGCTTCTTCTGGCAGAGGAGGCCTTGCAGATATTGCCACTGTGCGAGATTCGTCGACTTGAACTCTCGATGCATCAGGAGGGGAAGCTTGATGCAGGACCAAGTCGGTGTTCGAAGGTGTATTGTATGCTTCTTGGAAAGCTTGACTTGTTGCGACTGTGGCATTCACTCCCGGAGACCCATGTGTGCCGGATACAGCAGCGGTGTGTGTATTATCAAGAGGTGTAGGATTATGTGCCAATGCAGGCCTTGATGATTCCTTGCTTGCTCCGGGTGAAAGTAGATTTACGGTCGGCCGTCTGAAAACCACTGTAGTTAGCCTCAAATGATTCAATGGAGGTTTGCTTATGATACCCTCAAGGCTGCGAACAATTTTTTGTAAACAGAACCAGGATACCTAGCCCATAGCATGAGTTTCTGGCTTTGGAAGCCAAAGAACATCCAGCCATGTCAAAGTGGTGGTATATCCTTATGTGCCAACCACTCGATACAGTGACTCCATGCTCATTATGAGTGGTTATAGTCAGTGAATTGGATATAGCGTACCTTTGAGTGTTGGTATTGCTATGGTCTGACGGTTTAGTAATGCTAGGACGTCGTGGAGTCGGTCTTACTGGAGCCCCTCCTGCAAGCATCCAAGATTTTTGTCGAGACCCGCCCAAAAAGGCGTTTAATGTAGCATTGGAGGAGATGACATCTCGTTCAGTAATGGCAAGGCCATTTTTATCGGGCGGTCGGCGCATGTCTCAGGTTAGTTGTTTGTCGAGAATTCATCGATTCCGTTTTGATAACAATTCAAGAAGAGCTTGGGAATCATTAGAATCCTTTGATGCGCGGGAAAATATCAAATGCTTTCTCCTGGTCCGTCGTTTTTGGCCTTGCCTTTGCCTTTGCTTTTGCCTTTGACCTCGTCAATGCCCTCGTTGCAGCTTTCAAGAAGTTCGTTTTGTGGAAAAAAGGAAGGATTGGAGAGAGCCTGGTGTCATATTATGAAGGATCGTTCAAACAAGAAGGATTCTCTAAAAGGGTGTTTGATATTCTCTCTATTTTACTATATGAAGAAATCGAATACTGATGGGAAATGAAACCAACACAAACCAATATAGATTGGATAAGTTTACTGTTATACTTTTGGATTATGTGAAAAATGACAATTTAGCATCAAGATTGATGATGTTGATGTTGATGTTGATGTTGATGTTGGTAAGGTTCAGTCAGGATCGATGGGTAGGTAGAAGAGGTATGTATGGATAGCCAGCCTCAAAAGGTGATAGAATCCCTAATAAGTCATAAAAGATATAAATGATACGATTGCTGTAATATCAACCAATAGAATTTGTTCATTAAGATGCCATACAAATATTATAAGGGATTGTTGAATTATTAGTAAAGGGTAAGAACTTGAAAGGTAGAAGATATAAAATTATTGTAAGAATAAAGATAACTTCGTTGTTGTGAGTTTCAAGAGTCCAAGAGACTGATTTTCTCATATGCATATGTAGGTGGTAGGTAGGTAGGTAGTAAGTAACCTTACCTTACCTAGTAGATAGAGAGGCATGGATGAATATGAATAGATTCGACTACCAACAACAATTCTACGTCTGTAGAGAAGAGAAGTGGAAATATTATTAACAGGTAGGTGATTATCAATTGATCAATAGATCATTGTACAGGATGAGTTCGATGAGATGAATGAAGAAGTTATATACCTACACATAGTCATCTAAGTAGATGTGTGCATGTAGTGCAGTAGTAGTATGTATATAACCACCTGACCCAGGGTTGAGGTACCTCGTCAGTACAAGGTGACTTCTTCCTTCCTCCGACTTTGATTTTAACCTGCACTTTCTAATTGGAGATCAAAATAGTCATGAATGGGGTTGTTGTTGTATCCATGGATCCCTACCGAAGTACAAAATGATACCTTCTTGCATGTTTGGCTTATGCTCTGTAATGATTGATGTGACATTGCCGACCCCTCTAGCTATGGGTACTTATGACTACTAGGTATATACACTCAGAAAGAGTAGAATTGAGAATTGAGAATTGCGAATGGAAAGATTATATATATTTCTATATATCTATATATCTATACCTCCAACACCTCAACTTATGATACCCTTGGAAGAATGATTCCTTCTAGATGATCTAGAAGAAGACTAGGTATCGAGTAGGAACTTGTACGGAACTGCACGATGGAACATAGGATCAACATCATCACCATCACAGTAAACCTTCCTGGGAACTCTACGGTAACTTTACGGTAGCGCTTGCTTGAGCCTGGAGGGTTAAGGGACTGGGGGATCAACTTTGATAGAAGAATTGATACAATCCGGTTGGTTATTCAAGGGCGGCAAAGTCCCTGGAAAAAGGTTACCGATCATGCAGATGGCCTTGTGTATTTATTCCCTGGCGTTTGCAGTACAGACTACACAGTACAGACCGGAAAGTAAAATATGTATATTATGTATGGATCTACTAGGTACCTGATTGTTTTCTCAAAGGTAGGTAAAATCGATTTGAATGTCTAATGATTGATATGAGAGGATATGAGATGATATGAGATATCGATGTTCATCTAGTGGCCGTTCACCAATTAGATGTATGTTGTTATTATTGAGAATTCGAAAGCATCACATAAACGTATAGGTATAAATGGTAGGAGTAGATAGGTATTTAATATACACATCCATTGGATATCCAATCCAGTTTCAATCTAAACAGTTCGAGGTCGAAAGCATCATCAATCGAAATCTAATGCAGTAGCAGTAGCAGTAGCAGTAGCAGCAGTAGCAGCAGCAGCAGCAGCAGCAGCAGCAGTAGCAGTAGCAGTAGACATTTGATATACATCTCCACCAATGAAATATCTAATAGTAATACTGTTTCAATATAAAGAGTTCGAAAGCATCATCAATTGACATACATATCCACCAATTAAATGAAGACAGAGATCTATTATTAGCATCAAGGATTTGAAAGCAGCATTGATTGAAAGTTCCAAGGTTATATCTATCGAATCTATCCATCTTACCTACCTAGTCATTTACATACATATCCGCCAATTAGATACAATTATATCATTACTGTAAGGATTCGAACTTGACCTTTATCACCCACCACATTTCATCATCTACTTCCGAAGTACATACTCCGTACATATCACACTCATCCACTCATCCACTCACCCATTCACCCACTCACCCACTCACCCATTCACCCACTCACCCACTCACCCATGCCTAGTACATCCCGGATTTGATGCTGCAACTGAAGACGACGACCTATCTACTTGGTATCCTAGAATCCTAGTAGCTACTAGCCATCCATCTATTCGTCCATACCTTGCCCAATTTTTTCACTTTGTGAATTCCAAGTTCTCAGACTCATTATAGCCTCACAGACGAGCCTCCCAGACTCATTGATATCACTCACATCACTCACGTCACTCATATCACTTACTACATCAACTCACTTCACTCGCTACCACTCCATACCTAATAATAAGTATCTGCGATATCTGCTCCTCCGTACTCGAACTAACGATAGATTCCTAATTTTCAATATTAATAATACATTAAAAGACACAATTAGCAATACCCATCCATCCATCCATCCATCCATCCATCCATCCATCCATCCATCCATCCATACACCAGACCATAAACCCCAAACTAGCTAGCTAACAACTAGGACATACCCTTCTCCTCTTTCTACAATTCGCGATACGCCAACAACCAACTAACTACTGTACCACCTATCCATCCTACGTATCCTATCTGTAAGAGCCGCTCTCTCTCGTCTCATCCCTCCCTTTCATCACCACTTACTCATCTTCACTCTTGAGTACTCTGTACTATTCTTATCATCACCATCACCACCATCATCATTATTATTATACATATTATATCTATCGTCCACTTCACTTACTTCAACTTCCCTCACTCCTCACTCCTCACTCCTCACTCCTCACTCCTCACTCACACCTTACCTCACCCCATAACATTCTTCAACTCACTCATCTCATCTCTTACACCAATCCACTTACTTCAATCTATATATATTTATATATATTTTTTTTCATGTTGCACTACTCAATCATGTCCCCCTGATCCAAAACACTCCCAATCCACTTTACCAGGAGTTTATCCTCTTTCCTTTTGTGTACATTGGAACATTTTGGTGCACCTAAGATCAACCAAACCTCTCCCTGCTACCCATGTCCGAACAACAAATTCACTTTCGTTGTTGTTAATGCAACCCGAGATCATTTTTGAGACTATAAGGTTCGAGTCAAGAGATCTTTTATTTTCGAAAATCCTATTCTGCCATAATAAATTCGTTCCGATAAGCATCCACCAAATCAAAAGATTCGAAGCGCCGACAAGCTCCGATGTTTAGGTTGTAAAGAGTCCCAGGGCCCTTGGGAGGACAAGAGAAGAACAATCCGAAAATCCAAACGGAATTGAACAAAATGGAACACCCAAAGACAATGGAGTCTCATCATCCACCAGGAGCATTAAGACCAGAGCCCGGCTCAACTTTGATCGTAATTCGTAAGTTGAATCCACCTTGTTTGCGGAACGATGGATATGGATACAAAATGGCCATTCAATAGATCGTCATGTAAGGGAGTTCTGCCACTGATGATTAAGCTAGATGATTTCTCTGCCCGCAGTTCTGATGAGCTTAGCTTATCAAAAGGAGATCGAGTCGAATTGATAGAGAGAGATGATGAATTTGGAGATGGATGGTACCTTGGAAGGAGTTTGGTAAATGGATCCAGTGGATTATTTCCCGAAGGTAAGCTTCCTGGGCGGAAATGATGTCGCATTGAGTATTGAGACTGATGTATTATGAAAGTTTATACCAGATTAGCTCCTCGTGGATACCCCTCCCATCCCAATCTCTCGACAGTGGCGATGTCTCAAACAGGAGCTCTGCAGATTCCGTCATCTCAACAATCTCTCAATCAATCGACTGCGCAAAGATCCTCTGGTGAAACTACAACAACTCTGCGCGGGACTTCAGAGCCTCTTCCAGATAACCTATCAACTAGCCAACCTTCCTCACTCATGGCTTCAGTTGAACCTCCAACAAATGCTGCCGCAAAAACAGTACCGCCATTAAGTGCAGTGAGCGTGAGCTCGGCAGCAAAGTCCCATGCACATGGCCAGGATAGTCCAGTCATGAATGAGACTTTGAGTGTGATTGATGAACATATAACAGACATGAACCATATTGTTGGCTCTGTGCCAAAATCAATCAACGATTCAGGAAGCGAATATAGTAGCCACCACCCCGATGCAAGACTATCTTATATCAATGGTGAGGAAACAGATGAAGAAGAGGAAGAAGAAGTACACACACTTGAAGAAGTGACAATATGGACACCAGAACAAGTGGCAGAATACTTGTTTACTGTAGGAGTTGAGAAGAAGCACTGTGAAGTGTTTCGTGATCAAGAAATCAGTGGGGATGTCCTCTTGAACATGGATCAGACATCAGTTTTCTTGAAAGAATTTGAGTTGGGGTCGGTTGGACGAAGACTGAAAACCTGGCAAAAGATAAAGGCCCTACAAGACGAGGTAAATGGTGAAACTCTGACGAGAAGGAATACTGCTACTTATGGTAGTGAAATTGGGTCAGAAGACGGTGGTCGTCGAAGCCGCAGTGGTACTTTATCAAACATGCCACCAAAAACCCTCAGTTTGAGCAACCGACCTGGATCCTCATCAAACAACATTCGGCAATCTCAACGCACCTACAGGCAAGGTTCTCTTACAAACTCATCTCCAATATCTTTCAAGACTCCACAAGGCAGCCCAAGGGCGCCAGATGAAAAGAGACCTTCTGCAGCATCAGTCAGGGATTTACATCATTCTAGGCAAAGTTCTATTGGCGAATTTAGTACCACTAATTCACTCATGGCTGCAGTTGCAGGAGGCCAAAGACAAGGTACACCTACGCATAGAAAGCAAGCCTCATTTAACAAAGATTGGTCCCTCGGTGATGCAATATCCGCTATATCTCAAAGGCCCTTATCTTCGAATCGCCCGTTATCGTCCGCTGGTCCTACAGAAATTACCACTGCAGATCAAGCACCTGACGTTCGAGCGCCCAAAAAACAAATTCAGAGACCGACCGAGGATATTTCTCGGGTGGTGAATTGGAGGGTCGACAGAGGAACGTGCTACGTAAGAGAGGTAGCACAGCTTCACAGTCTAGAAAGTCAAGTTACACTGATGAGCAGAGGTTGAGGACTGCAACAACAAATTCAAGACATTCCAGATTTGGTAGTGTTGATTCAGTGAGAGAGGGAGTACCACCTACGGCAGCGCAAAAATATTACGGCTTATCTGTGAATGGTCGTCGGAGAACTCCTTCGGAAAGTTCGATCAATTCCCCACCGCGACCAGTACCACCTCCGAAGGACGACTTTCCACTTGTCACCAGACTTCAACCAGAAAAATCTATGGATAGCTTAATCTCGCCAAAATCACCAAAATCTCCCAGTCTTCGACAGGGACATCCTAGTGATTGGCTGTTACCTGTCAAGCCAGCAGGATCTTCTAATCATTTCAGTATGCGCGCGATCTCCGATGCTGTCACCGGCCGTGAGAAATCTCGTATTACTTCACCAACAGACACCGTCTCATCGTCAACAAAAGAATCTCCGCTCCAGTCGCCCTCGAGAACCGGTTCAAGCACACCTTCAGGTGGCCCTAGCTTTGAGCTAGATCCGCCAGGTGACAAGATGGCTATGGTTACTCCAAAGACATCGAGGAAGAAGTCTAAGAAAGAGACTAGTGCTTATACTCGGGGCTTGGAAAAGAAAACGCCGCAGGAACAAATGGTTGGTGCAGATTACAGTGGGTGGATGAAGAAGAAAAGCTCAAATCTCATGACAACATGGAAGCCTCGACTTTTTGTTCTCAAGGGCCGTAGATTGTCTTATTACTATTCTGAAACTGATGACCAAGAGAAGGGATTGATCGATATTTCCTTCCATCGAGTCTTGCCAGCCGACAATGACCGCCTTACTGGTCTCCACGCCACTTTGACAGGTGCAACGAACAGTCCTACCAGCCCGATCAACGCGCAAGGAACCATCGCGTCAGCAGCGGCAGATGCTGAACCAGAATCTTCATTGAGCAAAGGCGGTAGCGATTCTATGTTTATATTCAAGCTCATGCCACCAAAAGCTGGCCTCTCCAAAGCTGTCAACTTCACCAAGCCCACTGTGCATTACTTCGCAGTGCCGAATATTAAACAAGGCAGATTATGGATGGCCGCGCTAATGAAAGCTACCATTGATAGAGACGATTCCGTACCTATAACCACCACATATCAACAAAAGACCATATCCCTCGCCAAGGCCCGACAAATGCGACATCGTCCTCCAGCACTCATGAATCTTGATGAGAAAGTCGAAGAAGAAACCTTGAAAACACCGGCAAGCGATAAGCATGGTCTCAACATTCAGGGTATAATATTCGAGGGTGATAGTGGTGTTTCTGGTGTATCGAAACGAGAGAGTGCGAATACGGGAGCAAGTCAAGTGCCAGAAAGTGCAGGCTTAAGCAATACTTATTCGCCAGATATTGGTGTCCCGGAACCACAAACTGCTTGAGATGGAACTTTAGGGGCTGAATGATCAATGATGATTGATATACACGCGGGCATGCGATAAATACGATTGATGAAACTATCATGAAGACGCACATCAAGTTCTTTTTCCTTTCGATTGAGTCCTTGCCTCTTATTTTCTTTTTTTTCTTTCTTTTCGAGCCACTTTTCGATACCGACCCGATACCTAGTTACCGGGGTATTGAAGGAAGCATACGAACACAAACGTTTAAATAGTATATCCTGTTCTAATTCTGGTACCATGTGCATATGGCGGGGATGGTTGTGGGGGCTGGGATACTTTGGTAGGGTTGAAGGAATATCCGGTTGGTTTGGGGGTTGATCTAAAGGTTGGTGGGGATGGACTGGGATGGATGGATGGAGCGGGAAGACGAACCAGCGCTGGTCTCTTTTTCCATGGGGTTTACAGGAACACACACCAGTGTTACATATACCATCTTTGTTCTTTGTAGTATAGGAAAGTTATTTGGGGGGGAGAGGTTTGAATGAACTGAGGAATAAGTATTTGAGCAAATGGACGGAATACTATTTTGTGGTTGAATGAACGAATGAATGAATGGGATCGGATGAATGCTTGATTAACTTTTTGGAAAGGTCAGACTCCAAAAAGTAGCTATCGAAATTTGAGCAGTGGAGGGAGCTGAGATGAGATGTACGGGAGAATGAAGAGCATTGACATCCGTGGATGCATGTAGTGTATTGAACTGAAGTGAAATAAAATGAAATGAAATGAAGATTTTAGTTTGAGTTTACGAAGATTGATTTGGTGATTGGGCTAGAGTATGATTGCGAAAGTGTTTTTATGTCTGGTTCTGAATGTTGATATTGGATCTTGGATCTGAGATTTTAGATCTGAAATCTGAAATCTTGAAGGTTGAAGGTTGAAGGTTGAAGGTTGAAGGTTGAAGGTTGAATCTTGAATATAATAAATGGATGCTTGGATGTGATGTTGTCTTGTATTATGTTGTCTTATTTATTATTCATTGTTCTGCTCGTTACTTGATGTTCAATGTTTGATATGGGGATGGGGATGGGGATGGAAATCTTATAGATATAGGGATATACTTATTTAGATAAAGAGGGGAGGGAGAAATCTACAGATCGGGGTTGATTTGTGGGATATGTGGAGTTTGGAGTTTGGAGTTTGGAGTTTGGAGTTTGGGGATGGGGGATGGGGGATGGAGGGGTGAAGGAGTGAAGGAGTGAAGGAGTGTATGTAGATTTCATTTTCAACGTCTTCAACGAGGAGATAAGGAGATAATCTAATTTAACATCTTACCATAAATAGGCATTGGGAACTTTTTGGATTTGGAGGTGGGGGTGGGAGGTTGAGGTTGAGGTTGAGGTTGAGGTTGAGGTTGAGGGCATGCATGTGGTGGTTTTATAATTATGGACGGGGGGAGGTATATTGGGGATTTTGTATGGGTAGGTGGATGGATGGGCAAATTAAAGCGCGAGCTTGGTTATCTTCTTGGATACTAGGTATTTGTTGGGATATTGGTATTGATATTGATATTGATATTAATAGCAGGACTGATAATAACAATCCATACTGTGAACCTCCCCTAATATCTAAATACTGCATTATAAATACTGATTCCCTAAACTACCGTTTCCTTTCCATCAAGATTTGAAGTCGGAGTAGATGGTAGGTGGGTAGTAGTGGTAGATACTTAGTTATCAAGTTACTGATCATGAGAGACATGTATAGTATTTCGTGGTTGAGAATCCAAGTTCAACCTTTATTTTGTGCTTGATGTCGTGGGTACGTTGATGTGACATATGAATGGGCATTTTGTAATTGCATCGGAGGATCTCGTAGAAGTGTAAGATTCTCATCTCGTGTCTTTCGGTAAGTGTTAAGATCGGTATTTCTGGATCAATGGAGGGTAGGTATTTCTCAAGAGACTAGGGCGTGGGCGAGTGCCGATTTGACATTTAACTCGGAGCACATGTCATATTTACTAGGAGCGTGATGAAAATAAAGAGATGTTTGAAGGTGTCTTTATGAGTGCTTTTGGTTTTATGATGATGGTGTATATTGAAGAAAATCAAGATCAGGACAGCCGGTAAGAGAGGGGAAACTTAACATGATGCAAAATGGCAGGGCAGGTAGAGAATAGGCCAAAGAATTGAATGAATCATGGCGATAAATTAAGGCAGTCTACGCCGTTAGACATCGCAAATCGTAGGATCTGAAGAAAGCGTATTCAAGTTTTATTCAGGTAGAGATGCGCGATACGTGAATAGCCGTATCTCTAACCAGAAGGGGAAACAATGAGGGCAGATAGTGCGCTTAGCCAGTTCACTAAGGCGATCAAGTACTATTGAGTCAGCAGTACCAGTACTCGAGTACCAGCTAGCAACTTTGAAGGGAGGAGATGTCAAGGATCCAGTCTCGAATATTTACGTGTTTCCAAGGTTGATATCATTTCTGGGAAGGACATGGAACTCCTCTTTCGGCTCAAGTACTACGACTCGCTTTTGGAAACTCAAATTACGGTCCGTCGAAATGGATTTCGAACCGAAGTTGCCGAGCGAAAAGAGAGGAGATGAAAAGTAGCCAATCAATTTTGGGTGCGTGTCACTGTGTCATTCTTGCCTCATACACCAGCCTTAAAAGATTTGGATTTTCATTTTGGAAACTGCACTTGCTCGCCCAACATGCTATGTGATTTAAGAATTATGAACTTCCTTGAAATATTTAAATTCATCAAATATATATCGATCAGAAAACCATGAGAGACCAGATTTCTTACAGCCCACGTAACAACTCTGGCATGGATGAGGCTCAACTAAATTCTTTTAATTCATGGAGCTAAAGGGGCCCGGTAGACTTAGCGATCTGCTAAGAAGCAAATGTGGTTAAATCGACAATTGATCATGACCAAAACTTGATAGCACACCTATGATGATGAAACTAGCAAATTGCCAATAGACAAAAGAAAAAAGTGGTATAACTAAAGCATTTACCCATTATTCCTGTTCCAATAGAATTTTTTTGCATACGAAACTTATAACACTTATTATTATTGCCTTTATGCATAGGCAGATAAAAAGCACCGAATACATACGCACTTGCCATCATGGCCACCCAATAAACCACCATCCAAAGATATTCCCCAACAACGACTTCGACTTCGGATAGTACTATCAATCGAAATACAATTTTATTACTCAGAAAATATCAGTAGCATCCGCAGCGTGAAAGTGTCAATATCAGCGGAAAATATCGCTTACTTGTTCGACCAAAAAGCAACTCAAAATATCAGATACTCTATCAACCAAAAGCGCCACTTCCTGAACAGTCTTTGTACAGCAGCTTCAATCTAAAAAAAAATGAAATTTCTCGGCCTCCGCATTGGGGAAGTTAAAGAAGAGTATGAAGATGTTCTCGTATCTCTAGAAAACACAAGGCGATACCCAATCACTTCCCAAGAGCATGGTCGACAACGTGAGGATCGTCCCAAAAGTTCAGAGACCGATGGAAGTTTGCCATCATCTGGTGTAAGCAATCAAGAAAGTACCGAGAGCTTGACGTCAACGATCCCATGGACCATGGAAAGTCTGAAAGATGAGGTTGAAGCAATGGGGTCAGAATCGGCTTCAGATTCGGAAAGTGGTTCGGAATTTGAAATCGAAAGTGTGTAATAATCAAGGTAATATGAGTTACGGTGAAGGATACGTATGCTGACTTCTCAATAGAGAAATTCAGACTCCTGGAACTTGCAATCAGTGATATTGGTGTAGGTAGGTATCAATTGCTATTATTTATATTGTGTGGAACTGGATGGGCTGCTGATAAGTAAATTGCTCCTCTCGTTTGCTGCTAGTAGTGCTATCTGACGAGAAATAGTCTGTGGCTTCAGGGAGTAGCATTGATCCTCCCTTCATTGGCTGTCAATTTTGGGGTCTCGGAACAATTCGTTCGTTATGCCACTCTCTCCCTAAATGTTGGGCTGTCAATCGGTGCAGCTGGATGGGGTGTCGGATCGGACATTAAAGGAAGAAGACTGGGATTTAATTGTACATTGATTATTACTGGAATATTTGCCTTGGGATTGGCAAGTGCACCCAACTTTGCCGCTGCCTGTGCTTTTCTTGGAGCGCTTGGAGTTGGAGTGGGGGGTAGCCTCCCCGTGGATGGAACCTTGTTTGTACGTGAAAACTCTGACCATTTAACGGAGGTTGAGCAATTGGCAAATCGCGGTATTTCGTAATCTCTCTTACTAATGACTTGGTAGCTCGAGTTCTTACCACACAACAATCGTAGCTACCTAACCCTCTTATCGGTATGGTGGCCAATAGGACAAGTTGTAGCCTCACTGTTGGCATGGCTCTTCATTGGAACAAATTTGGGAACACATGGTGGCTGGAGATCATTCATATATACCTTAGGAAGTTTAACTTTGGCAAAAGCTCTCGCTCGTTTGCTATTTCATAGCATTGAGTCGCCAAAGTACCTCCTTGGCATAAACGAGCAAGCAGAAGCTGTAAGATCTGTTCGTGCACTAGCACATAGGAACAGAACCCAAACTTGGCTCACAGAAGAAATTCTCAACAATATAGGCGGAACAAGAGAGCGAGCCGAACGAGTGACGTACAATACTACGGCGAGAGTCCGTCAAGCGATTGCATCTTTAGGACCGGAAGCGAAAAGAAAGGTCTTACCATTGTTTGGAAATCGCCAGTTGGGTATCAATACTGTAAGTTTTTTCTTGTTGAGTTCCCATTTCTGTACTTAATCTTGCATAGGCTCTGTTGTGGTTCATCTGGGCTGCTATTGGAATGGGATATCCGCTATTTAATGCCTTCCTACCACAATACCTATCGAGCGGTCATGAAGCAGGGGATGCCTCAACAACCTATCGGGACTACTCAATCATCAGTGCCGTCGCTGTTCCAGGCTCCTTTTTGGCTTGTTACCTTGTTAGCAGGGCGGGCCGTAGAATACCCATGGCGGTCGCAACGATGATAACTGGAGTATTCTTTTTCCTTTTCACTATCCGCGATGAGAACACCTTTCAACTTATTTTTGGATGTGTGGCATCCTTTTTTCAAAACATCATGTTTGGAATTCTTTAGTAAGTCATCATCTTTCTTAGTAGATGTGAGAGTTGTAATGTTGTACTAACAACAGACAGTGCATATTCCCCAGAGACATTCCCGGGACCTAGTAGAGGAACTGGTTGTGGTATTGCTCACTCCCTTAGTAGACTTGGTGGAATATGTGCTCCCTTGATAGCAGCGAATGTTGGAGCGTCTAATCCAAGTTTGCCTATTTACGTCAGTGGAGGTTTGATCCTTGCGGCGTTTTTGGCCATGTGTTTCCTGAGGATAGAAACGCAGAATAGACAGTCATTGTAAAAAGGATTTGGATAGCGAAACATGAAATTGAAGGCAAGGGAAAAGAAGGGAAGGCTTTGATGACCTACTATAAGCTATAAGAATCTTAACATCAGGGCTGGTTGCAAGAGTTGTAAGATTAGTTGAATAAATCATGATGGTATTCAAATCAGGTTGAAATCTGCACAAACTTCTTAGGACATGTTCATTGTCCTATGACATGCCACGTTGTCGACCAACAGAAGATGAATGAATGAAGTCTGATTAAAGTAAAACAACAAGGATGTGAAAGATGGATGTGGGTTCATCAAGTTATCAACCCCCTGGTGAGCTAAGCGTCATTCTGAAAGCAGCCAGCAGCTTCATCCTGCACTGCGCACGGGCAATAACACGGGGCTGTGAATTGAATTAACTTTCCCCAAAAGGTTGAATCTCCCACTTCAAGACTTCCCGTACGAAAAACATGTATGTCAATCTCTTTAAAACTCGGAAGTGCTCTACATCTCAAACTTGCAAGTTCCTTTGCGCCTAGATACCTAAATACCTAATACGAGAGAGAAAGAGAGATTCGCCGGAATTCTCGGAATCTTATGCTATTTGAATCGTTCTAACAAAAACAAAAACAATATCATACAATCAATCAGTCAATCAAAAGATATTCCGACGCGTAGACCTATAAGCTGCGGCAACGAGGCTGAGCACTTGAAACTCGTTCCGCCACAAATCATCCAACAAACACTTCGAATAGTACGAAGCTTGGTGAAAGCTTTCTAAGGTTATTATTCATTTCTCTCAATTTCAATTTCAATTTCAATTTCAATTTCAATTTCAATTTCAATTTCAATTTCAATTTCAATCTCAATCTCAATCTCAATATTAATGTTTGAACTGTTCTTTGGCCCAATACCCTTTTTCATTTGATCAAAATGTCCGTTCGAATACAGCTCGACAACCCTCATACTTTTTACACGAATCTCGACTTTATTAGCGGCAGAGTTATCCTAAATCTTACAAGCGATGAAGCGGTTAGCAGGATAGTGGTGAAGCTCGAGGGAGAGAGTAAAACCCGTCTATTGAGACCACCAGATATGCCATATGGGCAAGGTCCCAATCCTGCACTTTATACGAGGCGAGACAGACAAGAAATTTGCGAGGAAAACCATAAGATTTTATACAAGGTCGCAGAAGTCTTTCCCAACAAAGCCACCCTAGGTTCATATACATTAAGGGCTGGGCAACATGAATATCCATTTCGGATCAAATTGCCCATCAATAATAGCTGCGATGATCCAGCATCGCAACAAATGGGACCTAGTAGTGGGTTTGGGGGTCTTGGAATCCAGGCTATGCATCAAATGCAATATAGACATGTTAAGAAGACACTACCCCCTTCGCTCACCGGATTTCCCGGAGAAGCTGAGATAAGATACTATGTCAAAGTTACTGTTCAAAGGCCATCGATGTTCAAGGAAAACAGAAGGTCAACCATTGGATTTAAATTTCTACCAATCGAAGCTCCAAGACCTCCTAAAACCACCAATGAAGCTTTTGCAAAACGACCGTATATATTTCAAAATGCAGGATCACCCTATGCGAAAAAGGGTCTATTCACAAAGAAGTCAAAGCAGCTTTCAAATACAGCCCCACAAGGAGAAGTAGATGCTAGACTACCTAGTCCTCCCATTTTGACTTGCAATAAACCTATGCCATTGAGGATCCTCCTTCGGAAAACCAACACAAGTCCTGAGCACGTGTTCCTTGTATCTTTGCAAGTGAACCTTATCGGCACTACTGAAGTAAAAGCTTCGGATGTCATTAGATGTGAAACAAGTACTTGGGTTGTGATGAGTTTGACTGGGCTTTCGATACCGATTGGATCACCAAACGATCCGATCGGAACTGAGACGGCCATAGATAGTAAACTCTGGGATGCAATCCCTTTACCAAATACCGTTGCTCCTTCATTTGTTACTTGCAATCTTGCTCGTGGATATGAACTTGAGGCGAGGATTGGCTTAGGTTATGGTTACCCAGGAGAGATCCAGGTACGTTTTACAGCCCCTTTGGAGATCCATATAAGCTAACAAACACAGGCACAAACAATCAATATCCCTCTTCGATTCAAGATTGATATATTTTCTGGAATAGAACCACCGGCAGCACTTCTTGACGCCATGACAGCTCAACCCCCTATCCCAGCAAGACCTCCCGTCAGCATGGCACCGCCACCATTTGATCCGGCATTCCCACCACAAGTCGGAGCGCCAGGTGCTCCGGATCTAGATGATGCTCCACCTTCTTACGAAGATGCTTTGGCGGAGGATATCACTCAGGCAAATGGCGCTTCTAGACCGGCTTATAGTGGTGTTACAAATGAAAATGCACCAGGCATTGATGAAAAGGGGGGTCTAAGTACTGGACATCCAAAAGGCGAGGCTTCACGTAATGGTTGATAGTGAGCAGATTCCGGATAACATGATGATTGCTGGAAGGCGAGCTCGATGGAATAATTCTGGTGCGGATAAAGTTATCAAACGATGGTATCTACGACTACGCATTGAGCAGATGGGTTTTGGTCACCTACTTGCTTTACTGTACGACAACCGACTTAAAATTATGATTTCGAAGCGAAGAGACATCACTAGCATCCAACTAATAGGAGACATGGCGGAAAATCCATTAATGTCACGTAAGGTCAATATGGCATGTTGCATAAAAAGGTAATGGATGATCACGTCGACGTAAATGTTACGACGAACAAAGGTGATAAGCGTACAGAAAGAGTATTAATACCCGCATGACCGACAAATTTAATGATGGTTTTGCAGACTATAAGATTGGAGATACCATCACATTTTTAGAGTGGAGGATGAAGGAACGAAATGAGATGAAATTTTAATGATCGATGATTTGCACAGATTGAAATATCTTTTTGAAGAATCAAGGTAGATAGAACCCTAGTCATGCTTACTTGTTTTGGACTGGATAAGTTGATATCAATATTTATTCAAATTTTCAAATATAATTGCCCATCTGAATAGACCTTGGAACCTAGTTAGACATTTCTTGCACATGGCATCTGAGAAGATGGGATTAGAGCACCTTTATTACCCTTTCTCCATGAGCATGAATTTTTATTTCTCCCATTCCTCCCATTCCCTTCCCTTCCCATACCAACCTATCTTTCTCTTCTGATACTCTACTCGTTCAGCCATAGACGTGTGGATGGATGTACCAATTTCTTCGAAGCTACTTAGTTACCTATATGACGTGGACAAAAACCAGACAAAGCAATAATCCACATTTCCATCTTCTAACCTTCATCCTCGAACCCTCTCACTTCAAACTCCTAATAGAAGTCTCAAGTTCCCTTGGCAAAACTTTAGCTTTAATAGTCCTCGAGTAAATTAATAGAGATAGAGATCTCAGAATTTAGGATATAGAATATAGGATGCAGAAGTAGAAGTAGAATGAATGTAAGAGCATTTTTGGAAATTCTAGAGGTCGTTAGAAGTGTAGGAAATATCAGTAGAGTTGATTTGGGAGATTAGTTGGAGGTGAGGAAAGCTGGGAGAATGGAGGTGTCAATTGAGGTTATGGGGGGAACTTGAAGATGCGGGGAATGTCAATAGGGAAGATGGGGTTTGGATGGCATTGCTGCAGTATTTTAGGTGGAGAGTTGGGGGAGGGTGTGGTTGTGGATGGAGTTGTTGATCGGGAGGATGGGGTGGGATACGAAGACTGGGTGACTTGGAGGGTCTGATGTTTGAGTGTTTCAAAAAGAGGTGGCGACAGATTCAGTCTCGTGTTGAGGTTACTTTCCCTGCTATCTCCACCCTCATTTATCAGAGAAGATTGAGGACGATTAGAATGAATTTGATTATGTATCTTAAGATTTTACGTGTGGTTGATGTAAATTTTCTACACAAGTCTCTTCACAGCTTCCCGAACGCCATATTCATAAACTTCCGTAAGGCTTACTATTACCGCCTGTAGTCATCCCTGGAGCCACGATTTCTCCTATAGTCACGATCATCATATCTGCCTCTGTCTCGCCTGTTCCTATCATCGTATTTGTCTCCCCTGTTGCGACCACCATCTCGTCTGTCGTCCCTAGAACTGGAATCCCTCCTATTCTCTCGCGGACTTCTGCTTCTTTCTCGCTTATCATCATCATCGGGCCTCCCATCCCTTTCATGTCTCTTCCTCAACTCATCCTCATCAATCACCATACCATATTTATCTCTTCTTGGCCCGGAGCTATAGTCTGCATTCCTGTACTGTCTCTTCTTTTCCAGACCACTGACACCACCAAAACCCCCACCTCCTTGCCTTCTTTTGGAATTCGTTGCAGTTCGCCAGGTATCAGATAATTTTGATACACTCTGGGAAAAGTCGACATGAATTCTGTGGTCGTCAATGAGAACTCCTTGCATCTTGAAGTATGCCTGTTCGCAAGATTTTTGATCTTCATACTCGATAAATGAATACTGTAAACTGTCTCCGGTTCGTTTATCTCGGATCACCTCGCAGGAGAGGATTTTGCCAAAGCGACTGAAGATAAGCTCGAGATCCTCATCTGGAAACGTGAAGTCAGTACTTGGTTCATAGTCAATGTGAAGCTTTGAGGATTACCGGTAGTAACTGGATTAAGCTTGCACACGAAGAGAACATTCTCAGGCGGCTTGACTTCTGCAAAAGGTAGATCTCCAACCATTTCCAATGTTAAAGCTTGTGCTCGCGCTTCTCGCTCTCGTCGCTGTTTCTCAACCGCTTCAATATCTGTCTCTTCGTTCAAATCGTCATCTTCGCCGATACGAACCGTAGCCAGCTGCGCTTTCGAGGGAACAGGGCTTTCTGGTGGCTCGACAAGACCTGTTGGATCATCGTAAGGGTCATCTAAAATAACCGTGTGTTTGATTCGAATATCCACTAAAGGTCGTCCTTTTTCATCACAAAAAGAATCATTGATCTTCTCAAGCGCATCGAATCCTTCTACCACTTTGCCAAATATAGCTGCCTTGCCATCCAAGTAGTCTAGATCATCCCCCAAAGTAATTATGAATTGACTGCCTGCAAAGCGTTCGTCTGGATCTCTTGTTGATGGCACAGTAGCCATACTAACCGTTCCCCTCTCCGCATGTTTCAGTTTCGGGTGGAAATCTGCCTTGAAAGTTTTCTTTGCTGGTCCTTCAAGTAATCCCCATATCGAACTTCCTCCATCGCTATCTTTAGAATCGGGTCCGATTGGATCGCCAGTTTGACACGAAAAGTTCTTCTGCACGCCATAAATCGGGGAGAAATTGTAATATTTTGTTTTGCAAAGCTTTAGGAAGCTAGATCACCGCGATCATCTTAGTATCTATGTATTCAGCTACTTCATAAGTCAAGGGAATACATTGGGATTCACGACTTACTTTTCGCAAAGTTTGGGGGAATAATCGACCAAGAGGTCGATAACAATGTCACCAGCAGATGTCTCGAGGAGGACACTCATAGCTCGAAAAAATAATGCCAATCTTGGTTTGTAAAGCTATGATGCAGATAAGCTGGAGTGATTGTCGTACAAGCGCGGAGCCGCGGCTAAGATATAGAGGATCTTCACTTTTCGAAATCAATCACCGGACGATAACAAAAACTCAATTGACCAATCACGGCAGGATGGCGGTGTAGTTTCTCACTTTTTCATATATATATGTACTCGATGCTCTCTCTAATCTCGCCCCTTTTGTTCTTTGTTCCCCTCTCTCTTCACGCTCAAAATCTCATTTTTTGTATTAACTTTCAAGGTGAAAAAGGTTCTCTCAATTGGACTCCAGTCAAGCAAGGCATGCTAGGTAGTAGCTATAGCTAGTATGTCAATTGAATGAAATCAAGATCAAGGAAATGTCTGAGTAAGTGATACATTCTTCAGCCAGCTCGATCCTAATCTGATGAACATAACAGAAACACTGGAGACACGTTTACCTCATCTATCACGTGCCATATTTGACTATTCATCCAATCTTTCACGCAGGCTTGAAGATGTCAATTGTTGGTCAATAAGATTTCGCTGCTAGGTGTATTATCTTCCTATTGAATCAACGAAATCGAGTGCCATACGGTATTTAAAAGAGCTGCAGGCAAGAGGGGCTGAAGTAACCTAAAATGCCCGACGGTCTTATCTCTCAGCGGTCTCGATATCTCGATTTCATCGCAGCACGGCCGCACCGCATTGTCGGTACTATAGATCCCCTTCCTTATTAATATGATCTGCAAACGGTGTTCGTTTTGAGCTTCCATCGAGGTAGCGCAACACTCTGGCCTGTCGTCTTTCGAGAAAAGTGGTTGTTGGTTTCTTCAAGTTTTTCCGCCTGCATTTCATGCTTTCAGCGTAACATATCACTACGTTTATTTGAAGAATTTACCAGTACCAGGTCATTGGACATAGTGGTTTGATTGGCTCTCTTATTCTCATGCGCGCCGGCTAAGCGCATTGGACAGGGCTTGACAGAGGCACACAAAGCAGCCACCCGATATCACACTGCTAAGAATGGCCCATAATTTTTGCATGATATGCACATGTGGGTGCAACTTAACTTTGCGATGGACCAAAACCAGTCGGCGCTCTATATTGTTGCCCGCCGTCCGGGGAAGTATCTCTTCCGGCCGCCTCACTCCATAAACGATTTTGATGTCACGCAATTAGAGATCTCAACAGCGTTTAGGCCGAGATCTCATGCCCATGCTGTGGCATCAGGTGGACTGTCTTTTACGACTTTAGAGCCCCCTCGACTATACGTATCTTATCAAACAAATCTGGCTTTTAAAGCACCGAGATATTCAACGATGTAGTCATACTTCAAAAGACTGTGACGACAGGTAGATTCGTTGCTACCATACCATACTTCGCTAATCATGATCCTCCTCAAGGATCTTGCTTCAATATGCAGGAGAGAAACCGAGACTCATCGGCATCCCGACGATTGAATTGTATTCCCTTAGCATTTGCAATGATTAGTGCGACTATATTCCATTACACTGCGGCCCACTAATCACAGGTATAACCAAAAGCGTTTTGGCTTCACTTTTTTTTAACGAGATATAGATGAAAGCCACGAAGTAATTTTGAGCTTCTGAGTTCAGATCAGTGAAACCACTAATTTATGATACCATTTGTGGTACCAGAATCTGCCTTGGAGGCCAGTTAAAATCATCATTCGCATCAGTCACGTAGCATTGCTTGAACGTGCTTCTCGTAGAGATTTTAAGTTCCCCTTCCAGAAATTCTTCGTCATCTATTCACAGAGCAAGAGTGTCTTCTGCAGAAGGGAAGTTCTACAGCATTGCTTGGTGCGGTGTCAGTTCGGCTAATTTGAAGCAAACAAACTAGAGATGGAAGATTGGCACAAGCTTCATGCTGAGTATTGTTTGTCTCAATTCTACTTTAAAGGGTGAGATCTGATTGAATGGCTATGTAAATCAGTGCCAAATTTTGGTGTGGTTAAAATAGCTTTCAGAGAAGAGGGCGTTTGATATAAATGGTAGCAGAAAATATTCAAGGTTTTGCTATGGACTTGATTGAACCTTGCCCTCCTGCATCAGAGTATGTATTATGCACCCCAGCATCTCAAAATTTACCTGGAACTAAGTAAGGAACAAGGCTGCGTGTGGTCCTTGAATCACACTCGTATGAGGTTTGACCAATACTGGTAGGTCATACTTGGTTTGTAAGGTTCAGAATGTATAGTTGCACAATAACTTTTCCACATTTTCCTCGAATTGTTTGTTTTCAGTTTCTTTACAATGTCACCAAGCGTAGAAATCGTTATCTGTCTTTCACAATGATATGTAGTTTTGTCTAGAAGTAGCAGAGTTGCTTATGCCAAAGGCACATATTAGATGGGGGCTACGGATAACTACATGAATATTCCATATTTGTATATTATCTAAATAGGAGGTCAGTGAGCTTACTGCAGCCCTTGGGTTCTTTGTTCTACTACGAAATTGTTTCAGCTATCGAAACAGTCTCATCGTAAATTGAAAACATACATTCACCGGGGTAAGCTCTAAGAATGGCCTTAGTCTTGAAAGTCAACCAGAAAGTTGGAATCTATACCCCAGCTTAGATGCAATTTTTAAGTGCCAGGCGAATTGTCGATCATCACAAATTGCTACATGCAGAATTCCGAAATGGAGTATTACAAAGCCAAACAAGTTTATTTTGAGTAATTTGGTCATATATCAACTCAACTAACATCATTAGTATGCAGGAAAGATTTTGATGAAGAGCAAACATCGCAAATTCTGTCGTACGTATTATAATATGCTTGCTTTCGCCTGACAGCCCTAGGATTTGATAAACCCCAGGTCCTTGATTCATCTCGGATCCTATTGAAGCTTGACACATTTGTTTTTGTACACAAGTTGATCCAACCACTTAAAAATATTCAAAGCTCAAATATCTCAAATAACTTTTGAAGGTAAGCCAGGCGGCGCGCCGATTGAGGTCTAAAAGACGTCCAATCCAATACTTATAAAATTTAGATGGTAACTGGAGGATATTACCCTGAGGAGGAACCTATCTTCCACAGATATGGCCCGCGCGGTCAGAGCTATCCGCTGGCTCAAGAGCGATCAGAAAACCCACACGCGTCGCGAAGCTATAGTGATGGACGCAGTGGTGATCATGGGTCAGAAAACATTGAACCAGGCCATCCCATGAGACGCAGAATTCAAGTAGCGGTATGCCAACCATTTCTTTGTTGACTACGCCTCAAAATTCTCGCAGTTCTGTTCGCGTTGGCTGACTAGTTTATCCTATAGTGTCAAAGATGCCGAAAGCGCAAAATCCGATGCAGTGGCGAAGACAACGGCAAACCTTGTTACCATTGCAAGAATTCTAGCACAGAGCCATGTATATTTCTGAGAGTACTTGCTACCAGCTTCTTATTCACAATTATAAATACTGACTCCAGTAATGTAGGTGACCGCTATGCAACTAGAGCAAGCAAAGGACCTTCCACCAGATTGCTTCGAGGATAATTCGCGATCGATGTACCGGGTACCATCTAATGCCCACTTCAATAATTACTATCAGGCTTCACAAACCGTCAACTTGGGTTCAGATAGTATGAACTATCGACACGCAAATTACGCCAACTATGGTTATCAAGGCACCAGATTCCTCGGACTTGCTTATGAGACCTATGCCGAAGAGCCCGCTGATTATAATTTGTCAAGCCCAAACACATTTCAGGTTGCAACACAGGATCCCGTCTCTGTATCCAGTTATCCAACCCAGAATAATGGGCGCACACGGGTAAACCCTCAAGCTCCTATGTATCTGGACTCAGAAGCAGCTACGAATTATGGTCAAAATGCAAATTATAATCAGAATCCATATCAAAGCTACAATACGCGCTCGATGGTAGACTCAGAATCGAAGAACTTCTGCGTCACAGGCACTGCAAGCCTTCCTTCTTATGCCGGTGTTAGTGCTTCTACAGTTCCACAGACCGCTCTCAATGTCACCAATGGCGAGAGGCTTCTGCCATATCCCAGTGTCAATAGACAGTATAGATCCACGAATGATGGCACTACGAGTTCTCAGATCTCACTGCAGCCCTATGGATTCATGAACTCAAGCATGGGGAGCTCTGGGAAAATGAACGGGACTTCAATCGAAATGCCCCTGGCGACCTCCTATATAAGTGTTCCCACCAGTAGCAGTCAAGAAATTACAACTGCTGCAGCAGAAATGGCATATAGCTCGGCGCAACTTTCGATAGGACAGCAAGATACCGAGATTTACGACACCCCAAATCACAGTAGCAGTCTTTATTACTCACAAACCAACAATTCCACTCCGGACATCAGCCGGTATGGAACAAGCATGGGAAGCGACACCCCCAAGAGCCGACAGAGTAGTCAAACCAACACCACTGAGAATTCATGGGCGGCTAACAATCGAAAGTCTAGCAACAGCGGTAGTCTATTATCAAATGGACAATCATACGTTCCAAGTACGTCAAGTCAGTATCCGCGGCCCAGTACTCCAGTCGGTATGCAAAGCCATAGTCTCCTCCAACACCCCCTACACATCACACAAGCTCAAAACGATGGTCTGCCGCACCTAGGGGAATATGTCTCGAGTATTTCGAGATAATCGGATACCTCGACTTTTGCATCCACAAACAAGAAAGTTTTCATTATTCATTGAATATTTCAAACCAAAGATTCCATAAACATTCTTGCAGTATTCCGACGCATGAGAATACCGTGTGCATAGTGATCTATGGCACCTACAACTTGTTTGTTTTCATATTTTATTTCTCTTCAAGTTGAATTTTTTACAACTTCGTATCATTTTTTGGTTCAACATATTTATGGCGAAATCGGGGCAAGACAAAATATACTTAAAAAAAGGGACAGGGGCTGGAAGAGGTTGGATATGGATAAGAGATGGCGTTTTCATTATTATTCTACTTTGCTTTATCACAATCCTTATCGACTGCTCATCATTTCCATATATCCCAGGCCCTTCGTAAGAGCCTCTGGTGCGCATTTTCTCATTTTCTAATTTTTACTTCTCTTTTGAATCGATCACGGCTGCCCACAAAATATCGGAAAATTTACCTGGAGGAGACGATGTAATGGAATTATGCAATACGGAAAAATGGGATGAAAGTTACAACTACATTGGAAGTTTCGACGGAGACACGGAATATGGATTAGAAGAAGGGATACTTGCAAACTTCAAGAGCCCTGAAAGTGCATGTTTAGGGGTGAGCTGAGAAGAGGGGAATGCACAAAACAGAGGGAGATTACGGGATTAGAGGATGGTAGATGGATATGGCTGTGATATCGTTGGTATCATGTAGAGGTTGAGTTTGCACTTCAAGATTGTGTTGCAAACACAATCTTTGATTGAAGGGCAAGTGTGTTATGGATTTCTCGGCGGGGGAGTATTTACTTTAAAGAAGGATGGGATGGTTGAAGATGAAGATGAAGATGGAGATGGAGATGGAGATGGAGGGCGGCCAAAAACGTATCTACATTGTGGTGTTTTGTCATTATTTGAAATTTATTTCCTTGGATTCACATTAGTAATTTATGGCGAGTGGACAAGAAAATGTGTAACGGCGAGCAAAAAAGGTTGAGAGGGTGTTTCTCGCCATCTTCATTTTCCTTTTCCTTTTCGTGTTCTTTCTTTTCTCTCGCTTGTTACTATGGGCATGGGGCAAGAAAATACAGAGAAAGAGTTACGGAAGCTGAAAGAGATTTGAGCATCGGCTTTAACATGAACTCACTTGTAAATTTTGTTTGACATTCGAAGTTCGTGGATATCAATTGTGGTGTGGTTGTTCGTGATGAGATTATTTGTCCTATGATACATACTGGTATCAATGCGGTCGATATTCAAGTATTGCAAATGCGCATTGAATGCGCTCCTCTATATGTTAGATACATCATACAATTCTAGTCGCTATCGGGTACTCGCAGCAACTTGCTGATAAGTAGTCAGATTTAATAATAATCATAATCATTCTATCCATATATCCCTTAATTTGGCCAACTGATCCAAATAGAACATATCTTACTGTGTCTCTTGACCACAATACCACAGTCATCGACCCAAACTATCTTTCCCTGCCTATGCCATCATGTCGGGGCCCGAAGGCGAAGCAAAATGGGTACAGAATCGAGAGATCCCTTGGCAGCATACCAAAATTTTCATTTCAGAAATAAAATCCGGGTGCGACTCTCATCAGCTCCCCACACCAATTATAAATATTCCTCGAACCTTGTACGGCAGTAGATGTAGCGTTAGCAGCCATCAGCAGTTTAAACGGCGTTGTGCCACAGGAGGCGCTTTTAAGAGAAAATAGCGTTGCACAGAGTTACACAGCAGAAAATGGACCCCACCCACCTTGTAGGTTTGGGGTACGGTGAAGAATGAAGCGTTATGTTTGGCTCTTCTGTGTTGATCTTTTTCCGGGGGCAAAGTCAGGGTCTTGGTAGAGAAAGTTGGACGTTGAAGACCGGATAAGCACTGCATTGGTGTGTACAATTCATGTCTCATTTTAGGGTTTCTCAGTGCTAGTGAAGCACAGCAGATACTTTGGATGAACCTCATGTCATTGTACAGTACAAGGCACCAGATTTACCTTGGCGTGCGCATTAAAATTCGCAAGCACAAGTCACCATCACCATCAGAATGAACCACAATCAGTATGTGTCAGGGTAGGGAAGGGTTTTGTTATATCCCATGCTTGCATGTAGTTGGATTGTTAAGGTGAGATGATTTAACGATATATATCTTCAACGTCAATCTCTACTCCATACCCTAGTAGGTAACATTCCAACACTGTCACTTGTCCAGACCTCATGGTAAATGAGACCGAGCCTCCAGATGCTTCTCCCTGAGGGACAATTCGGGAAACCCGCGAGCCGAACCTAAAGTCCATGGGTATGACTTCTCGTCGCTTTAGGTCCAGAACATTCCATTTGTGTTATTCATGATGATAATTTCATTCTTTCTTGGTCACATAAGTGAATTGTGTCCTCTCAACATGTGAGATATGCCATTCTCTCATCTCTAGCAATTATGTGAAACGCGAATAACTACAGGCTACCTAGGTAGTCTTAGGGTGCCAATGCTCGTAAAACATAGAAATGTTCATCTCCACAAAAATGCAGATGAACATGTACAGGAGGTGAGATTCAAACACCGATAGACAGAGGTACGGACCGAAACGAAATACGGAACAATACCTACCTAATACGATTTCGCTTGCAGTATGCAATGTAGTTTGTAACAAAAAAAGGGGGGAAATATGGGGTAATTCAGCTTGAAATATTAAGAAAAGTTTGTGGTGACATATAACGAGGCAAACTTCGTTGACAGAAGGTAAATTGCAGAATATGACATGTCAAAAAGCGCTTGCAGAATCGGTCAGGGACATCTGTGCAGATGATAGTTTGTGGCCATAATGCAATGATATCTCTAAAGAGGTGGGAGAAAGCGATGTAAGAAAAAGTAGATTTCTGGGAAATGATAACCTCCAGGTTGCAAACGCACATTTCCATTTTTATATCACCCATGACCATACTGCACATAAACCAGAATTCGTAACGAACGAGCAAAACACCGTGATTGAAATGTGTAGTGTAGGACCTAATAGAGATCGATTCGAGGTTTCATGATATCATGCCTCTATTCTCGTTCCCTAATTACACCAAAGCATGATACGATGGAGGATCGATGCAGATGCGTACAAAGCACATAGCCAATCCCCAGGTCCAGCAACACCAACCATTTCCCACCCCAATATGAAGCGAGTGCTCTACTCCTTCTTCTTCTTGGCACCCTTGACCTTCGCAGTTCCTCTGAGGGTCTTTTGTCTGTTCTTGCGTTGCTTGCCTGTATTCCATCAGATGTCAGTATCAATTTAACGGTAACGCCCACCAAAGCATTTTCGCAAACCCGAATAAGGACTGTAACATACGTTGTTGTCTGCTGGCCTTCTCGATCTTTGTAGCAAATCCAACACGGACCAATCTGTAGTGGGGTTCGAATTTCTTCAATGCCTCTGGAGAATCGTAGACAAGAGCGAAACCAGTGGTCTTTCCACCACCGAATTGGGTGCGGAGACCGAAAACGTTGACTTGGTCTTGGCTAGCCTTGTAGAGTTCGGCAAGTTTGCTTCTGAGCTCATCCTTGGAGATGTTGGCACGGTTTGGGTGGAGGATGTCACTAAATTGAAAAATCCATCATCAGCCTTCCAGTTCTTGCATGTCCCTTGTGCCTCATGATAGACTAATGGCATTCTCCCATTACAGTTATAATTCGAAGTGGGTGGCGGATTCGATAGAAATGATTGTGACTTACACGACCATTTGTCTGCGGCCGAGGAGAGGGTTGCGAATGAATTTGCGCGTTCGCAGCGTAACGGGGGCGTTATTGTCGGCCATTTTTGCGATTATCTAAATCGATCAGCCTGTCTACGATATTTCGAGACAGTTGTCGTGGTATAGATTGTCGATGGATGTCGCTGTCGTTTGAAAGGATTGCAAAAAAGTTCGAGAGGCTCTAACACAATTCGGTAAGCCAAAATGCGCTAACATAATGATTAGGTAAGCACTGGAAATGTGCGAAGGAGTGGATCCGAGAAGGTTATAAACCCTATATAGATGCCTTACAATTATGGCCTTTATGACCATTTTGGTACGCATTTTTCAAGGTTGATACGACTTTACCTGACCTTGAACCACCAACAATCAAAGTCAACACTTTCTCAGCCACAAATAATCGAGTGATTGCCTTCTACCACAGCATTTCATCAAGTTGTGAAGTACTGTTCAATGATCCTGTTGTGAGGATGAATATGGATGCAGAAAGCCAGAAAGCGCTCTCATCTCATAGGAACAATCAACTGGATCGATTTTGCCGACAATATCTTCAACTTCTTCCAAATCTCGATTACCCGGATGAAGAATATCTTCAAGATGAGAATTTTCAGGAAGGCATTTACTCGAGATTGTTCGAGGAAAATGTGTTGGAGTATCCTCCGCCTCACAGATATCAACTCAAAACTTTAAAAGAGTTAACGAGAAAAATCGAGAACAGTATTCACGATTGGGAAGAACAAGTAGGTATGCATGAGATGCACTTTTTCCTTTTATTTAATTATATGTTGTACAGGTAACTGGTACCTAAATTCAGTAAGAATCACACATGCCGTAATCCTTCCCATGTTTTCGTCATTTCTTCCTCTCAATCGTCTGACAATGTCTTTCTCTTCTCCAGGGTATATCAGATAATCTCATGAGCCATCTTTCTATTCTTCTCTCCACCCCAATCCCCTCAGAAGCTACAGCCGCCCAGCAACAGTCTTATGTAACCTATACCCTGTCCTCTCTCCCCCCTGTTGCTTCTACCTCTTTATCCCCAACCCCCCAAGCTCCTACTATAACCATTCTCGAGTCAGCCTCTCTTCTCTCTGGTTCTGGAACCACAGGCCTCCGTACATGGGAAGCCGCCCTTCATCTCTCAACTTACATCTCCCTCAATCCTCACCTTGTTTCTAACAAGACAATCCTCGAACTCGGATGCGGTACCGGATTTATTTCAATCCTATGCGCGAAGTACCTCTCAGCAAAGCATGTCCTAGCTACCGATGGAAGCCCCGAAACATTGACCCTGATGAATACAAGTTTATTTCTCAACAATTTGACCGATGCTATTGCATCTACAGCATCTCAAAATACGACGAATAAGACAAGCACTTGTGAACTTACATGGGGACACGTGCTTCCATCCGGAGAATTCGAGACATTTTCCGAATTCTTATCATCAAAATCTCCATCCTCCAGCTCAACATCTGCCGCAGGACTAAACCAAACCCCATTGGATCTCATTCTTGCCGCTGATGTGATATATTCCCCCGATGTAATTCCTTCTTTGATTGCCACCCTCGAGGATCTCTTCGATCTATACCCAGTAGTCGAGGTGTTAATCTCCTCTACGATACGTAACGCCGAGACGTATGCGATCTTCGTAGAGATGTGTAAAAAGAAGGGATGGACGATGGAGCGAGTGGATTTTGTCGTGGCGAAAAAGAATGAACAGGAAGGCCCATGGTATGGTGGGCTGGGCGAGGGGATTGAAATCCTTTGGGTGAGGAATATTGAAGCGAAAACCGAGAATGAGGGAGTTTGAGTGGTTTGATAGGTTCGGGCAACTGCAGCTGGGATATTGCTTTGTATACAACTTGGCTAAGGCATCGGCGATTGGAATCTTCACCCTGATACTTCTTTGTGTTTGTATGATCACTTGGCTTGAATCCTTAAGTCAAAACTTGGTAGAGATTCCTTCACTCTAGATCTACCAACGCATTGTTCTTTAGGCTGGCATTGATAACCAGGACAGTTTAAAGTGTGCAAAAAAACTTCTGGTTTGGGATTTGGCTAATGATTTATTGACCGAAGTAATTCATTATCGATGCCAATCAATACGCCTCTGGTGGGAATGGGTAAATTAACAATAACCACAAATTATCTTGGAAATTATTCCACTCAGAGTTATATCTTTGTCTAAAATTCATATCACAGTTGAGCAGCTGTGATCATGGCGCTATGAGCTCGTAGGCGAAAAGATGTATTTGGTAGCTCGAAAAAGATGAGATTCAAATTTATTCAATGCTACCATCAATACAAATCCATTAATGCAAAGGCCGGATACGACTATACAAAATTATAAGGCAGATAGATTCACTGCTATCTCTAACCTCTGTATTTCTGAGCTCCATCAATGCCAGACATGTACCTTATCAGAGGTGGTTCCACAACCCAAGGCCCAACGTCAATAATTGTCGGCGTCTCTGTGCCGTAGTACCAATATCTCATACGAGATGGAATGGAATTTTGATGTCAACGACCTTCTCCCACCTCCGCAAATCCGCACTTTTCGTCTATCAATACTTCCTTTGCGAGCCCCCCTTACCCTAAGCAATGTTACCTACGAATTCTCATCACAATCATGACTGCAGCAGTAGGAGCAGATTTTCAGGCTCACGGGTATTTTAATTCTCGGGAAGAAGCTCATTTACAGTCAATTGTCATAATTTCATATTTACCTTTTGCCCTTACACGCCATTGAGTATAGGTAGAAAGTATGCTTCATTTGATGGGAATACTAGCTGACGAAAAGTATCGCTGGCTCGGGGCAAATTCTCCTGTCAACTCACAGTTCAACAAATTTGGGCTCAACCAAATATGCGCAAAATTTCTTTAATGACTTTTCACTGGTGCAAGTTATGTTGCATTCACGAATCATTGTGCCCAATCCCGATACTAGGGCCACTTTCTAGCCTTTCTCCGAGCTCCATCATGGTCGACTCGTAAACTCTAGCAATATCCATAGCAAGTTCATCGTTGTCATATTCCGAGTCGTCTTCCCCGTCCAAATTCATGCTGTCAGCTCCATTGCCCGATTCATCTTCAGCGTCACCATTTCCGTCATCTTTAACACCGTTCTCCGCTTCTGGTTGTGGCTCTATGTCACTACTCATAACGTCCACAATCATCACTCTCGTATCCTCGACTATACTTCTGCATCGAACCATATCTGTCTGGCTCATTCCCGCCCTCCTACCTGATACAAAACCGGGTAAAACCTCTCCAGTAACATAGTCCTCCCCTTTCAGCAAGCTAGCAAATGCATGATCTAGCTTTCTCAGAACAGCAAAGGTTGTAGCTGGTGCTGGGGGAAATTTGGTTGGGTATGTAGTCATTGTGAGAGCAACATTTAGTAAATATGGAATTTGCAAATTGGCTATACCAGTCAGTTCAAGGTACAGGGCAAAGCACACGGAGCGAAGTACATACGTGTACCCGAAAGCCATAACACATCGATTATCTCGGAAAGATCATTTGCTACCTCTTTCATGCTTACATAACCGGTTACCGTATCTCCCTCTTCGGGATCCTCAAATTTCTTGGTATACCGCCTTGCGACATGGAGCAATTTGTTCTCTACGTAGCGTCTTGCAGCTTGTTCTTTTGCAGATCCAGCACGAAGGGGTTTCGTGCGCGGCTGTGGTAAATTGGATGAGGTGGAGCTGACTGAAGCATTGCTTGGGGAGGGGGAGGGAAGAGAATCTGGGAGGAAACCTCCCGATTCAGCAAGATCCATGATATTTACTGTTTATCAGGTATCTAAATTATGAGACGAGTCTCGAATCTCGAGTTTGTCTTAGACCAGTTATGTCAAAAGCAGCCGCCGCCGTCTTTGATGCAAGGTCAGAACAGAAGTTGGATATCCTTTTTAAATGGATAATTAATGACCAAGACTACTGGACCTAGGTATTTATACTTGTTTCTAGTGCAGCCTTCCGTACTTGAATATTTACCACAGCCAATAATGTGAAAGTCAATAAAGGTTCTACAGTCTCTCTATAGCTAGAAATGAAAGGAAGAGGTGAAGCTTGGTCAGCCTTGTCGAATTGTAAGGTTAATGACTAAGCAAGGCCCAAGTTTGAGCTTCATTCACGAAGCTGTTGTTGGAGCTCCGAGAAAAATATAATGTAGCAAGTAAACAAACTACAAGCATCAAACTCGATTCTAAAATTATACTACTGGATTCTGATACCTTCAAGCTTTCGATAAACTTATTGTCTACATGACAGTGATCTTTGTCGTAATAAAATCGCCGTGATAAAGCACATACAAACGGACAGCCTCCAGCCTCGAGAAAATCACATTTGTTACAATGACAAGTATTGATGAATTATTCAAGGTGCGCATCTATTCTTCTAGTCTCATAATCTCTCATCTGAATTTCTGTAGAAGCCAGCTTTACCCAGTCATAAGCGCAAACTAGAACCTACTCGAGATCCAAGTTAGTAACTCTCTTCCCTTGTGCCAACTTTTGTTGACAAGTCTATTAGATGAAATCTATAAATCCGCGAAATTATCAGCGAATGGCCATGCTAAAAGTAATGGTAAGCAGCCAGCAGTAGAAGAGGATGATGATATTGAAGCTGGACCCTCGGCTCCACCTGATGACGATGAAGAAGACTATGGACCAGATATCCCTGATGACGAGGAGGGACGATTTTTCGGTGGTGGAATCACGAAAGATGAATCGGAAATATTGGATTATATGGATGGACAAGAAAGCGCAGAAGTTATTCCGGAAAAGATTGATTCGGCATGGCTAAGGAAGATGGCCCTGAACTTTGAGAAGAAGATCACAAAAAATGCGGAATTAAGAGCGAAATTTGAACGCGAGCCGCATAAGTTCATGGGGAGTGAAGCGGATTTGGATGCGGATATCAAAGCTCTGAGTATTCTATCGGAGCATCCGGAATTATACGGCGAATTTGTGAAGCTGGGGTGTGTTGGGAGTTTGGTTGGATTACTGGCGCATGAGAATACAGACATTGCCATTGATGCAGTGGAGATTATCAGCGAGCTTACAGACGAAGATGTGGAGGCCAAACAAGAACAATGGAATCAAATTGTGGATGCTATGATCGAGGCAGACTTATTGGATCTGTTAGTTTCGAATTTTGTGAGGTTTGATGAAGGCAATGAATCAGATAGGAGTGGCGTGTATCACGCATTGTCTGTACTAGAAAATCTGGCATCGAGGATATCGCTTGCGGAAAAGATTGGTCAGGAGACAAGCATGTTAAATTGGTTGTTGGATCGAATACCGAAGAAAGAGTCCCCAGTGAGTCAGAATAAACAATACTCGGCGGAAGTCATGGCCATTCTTCTACAATCATCTTCAATCAATCGGCGGAAACTCTGCGAATTAGACGGAGTCGATCTCCTGCTTCAAATCCTGGCCGCCTACAGAAAGCGTGATCCTATCAAAGGAACCGAAGAAGAAGAATTCGTGGAAAACGTCTTCGACTCTTTAACCTGCTGTGTCGATGAGCCGGAAGGGAAACAAAAATTTGTAGAAGCAGAAGGTGTAGAACTCTGCTTAATTATGGTCAAAGAAGGCAAAATGAGCAAATCACGCGGGCTCAGGCTAATAGATCATGCCTTAGGGGGGCAAACTGGTGCAGAGGTATGTGAAAAATTAGTGGATGCAGCAGGCCTGAAAGTAGTATTTGGTATGTTCATGAAAAAGATCGACGGTCAAACCATCGAACATCTTCTAGGAATATTCTCAAGTCTCTTACGTCTCCTACCGGCCAATCAAGCTGGACGAATCCGCACACTTGCGAAATTCGTAGAGAAAGACTATGAAAAGATAGGCAAACTTGTCAAACTTCGTCGAGAATACGCCACTCGGGTATCGGCTGTAGATGCCGAAATCCGTAAGGAACAAGCGAGGCTTAGTGGGGAAGAAAGAGAGGAGATGGCGGATGAATGGCTATCGAGGAGGTTGGACGCAGGACTGTTTTGTTTGCAGACGATTGATGTTATTTTAGCATGGTTGGTAGCGGAAGATGAAGGAGCAGAAAAGAAGGTTAGGGGCTTATTAGCGGAGAGAGATGAGGGGCTGGAAACATTGAGGGAGACAATACAGGAGCAGTTGGATACAATGGTGACAGAGGATGGTGAGGAGACAATGACGAGGGATATGCTGGGGACGTTGGTGCAGTTTTTGACGTGATGCAAATCATCTATTTCTTCACTACAAACAGCAGAAGATGGATCTCAAAAGTGGAAAAACTTGTCACTCGATCACGGACGTTATAGCACTAAACACATTAATCCATTTATCCATTTAAGCATCTTCTCTTCTGTCCTTATCATATTCTAAAACCACTTCACAGCTATATCCCCACCTCAAACACTTGGCACATACACAAGAGATTCGCCAAAGCGCACCCCTCTCTCCTTAGCGAGGCTCGCACCACCTCACGGCTTCCCCATCTTTTGAAGTTAGCGTATAGACAGTCTAGCATTTTTCACGACGCTTTTGTCGTGGAGTTATGATACATTCGTGATTTATACGGCACTGTGTGCAGGAGTTTTCAATCATTTATTCCGAATTGGATGTTACGTGATTGCGTGGTATTGATATGAAGATCACGAATGTTGGTAAAGCTTTGAGAGGGGGGAGAATTTATTATGCACCAGATATTCGGATTTAGCGAGATATTGAAACTGGGTTGAATATCTCCGTCAATTTCGGCATTTACATTGAATTATATATTTATATCACCTTAAACATTGAGATCAGCTCAAGCCAGATACTTACGTTAAATTGAAGACTTGCATCAAATCAGATGTCCAGATAGAAGCTGACATAGAAATTAATTTAAGCACTTCTATAAAGTCGAAGATTAGAAGCCATTTCGTCCATTTCTCTATAAAGCTTCACTTCTCACGCCTAAATTCAAATTCTAAAATATGCAGTTTTAGTAGAGAAGAGGTTTCAATCGGCACCAAAGCTACTGCAAAATGGTCCGGTGAGGTTTGCGTGTGTTCAATATATGATTCCCTTGAAAGAATCCCATAACTTTACCGCAGATGTAACACTGAATCATCCCATATCATAATGATTCACAACACCTGAAACAGCATACCATTCGTATATTTACCAATATCTCTTGTCGCTATTATCTCCGCCATTATCTCTCACAAAACATCAAACACCAAACACCAGCCCCTAACGCCCAAACCAAACCCTTCCTCACAAAACAGCACCAGCAGCCATCACCACTCCTGCAGCTACCATAGCCACCTTCCTGGCACCACATGGCCCGCATGGCGCACCGGCTATTTCTGTTCCTCCCGGCAAAAGTGGTTCGTGCCTAAATTCAGGTTTGAGTTGATTTTAGCTATCTCCTTACATCCAGCTAATATTGTCTCTCTTCACATTTCTCTTAAGTATGGAGGATACCGCATCTAATACCTGACCGTATGATGCGAATCGAAATCTACCACGCCAATAAAATAAAAATTACTTACCATCCACAATGTACATAGGTATGTAGCGTAACGCAGCTCCAATAGGTAGTCAGATGATATTTTTCTTGGAGCTGGATTTCCTCCACAGTAGGCGCAGCTGTGATTATAGGGGTATTCTCCTCACTCGTTCCAGTCATCCTGGTAGCTTGGATTTCTTTCCCAGTATGCTCAGATCCCGCACGACTTCGATTCAAGAAAAAACTCGAGAGGGCTGGAAGCGCAGCAGTAGTTATAGCTGTCGAAGTCGTCACCGCAGGAACTGATAACAACGATGCAAAAACTACTGCCGGCAAGAAACCCAAGAGGGCGAGTATTGAATTTGATTTCATATTTCCTTCGTGTTTCTGGTAATCGTAGTGGTAATCAACACCTTCAAAGTTGAAGTCGAACTTGGGATACAACCTGTATATGCTATCGAGAAACCTTTCCAACTTCCAAATAAGAAAGAGAAATATTGAGAACTGAAACGTAGCTTCAAGGTCTGGAGATCTGATACGAGAATAGAGAGAAAGTAATCCGTCGAATACACAAATGATGATTGGTGGGGCAGAGTCCGTATATATGCGGCGCGGGGTGAGATTCATATATGTATCGAGCTGGTCTTGGAATTGGAGACAGGGAAAATCAAATCTTGAATACAATCGAGGACTTAATAATGAATGGATTTGGTACCGAGATACAACTAAAGTTTATATGCTCGAGTGTGCTTCCAGTAGTTATTGAACAGAAATCGCGAAAGGATAGACATATTCATAGCGTTGTAAAGTTATGTATGTATGACAGAAAATCTCAAATCTTGCACTTGCGAATCGATTTATCACTAGATAGATGTTTCTTGTCCTCGAAACCAAGAGAAGTCAGACTAAACGGATGGCGACAGAAAAGTTCTTCTAGAAAACCCAAGCTTCATTCATAGATCAAGAACGATCGAGAGCCAATGGATTGCTCTTGGTCGAGCCGCCACCAAACCAGGTTTTGCATATATCGAGGATGAGATAAGCCGAAACGAAACAAGAACAACTCCATACAACTAAACTGCAAATGAAAGAAACATCATGATATGACGCATCCTACAAGGTTAATCAAAAAGAGCGAGGCTTAAGGAGGAACATGATCTTGCGACGATTAGGAATGAGAGGTATTGATGATGAACTTGCGACGTGTTTATGCACTAATCACTACAGCCATTCAATCAAAAATGGAGGGAAGACTGTGTGCAAACATAAACTCAATGATCAGAACAGTGACTACATAGGTATATTAAGATACATATATTGAGAATGTTTCGTCTGTAATTATATTAATTTTTGTAGCTACCCCATTATTCCGGATGCGCGGACGGGTGTATAATACCATGCTACTTTTTATTTTACAGAAAATTTGCCAATGTTGAAAGCACACTTCTTGAATTCGAGTCCAAAGATTGAATTTGACGTGACTAAATGCTCAGAATCTTCTTTTGGAAGTTTTGGCGGTTAAAGAAGTGTTTGTTGCCCCCCCTAAGCTATTGCTCCCCTGTCTCTTCAGTCCCCTCAAATTACTTTTCGTTTTTGCACCCCATCCAACCTCAAAATCATCGTCTCCATCAGAATCTTTGCTCTTTGATTTTCCCTTCTCAGGTTCAGGCTCAATATCGCTCGAGAGAGTCAAGTCCATGATAACTTGTGAACTTTGGGGTATTTTGGAGGTTCGATTTTGAGCAGGATAAGGGTTGGAAGGTTTTGACGGCTTGGGCGTGAGCTGGTCTTCTTCATCAGAAGATGGATCAAATGCAGCCATGACCTTCTTTGATTTTTTCTTGGCTTCTATTTGCGGCGCATCTGACTCCGATTCTGTATCGTCAAATGCCGCCAAAACTTTCTTACTATTCTCATCCACTTTTTTTGCTGAAGGTTGTGTATCATCGAACGCTGCCAGAACTCTTCTACCCTTCTCAAAACTGGGTTTAGATTTTGGAAAGGGTTGTGAAGCGTTCTTCTCATGCTTCATCGATGACTGAGAGGGCTGACTCATAATCTCTTCAACAGTGGGAAAATCTGCTGACGATGGTTCGACCACATTGTTGTTCTCAACAGATCTCTTGGATGGATGAGGTTGGAGTGGAGGAAGATCAGGCTCATCGTCAGACAAATTAACATCACGTGCTGCCATATCCATTTCCAAATCCTCTGGTTTAGAATGGTCAAGTTCTTGGTTGTGCATGTTTTCAAAACTGAAGTCTGGTTGTCGTCCATAGTCTGTGACCAAACTTGTGAACGATGATTGCCCCGACATTTTCGAATCCGCTGCTCTACAATCTACTTCAATCGTATCAAGTGCTACGTCCGCCTCAACAGCATCAGTTGCCTTTCCCTGTGGCTGGAAAATTTCCCACAATGCCTGAGCCTTATCAACGTTGATTTTCTTGGAGCGTGGCTTGGTATGAATGCTGGGTGCGCTGGAAGTTGCTTGTGGTATATTTGCAAACACGACCTTCTGTGCAGTCGTCTCTTCCCGAGTTTCCATTATTCCCGGCTTATCTTGAACTGGAGAGCTTCGGGATTCTTGTAATCCTACGGTGTGCCAGCTTGAATGTTGCCTGTCGGGAGAAATGGTAGGTCGACGCTGTGGGACCGGTGAGTTAGAGCCGAAACCATTGAACTTTGGTGACAATGAAATGTCATCAATCTCGGCCATCATTTCCGTCCTCAATTTATCGAGAGTTGGCGCCTCATCACGGGTTGTAACCGTGTCCCCAATTTGGGCTGATGCAGGTGGATCCGTGTCAAGATGCTGAGTTTCGGTGACATGGGTGCATTGTGATTCTTCTTGTTTTCCGTTGCTTAGATTCACTGATTCATCAGTCGTCATGCCAGTTTTTGAAATTTCAGTCGACAGGCTTACTGGTGCAGGGGCGACAATCTTGGGTTCAACAAGTTCGTTGAAAGTGATGACCATCTCTCCATTGTCTTCTTCCTCTTCCTCATCGTCATCATCAGGCATCTCAAATTTACCCCAGATCCTCTGTCCATTTTCGTCATAATGCTTTACAGGACGATCTCTATCTCTTTTTGCCAAGACAATTGAGATATTACCATCATCGACAGAAAGAACAGATGCCGTGCGATACGCCGAAATCTGTGGCTGCCATTTTGTAGTTTCGTCCATGAGCATTTGCTTGAAGGCAATAATCATCCCAGGCTCTGCTGCAATTACGTCGAGATTTGGCAAGGTCGTGGGATCTTCTGGGAGTTCGACCAAATCGGGGGTTTCTTGAATAAGATCTCCTATATCAGCCCTGTGCTCCACACTCTCAACCTGTCTTGCTGGTGGCTCTGTCGATTGTGTCTGAATGGCGTCATCCTCATAACTTGGTTGGTAAGATTCATCGAAGTACTCCTCCTGTTCTTCATAATGGGATGTTTTCCCCTTGCGTCGCTTTCGTTTCTTTGAACTCTGGGATTCTTCATTATAGGCTTGGGCCTGGGGTTTCCTCTTGCCACCTCTATGGATTTGCTGTTGAGGATCCCATCGCTGAACGAATGGAAATGGAGGCTCACTTAATATGACACCAGCTTGACAACATTCGACCGCTCGATAGACAATCTTATCTCTCCATGAATCATCATCAATGGCTAGAGTATCAGACTGTTGAGCTGAGAGCGCTTCAGATGAATTGGCAGTTTTTGGAACCCGGACTCCTTTCATCAAGTCATTACGAAGCTCATCCTCATCTTTCTTCGTCTTAGGGTTCTTCATACCCAATGCCCCAAACAACAATCGACGACCAGCACCTATGTCCAGTGTTGACCGTCGTGAAGCTGAGAGTGGGGTTTCTGAAATTTCGGCTGTAGGATTAGTGTCTTCTTGCGAAGCAGCCTCAGCCATCTCAAAATCTGCAACGGGCTCCTTGGGTGTATCTTTGCCAGTCTTGGGAGCACTGCTAGCTATTTTCGGAACATCGACGTCCATGGTGTCAACCAAAGCCTTGCCACTTCTTGAAGGAACTTCTATACCGCCAGATGCAAGAGACGCAAGTAATTCACGTCTACGAGCGTCAAACTCTTCGGCATCGGCAAATGCTTTGTTTGTATCATTCTTAATTTTGACAGAGTTAACACTCGCCCTCAGAACTGAGAGTGCAGTAAACGCTTCCTCGGGGGGAGTGCTTTCACTGATCTCTAGACGGTTGAATTCAGATACCGTGGTGTCATGTGGCAGGATGCCTCGCTCTTTAAATTTAGTAAGAGCTACACCTTGTTTACGGCGTTGATTTCTGGTATGTGTTGCCTTTTTACCTTGTCTGGGAGGCACTGGCGTTTGAAGTTTTGGAGTAACCATGTCGGTAGATGTGTTTGGCTTCGACTTGGTTGTTTCAATCACTGGTACAGCCAGTCTACTCGATTTGACTTCTGGTGCTTCATCATCATCGCTGGAGGAATCGCTGGAGGAGTCGCTGGAGGAGTCGCTGGAGGAATCGCTGTCGCCATCACTCTCACTGTCAGATGATGACAATGAGGCGGAATCTTCTTCGCTAGAGGAATCATCACTATCATCACTACTGCTATTGTCCCCGCTGCTCAATTCAGCCTCGGAAGAAGAACCTGATGAATCTGATGAATCGTCACTATCGACGTTGATTTCATCGCCGTTTAACTTGAGATCTATGGCTGGTGTAGATGCAAGTTCATTGATCAGGTCGCCCTTTGGACCATTGCTGTCGTTATTTCTGGTGGAAACAGTTGCAAATTTTGTTAGTTTCGACTTGGGATTGGCAGATTCCTCCATAGCTTCAGCCATAAAAGACAAGGCTTTGCCTGAACTTATTGATCCTGGCGGTAAACCGTGTTGATCATAGTGGTGCAATAACGCATCTTCCTCCTCCTCCTCCGAGCCAGATTCATCATCGTCTAAATCCATAGCTGATGTAAGGTCAGTATTTTTAGAAGTGACTTCTACTTTGCGGCTCGTGGAAACTTGGTTCTTTGATGAGGGTTGAGGTAACTTGGAGTCATTAGAAGACACTTGCAAAATAAAACTTTTTGGCTTAGCAGCGATATATCCCCTGACTAAAGCCTCGTAGGCCTGGGATATATCTCCATCAGAGCCTTCTAGAACATAGTTGATAACGGCAATGGAGGCCTTAGGAAAAGCCATATGCAACTTACATATCTTTGCCTTTGTCGACGTGTTCTTCATACCTGAAAGAACAGCTTTGTCGGCTGTAGATAGGTCGTCAACTTTTCCTGAGTTTTCTCTGCTATCGCCGGGAGCGGTGGAAGGTGGTTGATCGTCTTGAAAACCCTCAAATGCTTCCTCGGATTCTTCTGGATCTTCCTCCTCGCTAAAGCCTGGCTCAAAATCTCCATCTTCTTCATCATCATCCTCGAAATCAGCATGAAGAACAAGTTGTCGATTGCTTGTATCCTCAACCTCCTCATTACTCTCTTCATCATCATCTTCAAAGTCTGCATGAAGAGTAATTTCTCGGTTTTCCCGTTTATCCTCAATGTCTGTATTGTTCTCACTTTCTTCATCCTCATCATCTCCATCTGGCTCGAAATCATCGTCATCTTCGTCTTCGTCTTTGTCGTCCTCATCTTCAATTTCTGGCCGGAAGGCGACTTGTTTAACTCTTTGCTCAGCACCTTCCAGGTCCTCATTCTCTTCATCCTCCTCATCGATTGTGACCCTGGGTCGTTTGCGTGGAGGGATATCAATTGCTGGACGGTTTACTGGTCTCTTCAACATAGGTCTTCCAAACGCAACTCCATCAACCAAATGTCTCCCATCCGACGAGATTTGATGCCTTCCAGATATTCTTCGCACTCGCAGATCATGTGTAAGAAGTGGGCGTATGCTAATGATATCAATAAGTATGATTTATTTCGACAAGCGTATATTGAATGCTAAACCAAACTCACATTACTTCATCTTCTTCCCTCATCACTTTGCCGACAGGCTGAAAGTGTAAGCATTCGTAGTTAATGCCTTCTTTTCCCTTCACCTCAACAGCATAATCCTCCATTCCCCATTCTTCAGATTCGATAGGGATTACATCATTAATTTGATCTAATAACTCTGAAACTGTGGGCGCCGATGTTGAGGTGTTTATATCCCAAATAATAGGGCAATCAGGAAGATTGTGCCTACGCACAGTTAATCTCAGCCTCATATTGGTGATGAGGAATGTGAAATTGGCCCGTTGAAAGCTGCTATGAGATGCTAGGCAGAGAAGGTGTGGGGAAGAAGGTCGGCGTTTGACGCGAAATGGTGAAGGTTACGCGAATTTTCAAAAATAAAATAGAAAATAGAGATACGAAATCACGTGCCAAAGATAAGGTTAAGATTATTCTTCCAAGGGAACATTTTTAATTTTAAGGTGATGGAGCTGGAGGTAAGTAATTCGGAAATACTCGAGTAGATGATTCACTACCTAGGTATCGTAAGGCATACCTAGGTACCTAGTATATACAACCTTGGAAGCTTAAGAGATCATCAGTCTATCTTCACAATAGAAGTGGAAACACCGAAAAGTGTTATAGATGTCTAAAGTTGAGTTTACCATGAGATCATTTCGTTTATTCTCGAGACTTTGGGTTTGTATATAGTAAGCTGGCAAATGTACAAGCCGATTTGAGCTAAGATAGTAATCATTATTCAGAACCCTGGTATCCGTTAACGCCAAAACTACTCATATTAACTCCTCAATCTCTTCGCTTGTGTTTCTTCCCTGTGTCCACTTCCGTAGCTGAGGGCTCCACGGTTACTCCTAAGCTAGTTGCACCAAGAGCTTTTGCACCACCAAGACGTCGTCCAGCACTGTCTCTACTTCCGATCTTACCCTGTTCAGTTTGCAATAATCGCATCTCCGCCTCGTCATCTAACATGGTTCCGTCAATGGTCAAGAAACCCCTCTCCTTGTCATGATTTGATTCAATCTCTTTGACTCGAAACTTCACGGTACCCTCAACCTTCCTCCCCTCCCCATCCACATAATAGCCAATCCCATCTTCAGCATATGCCGCACCTTCTTCAGTTTCCGCATCATTTTCCTGCTCCGCTACGCCGACCCATTTCCATTCCTTTGGCAATCTAGCTCTCTCTCGATACTCGCGTTGAAAAGATTCCAGCAGACTAGACCCAGGTGACCTTCATTTTGTAAATTGATATAACCTTCCAACCAAGCTCCCTTCTCGGGTTTGAAAAGTAAAAATTCGGCGGTCACCCAAGCCCAACTGACTGCATATTCGTCCAAATTTTGTAAAAGAGTTGAATCTCCATCATTTCCGAATGCCCTTTCGGCGAATCGTGGATTGCTGTAAGAAAGAATAACTCCATTGAATGGTGGATAATATGTGAGGATGAGTGGAGAAAGGTGCTCGGCGCATAAGCCTTCAAGGGGAAATTTCTGGGAGACTGGTGCTAAGGGTAAAAAGAGGGAGGATGTTTGCAAGTGAAATGGCGACACTTCCGCTGGTGCTTCTATGGATGAGGAAGTAGGTACAGCCTTGTCGGATCTGTGTTTCTTTGATCGATGTCCTTCTTCCCCATTTTCTCGTTTTCGCTTTTTCTCGCTATCTATTGACTTATGCTTCTTTTCCGACTTGCTCTTATGCTTTTTTGGAGAAGCCTCGGCGACTGTTGATTGTGAAGGCATTTCAATTGACATTCTACTGTTACCAAATTTCAATGTCATCGAATTTTTTCGAGCGTTGAACCTCCACGAAACTTTTACTGCGGCCGCTAGCGTGATCCGATAAGAAAAGCTTATCAAGCTCAATAGATTTCAATGCGTCAAAGGATAAGTGGCTTTATACTGTTTACACTGCCGATTGGGATACATTTCCAATACATGAAGGATTAGATTCAATCATAAATAACCACTTCTGGGCCAACTCTTCTGTTTTGCAAGTTTATGACATGCATTTTTGAAAAACACAGTATCTGAGATGGTAGAATTCTAAAGTATGTCTAGTAATCATCTTCTTTCTCTAGCTGGTTGGACTTTCCTACCCAATGTAAGTTGTCCTCGAAAGAACAATAACAATACTCTCTTCTAATACTGCTTTGTAGCTGGTTACAGGATGGGTTCAGGCAATATGGTATGGATTAGCAATACGTGCTGGTGATCCAAAACCCCAACCTGGTTCTCCCAAATGGAAGCTACATCGCCGGCGTATCAGCATAATAGTCATATCCGCATACCTCCTCTACACAATTTACGAAGCCGACTGGAGTATTCGTAAGGCCAGCGACTTCTACACTGACCTGGGAATTTCTCATTCGGCCACTGAACGAGAGATCAAATCGAGATTTCGGCGACTAGCGGCCATTCATCATCCTGACAAAGTATCATCGCCTTCTATTGCCTCTGGGAACTACTTTGTCCATCTCAAAATCGCTCAAGATACGCTTCTTGATCCCGCGAAACGATTCGCATACGAAAGGCTTGGACCAGAGATAACAGGGTGTAATCACTGTTCAACGATCCGAGACTATTATCTCTATGGCTTTAATGGGATATTGACTTATTATGGCACCGCTGCAGGTGTCATGTACTTGTTGAGTCTTTTCGGATTGTTGAATTGGGGTCAATACTGGCGCTGGATCACAGTCATCATGCTCTTCGCATTTGAACTGCACACATTCACGCGCCCGTATTTCCCAACTGTTGCAACGGAAGTTATAAATCCGATTCTCGCAGCATTTACATTACATCCACCATATCTCCCATTTCAACTGATACAACTCGCCCGACAAATGAGTGTAACGTTGTATATCGCATTTTCCCAGATTGGTCCATTACTAGAACCACCTACAACCATTGCACAGAATGTGAGCCCTGAAGCCGCATTGAAACAGCAACTGGATCGATTAGAGTACGTTGCAAAAGCTGCGGAGTCCGATGCTTCGAGGCTTCAGGGTCTAGAAATGATCCCGTTCGCCAATGATCCACAGGCGATGAAAGATATAAAAGGAAAGGTCAAAGAATGGCTTGTACAAAATACCATAAGGTCTGATCCGGAAGTAAGAGATGCAATGGGGACTGTATTAAAAAAGAGAAGAACGGACGCACCAGCCGGTGCAAGGGGTAATCGATAGACCAACTAATTCATAGTTAATAAATAATTTCAAGTTGCAATTTTGGAGTCGGTTTCAAGGATATTCTGAATGGCATCTAGTTATTTTAAAATAGTATTTCTTAAGTTACTTTCCTTTCCGAAGCCTTCGAAGTTGAGCCGAGATGCTGTCTGCTTTCTTAATATAACCAGCCTAGATATCTCTTCTTACTCAAGTGAGTGGATCATCTGTTATCCAATTGCAAGTTCCGCAATCTCAACAATCTCGCAATATCCCACCCCTTACCTTGCTATCTGATATTTTACTCATTTTGTTGCACATCTACTCAAGCCGCTCCTACATTGGGATTTCATTACATGTCTTCCACGTCTTTCCCTTGCTGCATCAGGCCACTATCATTTGATCTGTTGCGTCTTTGTTGCACATCGTGACAGGGACCGGGGTTGCCCCGTTATTAATATTGACCTTGTTATAATGCCAGTTGGTAGCTTTGCTTTACCTTAGTGAGACGATTGTTTCTCTATTGTTGCATGTCTATCTCTGTCGTGTTCAACTAGTTGTTCCCCATACTAAAAGTATCGCTTGAGATTGTGTTACTGTCCTAGTTTATCTTGTGATCAAGTGAGTGGTTTTCCTATATGCGTTGTCTTCTCGTTGGCTGGGAAACATATGAAATGACGACATGGGTTTTACTATATGATATAGACATATATACGTCAGGGCGGTCTTTTATACATCATTGTAGTGTTCAATTGAGAATAGCATCATCAGCATTCCCTTGCGATCGAGTAGACACTATTCTAGTCAACAATATTCTTGAGTTCAACGCCTGCTCACCCCATGAGATGCGGAATAATTTCTAGTACTTCACTTCTCATCATCTATCTCGCCGGATATAGCGGCCTGGGGTTTTCAAAGCATACATGGTACAGCATGGTATCATAGACTATATTGGTAACTACAACTAAAACCAAATCCACATCCATGACCATAGCCAACATTGGCCGATGTTATGCATCACGTTCTACATTCAAAAAGTTAGTCAGTAGTTACTGGCTCACAATCTTTCCTCCACTATACTGATAAATCCAATGCCATCTATACATTCACCCCACAACCCCCAGATTTCAATCCCAGAACTCCCTCATAGATTCACCCACTCTCAGCTTATAGCACTAACCTCATATTCTCACTGTCACCCAATCACCAATTCTTTGCCTAACAAACTCTTATAAAACAGAACAAGACAGATATCGTCCAAGCCCCCATCTCCATCCCACCATCCAAGGATACTCACCCATCACCCAAGATGATGGCAAAGTCCTTACAACCCCCGATATCTCAGCTCACGTACTCACAAACGCATAAGCCAAAACAAAAACCACAATTCTACAAGTAGACTTTGAAACATCTATATAAGTCTACCCCCCAAAATTTAAATTGTTTCAACTACAACACTATGAGAGGAAACAGAGTGGAGGAGATGGAATGATATCAGCTGAGTATTTGGGCTTGACATAGACAATTGCTGGAGAGAAGGCCATTTGACTATATGAGAAGGGAGTACAAATGCAATCCTACATGTTAACCACAGACGGTTCATTCCCGAGGCTCACCATACAATACAAGATACATTTGAAATATGTACAGAGTATACAGCAACCCATATAGTAACATATCTAAATATCACAATATCTCAACCCCCCCCCCCCATAAACCCCCATCCCTGACTTCCACAACCCTCAAAGAACCAACCAAACCGATCATCCATAAAATTCCGGTGAAATTACATACACTCGCCCCCGCCAGCCCCCTGCTTCTCAAAAAGAGACAAACAATAAACACCACATCACATACCTTAAAATACTCCTCTATCATAACTGAGCCCTTGTGCACTCCGAACATATTTCCAAAAACAGTCGAATAAATCATCAAACAAAACAGCAAAAAAGGCCTGATAGTTCAGTGGTAGAATTCTTGCTTTGGGTTGTCTTAATCTAAAATGTAAGAGGTCTCCGGTTCGATCCCGGATTAGGCCCCATGGTGTTTAATCTTTTTATCTGTTGTGTGCTGGCAATGTTTTGCTGAGGTGGTTTTTGGGAAGTGTGCAGGGAAGAGGGAGGGTGGTGCGTTGTTTTCGAAGAATACTTTAAAGAGGCTAGCTACATTGTGGAGAAAAGAGTGGAGGATGTGGTGGGGTGAGAAAAGTGAGATGTGGAAATATGTGGTGAACGAGTTGGTGTGTCGGTTAGGGCTAAGGGGAAATTTGGCTTGATGATATGTGGATTCAGACATTATAAGGCTGAGCCTGATACATACCGAGTAATAATTTTGCCCGGGTATCATATAGTCAGTCACACATGCATAGTAGTTCACAGTACCTGGAGCTGATGAGAAAGTCTGAAACTAATATGAAGTTGAATCTCAAAGATGAGAGATGCTTGAATTTGATATGCTATTACTGCATTCATTATCAATACCGGTATACATTTAAGTTACTACTAAGTTCGCCCAACCTTTCGCTATGTTACACCCTTAAAAAACCTCCAACCCGCTGAAGTGATATCACAAAACGCCAGGTCCCCGCCATATTTCATTTGCTTCTTAGCAGCGATTTAATGCTGACTCCACTCAATACTGTCCAAAGCGATACCTTCCTGTACGAGCTCCCAAAGAGGACTCAACTCTCGTAAGAATGTCACTCGGTCTTTAACAGCTTTCAAAACGTAATCGATCTCAGACTCTGTTGTGAATCGTCCAATACCAAATCTGATACTGCTGTGTGCACTCTCATCACTACTACCAAGTGCTCGGAGAACGTAACTGGGTTCGAGTGAGGCAGATGTACAGGCACTTCCTGATGATAGCGCAATATCTTTCAATGCCATCAAGAGCGATTCTCCCTCGACATAGGCAAAAGAAACATTTACACATCCTGGATAGAAATGATTTGGGTCGCCATTTTGGGTGGTATGCTCCATGGCGAGGAGACCGTTGAGTAGTCTATCAGAGAGCTTCTTGATACGGACATGATCGTACTATTAAATTGTTAGCATCCTTACAATATCAATTATTGGTCAAATAAGAACAATTGAGTAGAAAAATCAGACAAGGTACTGTGAGTCGTCAAAGAAGCCTCAACTTGCAAGCAAGGAGGCCACTAGGAAAGCCATGCATATGTAAAGTAGGTCATCATGTAAGCGAAAAAGGTTAGAAGATATATTGGAACTTACATCAATTTCTTCCTTTGCAATCCGGCAAGCTTCACCAAAGCCGACCACTAATGCAGGTGCAAGAGTGCCACTTCTCAAACCCCTCTCCTGTCCACCTCCACTAATGATTGGGTCAAGTCTAACCCTAGGTCTTCTGCGCACATAACAAGCACCAATACCTTTTGGTCCATAAATTTTATGGGATGAAATAGACATCAAGTCGATGTTCATCGCATTGACATCCAGAGGGATCTTTCCAACCGCTTGTGCGCCATCGGTATGGAAGAACACCTTCTTTGAGCGACAAAGCTTGCCTATTTCTTCAAGCGGTTGAATGACACCGATCTCGTTGTTGACCGCCATGATACTGACAAGAGCTGTTTCTGGCCGAATAGCTGCCTCAAGTTCAGCCATATCAACTAATCCATTTTGCTGCACTGGCAAATATGTAACATCGAAACCCTCGTCTTGCAAATGCCTACAACTATCCAGTACACATTTGTGCTCTGTCTGTGTTGTGATGATATGTCTCTTCTTTCCCGCCCTGCCAAAGAACCTTGCCACACCCTTGACACTCATATTATTACTCTCAGTGGCTCCACTAGTGAAAATAATTTCTTTAGGATCAGCTCCAATAAGTGTAGCAATGTGTTCTCTTGCTTCTTCAGTAGCTTTGTCAGTTTCCCAACCATAAGCATGGGTTCTTGAATGGGGGTTGCCGTATAGACCGGTATAAAATGGTAACATTTTATCCAGCACTCGTGGGTCTAATGGAGTGGTAGCTTGCATATCCAAGTAGATTGGTCTCTGGCCTTCGTCCATGACAGTAGCTTGCTTAAGTACGCCTAGTCAAATGTCAGTTAAAGCTTCCTTGAATGTTCGCCTAGATAAGTGAGGGGTAGTTACCGGCCATAGGACTCATCATCGCATCGGCATTTGCAGATGATCCTGATATTGATTGATTCTCAGCATGCTTGCCAGTCTCTGCGAAGAACGATTTCTGCTCTGATCGGATCGCGGTATCGAGGTTAACTTGGGCGCTGTCTTTTTTCGTCTCAGAAACGTAACCCCTCCTTGATCCTCTTTGATTTGATATGGACGCCACCCGGGCAAAAGCAGAGGTTCTCGCCAGGCCAGCAGCAGACGTTGGCTGCTTTAAGCAAAGGCGCGAAGCCTGCCTCAAGGATTTTGAAGTCAGACTCGACATTATTATGAATGGTTGAGTCGTGATTTAATAATATCAAAGTGGAAGATAATTCCACAGAGAAGTTGTTAAGCTTCTTCTTATTTGGAGACTTTTTGGATTTGAAATTCTACCGGAACAGAATAAAGCTAATCTTCTTTTGTACTAGCTGTAGCTGTAAACTCCGTGCTTCCTGCAAATGACCGGAATACCAAAGAAAAGATAAAATATGATTGGGTATCTTTTTAGAAAACAGCGGAAACGGGATATCGGATGGAAAGCTTTGTAGCCAACGATTTAAGGCTCAAAAGAGTGATTTTCAAGTTTATTAATATTTTATTCTAGCAACCAATCAGAACTCATGAATATATTATATTTCCTTCATAAATAAAGTGGTGGGGTTTATTTTCTTTTATAAGATAGCAAAGATAGCAGGTAATAAGGGTAATAATCATAATAATGACTTCATTATTTTAGACGTTCCGTCTTACCCTGGCCAAAATAGGTAATTTACATGCCTCCCACGGGCGGGAGACTGTTGATGCCCCATGCGAGTTATTTGATGCAAACGATCCGATGATTCCATAATAAGAATAAGAAGAAGAAGAAGAAGAAGAAGAAGAAGAAGATTCCATACTGTAAACTCCATTTCAGTCAGTTTGACTATTGAATGCGCTCAATCAAGTTTTTTCTGCACAGGTATATTAAGACTTAGGAATAACTTCATATCCTTCTTTTCTTCCATTCTTGAAACTTATTTGTCTCCCATTAGTTCTACCATCTTACCATTTCAGACCAAAAAATACCAAGCATATCGGGGCTGATAGAAGGAGGCCGTCAAAATAGATCTGCTCAGCCACTCCTCGTCATCGTCTGTCCTACCAAAACAACCCTGAAATACTACGAAAGGCACCCTCTTTCTTTGAGAATTACAACATCCACAATAGAAATACAACTCCGCGAACAAAGATCCTCATACTACATTCAAAGATTTCATAAGAGACCGTTTCTGGTATATCTTGAACCTAAAACTGGGAGATGTCCTTCAAGGGCTTTCAGAAGTCCCTGGTCAGAGTAAGTAGGAATGAAGACAGTCGAACGGAATGACGGGGTTTTCGCACCTTTAACTGACAAGTTAATAGGCGCCTCAAACGTTCAAAGCTAAGTTTAATCTTGGTGAACAAACGAAAGATGCCGTATATATTGATGCGGAACGGCGATTCCAAGAGCTGGAATCCGAGACGAAAAAACTGCACGATGAGAGTAAGAAATACTTTGAAGCTATCAATGGCATGATGAACCATCAAATCGAATTCTCCAAGGCGATCGCCGAGATATACAAACCAATATCTGGAAGGATGTCGGACCCAGATTCCTTGGTTCAAGAAGGAAATCCCGAAGGGATCAGAGCTTGTGAAGAATACGAAGAAATTTGCAAGGAGCTCTTAGCGACTCTACAACCAGAGTTGGAGATGATTGAGACTAGAGTTATTCGACCTGCGGATGAATTATTAGAGGTTATTAAGGTGATAAGGAAAACTGCGCTCAAACGTCAGCACAAGCAATTGGATTATGACCGACACCGAGCTACACTCAAGAAGTTGCAAGAGAAAAAGGAAAAGAGCTTGAAGGATGAGAAAGCCATGTACAAGGCTGAGAATGATGTTGAACAAGCTACTCAAGAGTTCAACTATTACAACGATCTCTTGAAGGACGAGTTGCCCAAACTCTTTGCGTTGGAGCGCGAATTTATTCGTCCATTATTCCAATCATTCTACTATATGCAACTTAATGTCTTTTATACCTTACACGAGAGGATGCAAGGGTGCGATATTGGATACTTCAATCTCCAGCTTGATATAGAGGAAGGGTTCGAGGCAAAACGAGGTGACATTCGAGAACAGGCAGAAGCACTTTCCATTGTGAAGTTCAAGACGACTGGCGCCAAACGCCCGCCAAAACCTCTTGCTCTTACGGGACCCAATAGGCTTGCCATTGAGAATAAACCTTCATCAACAGCACTCGCAACAACCACTTCAAACCGCCGCGCATCCACCGACTTCCAATCATCGGAGAAGCCACCGCCACCTTACTCTTCCATGTTATCTCCTACCAATCTTGGCAATAGCGTGACGCGATCAGCCTCGACAGGTAGTTCATGGGGAGCTGCTGCGAAAGCAAAAAAGGCGGCACCTCCACCTCCAAAACCAAAACCATTGAGGCTCAGCGGCGTGCCAGCTGCCGAGACTGCTACTGCGTTGTATGATTATGAGGCACAGGCCGAGGGTGATTTAAGTTTCAGTGCTGGTGAAATTATTGAGATCGTGACGAGAACTAGTAACGAGAATGAATGGTGGGTCGGGAAGATTCATGGGAAACAAGGACAATTCCCTGGTAAATATTTCCTCTTATAATTTTCAGATCCCAAACTAACTCCAATATCCAGGAAACTATGTCAAAGTCAATTAAAATCAGAAATTGAGAACAAAACTTTTATCAATACCCTCGCACAGCAAAACTTTTGAATCATCATATTTTCGGGGACCTTTTGGAATTGCGGACTTAGTGACGTACGCAAATGGCATTGTCTACTTAGACGGCAACATGGTCAGTAACGGACCGAGGCTTTTGGGAGGAAGGCTTCGGAGGAGATGAATTGACGGGTTAAAGCTTAGCATGTACTTACATACCATATAACTAATACGATGCTTACTTTCTGATGAATGAATTGAAGTTTTTGTTTTTCAAGGACTCTTGCTCACTGTTCTGTTTTTGGCGTTATGAGCAGCAAAAATATGCGAAGGGAAGTATACACTGTGCAACAGCCTCCAAGTGCATTTCAGCCGCGGACTAGCAAGACCAATCAATGAACTAGCGGGTTCGATATACAGTAATATCATACATGCCATCGGCTACCTTATATCTTTTCGGCTCGGTTAATCTTCATGTGGTGTCAATTGAGAAATTGTAATGTACTACACCCTTAGACCGCTAGCATATCACCGGTATATGGCAGCACAACATGACATAGCACGACATGATATAACCTGCAGGGAGATTTTTTGGTCGAAATGAATTTTTAATGAAAGAGGCAGGTTTGTGTTATGTAGGATGGGTTTACTGTACTAGTATTCGTGCTACGACTACTAACTACCCCTATTAATTATGATTTTATAATCGTACGGCTATTACATCTACTCGGTCTGCATTTGATGAGGAGGCTTTGCTCAATTCTTTGATTTGCTTTGCTACGCGAGTAATCTCTGTATCTTGGGTCATAGGATATATACACGCGTGGATTAATGTAAGGCTGGCCGCTGTTGAGGCCGAGACGGAAAATCATCATGGAGTTACTGCTACGGTAGGTAGGAAGGCCGGGGTGGGTGTGGTGCGAGGAGGGGTATGCAGCATGAGCCTCACACATGCTTGAGGTTATTTAGTCTTGGCTGACTTCCGGGAATAGACCCTGATTTTCTCAACGGTTCTGAATGTGCTCACCGAGTTCCTTGTCTCTTGTTCTTGTTCTGCGGGAGCTCGAAGATTTCGGATACTAGAGGTACTTGGACTTTTGCGTAATTCTTTCGTGGAATCGGAAAGTTGTGTTGATGAGGAGTAGATTGTTGTTTAGCCGTTTTTTTTTCTACCGGTCGACAGATACGTCTTTGAGAGAGAACCAAAAAAGACATTGGATATTAGAAAGTATGATGATGGATCATTTCCTCTTTGATATAAATAATGCTCCTCATATACTCTACGCAAGGTTATGTATCTAGTCTATATGTGAAGGGTATTTTTCTTATGGGGGCCCGAGTTGAAATGGGATGGCTGATGGGGGAATGCTCGGCAAACAAGGGATGTAAGCAAAGACTTGGTTCTAGCTGCATATCGACGCCCGATTTCTATGGAGATCTTCTTACCTCGAGCATACCATCATGCACTGATCTTATATATGAATGGCAACATGGGCAGTGATATGAGTATGACCGAGGTACGGCTCTTTCCACGTTTCGGATCTCGAGGGGATGAATGATGCGGTGTGATTGAGGGGTAGTTATGTATGCGGTGATTAGGTAGGTGGAGAGTATGTGTGTGGTTCAACCATATAGTAGTTTGATGCAAGCAAAATCTGCCTCGATGCTAAGCACTGGGTGGTTACTATATATATTGATATATGCACGATTTGTACACTGAGGTGACTGTGATCAATAGATGACTATCCGGGGGTAGAGAAGATAATACAAAGAAGCTTTCTTGATTGGTTTGGGTATGATAGGATGGGATCATGCATAGCTATGGTTTAGACGTCAAGAATAAGAGGTGAGACGAATCACTAACCAAGGTTCATACTTGTTTGAAGAAAGTACAATAGCCAAAGAAGCCAAGTGGTAACAGTGGAATTCCCCTTCCATGCTTTCCTGCTGCGTCGTATGAAATTATATACATGCTACTGGGGAGTCAATACAGATACATACATCATGTGCATTTTTCCAGCTAATAAAATGATAAAAGCTACATTGTCGCATTCCACACCACACTGTATCGTCATATTTTCCGCGCCATGCCTCATACGCGATAACCAGCGCTATTATTTGTCAATATGATATATATTGTATGAAGAACAAGTTTTTTACCTCCCATTCTAATTTCCATCTCCACTTCTCACCGATACCCATGGACTGTTATGCATCTTTCACATCTCTGCTTTCCACCATGCGCGCTTGATAACCAATTTAGAATGTTGGTCTTAAGGTGGAGTACACAAAAGACAATCTCTACCATTAGCAAAGATGCCGGATGTAGAAACATTGATTAAATATGCATATCGAGAGATATAGCTTGATGTATGTCAATGGTGCAGCAGGAGATATGAAACTAATAAGGCGAAACTGGAGCCACCTCCCCCTTTTCATCACCATGGCCTAAGCCAACAGTTTGTCGGTCCTTCCCAAAATAGAATCCTAGCCCGATGTCTTGATACATGGCTTTCTCGTGCCACATCCATGATGTCTTTGAGGAGACTGCTGCACTATAAGCAGACTGTGCTGTTCCATGCATACTGAGATTTGTTTGGGCTTTCACACCAGCAGACCCAGGCAATTCCGTAGTATCCATACACTCTTGTTTTCCCTTGCCCTTTTCTCCTCTCTTTCGGTCGATTCCGATCATCCCATCTGCTTCTGAAATATTTTTATACATCGTTTGATCATGTTCATTTGAATTATCAATCAACGCATTCGTATCAGAAGTATGACCTGTAGCCCGACCATATATGTGTAGCCCCTCACCCACCTCATTTCTCGCCATACCACCCCATCTCTTTAATCCCGTTAATTTGATTGCCGAATCAAAACTTACAAATATAATGGCCTGCGGACTACCATATCCCCCTGTTACATACACTAGACTTCTTTCATCAGCGGTGCCTTCAACATTGCCAAGGTGTGTGGGTGGATTCAATAATTCGTATAACTCGTCCAGGGCCTCATTTTCCACTTCAGGAACTTGCGCTGGGGGCCAATAAATGACATCAGATTGCCTGTACATTTGATCTAGGGCATCTCCAATATCAGTTGGTGAAGGGCGTAATAGTCCGGCTTTCAAGGGATGATCTGGAGGGTAGACAAGGGGTGGGCCGATCTTTCGGGAGCCCGCACGTAGTCGTAATCGTTGCCTGCCCCTCCAATCTGTAGGGAGGGGATCATCCACAACGTCGAGAAATGTAGATGAGGAAGAGTGATAATATCGAATACGAGACCTTGCGAGTGTGAATGTTATATTAGAAGGTCCATCGTAGCCAGGATGAGTGAACTGTGGAAGTCTTCTTCGTGATGGCATGTAATGTGGATTATCGTCTTTTCGAAGGAGACGTAGAATAGGATCATTGGGATAATCACTCAAGTTGTGATTACTGTAGTTTTCCTCACCTTCTAAAGTACTCGATTGTGTATTTATTACTGAGGATGGAGCTTCTTGGACAGCCGCAGCAGAGTCTGTTAAGGTTGAAGAAAAGGATGCATCGACCGCATAGCAAAGATGATCGCGCATATCATGGGAGTATGTCGGGAAAATGACAGGGGTGATATAGTGAGTACGCTGACTCCTACTTGCCCCATGATACCACTCCTTTCGAGACTCGATTATTCTGAGCTCTCCAGTACATTCATCCTTATCAAGTCGAAGATCGGTCCATCTATCATCAATGGGACCTTCTTCATGCTGGCGTCTCCACATGCTTTGACTCTCTGTTTTCTCGATCAGGTCCCTGCGAGGGGACGCGAGAGGAAACCTGGTGCAATGATAGAATGAAGTCCAGTCTATCTCTTCGACATCAAATGACGTTTGATTCGAGAGGGCATAGAAATATTCATTGTGAAATTCGAAACAGATGGTTGATCCAATTTCTGATCCTACCATATCTGGAAGATGGATCTTTTGGTTGAACCATTCTCGTTGGGTGAAAGCGTAGCCATAAATCACCCATTTCTTATGATTGTCTGTGTCCACTTCTGAATGTGTACCATAGTAAAGATATTTGTCATTATGGCGGACAAATATTCTTTCGGTGGAATTCAGTTCTCTTACAACAAGAATCTCTCTAGTTCTAATACTGAAAGCAATGATCCACGAATTTGCCTCCAGACCTGATGTCTTATAAAGACATGAGATTATACTGTCTGAATAGTAGAGCACTTGGAATACACCTCTGGTGTTGCGAGCAATTTCCGAGGTAGCACTACTCAGTATTCTCGGTATGCTAATAACGGCCTCATTACGCGCCGATCCATGGAGATTTATGACCCTTAATTTGTCATCGAGCGTGTAGCACAACACACCTTTGCAATAGAGATATTCATCCCCAAACCCAATAATTGCTATCGAGTACGGATTGACGGTAGCAAAAGCCTCTCGTCTTTTTGAAACTCTTCGAAGAGCTGATGCGCTATGTCCGGTGACATGCTTAGTCGACAATGCTTCATTGGAAAAAGGTATCTTGGACTATGCAACTCTTGTCAGCTACTTGCGCATCAAAACATCACTCATGTTTGATGACGAAGCCGGCAGCTCACTTGTACTATCAATCTGCATATACTCTCCTCAGCAAGTAAGTACTTCAATGCTTGACAGGAGAGGCCTAGGTTGAACACATCATCAAAATCGATGTTCGCTATAACATTGGATAAAATTTCATATGGTAGAGAAATCAAACTAAACATTAGATATTTCCTCGAAGGTGTTAGTGAAAATATCTGACCAATAATCTTAGCATTGGCTTAAAAGACAATGGGGCTATGCATACATACTAACAAGTTATGATCGATCGACAAGAACCGGAGCAGCGAAATGATAATTCGTATTGAAGGGCAAAATATTGTTGACAGGCTTACAATGAGACTGCGCCATTGTTTACTTATAGAGAGGAGCTCGATGAGGCTCAACAAAGAAATTTCTTGGTGATACGAGAAATGCGGCAATTCACGACATCTCAGATCATAGTGTTATCAAACTGGGCGGATATAAAGTTCATTGCAGCCATGTCAAAACACTAATGTAGACATGGATGCAAAAATGCTCGCACATGGCGGCAAGATCCTCAATCTGACCATAATTCCTCTTTAGTGGCCAATTCCCTAGGTAGGATTTATTGCATATTGAGCAAGGATCCAATTGGCTAGGTATTAATGCAAGGCGATCATTCATTCGGTCAAAACGGGTCCCACCCCTTGTTAATCTTGTGAGCCTCTTCTTCGCCTTAGATTATTATCTGTTGCAGAATCTTCAAATTCTTCCGACTCGTCTAATTGTATTCCTCTCGAAACCCGGGCGAAAAAAGGGTCATATGGCCGAGTCTAATGGTTTCCCCTCATTATGATAAAACGGCCCTCAAAAATCGGGTACTCAAAACAGAATGCTGACACACATACATGATGTGGTGCGCCCGTAAGGGAACTCGATAGTCGAATGGTTGCCTCGATCCAAAATGTGCGAATCAGGGATGAGCTGTGCCTGTGGCAATAATACTTGCGTGGAGGCTGAGTCAAGAGATAGACCTTATGGGGGCTGATCAAGCGATATGTGGTACAGATTGAGACCAACTTACATACCAGCAGAAATGGTGTGCCTTGAAACAATTTCATAGAAATAACAAAGTAACATATTTGGAATTCGATGTATTTCTTGAGGCTCAAAAGGAAGTAGTTGGGAAGGGACAATCTCGATTTAGATCATCAAATGCGCGTAGAGACGAAAATGAAACAATGTGTATTAATGATCAACCACCTGCAGATTCTACTGTAATAAGTTGGATTGGGGTAAAATATTGCGGCTCAAAACGTCTTCATGTCCAGCAATTGAGGCGGTGTAATAACGACAAGAGCCGCATAACAGCTTTCCAAATTCCCAAGGCACTGATTCGGTAACTTTGACCAGAATCCACAAACAAACAGGACTATTCCGAAAATAGAATCTTCCGAAAGAAGGTATACTACTAAGAGGAAGCTCGGAATCCAAGAAGATAAAAGCAGCTGGTTCGATCTTAGGGGCTCGCATAGAATTCTCTTTGTCGGTTCCAGCATGAGTACAGAACTATCAGTTACAGTGTTTCGCAACTTGACAAAACATCACCCAGCACACAAGTCGCTTCCGTCTCTACTTAGTGACGCGTATGTGAATAGCGTGAATAGTATGGGGATCAAATCAAAGAGTGTCTTCGATTAAAGAACGCTTCAAAACTAGAGTACCTCGTTATATCTCCAGATTTGGATTGCAATACTTCAGTAGGAAGAACTGTAGCGCCTTGTACGTTGTTGCGGTGAACAAGTGAAAGCGTACAATGTTGACCATCGAAGATTTGAGCAATATATCCATGAAGATCTTGGCGTATAAGGAATGGATGTTTGAAGAGGGCCAAGCTTAGAGAGAAAGCCATTAGGTAAGCAAATGGCTGTACCTTCTTATTTAGCTATAGCTCAAGAAGCTTAATAATCATTAACTTTGAAGTTATTCCGAACTCCGTTGATCTTCATTGAACGGAGTTTCTCAAGCATTAATCATCAAGAAACAAAACTCGATGATCATCGGCTTTTGTTTCTTGAGATTTTCTTGATAGAGGCTTATAAGTACCTGGAGTATCTTTTAGACAAGAGCGGTTGAAGGTTGTATAAAATGAAATAGATCCTTTTGCCAGAATTTCGACTTTACATTCGAACATGGGGCAGATACAGAATTTCATATCGGGCAGACGAGTTGACCCTTCATCACCGCCACCTTATTTTCTCAAATTTCGATCTTCGAACCCTTTTATTATCTCGACAGTATGTGCCGCAGTATTTACCGATATTTTCCTCTATGGAATTATCGTACCAGTCGTACCTTTCTCTCTAAGCTCGCGTGCAGGCGTGCCTGAATCCTCAGTCCAAAGTTGGGTGTCCATATTACTCGCAGTTTACGGCGCAGCATTGCTCATTGGAAGCCCTATCTCAGGATATTATGCCGATCACTCGTCATCAAGACGCCTACCATTATTGATAGGATTAATCGCGATGGTTGGTTCCACGATCATGATGTGCCTGGCTAAGTCGGTAACATTGTTTATACTGGGACGCGTATTCGCTGGGTTGAGTACAGCCATTGTGTGGACTGTAGGACAAGCTTTATTGGTCGATACTGTTGGACAAGGTGAAATTGGTGAAACATTGGGATATGTAAGCTTGAGTATGTCTCTTGGAATTCTAGTGGCTCCCTTGCTAGGAGGAGTTGTTTATGATAAAGCTGGATATTATGCTGTTTTCTATATGGCTTTTGGATTATTAGCCTTGGATATTTTGCTTCGATTAGTATTGATTGAAAAGAAAATTGCACGACAGTGGCTAGATGATGAGGGCACTGATGCTGAACGCAGTGGAACCTCAGAACCTTCTCCTACCCGCAATGAGAACGTAGTTGACAAAGAGGCAAGGAATGATAAGAATGCGATTACGGACGATGAAAAGGCAGCACAAAGTGGACCTTCATACGCTATTAGAGCTACGCCTACTGTTTCATATAAAGTCAGTAAATGGCCTCCACTTTTCACTCTTCTGAAATCTAGGCGGCTCTGTGCTGCGCTATGGGGTTGTGTAGTGCAAGCATCTCTCATGACAGCGTTTGACAGTGTTATTCCTCTTTTCGTTCGGAATACTTTCCACTGGAATTCAGTTGGAGCAGGGCTGGTATTTCTTGCTGTTATGGTGCCCAGTTTCGCCGCACCAGTTGTCGGTTGGGCATCTGATCGTTACGGTCCACGCTGGCTATGTGTTGCAGGATTTTGTTTCGCAACCCCATTCTGGATTCTTCTACGTCTCGTTACACATGATTCTTTAAATCAGAAAGTTCTCCTCTGCGCATTATTGGCTCTCATTGGCGTCTCCTTGACTTTTGTCTTGCCAGGGTTAATGGCCGAGATCACCTATATTGTCGAAGCCAAGGAGAAACAAATTCCTGGTCGGTTCGGGGAAAACGGAGCATACGCACAAGCGTATGGTCTTTTCATTATGGCCTATGCAGCTGGTACCCTCATCGGCCCAGTCTGGTCAGGTTACGTTGAAGATCGCGCAGGATGGGGCACAATGGCCTGGTCATTGGGATTATTTAGCTTGACTGGTGCCGTTCCCTGTTTGATTTATACAGGAGGTCTAATAACGGAGGTCAATGCTAAAACTGCAGAGGAAAGAGCAGTTAATCCTCAATCGAGAGCTATTAATGGTCCCCTAGCTTCAACAAGAGACGCAGAGGATAATGTATGAGTACACTTGTATATGAGTAATTATGTATCTATACCAGAATTTATAATATGTAGCATGCGGTATTTTAAGAGTCAATTTATATATTATCACCTCTCCCCTTATTTGTAATTAGATGTAACACCTCGGGGCAATCAAAAATTTCAAATGAGACGTCCCATACTGACTCAAAAATGTGCATTACATCTCACTGCCTACTACCATACAATCATCCACTTTTTCGGATCTTCACTATATGCGTGATTCATCATCGGCACCAGACAAACTATTTCCTGTTCCAATCACGATGTTCCTGACCCAAATTTATCTTATCTTCAAATCATGCTACTTTCTGTCTTCGCACATGGTTCATATCTTCCCCGCCTCTTCCTTACTTTAATATCCACACCAACAATATATCACCATTTATCACCCATCACAACCCAGCCCCTTCAAAACCAAAACTCAAACATGCCTCCTTACTACCACCCAAACCACCCCAATCACCCATCAACAAGAGTTGTATCCTACCCCTCTTCCCCTGCTTAACCATCTCAACAGCTTCCAATTGTAGAGACGTGCAAACGATGTACTACATCAGGACAAAAACACGAGGCTGGGGTTAAACTTAGAACTCGTGCGGAGTGTGACACGGTTTATCTGGCTGGTTAGAATGGGAATTAGATTGTTGGGTGAGGATTGGAATGGGGGTGTTAGAAGCTTGGTGTTGGGAGGTCTTGAGGTAGGGCAATTCTGGGAACGGGGTGAGCAGTGGATTTGTGAATGGATGGATATTTCCTGCTTCGTGACTTCCCAACACAGTAGGATTTATTTTGGTGGGAAAATCAAGAACCCGATCATTTATGATGGGTGGGACTGGTACTCTCGGATGATCCCAGTTTAGCTCTAACCTTCCACGTTGGGGTAACTTACTATATTTTTTAAACTCACGATCATCCATTTGAATCTTGATGCAAATGTTTTAAGTAATACGCGAGGCTTACAGGGATGGGACAAATGCCGGGAGGGGTGGTAGATGATATAGAATCTTTCGGCCTGAGGAGGGGGGGTCACGATCAGGCCGAAGGAAGTATGAAGATTTGAAGAGAGAAGTTGAGGGTGTGGATTGGAAAGATGAATGATGTGAAGGGAAGTTGGGGTGGATCAAGTAATAATGCTCAGGAGGACGAGATGATGGGAGGGATGGGAAGAGAAATCTAGATGGAGAGTAAGTAGTCAGATGTGGTTGAAGTTCGACATATTATAGTTTGGGATGTGATTTGCTATTGGAATATCAATATGAGAAGCCCAGGTGGGACGCTAGAGTAGGTAGAAGGAGCTCAGGGGAGGGGATTGGAGACGTGGAGGTGACAGTGTAGCTCTAAATAAAAGCTCAAGGCATTGTTCATGAGTATCATTAGTATCAGAGTTATCCATTCTATTTAGTAACTCAAATATAGTACTGTGAGTCCGTTTAATACTTGCAGGAAGTGCAGAGGATTTTATAGCATGTAATACAAAAACTCAGCGAGTCTCCTGTCATCTTCGTTGAGATCCCTCTTAGATTGAAATGGCCGAGTAAAGTTCATCGGATCATAATAGTGCCTCTTGATAGCCACTTATCACGTAGGCAACGTACCCATCCCAAAGTACGCCCAAAGTAAGATCGCATTCTTTCGCCACTGCATTCCTATTCAAGAGTCGGTCTTCCAATAAATGCCAAAAATTGTAGCCAAAATAAGTGCAGTGAAGAGGGATATGATTGGATTGCACAATATCAATTGCAGGATCTTCTGCTGATTCTAGAAAGTTCATAAAATCCACTTCTTTAAGGTCCATGTCGTTTCTGATAATATCGAAAATCTTAGACCAATCTCTGAACGGGCCCTGCAAGCGACATCTTGGCATACGGAGGGATCTGAGTGTTTCGGCATGTCTCTGAAGGAACCCAGCAAGAGAGATGCTGCTACCCATCATAAAATCAACCTCCAGGCTTCTCAAACATGGCAACGTCACACCCAGTGCGACCTCAGCCCAGTCTATAGATGGAGTGCCGGAACCCTCGATACCAATGCTAAGATTTTGAACATTGTAAGTGGTTCTTAAGACTTGCACCAATCCGCTTATACCCCCGTTCCAGAAATCTTTCGATATGCTGATATGGAGTTCGCGAAGATAGCTCCAATTCGATGTTGGAGATATGGTACCTGCACTGATCGATATGTCAAGCATTATATTCGAGGATACACTTCGTAGTCGGAGGTATTCTAGCTTCGTACCAGCCTTACTAGCAGCGTCAAGAAATTCTTGCGCTTTCTCAGAAGATATTCTCCCGTCCTGCATTATCGTGGGAAAATGTCCGAGTTTCAAGTAGAAAAGCCGAGATTGATCGGAACTACACATCTGGAATTTTTTCAAACCGCTGAAATTCGAAAATACTTGTGAGAAAATTGATGCACTGAAGTTTTCCTCCTCCATTGAACGCTGCTGTTTGAAAATCTCACACAAAGGTATAAAGCCAGATCGCTCTCTCACGTCCAATACCTGGCGCCATTCATCTCTTATTACACTCACTATCCTCGGTGCATAGGTTATAGCTCGGACATATCTTGACAGCTCAGGATGTCTTGATATATTGAGCAAATTTACGAAACTCTCCTTGGTGTATATAAGGTATAAAGTATGAACAAGCTGTTGCATTCCAGCCACCGCACAAGTCTTGCACGTCAATCGAAAACTTAATATATCTCTACGTGGCAGATAGTTGTAGACTTCTCGAATGATTTCGGGAGGCAAGATATCAACAAGTGAATGATCAGCGGCATCTTTCGATTTGACACTCATCTTGGCTGCTTTGAGTGGTTAGCAAGTTGTTGACATGAAGTTAGACAGAAGTATAGTACCATCAGACATGATATGGTCTTGACTTCTTGTTGACTGAGATTTCATCGGTTGATCAGCCATTTTCGATGTGCTTGGGTATTCTGTTTCTTTGACTTCTGTCATAGATTGATATTTAGGATTTGGGGTTTGGGATTTCAAATAGAAGGTTCTAGTCCAGAGGGCTACGAAGTTTGAGAAGGTGACTTGAGATATGAAGTTAAATACGATGGTAACAGAGTGCGAGGTAAAGCGTATGAGAAGATAAATGATGAGTTTTTCTGAAGCTGGATTTGAGCTAAGGAGTGGGAAAAAAGGTTCTTCTGCTTTCAAATGACTTATCAGCAATATAGTACTCACCTCTAATGCCTTTTACTTCGTGACTCCAACCAAAATAATGAGATTAATCAAGATTTATGACACTCAATAGCCATTCATACTACATACCAATCATAATATTGAAGACCTTTGGAAAGGACTTTAACTTCTAAAAAAAACCTTTGCGAGAATGTTAAGAAGCCTTGTATAACCATATAAAACCTGACGTTACAAGATTTACCTGGTTAGCCACACATTCCAAGGAATGAGAGTATGAGAATATGAGGGTTCTCTAGCAAAGAGTCGAATCATACAGATTCCATAGCATTTCAACCTTTGAATGAGAACATTGATATTTTCAATGACCTCAACTTCCATGTCCATAAAGTTGTACATCGAGAGCTCAAGCATGAACGTTGAGTCCCTCGTCATGAGATCACGGGACTTTAGTTCCACATGCATATGCCACCACCTTGCCAAAACTTCCCAACTGCCATTTCACTTGTGTGACGGCGGGATGATATCATGGTGGTCGAGATACTTCGTACAATTCCTTCACCACTCTTATTATTAGTAAGTCGACAGAATCATTCACATACCGTGGCTGACCGGTGTACATTTATTACTGGTAGTACAAATTGAAGTCATCGCTTCTCAGAATGACTCATTATTACTCTGAAGTTTAAAGCCATCAACATCATGAAATTGAGTTTTCGACCGCCATGCTCGACCGAACCTGATAATCAAGAACCAATCATCACTCGGCTTTTCGGTCGAAACAATGACCAATAATGATGACAGCCACCTCATCATACAATTTTCCATCCATCTTATGAATCTTTCCATTCATTCTCCTCCCAAATATACAAAATAAGGTTTTATAGAAGACAAATATTCTTCGCCAATGGCGGTATATCACACTTAAGATCAGTAAGCGCTTGAGACTTGGCCAAAATGGGTATTCGTGGGGTTTACGGATATACCATTTGAGAGTTTCTTCTAAAAAATGATTGCATGTATGTGATGGCTTAAACGATTTTCCTTTGTGATTCATCGGCGGAGGTATCGCAAAATGTGTAAGCACACATATTTCTCACCCTGCGTAGGGTCTGGATTCGTAAGGCGGTTCATGAAAGGGATTGATGGTAATACCCGAGTATGCACGTGTATGACTGATAATTGAAGGCGTTTTATAAAGGTATCCTGCTTTTATCATGATAAAAGGCAGCAGTTTTGAATTTCCACGCTTCTTTAATACTGATTCAAATTCTCATTACTGTTGCTCTGTGATTGTTCATTTTGCTTGAGATATTCATTACGATACGAAGATTGATATCCCATGATAAGCAAGAAAAATGACGGACTCGAGACCGATGACGTTAGTTTCTGATACTGAATTGGAAAAGAGTGTTGCCCCTTCAGTCGAAGATTCAGTATCAAGGGAAAAGAAGAACAGTGCAGATGGGACCAATGTAGAAAATGGGGAGATAGCGAACAATGGACAGGAAGAAGACGGCTTGGAGTATCCGAAGGCTTTTGCAATGGCGATGATAGTGGTTGCATTGGCTCTTAGTATGTTTCTCGTTGCTTTGGATATGACGATTGTGGTATGTCTATCTTGTCGCTTTCTCCAATGAGGATCGCATTATACCCTCGGAATCATTGACTAACGCGAACCCAGGCCACCGCAATTCCCAAAATTACCGACCAATTTCACGGCTTAGACCTTGTTGGTTGGTATGGATCTGCTTTCTTCCTCACACTTGGTTCCTTCCAATCTACATGGGGGAAAGCCTATAAATATTTCCCTCTCAAGATAACATTCCTCATTTCCATCTTCGTCTTCGAGCTTGGAAGCTTGATATGCGGTATGTTCCCCATCGCTCACAGCACCAACATAAAAACTAATTCTATATCCCATAGGCGTTGCCCCAAATAGCACTGCTTTAATAGTTGGTCGAGCCATTGCTGGACTGGGTGGTGCAGGAATTGCCTCCGGAGCATACACAATTATAGCATTCGCAGCACGACCTCAACACCGCCCGGCATTCACTGGAATCTTGGGTGCAGCTTATGGAGTGGCATCTGTAGCAGGACCTCTTCTTGGGGGTGTGTTTGCAGATAAGTTAACATGGCGTTGGTGTTTCTATATCAACTTGCCTGTTGGTGGAGTTGCAGCGGCAATTATCCTGCTTCGTGAGTGTTCAAACGACTCTCTCTACTGTGTGTATACAAAGTAGGTGCTAACTTGTCAACTACATAGTATTCGCTACTCCTCCAAATGCGGTACCGGCGACTGCTAGTCTTAAGGAAAAGATCTTACAGATGGATCTCCCTGGAACCTTTGCAATCATGGCCAGTCTCATCTGTTTCTTCCTATCCCTCCAATGGGGCGGGCAAAGTAAAACATGGAAATCGGCAGATGTCATAGGTACCATGATCGGCTTCATCCTTTTCCTCATCGCCTTCCTTGTTGTCGAATACTTTCAAGGCGAACGTGGAATAATCGTCAGCCGACTGTTGAAAGAACGTACCATTTCCGTTGGAATGGTATATGTATTCTTTCTCGGTGGTGGATGGTTCCTGTTACTTTACTATCTCCCATATTATTTCCAGGTTGTCTCCGGAGTTTCAGCTTCTCAATCTGGCGTGCGAAATCTACCAATGATTATTGGCACTACCATCGCAACCATAGCATCCGGAGGACTCATTTCAGCATTCGGTCACTTGTAAGTCCCCATTCTACTGTCTTGAAAGTTTTCAACTTCACTGGACTAACACGTACTCTTAGCGTACCCCTCATGATCCTCGGCGCAGTCGGCACAACAGTCGGATGCGGTCTCATCTACACTCTAAACGCAACCTCCACTTCAGCTCAATGGATCGGCTACCAAGCACTCGCCGGCCTTTCCGCAGGCCTTGCCATCCAAATACCCGTCATTTCAACCCAAGGCACCGTCTCTCCCGCCGATCTCTCATCCGCCACAGCCATGGTGCTCTTCCTCCAAACCATCGGCGGAGCCTTCTTCATCTCCATCGCCGAAGCTGCCTTCGCAAACCGTATCCTGCATGTTCTTCCCCACTACACGCCTTCTGTATCCCCACTCGCAGTCTTTTCCGTAGGCGTCAGCGAATTGCGCAATGTGTTTGGGAAGCAGGGAGACGTTATCGAGGGGATCGTAGAGAGTTATTTGCAGGGGTTAAAAGTCACGTATGCGATGGCTATAACGTCGGCCGGGATCGCAGTATTTTTATCCTTGGCGAGCAAATGGCCCTGGATCAATTTGAAGGGGAAGACATCAATGGGTAGTGCTGCTTAGATGGAAACTTGTAGCGAAGGAAGTCTTGATCAAATTGAATCGGTCCCAAGGATAATGATTAATGGGTGACGATGATTCGGAAATATAGAACTGGACTCAGGTACTAGATAATCCCTCGATGTAAAATAGAAAAGACAATACCCCATATTTGACAAAACCTCAGAATCTCTCGCTCAAAATGTTGGCCATGCATGAATCTGAGTTCCCCCTAGAATAGTCTTCGATACATCAATCGATAATTGGCACATCTCCTTTCACTTAACCTGAACAAAACCCGCAATCCTACACAAGCCCACAATCACAACAAGCGACCCAACCAACCCAACCCAACCCAACCCAACCCATCCCATCCCAGACACCCCTCACAACCCCAAGACCCCACACTCTCCAACCAAAGCCCCCCACAAATACCCCCCAACCAATCTCAAATCCGCAGCCCTAACCGCACGAGAACATGCCAACAGCACACAGCGTATAGATATCAACACACGCGCCAAAAGCCACAAACCAACACGCACGAACACCGAGCATCAAGCCACCTTCCACCGAGAGGATCGCCAGCCGATAGACGCGAAACCCGCAGCACCCCCGGGAAAAACCATCTCAATCCCATCGGCTCTGCCTTCCCCCGCCACCGAAACCACAAGCCAACTAACTAACCACCCCCACAACGCTCCACCCCCCCATTCCCATTCCCAAGCCCAGCACACGTGCAAAACACGCGATGGGTGAGTAGATACACATGAATACCAATGCCAAGCCAAGGCCCACGCAGCGAGAACCACCTCGCAGATATCATGGACGCCTATCTATTAATCATCGCTTTTAAAGTATAGTATAGTATAATATATCTAAAAAAGCGACGACGATTAGGCGCAGATCGATGGGCGGGGAAGGATTCTGGATTTGAGAATCGGGATGAGGAAGGAGATGCGGGATGCGGTATCTATTCCACCGAGATAATATGCATGGTCGGTGAGGGCATATGGGGTTATGCGAAAGAAGGACGGAAGAGTTCAATAGCATGGTGATGAAAAAAAGATGTAATCACTCAACCAATCAACCACTCACTCACCACAGCATACCCGAGCGTTAATTTCCAAGCATGAGCAGAGCAAGTAAGCAAGCGAGCGAGCAAGCAATGAGGAACAATCTGCTACCATTACATTACCCATCTACACTCTGCACACATGCAAACATAGGGAACTTCCCGGTATCTTTTCATTGCTTGAAACCTTGCATGCAGAAGCTACAGCCAGTCAAGCACAGTGGTATTTAACTAGGCAGATCCAACTTTTTCCTCCCCCATTTCTCCCGCCTTCGCCTCTTCCAATGATACTATAAAGCTCAAGTTTAAAAAGAAAAAGAAACAGAAAAGAAAAGAAAAGAAAAGAAAAGAAAAGAAAAGAAAAGAAAAGAAAAGAGAAGAAAAAAAAAAATCCTCTATTCCCCACGGAAGCTTTTCCATTTCCTCGGATGTGCGGCCAAACTTTTGGGGCAGACAAATGATTGGTGGATGAGGATCCGACGAGAGAAATGTACGAGAAGGGTTGCCACAGCCTCAAGGTCAATTATCGTTTTGGAAAATAAATCATGTCATACCTAGGCAACATGACTAAATATCATACCCGTAAGATACATGCCATATCCTACCCCGCCTCGAAACGCCAGGTATAAATCCCACCCTCATCCTCATCCTCCCCTCTTCCCCATAAAAGCACACCATCCCCAATCTCCCGATATCAATCCCAACGCATTAACCCCATCCCAAATTAACTCTCCACCCCCAAAGCCTTAGCTCCTACCAACCTCCCCCCCTCCACCCCCACAACCCAATACTCAACTCTACTCCCCTCTCCGGGCACCCGATAAACCCTCACGTCGCTCCCCTTACCCGCCTCCCTAACCGCCTCCACGATCTCCTTATATTGCCCCTGAGGATCCCATTCACCGATATCCATGATCTGGATCTCCTCTGCTGCATCTGCGGGGGCGGGATGTGCAACGAGGCGTGCAAACGTTTCTATTCAAGTTAGAATCTTCCACTCATACCTTCCCCAGAAAGTATAAACGGGGAAAGAACAGAGAAAGGAGAGACATACCCTCATCCGGCAAGCCGCCATCATGCTTCAGAGCAACAACCACAAAAGGTTCATCTGCATCGCTGACATACCACGCATCCTTAGTCGCTCGAACCAATACTCCCGGTACATCCACCTCATCATCCGTAGTCTTCAACTCCCCTTTCTTACTATTACTAGCAGCATTCGATGTGTCAGCGCTGGGGTCCTCATTGGCCTTATTGAGGAACGCCATGTAGTCCTCGTCCGATGCCATTTTATCTGCAGAATTGATGCTGCTTTCTTGTGACGACGAAGTATTTATATTCCCCAGACCCTTATCCACACCCGTATTCCTCGCAGTCGAGCAATGCAAGAAGCGTCTCTCCGTTATCCCTCCAAAAACCCCAGTACCAGAGTTTCTCTGCAGCCCTCTTTCTCGAACCCGTCCGAACAAGAAAGGAGGAAGCCTACTCGAAACCCTGCTATTTATGCTGCAACCGGTACCTGCGTAATAGTTTCCACGGCAAAACCCTTTTGAGCCGTCGTCTTGAACCGCGAACTCTGTTTCTGCAAAGAAGCTTCTTCGATTCCCTTTCCCTTTCCCTGTGAGCCTCCCTTCGAACTTCCCTTCCTTCGAGCAGTACTCTCCGCGCCCGACGATTCTGCCCAGGGCACGTCTACCAAAGGTAAATGACCTAATGATTGCGACCTTCTTTCCGCGCCCTCACTATCTGCGCGTCGCAGTCTGCTCTTCTTCTCAAAGGAAGCAGCCCCAATCTTATAAAGAGAAGGAGCGCGACTTCCAGGCGCCGATTTCGTCTGTCTCTTGTCTTTGTTTGAATTGTTGTTTCGAGCCTTATTCTTGCGACTTCGCTCGATGGATTCTTTGATGCTGCGATATGGAATGGCGAGGACAGCAGAAAGTGCACCCATTGATGTCAATGGGAAGGATACTTGGCAAAGAAGCTAAAAAGAGAGGGGTCAAGGAAGAGGAATCTTGTGTGACTGCGGTGACGTGGGGTAATTAATGGGGAAACTTTCTTTCTTTTCTTGTTTTATGCAAGGTGAGAATCTGCTAGGGTTTTATGGGATGGGGATGACGATGTGTGCTGAAGGATGAAGAAAGAAAAAAAATCATTATTTGAATGAAGTAGATATTAGTAGGTACTTAAGTATGAAGCCACGATCAAATGAATGGGAATCAAGATTGTTACTATTAACTGGAGAAAAAGGCTGCTTTTATGACCATACCCATTGTGAAAATTTGATTCGATGATCAACAATGCCAACTCATAAAATTGGTTTTCAAGGTCTTAGAGAAAGATCTATTGAAGGGGGGGGAAAAAAAAGAGAGAAAAAAAAAAAAAAAAAAAAGGCAGAATTGGGAGTAGTGTACCAAGAATCAATGCCCTTGAATTCAGGCTAACGTATATGGTCTTGATCAAAGGTCTCAGTTAGATTTTTTGATTCAAAGTAGGTTCATCATAAGTAATTAGGTCATATTTGAAATAGTTGGATATAATTGGCATTTCTTCATTGATTGAATGCTTAGTATCCATGGGTAATCATGGACTGCTTGTTGCACATATGATACCCCCACCGACTACACCACCTATGAAAAGCCAGAAACCCGAAATGCAGAACCAATTTTTTAAATTTAAGAAGATTGGGCAACATCCTTCTTGAGGGTACCCAAGAAAGTGTGCTTCTCTTCGGCGGTTTGGTAAGCACCGTGACCGAACTTGGAGGAGGTATCGATCCATTTCAACTCAACCTTCTCCAAAGCCTTTCTTGAGGTGTGAACGAACATGGATTTTCTGAGAGTCATGACACGCTTCTTAACACCAGGAACGGAACCCTTGAGCATGATGAAGTCGTTCTTGACCTCACCATATCTGACAAAGCCACCCATACTATAATTTGTCAGCCTCATGTCACGAAAGATATTGGATTTATAAAAAAAAAAAAAACTTACGGGGTGATGGCCTTCTTGGAGACATCGAACTCGGTGGCGGCGTTGTTTGGGTCGTCACCACGGCCGATACGGTAGACCTTGTGGTTGCAAGAGGTACGATGATGGTATCCATCTTGACCAGCACGGGCAACAGTCCATTGGACGTGGGCTGGATGCCAGGCACCGATACAGGCAACCTTACGGAGACCCTTGTGTGTCTTTCTTGGAAGCTTCTTGGTTCCCCATCTGCTGGTGACACCAGAGAAACCGTGACCCTTGGTAACAGCAATGACATCAATCATCTCATCTTGCTCGAAGATGGAGCCGATCTCAACTGGCTTCTCGAAGAGACCGCTGGCGAAGTCAACCTTCTCAGCGACGCTACCTCCGTTAACTTGGATCTCCATCAAGTGGGCCTTCTTTTGCTTGAGAGGAGTCTTTCTGATTTGAGTGTGGGCGAGGACACGGACGACGGTGCAGTACTTCTTGATACGCTCGAGTTCGCGGGTGATGGAAGATCCGCTGTTCTCGGAGTGCTTCTTGGCGTACTTGGTGAAAGCCTTCTTCTTGCTCTTGTACCAGTTCTTGTAGAATCTGCGCTTAACTTCGTCGCTCAAATGCTCGGCCCAGACAGTTGTAAGGGATCTGAGACCACGAGGAGTCTCAATGTAACCCACTAGACCAACAACGATAACCTAAAAAGATATTAGCCATTGGCTTGAGCCAAGCGGGCTGCGTTGTTCGTACCGGTGGTGTCTCAATGACAGTCACTGCCTCAACGACCTCCTTCTTGTGTGTTTTCGCACCAGGACGGTCGAGGTCGCGGACAATGGTAGTCATACCAGCCTTGTAACCAAGAGTGGCAGTAAGGTGGACTGGCTTGGTCTTATCATCCTTGGGGAAACTGGTCGGAAGGGAAAAGTTAGCAAATAGATTCTTGTTCCACAGGTAAAATGGTATCTGCTGCTAGATCTTGATTGATCGTAGGATCTTTCAAATATCAGTGTCAAAAATGAGATTGGGGGAAATGCTTCACCTCTTGACCTTTCCGCGGTGACGGCTTGCTCTCTTTCTTGGGAGATAGGCAAGAGATCCGTGACGGGGAGCTTCGAATTTACGGTGCGACATGTTGGCGGTGGTCGACTTCTTTGGGTGTTGAGGTTCAAAAGTTCAAAAGATTTCAATGCAAAAAGTTCTCAAATTGGTGAGTGTGGGATTTCTCGGTTAGAGCATTTAGCGTCCCCAAAGCAGATTAGCGGCAAAATGAAAAAAGAGTTCCTGATGGCTGTGCTTGGCATCAACCCATACCCTCCATTTCACGTGATCATTACTCAAGAGCTCGATTACCATTTTTCCAACTATCTCCTGAAGCATTGGAACTTTTCTAACTGATGCGTTACTGAGTAATGTCCTATTTCACTATTTGAGCCCCATGGATAGTACTATTGATCATAGAATGAAGCCATGGTGTATATGTGATGTATTTCCATGTTTCAGAATTTCATTCCAGATTTAGACTTTTTTGCCTCAGACTTACCGTCGTCATTTGTAGCTATTGTGGTCTTAAAATATCATGAATCATTTGTTGCAAAATATTTATTATCATGAAATTGGTATCAGTGTTGGTATATACACCCCCTAAAAGTCTTCTACTCCTCGCCCCTCAAACTCCCTCGTTGTCACCTTCATCCCATCCACGCATTCCTTCTAACTTTTTTAACTTCCCCTTCAGCACCCATCTAATCGCTAGCCCATTCGTTGAAAACTAATCATATCAAAAGTCGATCAAAAGATCCCCACTTGCATCGCAAAATCCAACCAAATATAATATCAAACCAAAGACCAAGCCAGCCAAGCCAAACCAATCGATCCAATCAGTCAAGTCAGTTAGTCAATACGTTCAATCCATTCATTCATTTGTCCTCACTTCCTCCTATCCCCCCGCTGCCCCCAGTTCTCACAAAGAAACTCATCTAGAGCCCCAACTTCTTCTCTTCTAAAATTAAACACAATCCATGGATATCTGAGTTTATGAAGAATGCCATCCATAGTCCCTCCACAAAACCGAACCGAAAAAAAAAAAAAAAAATCAAGCAAAATATGAACCAGTGGTATTTTTGTACAACAGCGATAGCACAAAGGCTTGAAAATGCACTTTGAACATTACCAACAGTAATTGGCGTCAAGCTAGAAAGGCAAGTCGATGAACACGCTCGATGATGCAGTACAAAACGCCAACGCCGCTGTGCAATTGTGTATTTTGTGGCGAAAGAAAAAAAAAAAAAAAAAAAAATAGAATTAATAACAAAGATGCGCACCCTTTTGTGATATTCGGTGAATGAAAGGATGAATCGAAATCGCCAGGCGCCCGCCAGCTCCGATCGCCTTCTATATGTTCTTTGGCGCATGAATGTTCGTGCAACATCTCGAGGGGTATATGATTCGCTTGTGCGCTTGTGCAAAGCAAGGTAGGTCCTTTATACAAAAAGTTTGTGTGAAGAAATGAAGAGTCTCTAGCAAGTGTCGACAAAGGAATTCATAGGCCATTCATAGCCAGCGGCTGACCAAGAAGTATGATTTTGGTTGTTCTAATATTGATTAGCAATACGCAGTGAGAGAGGCGGACCTGAAAGCTTACATATGCCTTGGGGTGAGCTTTGATGTATTCGGTGGTTGGGTATCCATCCGGGTCACAAGTGACCGATTCTGACCCCTCTGGTTGATATATTCGGAGGTAATCAAAACGCATGGTAGCAGGGAACAAGGTGTTCAGGTTAGGCATCATAACTTGAGAGAAACTGGTACCCATTCCCAGATTCATAATGACAGCCATTGGCTCTTCCGGCATTGTTCGTTGACCAATATTTCCGTTTGGTCTTAGAGCGCGAGCATCCATCTTCCAGGTGTACTGGTCACCAACGAACCATGTGACCTCCCCTTCGCTTCCAGGGGTATATTCAAATCCATACGTTTGGTATCCATTACCATCATACCAATCGTTGTTGAGCCAGGTCACCGAGGACATAGCTTGTTGATAATTCCCACCACGATAGGCGTTTACGGAGCTCTGCTCATTATCGTAGACCTCCACATAATTGTAGTCGGGCATATAGAATATGTCGAAAGGAGCAATCTGGTAGGATTGAGACGCGGAACCTGTGGCCTGTCCCCAGTTTTCCTTCATGAATGCAACACTGCCTTCTATTCCATCAATCTCAGGCGCCGACCGAGAATTACCACGCGAAGGGTGCTGTGCATTTTTGCATGTACATGCTGGCAACTTCATACCCGGCAGCCAACTGATGCCATCCGTAGAACTCTGATTTGCTGTGATGCCATAATCGCATTTGTCCCAATAACTGTATGGCCACATTCCCTCCGTGGTGGCTTGATAACCGGGCCGTCCCAAATTACCCATGCTCCAGAAACCAGGCCAGAAACCAGGCCAATCCCCACGCCCAGGCAACGAAATACTAGCCTCTACACGACCACCCTTGAAGCACATTTTGTTCCATGACTGAACCATGCCAGAGCGATAATTCAAGTTGTGGCTCTGGAACGCATCGAATTTGATGTTCAGGGTACCGTTTCCAGTTGTCACGGCATCTGGATCATACCACTCCAAATCCTGAGTGGCACCATACCAGATATCCACAGCCTGAAAGAAGGGGTCATCACCATCGTAGAAAGTTCGACCATCGTTGTTGAACTCATCCGAGAACTAATAAGAACTGTCAGCATTGAATACAGCAGCATGGTTTGTAAAGGGGGGGGGGGGGGGGATAAAAACCTACCACAAGCTTCAATTTGGTACCATCTTGCGCAGTTTTACTCTTGGCAGAGTCTGGGGTATCAGGATCTATCAGACCAGTCCTCACATTGTTCAAGAGTGAGACTTTGTCTGATAAACAATCTGCAGCTGCTGCACACGCTCCATGAGTGGGATCAATCTTGTCTTTCACAAATGTACTGAGTGGTTGTTAGCAGGAGCCTGCATAGAGTCACAGACGTTGACTAAAAACATACACTACTGGGTATGCAACAAACAATGCCAGTACAGCCAATACGATGAGAATCAGACCCCCAACGTTTGTGAGACCTCTCCTGTTCCAGATATCACACTTATCACGGTCCTTATCATTTGGGTCTGGATTGTGAAGGTAATCATCTTTCTCGACATCCTCTGGGAACAGTAATAATCCAGCCGATGGCATGATATTATACTTTTCCGAGACGGTTTGCGTATTGATGTTCTCATCATCGCTGTCGCCCGCTCTGGAAGAAGCTCTCGAATCATCAAACGGTGAACCAAATGGTCCTGCGCGGCTGTCTCGACTTCCTCCCTCGGAGCTCCAACTTGTTCTTCTTGAGGAGAACCCCGACACCGAAGGAGAAGGTAATGGATAGTCGGAGTATGCCGATGATTGATTGTTCGCGGTGGACCGTGATCTCGCAGGGGGGAGTAGCATTTCATTTGACTGAGCTACATCAGGTGAGCCATACACTTGAGGGGCAGCCATTCGTGACTGCTGCGAAGCGGGAGCCGGTGGTCGCGGCGGTGGGATTAACTGCCTCGATTGACCAGGCGTTCCCGCCGTGGAAGGAGAATTGTCAGTTGAATTCGGTACATCTCCACCACTTTCAGAATTGACTGTGATCTGAGGAGGCTTTCGCCCGGAGCCACTATAAGAGTGGTCCATCTCGACGATAGAAAGAAGCACCAATTAAAATGTTATCAGTAAAATGGCATCTGCTACGTCAGCCAAGGCTATTGTGGTTGGTATGTTCTGGAAATGTGGGATTCGTAAAGGGTTCGTGATGTTGAAGAAGGGTGGAAGAATAGATCAAGACAGACGCCCACTTTCTTCAAAGCTTTTGGAAAACAATCAAGGGTCGGCTCAAATCAAGTTTGTGACTGTTGAAATTCGCAGATTGTTATCGTTAAGGTACCGAGGGTATTTAATGTCGTTAGTTTTGAGAATTGGAAAGTGAAGGTTGAAAGATTGGCCGGTAGATTTGGCAAAGCTTCCCCAGTGGCCAACAGACAGGAATTGAAAAAGAAAGGAGGTGTATCCAAGAATGATTCTTGGTCGAAATGAAAAGGAAGTTGGTGAATGGTAGGAAACGAACGTCGGTGTTTTGGAAGGAGATTGAAATTGAGGACAATGATTAGAAACTTGTTTGATATCTTTTCGCAGACTTATTTCAATTGTTGGTTTGTAGATTTGCAGATTTGCAGATTTGTTCGATGGTTGGTTGTGTTTAAGAATCTGGGCGTTCAAATCAACATGGGATGGGAAGAAGTAGTCTTTTTGGCGTGTGGACTGGGTAGTGTAGTAATAGTAGTAGCAGTAGTAGTAGTAGTAGTAGTAGTAGTAGTAGTAGTAGTAGTAGTAGTTGGTGGTGGTGGTGGCGTGAAGAGAGAAGGCAAAAAAGAGAAAGAGATAAGCAGCACTTTGGCGTTGAATCAATTGCCCAGATTAAATGCTTTTCTTTCAAAGATGCAGAAGTAGAATTCCGCAAATCGAATTGGATGAAAAGGATGCAAAATGCAGGATGGGCGGGATTTTCGAAGTTGGATGAATGGAAGTTGAATGAGTTGAGTTGAGTTTTGTTTTGTTTTGTTTTGTTTTGTTTTGTTCTTAGGTTGTTCTTTCTAATTGCGCTTTGTTGATTACCTAGTTGGTAGTAGGGTGGGTGATAGGAGGTGGGTGGTGAGTGGTGGTGGGTGGTGAGTGGTGGATGGTGGATGGGTAGTAGTAGATAAGTAGTAGTAGTAGTAGTAGTAGTAGTAGTAGTAGTAGTAGTAGTAATAATAATAATAATAGTAGTAGACAGAAGATAGAAGGTAGAAAATCGAAGGTCGAAGATCGATAATAGATGGTAAATGGTAGATGGCTTGCAGTAGGTATCAAGTAAGCAATCCCTAGGTACGAATAGTAAGTATCTACTATTGGGTAGGTAGATACTAAGTACTGGATACTAGATACTGGGTACTAGGTCCCAGCTACTGGATACTAGATACTAGATACTAGACGGCACTATCAGGTAGATAGATATTGGGATCTTTTGACTGTAGGTATGTCTGAATGTCGTCAATAGAATTGATTAACAAACAAGTCAACGATCCTATTCACTTGTATACCTACCCAGGGTAGACCGGGAGGTATATGAATGATATAATATATAATACAACATATAACATATATGGCATATACACCTACATATACCCAGCGCACTCCGTCCCAGTAATCTTTTTGGTTCCAACTTCTTTCGATTAAGGAGTTGGGACAAGCTTTCGCCGTGAAAAGCTACATGCGGTACAATTTGTCGGTAGAGTGTATTCGGGCCAATCGAAGAGACGCAATAAGAACGAGAGAGATATTGTGGAAGAGTTAAAAAAAGAAGGCGAGTCTCCATAAGGATTGCAGGCGTGCGCTCCGTATACTCCCTCCTATACTCCGTATTACCTTACCTATCCATAGATGAGATGCTGGAATTAATCACAGTAATTACTTTACGCTTGACTATCTAGGCATATCCTCTTACCTAGCGATAGGTAGCAGGGAGTGAGCAGCAATGACTAGGGTTCTGGGGATCATGAGTGGGACTTCATCTATACCTACCTGGTAGGTAAACTCTTTGGGCTGCGGCATGGATGGGATTGAAGGTAAGTGGAAGTACGGAGGATAAGTGGAAGTAAGTAAGTACAGTACAAAGCAAAAATTGGATTGGGTGGGATGGGATGGGATGGGATGGGATGGGATTGGATTGGATAGGATTAATATGATTTGATTTGATTTGATTTGGTTTGATTTGATTTGATTTGGTTTTGGTTTTGGTTTTGGTTTTGGTTTTGGTTTGGGTTTGGGTTTGGGTTTGGATTGCTTTGGAACTTTGAATTGTTGATTACAAGATTTGGTTGGTTGCCGGCTGTTTAAGTTAAGGTTACCCCTAATACTATACTCATCCTACCTGGGCAAGAAAGGTCAAGATTTATTTGATTTTTGATTTTTGATTTTTGATTTTTGATTTTTATTCTTTATTCTTTATTCTTTATTCTTTATTCTTTATTCTTTATTCTTTATTCTTTATTCTTTCTTCTTTATTCTTTATTCTTTATTCTTTATTCTTTCTTCTTTCTTCTTTATTCTTTCTTCTTTCTTCTTTCTTCTTCCTTCTTCCTTCTTTCTTCTTTACTCTCATCACAACTACAATATACATCCTAGAATAAACATTCCTTCAAAGAGAATAAGAACACAAAGCAATCTCTTTTCATTTCCTCATCTCGACATTTAGATGCCTCGTATGAAAATCATATCAATGAAACCTCATATACTTTACATACTCCGTATACTTTACCTATACTTCAACTGTACCAGCCCAGTATGGCGAAGCGAAGCGATAAAGAGAAAATAGAGTTGAATAAGAGATTTCCTGCATTTATGTTCTGTACCACATACACACACACACATACATACATACACACACACATCCACTCTTCCCAGACGGTATTACGGATCGATCAACCATCCATCAAATATTCTTTCTATTCTAATTTTTTAAACTTTTAGTCCCATGTTGCCGGTTTCGACTCCGTACAATATAAACTTTGCTGTCCGTCTACTGTTTCCAAAGTCCACTTCGATGGCCTCCGCATCGTCAAGCAGCTGAATCGACCTAGGCACTACTGTACTCTGCCAGATCAATCTAAAGCCTTGGAGCCTGTACCGTACCGTAGTGGATTGGATCAGATCAGATCAATCATTTGGCCCTCCCCCCCCCCCCCCCAAAAAAAAGTCAAATCTTACCCATTCCCACGTATTCTCACGTTATTATTAGTATTACGGTGTTACTCAGACTTGAGGGTTCATGCCGTCCATGTGTGTGGGTGGACTTGAAGAGATGGATCCTCTTCTTACAGTATAAACCCAAGTTTAGCACCCTCCATGTTCTTTTGATTCTGTTCTGCAAGTCATGCTTGTTCTCACCCTCACCCATCCTGGCTGAGGACATACAGCAGTCCTAGGTATTCATGGATGTTCGAGTCAATCCCGAAGTAGAAACGCCATCTCTTACCCAGTAGGCCGACCTGAACAGGCACGCCAACAATATGCAAAGATTAATTGCTTCTTTTCGTCATGATTCTATTAACAACCATCAACAATCCATAGGACTACCCTGGGACACCAAACACCGTCAAAAGATGATGATCCAGCAGTAGAGTGGCAACTATCTACCATACGGGGTACGTACGGTACGAGTAGTCCTGTACATCCTTTACTCTTTTACTTGCCGTATTCCTGAGTAGCTTATCGTTTCTCATTCACAGCCTCAGCTTGTTTACGCGTTCAAGATATTTAAGTGGCACCCTTGACTTGACTTGACTGTATCTATTAATACCCCTGGCTACTATCCAAAATCTACATGGCCCGCTCCTTGAGTGTTCATCGACTTTACTCTTTTCAATCTTAGCTCTGCTGCATTATCCTTGAAAGCATGAATATTTCCGATGCAATTAGATCTTCCGAAATCATCGTGTTACAGGTTACAGCACAACTTACACAGTAAAGGTAACCTCTAGTAGAGTCTGCTACACAAGCCTAGTATAATTTGGAAATTGGCAATGGGCAATGGGAAATGGGCAATGGAAAATGGGAAATTACATAGGAAAATTAGACGATTGAAAAGTTAGACTCTCCAACATGACCTCATCATCAATCACGAATAATGCCGAAGATGCAATACAAAACTCTCTTCTCTTGTTAATGACCTCTTTTCCTGAGTCTTGACCAATTATTGGTCTTATCCCGTCAACTTGTCAATTCAGAAACACTCTACCTAGTACCTACCTCCGTACACTTCCTCACAAAGGACAGTACTCGACTTTCCCTCCCTTACTCAGCAAGAGATAACGGCGATCACAATAACGGTTTTTCCAACCCACTCCTTCCATTTCCTTTCCTCCCTCATGAAGATCCAACCTGGTCTTTTTGCACCCGGAAACCCCCTCAGCCAATAATACCACGCGCGGCAACCCTCTCGTGCGATCGCATCCGCGGGAGGCTTTTGGCTCATCTTCCACCGTACGAAGTCCAGTAAAAGTGTCAGGTTGCATTTACATGACGGATCAATTTCGGGCTCCATTTCCCATGCAGCACGGGAGTCCTGGAATGGTTGAAAAGATTCTTTCTTTCCACGTGATTTGTCTGCTTGTTGGAAGCTACTGATCCACTCCTCTTCTTCTTTTTGGGGGGCTTTTTCCTTTTTTCTTGTTTTTTGGGGGGTTGCTGTATTGAAGCTTGCTTCGCTTGGCGGCGCAGGTACCGGTCGGCATGGGACCTCTCCCATGCGCATTTGATGTCATATGTCCTTGACTGTATGTAGCATGCAAGACCAAGACCAAGACGACCAAGACCAAGACCAAGTCAAAGACAAAGTCAAAGACAAAAGTTAAAAGAGCAAAACTCTACTTCCCTCGCTAAAAGGGTGTGTTCGGTGTGTGTTCACTGTATTGAATGAAGAAGGTGGATACGAGACGGTATGTTTTTTTTTTTTTTTGTTTTTTTTTTTCTCTTCTTCTTCTTCTTCTTCTTCTTCTTCTTCTTCTTCTTCTTCTTCCTCCTCCTGTTCATCCTCTTCCTCTTCTTTGACCATTTTACGGGATTCGGATTCAATGAGAAGCTCGTATACATACCGTATTTGTGGTACCGCGGTTCTAGATTGCACATTCCAGTGCCACATGTCGGTCGGATTATATTTAATGGAACTGGTTAAATTATAGGGATGGGATTTGGAGGGGGGGAGGGTTCTTGGGTGGTGGGTCGTCTCATGTTTATCGTTTGTGATTCTTTTTGTACGTTGTGATATGTGTATGTGTATGTGTATGTGTATGTGTATGTGTATGTGTATGTGTATATCTATAGTATAGAATAGAATAGTAGGCATAGTATAGAATATTATATACGCCATGTCTGCATGTGTGTATGTGTGTGTTACTGTTACAGTGATAATACTGTAAATACATCTCACCTCATCATCAATCATCCTAAACCCTCAATTAACCCTTCTATCTCCTTTACGATCCAGCATCTATATTTTTGATTCAATCTTTGTTTTATACTTTGCTTCGTATTTATATTTATCTTCATCTTCATCTTCATCTTCGTTTCTACACCAGCCACGCTCCAAGTTTCAAGACATGCAATACCTACACTTATTACATACATAGATTTACCGATATCTCAACATTGAACATGAGCCTCACAGTCCTCCTAGAGACCCGTGAGTGTCTCACCTTTCTTCAAATCAATCATTCATGTCATCATACAGCCCCCCTCACCTAATAACAAGGATTCCCTCGCCTTATTCTGTCTCTATCCATTTGCTCAAATTGTAGGGGGATATAAATTTCCGGATCTACAGCAGATTACAATTTCTCAAGAATTGCACCAAAGCCGCCAATGCGATGGATTTTGTGAGACACATCAGCGTCCCAAGTGGCATCTTTTCGTTTCGTTTCGTCTCTCTTCCTTTCTCGCCGACGCCTCGCGGGCTCGTATTGAGGGAGCGAGCTTGGGCCATGGAGCCGATGGGTTCCCTCTCCCAAAGCAAATGGCTGTCATCGTTGCCGTGTGCAAGCATACCCGTCCAGTCATGCTTGCCACCCGTGATCCACGTCCCCGTAGCGCGGTCGCGAGTGCCCTGACAGGGGAAGGTATATCACACATACGAAGGACTTACTAGGGAGTCTGTCGTTCGCACTCGCAGGTCTCAACGGTATACTGCAACTGTGCTTCCATGCTGTGGAGCCCGGTCGCCCGACACGGGAAATGCGCTGTGCGGAGGTGCTCCTCGTGCAATCTCTTGGGGATTTTTACGAGCGCTCTCATTCCTGCGCCTGTTGGGTGGGCATGAATGAGAGATTGCGGCGGTGGAGGGGAGGGGTTCGGGGCATCAGGACGGTCGGCGCAGAAGAATCAGTTCGTTGTGTCGAGTCGGTTGTGTTGTTGTCTCGCAATATTGTCACGACGATGTTTACTTCTTTTGCTAGGGGGTGCTCATGATACGAGATTGTTTCATGTTTTACCCGCGAAATACGTGGTGGGTTTTGCAAGCTAGGCTTGGGATTTATCGCGCGAAGAAATATTATCCTCTGCTCTGGATGGAAAGGGTCTCTCTCTTGGGGTTCTGTCATGTTTTTTGCTCTCTCCTAGGTTTGGCTGAAGGTTCAATCTCAACAAACCTAAGTCTTGATCCAGAGCGCGTGCACGCTGTATATCTTCAGACCACAGCATACGGAATTAATGGGTGCAAATCAATTGAATATGCGTGGTATGCACGATCCCCAGGATGTATCATGATGATTGCAACGTGCAAATCCAACATGATGACCCTTTCCATCAAGCAAGCAAACACGAGTCTCGGCGTGCCGCTCGGCGATCTTCAAGTATGAGAATCCTCGCGATCGCCGGCGGGACGAGGAATCTAGAATCTGGAATCGAGAAAGGTCCCGGGCCCTGGGGGAGGGAATTGTATTTTTTGCGAGGGGGATGATGGTTAAACTGTCGATATCTGTTTCTATTCATCCCAACTCACTGTTTTCATCTAATATTTAAACAGTATCTTGATATCCATGGATGCCTATCGAATATCTAGGTAGGTAGGTAGGTAGGTAGGTACCTAGCTATAGGTCCTCAAAAATACACACCAACCCAAACACCCACCACCATCATCCCACATTACCCCCTCCATATCTCCACCAATCTCCTCTCCTTCCCTCTCCTCCCCTCTCCTCCCCTCTCCTCTTCCCTTTCTTTGCCTTGCACCCCTATTGCCTCCTTTACACTTTACAACCCAACACCCCCGCAACCTAACAACCCAGGATACATACATACAGAGACAGCACCAAGAATCGAGAATTTCAACCCTATCTCTTTTCTTCTCTTCTCTTCTCTTCTCCTCTGACCTGATCTAGTTTCTAGTCTTCAATCCCTTGGTATGTGTATGTGCGTGTATCTGTATATAAGTTACCGAGGTATCCGAAGTGTAGATCTCCCGTCGCGTTGGAATATATGCGCGGATTTTGATTGTGGGAGGGCGGGGGGAGGAAGGAGGGTCTTGTTTATTTGTGGTTATGTTGCGGTTGTGGTTGTGGTTGAGATTGAGATTGAGATTGACCTACCTACCTACCTACCTATCTACCTACCCAAGTATCGAGTGTTATTTAAGGCTAATAGTTTATTTATCTATTTATTTATCTTTTGATCTAGAAACACCTTTGGCTTTACTTTTGTAGTTTCAACCTTGAAAATAACAACAGCGCTGTTAGCGGTATATATCTACCTAGCTGGAGGGATGGAGTCGAAATTTGAAGGATGAGAGAGAGAGAGAGAGAGAGAGAGAGAGAGAGAGAGAGTGAGTGGGAGAAGTGAGAGAGATGGATACATACCTGCATACGTACAGGTATATAGATTAGGTACATGGGTACGTGGGTATGTGGTTAAGGAATGTTGGGATACTGATTGCAATTGGTCTGTTTATTCTTTTGTGAGATGGATTTTGGATTTTGGATTTGAGTTTGGGTTTGGGGTTGGGGTTGGATTTTGGGTTTGGGTTTGAGGGTTGGTGATGGTGATGGTGATGGTGATGGGTGTATACTCATCTTTCTCGAAGGGAGAAGATGTGTGTTTGTGGGATTTGGGATTTGAGATTTGAGATTTGAGATTTGAGATTTGGAGGTGCTTTAATTTAGAGGTGTGATGGGAGCGAAAATGGCTTTTTTGTTGTTTGGATGGTGGTGGTTATGGAGATGAAATGTTGGATGTTGGATGTTGGATGTTGGATGTTGGATGTTGGATGTTGGATGTTGGATGTTGGATGTTGGATGTTGGATGTTGGATGTTGGATGTTGGATGTTGGATATTGGATATCATACATCATACATTCGAGCATATCCTCATATTTATAATCCATGGTGCACTGTAATATAGATGTGAAGTGAAGTGTGTCATTTTCTGACATTTAGTCATTTCACAGGAGGGAGAGAGGTGCCCTAGTGTGGGGGAGCGGTAGAACATGGGGTTTTGCGAGGTAGTTTGGGATGGAGTGAGATATGGGTGGAAGGGAAGGGGTATGGGAAGGTTAGAGTTAGATGGATGGGAGAGAGGAGAGAGGAATTCGCTACCACGCTGGCATTCTGACAATATCCACTCAATAACATTGCATTGTATTGCATTTACTCCATCACCAATCACATCGACATCGAAGTAAGTTCCTAACATTGTGAGATTTCTTACAAACACTCACTCTAATGGAATCATTTAGCACATCACAGCACAGCACAACAACAAAAGACAAAACAAAACAACGAGAAGAGTCACGTATCAAAAACATGCACCCATCGATACCACAAATCCAATAATGAAAAGTTAGTATTAATATTCTCGTATTCAATTTCTGCATCCGTAACGGATGGATTCATAACATAACATGACATCATAATCTCGTATATAACATTACCCAAACACTAATTAGCCCCCAAAGCAGGATTAGCAGAACGATTCTTATCAAGCGCGTGCTGGTAATGCGCGACCTCAATTTCTCCCTTCTCGCTAATCTCGTTGGCTCTTCGTTCGAGGTCTGCGGCGTAGCCTGCGTTGTATTTCGCTTTGTCTGTTCCGGGGACCTGTTTTGTGTTGTGTTAGATTTACATTTACTGTATCCTATATCCAATTATGTGGGAGGCTCTAGGGCAGAAACTTACGAGGAGCGGTGCGTGGGTGAAGAGATAGTTCATTTCTTCCAAGGGTTTGCGGGCAGTTTCGGGGAGGAACAGGTAGAAGAAGAGGGCGTTGGTGAAGTTGCAGATGATGAAGAGGAAGTAGTAGCGGTAGCCAATGTTGGACATGGCCATGTCGGTGACTTGACCGATGATGGTGTTGAAGGCGAAGGAGACCATGGTGGCGATGGAGACGCCTTTGGAGCGCGTGCGCGTGTCGAACATCTCAGCCGGGATGACCCAGGAGAGGGGGCCACAGGTGGCCGAGAAGGAGAAGTTGTAGAGCCAGGTCATGATAATGAAGCCCCAGGAGGCACCGATGTTGTGGTTGGTTGCGGGGGGAAATTTGGCGATGAGGATGCAGGCGATGAGGAATGTGAGCTGGGTGATGGTTAGGATTTTGTGATGAGGGATGATGAAGGATGGTAAATAGGTTAACTAACCATGTTGAAGAGATTACCCATAATTAAAGGCCATCTTCGTCCTAATTTATCAACGAACAAAACACAGAAAGCTTCTCCGATTAGAGCAATGATATTGTTGATAGCCTGGTACTTCAAAGCATCACTTCCGATAATACCTATCTGTCCATAAATCTTAACAGAGTAATATTGAATGGCGGATACACCAGTCATTTGAATCGAAGCTTGTAGAGCACAGGCAATAACTAATCGGCGGAGAGACGATTTATTCGTGAACAGCTCCATGTAGGACTTTGCTTCGTTTTCATGTTCAAATGTAATGCTGTCTTGGATTTGGTCGAATTCAGCTCGAACCCAGGCATCGTTTTCATCACCGTTTGCGTGCAATCTAGCAAGAGTTTTGAGCCCTTTGTCTGGATAACCGTGATCAATGAGCCAACGTGGGGATTCTGGAAAAAGGAAAATGAGACCGGCGAGGATGACGGCAGGAAGCATTTGGAGACCCAAAGGTAAGCGCCATTGGGCGGAACTCTTCAGTCCAATATACGTTCCGTAACTGATCCATCCAGCTACGAGTGCACCAATACCCAACATGAATTGTTGTAAGGATGTGATGCGACCTCGGATACTGGGATGTGCGATTTCGGCTTGGTATAGGGGGATGATCATAACGAGGAAACCAACTGGAGAATATGTGTTAGTGGTGAATTCTTGTAAACGGATTTCCAAGTATTGATGACTCACCTCCTAATCCAGCAATCCATCTACCAGCCCAGAGATAATGAATGTGTTGTGCACCAGTTTGGAGGCCACCTCCAAGTATAAAGATAAGACATCCAGAAAATATAGTCCACCGACGTCCGAATTTATCACCAACTGGTCCCGCAAGACCCGAACCACAGAAAGCTCCACCAGTGAAGAATGAAACTACAATACCACTTTGAAAGTTAGTTTTATATCGCATGATTGAAAGAATGGCGTCTTACATTTCCGTGGAAGTTGGCTTGAATTGGGAGACAAAGGTATCACTTGCAACAACTTCTGCGATAACACCTGTATCGTATTAGAACCAGTCGATTGGGGTCACAGAGTATCCAATAGACGTACCTAGATCGTAACCATAAAGGATAGATCCCACCGAGGCAAACACACCCACGAGGAACTAGAAGATGGTGTTAGCACGAACCAGGGACTCGGATCTCCAAAGAAAACCAAAGCAAGCCTCACCTGATAGACTTTGGGAGTTAGAATCCCCATGGCTGTAACTCAATGCTCGGAAGGTTACAGTATCAAATAAGAATGCGTCTCGAGATTTAAGAAGAGATACTGATCATCATTTGCATGGGAATTCCTCGCATCTTATATTTTTACCTCCTGATTTGCCAATCCCCAGAAATGCACCAACATCCCATATGGTAATAAACTAGTTATGCGGAGATCCTGGGGAAGTAGCATCTGGCAGTCCCCAAACTTACGATAGCTTCAAGCTCTCCGCATGCTGGGACCAGCCTTTCCCCATCATTCGCTGTCCACCGTGTCCTTTTGGATTTGGTTACTCTGGTGCACGAAGCCAATTGGTACGCATCTGCATATAGATTGATGCATCGGATCAAGTCCAAGATTCATTGGCCATTCTCAGAGCCGGCCCGTGGCTTTTCTACGGTGTGGAGTGATTGGGGTGCAGGGGTGTTGAAGTTTTCCAGGCGTGGGGTTGCGGAGGTAAGCTTTCTCGCTTGTTGACGGCTGGAGATTTTCCATCCATTCATATCGACTCGCTTGTGATGAGGGCGCTTGCAGACTCGGAATGGCTTCCCATACCTGGAGGAATCGTATATGCGCACCAATGGGATATGAGGCTTAGGCCCGACTTTCCCAGCCTTTCGTGTGTACTTGTGAGTTGACATTGACGTATCAGGTGGATACTTGGCACCGAGTTCAATCATGACAGGTCATGTGTTCCGAGGTACAAGATGGGAGTCCCATACGTAGCACTTTATATTGTTTACAATCTCATCGGGTGAGGTACAGAATACTATCAGGATTTCGACAAGATGACGACGTTTACAAGAATCCCTGATGGGGAAACCCCTTCGATTAATGTTGATGTTTCGAGGAGGTTGTCAAAAATTGGTATGCTTGCGATACTTTGCTAGTCGATTTATAGGAAGCGTGCTAACTTTTATATAGATCCTATGATCTATGGAGGGTTTATGGAGTGAGTAGTGTTTATGTAGCTTCAAATTCATGCTGTCGCGTGATCACTTAGGTGCCTACCCGTATAGGCCTATTCGATCTCTTCCTTTATTCAAAATCTCATCCAAGCTTGAATTAAACAAGATACCAATCTTGGTAGCATCTTTGCTCAAAAAAATTGAACGGAAGTCGTCTAGTAATTAATGACGTGGAATGGCCTGAGAAGTCTCAGATATCAACGAGCTTCAAACGTACCAATTCACGCGACTGTTGTCATGTACCGGGGTTTAAATTTTCTCTAGTGAGAAGATCAATGCATCTCTCTCAGCAAAAATTTCCATTGAATCCCATTTCTTGCATTCTATCCAATTGAGAGGTATCCTGGGAGATAAAATATGGAGTCTCCAATTCAACTTTCCCAACATCTGTCCTGCCTATATATTTTCTTACACACACCAGACACATGGGCCGTTGCATTTACGGCGGAATATACGATCCGGGCAACCCGCTCTCAGACAAACACGGCTACCGCACCGATGTCCTCAACGCACTCCGCGATCTCGATCTCCCCGTAATCCGCTACCCAGGTGGAAACTTCATCGCCACATATCACTGGGAAGATGGCGTGGGGCCCCGAGAAAGCCGACCCGCTCGTCCCGAACTTGCCTGGTTGGGAACCGAGACGAACGAATTCGGTACTTGTTCCCTCCCATATGTTCACTCACCACTTGACATGAAAGCTGACACGGCTTAGGAACCGATGAATTTATGCACTATCTCAGCGTTCTCTCGGAAGGAAAGGAAAAAAGAGTCGAGCCTTATTTCTGTCTTAATATGGGAACGGGGACATTGACCGAAGCGTTGGCATGGGTAGAGTATTGCAATGGCACACGAAATACCTACTATGCCAATCTTCGAAGGAAAAATGGCCACGAAGAGCCATACAACATCAAATACTGGGCACTAGGAAACGAAGTCTGGGGACCATGGCAAGTAGAGCAAATGAGCGCCAAAGATTAGTATGACCATTCTTATCCTCACAAAACAAAAAAACACACACACTAAAAGCAAACACCTAGCGCTAAAAAAGCCCTCCAATGGTCCAAAGCCCTGCACCTTCTCGATCCTACCCTCCAACTCATTCTCTGCGGCGAAACCGGTCTTTCTCCCTGGGACCTCACTGTCCTCCTCCCCAACATCCACCACATAACCATGCACAGCATCCACATCTACAGCACATCTACCTCGCATCTCCCCAACGCCCTCTCCCCTCTACAAGCCGAAACGGCCATCGAATCTGCCGCCTCCCTCATCCAAATCGCACGCATCCAATCAAAGATCCCGCCGTCGGTTCCCGTCCCCAAAATCTGCTTCGACGAATGGAACGTCTGGGACCCGTTGCGCGCCCCCGGAGAGGAAGGCGCCGAGGAAAAATACACGCTCAGTGATGCGTTGGCCGTGGGGGTGTGGCTGAATGTTTTCGTGCGACAGAGTCGGTATGTGGGCATGGCAAATCTGGCGCAGAGCGTGAATGTGATTTCGCCGTTGATGACGAGCCGGGATGGGATCCTGAAGCAGACGACCTGGTGGCCGTTGTGGTTGTATAGTAAGTATATGCGCGGATGGACGCTGGGGGTTCATGTGAGAGGGGGGGCGTACGATGGGGTTCAGGACCCGAAGTGGGTGGGGAGTGTGGTGGGGGAGCAGGGGGAGCGAGCTGGCTGGATGTTGCGGGGAGCGTGGATGCGGATGGGGTGGTGAGTTTGTGTGTGGTGAATGTTAGTGAGGAGAAGAGTTTTGAGACGGAAGTATTGGGGGTGAAGGGGGAGGTCGAGGTTTTTACCATTACGGGGGATAATGTGAGGGTGGGGAATACGGTGGAGAAGGAAGAAGTAGGTATTAAGGAGAGTAAGTGGGATGGAAAGGGTAAATACACTTTTGGGAAACATTCCCTTACGATGTTGAGATGGGCGACGGGGGAGAAGGTTGTGGAGGTAAAGAGAGATGAGGGAGAGAGATTGGATACAAGAAAGTTAGCTTGGGCAGGCGATAGGGAACTAGAGAAGTCCTGAGCATGCAAGCATGTTACAATTGTTAGAAAGAAGGGTGTTGCCCATAGGCTACTCCATAACAACGCGTCGACAACGTGAATTTGCCCCTGGATGAATTATTGAACAAGATGATATGATAGATGAAACGAAGCCATCGTCCACCGAGATTCTGAACTACGGTTGAACACCAACAGGGTATCGATGCTCCGTAAGCTCAAGCTAGAACTAAAAAGGGGCAGACGAGACTAAGTCATTGTTGCAAGAAATACTATGATTTACGGAAGATTCCACTTAACACTTGAACGTCTAGCACTTGTTTGATCCAAAGTAGGAAAATATTAGTCCCTAATATACATATTTGTGCCTTTAACTATAATTACACAATGCCAATTCCAGCTTCATAGACAAATATTCGTCAAAGTCATAATACGCCATCCAAGAACCCTCACATCCCAATAGCCTCAAACAATCCGGGTATACAATTCCATATCCATCCCTTCATTAATTCCATGATTATCCAATATAAAACGCCCAATATAAAAACCATTCGCATATTTTCGTTACACTCATACTGCACTTCGAGCTCTTGCAGTCACATTTCAGATAAGTATCACTTCCACTCATCAATCTCGTGTCAAAGATGACCGGTCATGGGCTGTCACCGCTGGAGCTGGCCTTGTAAGCTCGGGTTGCCCACCCAAAATGGTCTCGGAGTATGTAGGCGGTCCTAGCGGTGGACGACTTGATGTATTTCGACTCACTGGTCTTAATTCCACATCTTGATTCAACTCTTCTGCGCTTGTAATTGGCCTTGATGAACTTCCGATAGATGTGCACCTTGGCGAATCGTTTGCGGTTATTGTAGTTTGACGAGAAAGATTCGCAGATAATCTCGACTCCAAACCCGATGCATCATTCCCCGTAGTATTGTCGTTTCCCGCAGTCATTGCAGCTGGCGCATTACAGTGACTGACATTAGAGATCATCATTGTGATCCCATCACTGCTCCTCAAACTCGGCGGTTTATCGCCCTCCACATAGGCGGGAGGTGCCTCTCCCCTGTCATCCAAACCCTCTTGTGGTTCCCTATGTACGCCTATGCCCATCGCCATTCCCATCAACCCAGGTCCTCCTCTCCTCGGCCCAAATCTTGTTCGGAACTCGGCGAAAGATTGAACATCGCGTGCTATAGCGACCGGGCCACCGTTTCGTAGGAGCTCAGCCTTCTGCTTTCGACGTCGTGTAATAAGTAATAGAAGGAAGAAGACGACAACGACGAATACGGCGACAATCACAAAATAGTAGTTGTTGATATGACTCGAAGTGTCTTCCTCTGGCTCAGTATTAGGTGAGTTCTGGTTAGGGTTTTGTTGGCGGGCGTTCAAGGTGAGAGGGGTTGGTGGTTGGGGAACCGAAGTAATGAACGTCGTTGGTGCTGCGCATGAGAGTCTAGAGAAGATTATCGTGAGTAAGAGGAGAACTGAGGAGAAAAGATGGCTGTCGCATTGGCAGATATTTTTCTGGTGTCTAGATGGCATATCGATATCTACTAGATGAGAATATTTTGGGAAAGGAAGAAACCAAGTCGACTGAGGAGGAATGAATATATAGCGCTATCAAAACAGACTCGTCATCAAAAAGCTTCTATTGTACTATCGAATAAGCTATTGTCGAAGAATGGCAACGTAAAGTAATGATGAAAGACAAGAAGAATCCCCGCACTGCCACTTTCTCTACACGAAACCTGGAGGGTATTAACGAGTAAGAGTTGAAGACAACAAGCTGGTACTTGAGTACCTAAGTAAAGAGAGGTTGGTAAGCAAAGTTGCAAAAGTTGCGTTTCATCCAAGAATGAGATATCGATAAGAAAAGACCTTGCTTTTGAAAGGGAATGACGAATATATGGGTGGATGGATGGATGGATGGATGAATAGATAGATGGATAGATATCTAGATATCGATATCTTCCGTATAACAATGTAATGATAGTAGAGAAGTAAAGAAACAAGCATGGAAACGGATGACTGATAATATAATACTTTATATAATTACGAAATCAAACACTTGCGCCTTGTTCATTTTGAACTCTCACCCTTCACCATTCACCGACCGACGGATGTTGGTTGTTGTTTTGTTACGTATACCAGCCTCAGACTGAGTGAGAATAAGAATAAGAATGCGACCTAGTACGTAGAATCCATACAAATCCATACAAATCCATACAAATCCATACAAATCCATACAAACCCATACAAACCCATACGAATGAAAATCCAGCTAAGTACGTTTGCCGGAACCGGTGACCCTGTGACAGAAGTGAAAAAAGATACAGTGTGATGGGCTCAGGAAAGCTTAAATCTGAACCAACCAATCAGATCGAAGACTCTAGAACAATTGTCGGATAATCGGCCTCGGCAGGCTTTTCCTCTTTTCGGAGAGACTCTTTACTGTGAGGTAACCATACGGACATATTAACGAACATCTCCTTCGAATTTGAGACTCAAAATTAACGATACAGATCATTTACATATTTCTGAAATTTCTTTGATTTACGTATACACTTGTTGTTATATTCACATTTGTTCGTATTGCAATTGATCATGATCAGTTAGCTATAGTAGGTAATGTAATTATAAGTCAACATAGATGGATGTATTAAATCCACCAGTTCCTTTTCCACCCACGGCTCCCCTTAGCCATACTCACGAAGGCTGTGTGCATGGAAAGTTGAGGCTGGGTCGACGAACTACTCGCAAACGTGCATGAAAATGGAAAGCATAAAGAAAGGGTGGAACACCAAAGATCTGGATTCCAAATGAGAATCCGAGGATGAAGAGGAGAGCAACGGTTGGAAGATGAAGATTGATGATTAAGAGGTGCATCATATTATGGGGTTTAGTGTGACCAAGGAGGGCATGGCTGAGAATTGAGCGGATACTGGCGAGAGGGTCTGTTGGTACCACTGTACTCAGTACTTCGTAAGTACTGTACTGTCTTGCCTTTTAGTGACGTCTTAGGTCTTACGACAGGGGCTAGATGCCGCTGAGACCCCTAGTTAGCCTTGGGAAAATTCGTCATCATTCTAGAACTACGGACGGCTCTTCGGCAAGTACGAAAAAAAAGTATTTAGTATAGGTATTATAAGTCTGGTAGGAAGACCTCTATTGTTTGAAAATGTCTGATCATGATTATTTTTTATTTGTGTATGATCGATCAATTGCTCTATGTTTCGTCTCGATTCTGCGCTTTCGTAAGGTTACACGGCAACAGCTAAGCTGTGGAGAGTCGAGAGCTTTATTTGGAATGCATGAAATGATACCAGCTTAATAGGCGAGTCCTTGGATGATCGGCGGCCTAGATTAATGCAGTGTTTGTTGATCTTGATTTCCTGAGATGATAATGATGCACTTTATGGGCGACCGTAAGCATTGGGTTGGGAATGGAGCTCTGTGAGGCTGGTCCACGGATATAGATGGAGTCCGATATCATCCAAGGTGAGGTACTTGCCAGTAAAATAATATCCAAGAATCGCGTCACATATTTCTAATATCGAATATTTGGCTGGAATTACCAACTCGGTAGTGAGTAACTTCTGGGCGATTACCTCTTTAGTGACGTAGAGGGAGAGGATAGGGGGGAAAGAAAACCTAGTGGTAGGCTCCCCCCTCGCTTAAACAGTCTAGTACTGTATAAAAGGTTACTACAGAATAAGCGACTCTTTACCAATTAACAACGTCTCTCCCATTGCTCAGTGGCAGAGTATGATCCTCTGATCATTCAGCAGTCAAGTCAGAAAAGTAGCCTGTTGGGAACAATGATACGATCTCCTTAGGATGTTTGAGGTTTTGCTCTGCATAATCTTTTGAATTTTATTACAGTCACTGGCTCTGGGTTCAAACAAGAGTGGTTGATCAAAATAATCGTACAACAGCTCCTGACGTTCAAACTTAGAAAGTCTCTACAATGACCAAGCGACACCTCCTGCAAATACAATAACTGCAGCAGTTTCCTCGACCCCAGATCCTGCGCCCGATGTTGGAGTGAATGTATTGGCAATATTGTTTCAATGCTCTGACGAAGCCCAGAGTAAAAATCAATTGTGATTTCTGCATAGGTAACTGTTGCTGTATGCGCGTTTTGTGTGACAGTTACAATGGCCGACAAGCAAGCTGGAGGCGGAGCTTCTGCATCACCTAGGTTTCGTCTTAGTTTTGGGCAATCGAAGTCTAGAGAATAGAAAGATTCCTGCATGAACAAGGTAGGCTATATATGTTAATAAACACTTTGTGGAGACAATAGCTAAAGCTGAAAAAGTTCTCTCCGCCACAGCTTTGTGATATAAATGGTTATATGGGCGCGCGAAGATACTCTGGGAATGACAAAAAATCAGAATTAAAAGACTGAACCGCGATGGAACAATATTCTAGATGACGCTGCGCAGATAGTCACAATACTGTCAGGAAGGAAATCAGAAGCGGGAGAGCATCTACTCTTGAAGTTATAGATGACGGACTACAGGCTAGGCGAAGCAACTTCTACCCCTATATTAGCACTTGCAAAACAGAGCTATCGTATTTCTAGAGGTATGATTGGCATGGTAGGCCTTATTCAACCGTAGTGGCCCTATCTTGGGTTACAATTGAACAGTTCAGTAAGATTTGGCGAGTGGAAGATGACATCAACATCGACAAGACCCAAGGAGCTTACTTTCGGGCGTCTTCAACAGGGCCTCAAGTGCTGGAAATGTGCGATTGAGACTAACAGCCTAGAGATACATGGCATATTATTAAATCTACCAAAAATACTTCTACTTTGGGACATTTATTATGCAATAGCCTAATCACATAACGCAAAGACCAAGACTTATATAACATGAAAGTTATGGTTGATTCAGTACTCTCTGACTTAATTTTTTCCCCATGGTAGTGGAAGCTTATGAAGAATCATACCAAGACCGCTTATGTCACCAATCAGAATTCCATGTTCTTTACGGTTTGGGTGGTGACAAAAAGATACTGATGCCATTCCTTGGCTTTCGTCTCATGAATCTATCTTTGCTCATGCAATTACCACAAGTGAGACTGTAAACTCGAGGACCGAATTGAAAGTTGGGGGCTTTAGGAGATTCGGTCGAAGTAAATGTTCGGCTACTTCATGCTACATATATAGGTGCCCGTAATGTCGATATTCTTCCTGATGTGTCTCATTATTTCCAGAAGATCAGTTCCATTAAATTCTCCCCTTCGTACTTTATCCACAACAATGCGCTCTTGCTATTTTTGGTTCCTTGTGCTGTAACTACTTGTTACGAGTATAAAAGCTCAAGCTACCACCGGCTGGCTGGATAGTAGTTGCAAAGGAAAACCAAATTGAGATGATTGTATCGGTGAGGCTTTTTCCATGGCAAGCAAAACCAACGCCCGTCTCGGTTCAGATACAGATCTTGATTTAGCAGCTGCTTTCAATACACTGTTCAAATCTCAAAAGCCTGATGATGCAGATTCTGTCGTCCGAGTAAGGAGTGAGTTCCCCGAAATATCTGCAGTCTTGCAATATAAATTCTAAATTCTCTGTGACATCAGGTATTTTGGGGGAGAGGCATCGCTTCGTGGGCACCAACTTCAGACAGGATGACTTCGAACATAGCCATCTATTTTGATAATGATTAGGGTAACCACTCGCTTTTTTAATGGTTGAACTGATCCCTTGAACAGAAGCGAGATAGAATCCTTCTCTTCGGGGTAAATCGGGATACTAAGATACAAAGAAGTATGACCGGTTTGGTTCAACTAATTGCGAACTCTCCAAGAAGATATGCTCATCCCATCCATGGGTAGTGTTATGATATTGAGATCTGAGCAGCCAGTTTGTCATAGAGAGGGAGTGATGGGAGTAACCTACCAAAGTACTAGCCTTATAACGAGGGCAGCACAGAATGCACAGGCAGGCATGCCCAGAGATCGTGTCACGATAACGGTATTCCTTACCATACTCTTAATACAAGCAGAAGTTGGTATTTAGATAGATATGTAATGCAGCATTCAACCCAACCCCGGTTGGACAAGCGATTCCGCTTTCAGTAAATGATAAGATCAAGGATTCTGGCCTAATCGTCCATAAAACGGATGTAGAAAAGTCAAGTTCATTGGTATCTCATACTCTTCTACACGAAGTAAGTGGCATACACATCAGGCATATGCAAACTATGAACTAATACATCGTAGTTTATAATTACACACTGTCCCCCTTACAGAACGAACGACGTCGGGGGTCGCTGGGTGCGTATGGCTAGCAAAATGTGATAAAAAAGAATATATAAGATGCACTGAACAATGCCGACATTTATGGTAAGAACTAGGTATAAGCTGCTTCGTAGATGAGAACTAACATCTTCCAGCTTATAACCTGGGCCTTTGGGTTCTCCTGCAGCTGGCTGATTATGAATTAAACACACCTTGCCTCAGGCTCGGCCTAGAGGAATAGACTCGTAAAATGAAGATCTAGCAATTCGTCAGGCTAGAATTGATATGGGTAACCTGTGGAAATATGATCATATTACAATGCGACTAATCAAGAAGGTTGCGAATATTCAAATCTTACCTATAGCTAGTAGATATCGATGACAAAGGTTGTCCTTGTCGACGTCGCGCAGGGTGTAATGTAGGAACAGGGATTTCGATTTTAGTTTAGATCCGCTTTTACCCTCTTTATGCCCGTTTTAGTTAGATAATTTTACGGCTCTAGTTATAATCACATGATTTGAAAGCACTCTGATTCGTTATAATATTGTAAGACCAATAAAAGACCGACTATCTCTTACACCTACATTGAAGGTCACGAGCCGAGAAGTCAAAACGGAGAGGACAATCAATACATTCATCATGCCACGAGCTATCAGAGGTATGTGTGTCTCTCTGCTATCCTCACGATACCGTTTCCTAGTTTCCACCACCCGAACCATTTGAAAGCATCAGTGTGCTTGTCGATGTCCTAGAACGTTCAGAAAATCGATACACCGACAAACAACTTACAAATGAGGATTTCGGCTGGCATAAAAGTCATATGCTTCATACATCTTGCATTGATTTAACAGAAATAAAAGGTGTCCTTGTTGAGTGCGATCCATCTATCAAATCCATCATCGTCAAGATAGACTCAGATTCATCGCATGCCTATATCGTCGAAGATCTAGATGATGAGACTTTGGTCATCAAAGAAAATATGTTAGGAATGTTGAAGACCCGTCTGGATGATGTATGCATTCTTCTACGGTTGTGGTCAATTTAGTATGGCTGACTTGGTTTCTTGCAGGCACTCAAGGAGACGCAGGTAGTTGAAGATTCGGGATCTGAGTAGGGGATGGAATCACCCGCGGATAGTACACTGGCGTTGAATGGGTATTCATGGCGTTCAAGACAAGCGGGTTGGAAAGCATGTGCTCTGCTTTATAGAGAGGGTAAGGGAGTATTTTCGAAACCAAGAATTGGGGTTTATTGGCATCACAATGACATCCACAAAGTAATAGCATATTTCCTTGGAAAATCCTCGGATGGCAAATGTACATTGATGTTCTTATTTGAACGACCTTGGCTGTCTCTCATCTGAGATAGAGACAAACATGCCGATTACCCCGAATGTTGGGGAACGGACAGCGTACTGTGACCGCCACGTGAAATCATATGCCCTTGGCACCTCCTCCAAAGTTTTCGCGAGCTGGAGTGTGATTTTGTACATTCCCGTTCTTTTTGTATGGGCTGATAATGCCAACATATTCTATCATACAATCTAAATTTCTTCCTCCTACGCATCCGGCGAGGTTGATGTAGACACGGAAGATGGCGTAGTTTCTGCAGTAGAACCAATAGGTATCGAGCCTAACGGTATTTTCCTTCTTGGTCTCTTTAACTCCTCCATTGTAACCCCATCCAATTTCGTGATTCCAACAACGGGAGGATCTCCCTTCTTGACAAACTCATATTGTCCTATATTTATCAGATTTAGTCTGGTAGAAAGATGCAAAGCTCATGTTTTACTAACCTGGCATTTTATTGCCTGCTAATCGGAACGCATCTCTTGCTACTTGTTCGTGCACATCTCCCTTCAACTCGAATATGATTTTGCTTACAGCAATTCTCGAAGCCCAGTGGTCAAAGGAACCCTTTCCTTTACCTTGACGAACCTATTAAACAATTAAACCTTCACTTCTCTATCTCAGATAGACTCTTAGTTCATATGCTTACCTCATTACCACTACTGTAGACACCAATTTGGGCAGCAACTCTCTTGTACAATCGATATCTCATACCCTTTAGTCTGACCTTAATGGCATCCTCTCCAACCTTCAATTGTTGTGCACTAACACGGCGATGATGATCGCACATTCGTAAACCGTATTCACCCCATACTAAAGTTGTGCCTCTAGCTGATCCTCCTGTTGGCACACGAGGTCTACCCTTACGCGATCTCTTTTTTTCAGGTAGGGTAGGTAGGAGCCAATTGCCTGAATTGGCGGCTGTGCTAGAAAACGGGCGACGGGACTGAGTAGAGGCGTGATTCAAAGGTGTGGAGAAGGCTGAGGCTTGGACGAGGATGGGACCTAGAGGTCGAACTATATTCGACCCCAATGAAAGCCTTCCAAACTGAGCAGTGAAGCTCTGCAAACTTTGAGGCTTCATGGTGGATGGCTGTGGACGTTATTGTCGGCCGAATCTCCAGAAATCTTGGACCCTCAAATTCAATGAGTGCGATAATTAACCCTAATATATTAGGCAGAAACATATTTTTAGGAAAATCAATGTAAAGTGGCAACGCGTTACTTCCGCGTTGAGTCGCGTAGTTCACGTCCGCAGGTAGGGTAGCCTTATCAAAAAGAACCAAGCCAATTCACAACACTGCCTATTTACTTCTTGCAATTGCTTGTATCAACGGTTTCCTTTTTCAATAAACTCGTGGAGTTTTCACAAGAAATCACTACTGAATTTGCCCATTATGCCTGCGGATATTAGAAGCTTTTTTGGAAGCAAGTCTGGAAACTCTACCTCTACACCTATTAGGGCAAAGGAGAACAAGGAGGAAGATTCCAAGAAAAAGAAGAACAGTAAGCATTCCACCTCGCCCGGTTCCGTACTTATTAATAACAGAACCTAGAAAGTCGTAAGATCATAGAAGATAGTGACGATGATGAAGAGCCAGTGTATGCTTTCCAAGTAATCCTATACAGTACATACTAAAGTCCTCCAGGCCAAAGAAGCCCGAACCAAAAAAGGCTACGCCTATGAAATCGGTGTATGATTTATCCAATTTTCCGCATTGTGTGCATAGTTAACTCATCCATCTCAGAAAGAATGAAGAGCCTGAAGGAAAGGAAACGACTGCGGATGATTTCTTTGCCTCGAGCAATAAAGCCAAGGCCAAACCTGTAAAATCGGCCCCTATCAAAGCAAAACAACCACCTGAAATGAACGGTCGGTCGTCCACTCGAAAGAAAACATCCACAACACATAAAATCATCAAGGATGATGACTTCGACGAGGATGATGATATATTTGCAGCGGATGCGAAGTCAGCCAAGCGCAAAGACGATGGTTATGTTGAAGATGATAGCGATGAAGAATTGTTACCCAAACCGAAGAGAGTTGTGTCAAAGTCGAAACCTGTACAGGTTAAAAAGGATGAGGATATCGAAATGAAGGATGTTGGCGACGACGACGTTTTTGTTGTGTCAGATGATGATGAGGATGACGATTTTATGATAGTTGAAAAGCCGGGGAAGACGGTAGCTAGTAATGGGAAGAAACGTAAATCTGTTGATTTGGGATCCGATGACGATGAGGAGGTCATTACTTCTAAACAGTCCTCAAAGGGCAAGAGCTCAAAGCCACCGCCAGCGAAGAAGCCGCGTGCCCTGCCGAAAAAAGTTGCTGCTCCAGAAAGCTCGGGTATACAGGCAATCCTGGACAATATCCCTACTGTTCGAGCTCCAACCCCTCCACCTAGAGATCCTGATTTTAAATTTGACTGGCGCGCTGCCGCAGGGGGTGGTAATTCTGCCGCTCCACCAGCTGCTGGTTGTGCAGAAATCCCTGAAGGCGAGGAGAACTGTTTGGCGGGGATGACATTCGTGTTCACAGGTGTGCTCAATACAATCTCAAGGGATGAGGGGATAGAGCTAGTCAAACGGTATGGAGGGAAGATCACAGGAGCACCAAGTGGTAAAACAAGCTTTGTTGTACTTGGAAACGATGCTGGCCCGAGTAAAGTAAGGAAAATAAAGCAAATGAATATTAAAACCATCGATGAGGAAGGGCTCTTCGCCCTTATCAGAACCATGCCTGCTAATGGTGGCGACTCAAGGGCCGCTGAGAAGAATAATGAAAAAAAGGCAGCTGAAGAGAGGAAGATCCGAGAAGCCGCTGAGGAGATGGAGAGAGAGGAGAAGAGAAAGGCTGCAGAAGCAGAGAAAGCGGAGAAGGAAGCTCAAAAACTTGTTGCAGCGAAAGGAAAATCTGCTATACCAGCAGCTCCCCGCAAAGCGGTTGTACCAACTTCGTCACAGCTGTGGACTACCAAGTATGCTCCAACTCAAATGAATCAAATTTGTGGCAACAAAGGTCAAGTTGAGAAGATTCAGTCTTGGCTTAAGGGCTGGGCAAATGCTCACAAGTACAATTTTCAGAAGAGAGGTGCGGATGGACTTGGAGGTTACAGAGCCATCATCATCCATGGTCCGCCCGGCATTGGAAAAACTACTGCGGCACATTTAGCTGCCAAACTTGCTGGCTACGATATTCTAGAGAGAAACGCCAGTGATGTCAGAAGCAAAAAATTGGTGGAAACCGGGTTGGCTGAAGTACTCAATAATACTTCTGTTCTGGGGTTCTTTGCAGGTGATGGAAAGGCTGTCGACAAGACCAAGAAGAAGCTAGTCCTAATCATGGATGAAGTTGATGGTATGTCATCTGGAGATCGAGGTGGCGTAGGAGCTCTCGCCAAAATTTGCAAGACGACCGATATTCCCATGATATTGATCTGTAATGACCGCAGGCTTCCGAAAATGAAGCCATTCGATTTCGTAACGTTCGATATGCCATTTAAGCGACCTACTGTCGATATGGTACGCTCACGTATCGCTACTATTTGTCATAGAGAAGGCATGAAGCTCCCTGTCCAAGTCATCGATGCACTCATTGAAGGCAGCAACAAGGACATCCGACAAATCATTAACATGATATCCACTGTAAAGCTTGATCAAACCGCCATGGATTTCGATCAAGGAAAGGAGATGTCAAAGGCATGGGAGAAGCATGTTGTCCTCAAACCATGGGACATAACTTCTCAACTCCTTGGCGGACATATGTTTGCACCCACAAGCAAATCTACCTTAAATGATAAAATCGAGCTTTATTTCAATGATCATGAGTTCACGCCCCTAATGATTCAGGAGAATTACTTGAATACAAAGCCACAATTAGCTAATAGCGCAGATACAACCAGAGAGCACAAGCTCAAGGTATTGCAGCTCGTAGACCAAGCAGCAGAGAGTATCAGCGATGGTGATTTAGTTGATCGAATGATCCACGGATCCCAACAGCAATGGTCTCTTATGCCTACACACGCAGTCTTCAGCACGGTTAGACCATCGAGCTTTGTATCTGGTTCGATAACCGGGAGAGCTAACTTTACATCTTGGCTTGGTAATAATAGCAAATACGGAAAGCTATCTCGTTATGTGAAAGAAATACAATCACATATGCGACTGCGATCTTCTGGAGATCGTCACGAGATTCGTCAACAATATCTACCCGTTCTTTGGGATAAACTCATCCGTCGACTTGAGGTTGAGGGTAGGGATTCCGTGGAAGATGTTATCGATCTCATGGATAGTTATTTCCTAACAAGGGAGGACTGGGACTTTATCATGGAATTGGGTGTTGGAGAACAAGATATGGAAAGTGTCAAATTGGAAACACAAACGAAAGCCAATTTCACAAGATCGTAAGTCCCCTAACATCTCTTCTACTATCCAATCATACTAACACATGAAAGCTACAATGCACGCTCCCACCCCGTTCCCTTCATGAAAGCAAGCAACGTCTTCCAACCCACCAAAGTCGCTGCCGCAAAACCAGATTTAGAAGAAGCATTCGAGGAAGAAGATGATGGTGAACTGGTTGCGGAACCAGTTGATATTGACGAAGAGACCGACTTGAAAAAAGATAAATATATTAAGCTGCCTAAGAAAAAGCCGGCCAAGAAGCCAGCCAAGAAGAAGACCAAGAGTGCGAACGAAGATGACAGCATGATTGATGATGAGGAAGAAGAGAAGCCAAAGAAAAAGACGAAGGCGAGTGCCAGTGCAAAGAAGGGGAAGAAATAAATGGTTGAGTGGTCAGAATTTGATGGGTGGTTTTTGAGACATCTCGGTCTTTGAGGAGGGAGATCATATGAAATGAGATTTGCTTGAGGGTTTTTGATAGTGTATGATTATGGAATTTGTATTACAGCATCATGAGGATATTCAAGCGGCAGAGCAGATGACTAGGAGAAGAAATACTTCGGGATCTGGAGTCTAAAAGGAGAAGATGGCTTTATTCGCTTTGTTTGCAGCTTCCGCCACATATTTGAGCAGTTTTTGGCACAGATGTTTAGTGAAATATGAAACAGGTAATAATACCATAAATCTTTGGATTTTTTTTGGCCTTTGGTGTTCTGTTAATTTGTTGTTTTGACGGCTTCGTCAGAGTAACGAGAACGTGTAGTATACAACATTACTATCTAACCTCTACATTCTCCCACTTTCACTTTCACTTTTGTCTGAATAGCCTAAACATACCTCTTTGCCAACGCGGGCGGTTTGTTTCCCAAAATATCGTCAATTTCCTTTAAAATCTCAGGGGTTAATTTTTCCCTAATCCTCAACGCTCTTACACTCTCAAACACCTGCTCGGGCTTACTGGCACCCGTAATCGCACTGCTCACCCTCTCATTCTTCAAGACCCAACTCATCGCCAAATTCGCCATACTGATGCCCAATTTCTCGGCAACCGGTATGAGCTTTTCCACGGCCGCGATATCTTCTTTCCAGGAATCGTCTCCGGTTCTGGCTTTCGTGCGAGTGGCGAATGCATCTTGAGAGGTCCCGAGTCGCGAGTCGGAGGGAATTCCGGCATTGTATTTTCCGGTGAGAAATCCAAATTTGAGGGGGGAGAAGGTGGTTAGGCCGAGACCGAATTCATTGTACAGGGGGAGGAATTCGCCTTCCACTTTTTGGCGGGCGAGGAGGTTATATTGTGGTTGTTCCATTATGGGCGCAATGAGGTTGAGGCGCTGGGCGGTTGCGTGGGCGGAGGCGATTTCGGCGGCGGTCCACTAATTGAGGGGTGGGAAGTTAGTTTTGGGGTTAGTTTTGGAATGGAGTTGGGATTGTGGGTCTTACTTCGGAGGTTCCCCAGTAAAATGCTTTACCGGTGTTGATGAGGTGGTTGAAGGCTCGCACGGTTTCTTCCATGGGACAAGCACGATCCGGTCGATGCGCGTAGATGAGGTCTACATAGTCGAGTTGAAGCCGTTCGAGAGCGAGGTGGGTGCCCTCGATGATACGCTTGCGGGAGAGACCGATGTTGTTAACTGTTCTCTCGCCATTGGCTTGACCCCAGTAGATCTATTTCATCTTGTGAGCTTATGTGGTGAGAATTTAAAGGCGTGGGGTAGATCGTACTTTAGTAGAAATAACTAAATCATTTCTTTTCCAGCCAAACTTTTTAATGGCCTCGCCCATGATCCGTTCAGATTCTCCACCTGCGTAGCCCTCGGCACAGTCGAAAAAGTTGATTCCAGCATCATACGCAGCTTTCATGCATGCAAATGTATTTTCTATGTATGTCAATCCTGCAATTGACCCAAAGGAGACAGAAGATCATACCATTCTCAACATGACCACCATAAGTGAGCCAGCCACCGAGAGAGATGGCAGATACCTGCAGACCGGATCGGCCTAGGTATCTGTATTCCATCTCTGGGAGGTCTTCTGGAACTAGCACCATTTTGAGGGAAGATCGTGTTATTTTACCTAAGAAATGGAAATCTCAAGAGAAAAACTGAAGGAGTCTTTCAGATACTTCAAGATGTAAAGAAAACAGTTTGCAATTCAGAAAATATTTACCCTCGAAATGACCCCGCTATATCACGACATTCCAGGGGCAGGCACTTCTCACTATCACTTTACCTAAGCCCATTAAAAATGGTTATCACAAGAGTGGGATAGACCAAAAGAACCAGTGAACAATCGTTGCTGCCCGATTTTTTATCATGTTGTGAATGATATCGTATTCCTAGGATAACTGGACGTTGAACTTAAGCTTCTTTAGCCGCAATATGGTTCGGACGAAAATGCCCCGACTACCGCAGACCAGCCAATTGATTGCAACAGGGTACTAGGCTGTAACCGGTTTTAGTCATGATCTCCATATATGTCATGAACGACGTCAAAACTGGTTGCAAACCTTCTTTTGACCTTCTCGGACGTCCCCTGACCTCAAATTCGTCTATTGTGTATACTTAATGTAGATCTGGGTTGGATAGTGCCTCGAACTCGTCGTGATAAACTGTGATTGAAGGAAAATTGCCGCTTAACATTTTAGAGTACCCTTATTTTCTCTAGTCCGACGGCAACTCCAGTTGTCGAAGCACATTGGCAAAACTTGTCGACAGGTTCCTGGGGAGCTAGGATTTGAGAATCTGAGCCAACTCGAAGAGCAGATGCTTCGGTACTGGTGTAAGTTGGCACTTCTAATCGAGCAAAACGAGATTGTAACGATGAGCGAGTACTTGTGAAAAGGATTGATCAGTTGGCTCAGTTATATAGAATAAAAGTGAGGGGGTTGTGTGTGAGGAATTGATGTCTAGACTTGCTAGAGTTTCTTTTCTGCCCTGTCCATTGCTTTCTCGACTTGCACCGCTCCGCCAAGTCCCCCGGAAGACGTTGAGGTACTGAGGTGGCGCTACGAGTTTATCTGAAAGCTCGGAAAAACTCCTAAACATCTCTGAGGAGGTACTTATGTATACCCTCTTGGGTTCCATTCGTCTTTTCGACATAGTATAATGCAAAGCAAGCGTAGAGAACTCGTTTCCGTATGAACCGAGCCCTTTCCCCTTGATATACCAAAATCAAAGGATGCGGGAGATGGTGCGTTCCGGGGCACGGCAGCCTTTCTGTCTTCTTCCGAACAGCCTTTCTCATTCTTCTTATTTTCGACATTTGTTTAAAGACTCGATCATACTCTATATGCAAAGTCTGCATGGTGATTCAAGGTTAAGAAGTAAAAGTATCGATCGCTGCGTGTAAGATATTCGGGATCTAAAATGTCCATCAGAGCAAGAACTTCCGACATCTCAGCGCTGCATGCATATGTATAGTTGTAACTCACTCCATACCTCTTTTAGATTGGAGTTGCTGGGACTGCAAAGCCTTCTTTGACAACGGCCCTTTCAGACACTTGAATGGCAAGACTTATCTGTTAACAAAATTACTCCTGGTCAATCATATCAATAGAATTAATACAAAGATAAAACGAGTCTCCTGTTTACCTCTGTAAAGATTCAAAGGTTAATTAAGAGCTTGGTATAAATGAAGGACAGATAATAAGAGTTCTCCTTGGTGAAGTGGTTCATCAAAAACACAACATATGTTGGACAAGGACGCTTATTGGCTCTCGAGCCGAAACAGTAAGGAGACATTCAGGTATGAAGAAGATTTCATAGACTTCAGAACATCGTTTTTGCATCTCGTTTTTCACCACTTCTGATGCAATCTTATCATAACGTCGACTCCGGGGTATACCCCGTATAAATAACTATCAGATGGTACTTTGGACAACTGCAATTTCAAGGAGCACGTGAAATTTTATGATTAGCTTCCTTTTTGAATAATGATCTGAACTCTTGATTGGAAGATATGTAATCTGAAAATCTCGCTTGGTGCTTGCCATCTTTTTGGGATAACTTGGAAGCCTCTGTCCCGCTTCCTCCTCCTCTTCTTTCTCTTTCTCTTTCTCTTTCTCCACGATAACAACAACAACAACAACAACAACCACCTCGAGTTCCTTTCTTTCATCAGATTGAAAGTAATTCATCCACTCCTTCTTTTTATTTTATCAATTTTGAGATCGTAGAGTCCTTCGCGATCTTTCTATCTGATATTCGCTATCCAAATCTGTAAGCAGAACCCATTTTCTTCCTCAATTCCTTTCTTCAAGAATCAAGTTTTCATGTCGCGTTCCTTAAACACATTCAGCTTCTTCACAACCCCTTCCTTTTATCATATCATATACCGCTTGAAGCATGTGTCTCTTGCTATCGCACGAATTTATCTCTTCCCTCTTTGAAACACTACTCCCATCACCATTCACATCGCCTCCTTCCTTCCTTCCTTCCTCCCTCCCTTCCTTCCTTCTTTCACACTCGCACAGCAAGCACACTTCAAAGCTACTTTTGACTTGATGCCCTTTTGTTACCCACTCAAAAGATATGATCGATAATCTTTTCCCTTGAATCTTCAATCACTCAAGAGGAAGTTGCATCTTTTTTGGAGGATCAAGTCGCACTTCCTTGATTTGGATCAAATTCACTTGGATCCCCACCATTTCAGCTGTCACTTTCATCTTTGCGACTACAAAGTTTTTTTTTCATCTCTTCTTTCCTCTTGCTCTTACTACTTGCCCCTCGCTCAGTAGTCTTGACACTTTGCCTTTTTAATTTCTTGACTTCTTTGATCTATTGCTTGTGTGCCTTGGTCTGCTTCTTGAATCTAAACTCAAAAGGTTCTCTGATTTCAAGCAACAAGTTGGTTCATCTTGCGCATTAATTTGACCTTCGTCCATCAACCAATCTTACCACGCAGATAGCTAACATGTTTCTTTTACAGATCCAAAACAAAACCTTGCAATCCTTGATACTTTCAAGATGTCTTGGGAAGCTGCACCTAATGCTGATGACTGGGGAACTGGTGAAGCTACGGCTACTAGTGGTGGTGATGAATGGGGAACTCCCACAGTTGCGGCTACCAGTGGTGGTGATGAATGGGGAATCCCCGCAGTTGCCTCTTCTGAGCAACCTGGAGTTGCTTTCAATGATGGTGGTGCGGCAGATAATGTCTATGGTGGCGAATATGGTGGTGGTGAGCAACCTGGAGGTGGTGGTGGCTTCAGCGGTGGTTGCTTCAACTGTGGCGAAGAAGGGTATGGCTCGGAGTCTTTTCGTTTTGCAATAATCCACCAACTCACTGTTTAATAGTCATGCTAAGGCCGAATGCCCAAACCCTCCAAAGGCACGTCCATGCTTCAACTGTGGTGAAGAAGGCCACACCAAGGCTGACTGCACCAATCCTGCTGTTGCCCGTGAATTCACTGGTACCTGTCGTATCTGTGAGCAGGAAGGCCATCGCGCAGCCGACTGCCCAACTGCACCTCCTAAGCTTTGTAACAACTGCAAGCAGGAAGGTAAATTTCTATCCACTGCCTTACAAACTCTTCGCGGAAGCTGACTCGATTGTAGGCCATTCCATTATTGATTGCAAGAATCCTCGCAAGATTGAGCACAACGATGTCGAAGATGTCCAAGCTGAGGTTGCTTGGGCAAATCTGATCAAGCAATCTGAGGAAGGTGATTTCGACGACATGAAGGATGAAGCCATGAAGTACATCAAGGCCTCTCCAGATGCTACCTATCCTCAATTGGAGAAAGCATTCCGCAGCCAGAATATCCCTATCTATCTCATCGCGATGGAGAAGGAATTGAGCCAGACGTTCACCAATATGGACTTGCAAGGAAACCTTGACCGCAAGTACACTGTTTCTTGGCGCAAGTCAAGCAAGCATAATCGCCCCAAGGAGAAGGAGAATTGGCCTGCCACTCCAGAAGAGAACCTCGAACGCCTTGCAGATGCTGGCCAGCCTGTTGATCGTGGTATTCCTCTCTGTTCCCGCTGCAATGAGCTCGGTCACATCTCAAAGCATTGCTCTGAGGAGCCAAGTGAGCGTGAGCGTGTTCAAGTTCAGTGTTACAACTGTAATGAGATGTAAGTTCTCCTACATTGACCTTCCATGAAGCATGCTGATTTGAAGCAGTGGCCATCGTGTTCGGGACTGCCCAATTCCTCGTGAAGATAGGTTCGCTTGTCGTAACTGCAAGAAGTCTGGTCATACTTCCAAGGAATGTAAGTTCAACAATGACCTCATTCTTAATGCCATAGGCTAATATCGAACTTAGGCCCAGAGCCACGCTCCGCCGAGGGTGTCGAATGCAAGAACTGCAATGAGAGTAAGTTCAACAGCACTCTCTGATCTTTAAATCTTACCAACATAATATAGTTGGCCATTTCTCTCTTGACTGTCCAACTGGCGATGGAGGTGATGGTGGTCTTTGTAGAAACTGCAACCAACCTGGCCACAGAGGTAAGAAATACATCAACTTATCAATGGTTGGAAAGCCTACTGATCTTGCTTATCTATAGCCAAGGATTGTACCAATGAACGTGTCATCGTTTGTCGCAACTGCGATGCAGAGGTTAGTTTGATACATCCAATCCGTTCTTGCATCTTGAAACAGGGTGCTGACTACAAACAGGGTCATACCGGTAAGGAATGCCCAAAGCCTCGTGATTATTCTCGCGTTCAATGCCAGAACTGCAAGCAGAGTAAGCTATCCTCCGCTTCTTCCAAGCTTTTGATCTTTGCGACTTACTAACACTAAATTAGTGGGCCACACCAAGGTTCGATGCAAGGAGCCTGCCATTGAAGAAGATGGTGCTGGCGATGCTGCTGGTTACGCTGGTGGCTACGGCGGTGGCGAAGTCACAGCCGACGCTGGTGCTTATGGAGGCGACGATGCGGCTACCAATGAATATGCTGCTCCAACCGCTGGTGGCGATGATAACTGGGGCGCCGGCAATGACAAAGAGGTTGCAGATGGTGCTGGCTGGTAGATGGCGAGTTTCTCGAGTTCTCTCAAGAATACCATTTGCCTGTCACAATCCCTGATATGATAGGATGAGCTTCAGATCTTCGTCCGAAGAAGCACACAAAAAAAATCTGTTGTTTGCACGTCAATAGTTTGGGGTTTAGCCCGGTACTGGTTACGATTTTTCTTATTTTCCTTGGTTGCGATTGTTCTGGATGCTTGCGAACTTCAAGGCAAGGATACCACCAAAAAGGAATGTGGATACAATGGTTGGCATGATATGACAGAACAAAAAGGAAGCTCAGAAAAGATATTGCTGCAATTTCGGATTTCAAAATAGTCAGCTACTTAGGTACCTAGGTAGATGTTTGAGATAAAATTGAAGGCTAAAATATATCATAAAACCTGATTCATACAATGACGAAGGTGATGACAATCTTGTTGTAAATGTTTAAAACATATATTTCTTTCAGCCTATCTTGGCATATGCTTTTTGAATGATATAATAGAAATTTGGAGATAAGCGTTTCAAAGTATGGAGCGTAATGAAAGGAAGGTGGACAGTAACTGTCGGGAAATGGATCATGTGACTTTTGGGCTGCTGTACGAATAATACGTCTAACCGTATTAGGCGTACTAGCACCTCGAGGACGTCTATAAAGTCGTCCTCCATTCCATAGATTACATAGAGAATAACAACGATGATTATACCAAAAAGAGATTTAAGTACTTACACTTTAACTGACCAAGTTAATACCAACAGTAACAAAGGAGAAAACAGAGAATACAAACGTCGATGCAACCCAAGGCTAAACAAATTTGAACAGTACAGATCGAAAGAAGGACAGATAAAACCCATAGTCAAGAGAAGAAGGGCCAGAGAATTTGCCAACAAGACTGCAGAGACCTTTCGAAGCTGGGAGCTTGGTAATAAAAGCCTTGATGGTTCTTAAAATGAGACATTCCTAGGGTGGGAATGCCTGAGCCTATCAGGTCAATAGATCAGATTAGGTTGTTGTAAGTGGGTGGAGGTGAATGAGGGAAGGGGGTGTGTATTTGATGGTGGGTAGGTGGATAGGATGGTTGGGGGTGTGGTGGTGGTGGCGGTGGTGAGGTCTGTGGGGTTTGGGTTGGGGGTTGGGATGGGGATGAAAGGTGGGTGAGGGGAGGGAGAAGGAGGATGGAGATATGTTTTGGATCTTGTCTTATGGTACCTAGGTAGGTAGGCAGGTAGGTATGTTGGTGTGAGATTGGATGAATCTACCTAGTATGTTCTTTTGTGTAGATTTCTTTTTTGGTATCTCGGACTTCTTCGTATCCAAGTTCCTATACTTGGGGGTTTCATTATGTGTGCTTTTGCAGGAGTGGTTGCTGCATACATAATACCTGCATTTTTTTGGCAGCTGGAGGAGCTTGCGCAAGAAAGGTATTGAGGGTACACTTCCTCTTGGCTGTGAAGCTCGACTCTTTCTTCATATATTTATAGCTCGTCATTCTACTGGTCTTCCCTCAAAGTTTCGCAAAAGTAGGTTTCCTCTTCTGTAATCCACTTAACATAGCATCCTGAACATCCTTAGTTTGAATAGCCGCACTATTCCACACTCCCGTATACCTCAAACTATCCGCCAGCCTATTATCCCTCGCATGATTCAACAATTCCTTCGTCCCCTGCACCGCCACCGGACTCTTTTCCGCCAACAATTTTGCCATTCCAAGCGCTCTTTCTATGGCCTTCTCTTTCGTAGGCTCAACGTGGCTCACGAAACCTACTCGGAGCGCTTCTTCGGCTCCGAATATTCGTGCGGATAGGCAGACGTCTTTGACCCAACTGAAGGAACCAACGACCTTGGGGAGACGTGAGAGTGTGCCTATGTCGGCGGCGAGTCCGATGTCTACTTCCTTAACCGCCAGCTTCACGTCTGAAGTGCAGATGCGGATATCAGCGCAGGTGGATATGTCGATCGAGAGACCGAAGGAGTAGCCATGGAGCACACATATCACAGCTATTTCACGAAATTAGCACCATTAGTCTGCCTTGGAAGGAGGAGGAAACCATACGTTTCTCGCATTTCTCCGCACTGCTTATGCATGCTTGGAATTCTTCAACGTGACGTTTAATAGCCTGCGCTTTTCGCGCTACATCTGTTGCTCCTCCATCTTGCTTTGCTAAGATCCCACCCTGCGCTGCGGCTTCGACGTCCAAGCCTGCGGAGAATGCACGATCGCCTGCGCCTGATAATATGATAGAGCGGATATCAGGGGAATATGAAAGGGTGTCGAAGATGGTGCGGAATTCGAGCCACTATATCAGGGGTTAGCGAATTATTGTAGTCATAGCAGGGGTTTGTAGATGAATGATCGCTTACCATGGCCTCGAAGAACGCGTTCAGTTTCTCAGGACGGTTGATTTGAACATGGGCGATGTATGGTGCTGGATATGTGACAAGGAAATGTTTGTAGGTGGGTGTTGAAGAGGCCATTTTGAGTTACTTTGTAGATGCAATTGACAGACTTCTGCTTGCTTGCTTGTTTGTTTTCTGATCAAGTAATTGAGTCTCAGAAGATATCTCTATAGGATTGGTACAGCTAAAGCTAAATTGCGATTCTTGAAATTTTGATAGCAATTTTATACCAAGAATATCACGAAAGTTGTTGTGAAGTGTAATACTGAGGCTTGAGGTGTGAGCTCAATTGAAGGATATGGTCGGTCAACTTGAGCCAACATCACCGAGCCTCGGCACATTTTGAAGCATGACAGCACGCTAGCACGTTAGCATGTGACCATAAATCTCAGTATACAATGCACTACCTAGGTAGATACCTATAGCTAGGTATCGTAAGAACAAGGCTAAAGTTGAATACTCTAGGCATACACCTATCCAATACACTTCAAAACCCGATGAGAACATCGAACTACATGCCACCACATAGTTTAGAACAGAATCAATGTATGAAAAGTTGAAATTATTATGATTTTTAAAGGTTGGGAGGTGAAGAAGTTGTTAGGTAGGAAGCGATTCCATCCGTGCACCCACCTACTTGAGTGGTCTTTTCGCGGGGTAGCTGTTCGAATCTTACCCGAACCTCCTCTCAAAGTCAAAGTCAAAGTCAAAGAGCTAATGAGCTCATGAGCTTAAGACTTATTACAACTTAAGAAAATCAATACAGAACACACAACAGCAACGAAATGGTATGTTGGAACTTAAGCTTGAAGCTTGAAGCTAGAAACTTGAAACTTGAAGCGATTAAGTATTCCTCGCTTGTAAGTTCACATGTAGTTAGCTATTTATGGTCCCCATTTGGCCGTTTAGTCCCCGAATACTACTTACCTGCTCTTTTACTGTACAGTACTGTACTAAAGGTGGGAAGCTTTTAGCATGAACTTTAAAGCAAACGATACTCCTTGGCGGAGATCGAGTAATCCTAGTCTTATAAAGCTCTTTAACAAACTTTGATAAATATGGCAAATGTTTCCATATCAATCGATTTTCAAAAGATAGCCGACGAGATATATGCAAGTGGACGGCTGAATAGATCTGACAGTTGTCAATAAGCATTTGTGCTTGTCGAATGTCGACTCAGTGTTGAGCCACTGCGAGGTTTCATGCAGATGAACAAATTTGTTTGGCAATTGATCACATCCACAATTTCACACCACCCTTTTTCCTCAACTTGCAATTGAGCTGCAGGTAGATCGACAACAGAACTGCAGTAAAATGAAGATCTCAATGAAGAGATTCGATGGGATCCTGATCATATGATGCTTTGATGTAAGGACAAGGATTTTTCCTGTGGGGGTTTCTTTTGAAAAGGATTTTCTATGATTAGTTGAAACTTCCGACGGCGGTTTCGAAGGTTTTTTTTTGACCCTCCACCCAGTCCACCCCTCCTTGAATTGGGTTGTGGGGAGAAGGAGAAAAGAAAAGCATGGCATTCTAGTTTTACTTCTCCATCAAGTCCATCGTGAATGATTCTATGACTACATGATTCCAAGAATTTATACGCAATACGGCTTTTAATGCAGAGGAAATGAACTCTACTGTATTGCAATGCAGGAAAGCACACATTGTATGGTAATACGAACCCAATCATCAATCATTGTTGTTTGATATTCGCCTCTTAGGTATATCAGATTCTTAGCGTTTCGCTTTATTCCGTCGGATATCTAGATCTCCCCTATAATGTACCGAATCAGAGATCGTAACTCCCTTTCAATATCCACCGCCTGGTTTCCGAATTCCTTTGTTGAAACTCACTCACTCACTCGTGTATAATAAACATTATTGAACCAAAACAATTCCTGTGACAATAAAGGGGGTGAGTAGACTCGGTACGGGATGGGTTATGTTGTACCATACTACTAAGTATGTAAGTGCATACTCCGTACTTGTTGGTCAAGACCGACCTTAGCAAATGGCATGATATGCATGCAACACGGAATCGGTATTTATAATCATTGTTCCAGTTCCACAATACTGCATTGTTGATTTGCAGCAAAGAAAAGCAAATGACTACAGACTCCAGCACAATAGAAGAAAAAAACAAGCCGGTGTGAAAAAAAAAGGCCTTGACTAGGTTTATTGTATTTACTAGCTACAGTAGGTCTTATCAAAAACGAGGATCTTAGCTCGTCCACTAAGCCCCGTGTCAAGGGGAGATCAACGGTCAATCTACTTGTGCACAACTTAATAAGGATTCCATCCGAAAGCCAATCAATCGACTTCTTTTTCCGTCTGCCATGTGTCACCCCTGTGTGAGATTTATCAAGGCTTCATTAACTCTCTTTTATATCCTCACAAAATGATAGCTAAATGCTCTCAAAGGAGTATAGTTCGTCATCATCACCGGGGTCCGTGTCCTTGTCTTTTTCTATCAGAATCCATATTGTCTGCAACTCAATTCAAACCTTACTCGCAACCTACCTAGTAAGTCGCAATACCAAAAGCATTCGATCTCTGTCGTTTTAAGCAGCCAAAAGGATTCGATTTCGCTCTCGCCTATGTACTACCAATGCCCCATTGTCTGAAATTCATCGAAACTTATTAGATCCGTGCATATTATTTGCAGCGCCGGTTGCCTACGGAATCTTACGGCATCATGCGGTGCTACATACGCATCGACGTTGCTCCTACCTCTCTGTGGTCTTTCTGAATAATGTCCAGTGTAAGCAATGTATATTTCTTAGCTAGTAAACACAACATATAGAGTCGTGCACCCTACCTGTAGTACACCAGACAACCTTTAAATCTTCTATCTCCAGAAGTCTTTTCAGTTGAATCTACAGTGGTTGATGTCTATCATATAGGTTGCCCCAAATGTTTGAGATCGATGAACACACTATTCCGTTCATACGAACGCGCCAGGCTCTTCTCCTTCTAGATCTGCAGAACAATTTCATAGGAGAAGGAAGCCTGTTGCCGGTCGAATCCCCCTCGAGTTATGTCGACAATATAAGGAATCTAATCGAACCCTTCCGTCCTTCTGGTGACATCATATGGATATGCAGCAATGCTTCAGAAGGTATATCCAGGATAATCAATCAACCGCGGAGTGATAGCGAGGCCATAATAACGAACAATGAGCTTCCACGAAGTCGACGAGATAAATTGACACCAGAAATTGAATCTAACCACAAAGGGGAGGAGAGCAAGCTTTCAGTAGCCAGCAATGATGATGACGCGAAGGAAGCTTTTTTGACCATCACACCCGGCGAAAAGGCGGATATGCTAAAACCTAACACGAGAGGTTCAGACATTTCAGATGCATTTACACCCATCTCGGCGAAAGACCTGGTATTCCATAAAACATATTATTCTGCATTCAAGGATGGTAATCTGGTCCAAAAGCTGCGCGGGAAGTTTGTGACGGAAATTTACATAGCCGGAGCCCTCACAAATGTCAGTGTGTTTGCCACGGCAATGGATGCTGCTCGCCATGGTTATGCAATAACCATAATTGAGGATTGTCTGGGGTATAGGAGCAAAGCTAGACATGATGAAGCTTTACGTCAGCTCAAAGCATATACTGGGTGTGATGTCATGAGCAGCAAGGAACTCATTGAGAGCTTGCAGAAGCAAAAGAAGGTCACTGAAAGGAGAACGACTTCCAGTAAGAAATCTCGTCCCAAACCCAGAGAACCACAAACAAAAGAACCTCGAACTACTGGGATTGAGAATCTAATGGGGAACTTAAAGCTAGAAGCAGCAGACCCACAAGCCACCACCGCTACAATCCCATCGGTGACAGTCACCGAAGAAGATTTCGAAACCACTAGGCAATTATTGCGTGCACAGGTTCGGCGAGCGAAATCACCGGCTGAGCTTGAAGCGGAAGCCAAGAAGAGAGAAAAGGTGAAGTCGAAAGTAAGGACACGGCGACATGCTTCAAAGCCAGTAGAAACACCAGAGTCCTCTAGTGAATTGAAAGAAAGGAGTCCGGCATCTTCTAGAAGTCCATCAGCTGGCTTGTCAGAATCACCATGTTCAGCTGCTAAAGCGGATCTACCTAGTCCAAAATCCGTTGACGGCGAGAAAGAAAAACTACAGCAAAAACCTTCATCAAAAAAGGATACCCCGGGAGATATGCAAAAGGACAAAGACACTCCCTTGACCGACACCCGTGGAATTTGTGAAGGGGACACAACAGTAATCCACAAGCTGCTGCCCGAAGAATTGGCACGTGGGATCTTTGAGAGAATTCGTGATGAAATTCTTTGGCAAAAAATGGTCCACCAGGGTGGTGAAGTACCTAGGCTTGTGGCAGTTCAGGGTCAAATTGAAGAAGACGGCAGTATTCCAATATATCGTCACCCGGCAGACGAATCGCCTAATCTCCTTTCATTCTCGCCCACGGTTGAAATAGTCAGGAAAATGGTTGAGAAAAGACTCGGCCATCCTCTCAACCATGTTCTGATCCAATTCTATCGAGATGGAAATGATCATATATCTGAGCATAGTGATAAGACTTTGGATATAGTTCCTAATACCTTCATTGCCAATGTGAGCCTAGGAGCTCAACGAACGATGGTATTCCGTAGAAAGAAACCCGTGAAGAGTGTGGAGTGTACCGACTCTCAGCCTATCCCCCGAGAGTCTTGCAGAGAAGCTCTTCCCCATAACTCATTGTGTAAGATGGGCCTGAAGACTAACAAGAATTGGTTACATAGCATTCGACCAGATAAAAGAATGGCGAATGAGAAATCTGAAGCCGAATTGGCACACGATTGTGGGCGCATATCTTTGACTTTCAGACACATTGGTACATATCTTGACAAAGATCAACAAAAAATTTGGGGACAGGGCGCAACTGCGAAAAAGAAAGAAGACGCCAAACCAGTCATCAATGGAGACACCCTGCAATCCCAAAACATGTTACAAGCTTTCGGAAAGGAGAATCACGACAGCAATTTTGACTGGCAAGAGATATACGGCAAAGGACTTGATGTCCTGCACATCTTAAATTCTAAAAAGCTTTTCTTATCAGGAGATTCCATCTCTGACTATCGCGTAAAGTTCATGCTCAGCGAATACAACATCCCTTGGATAGAAGCTACAATTTCACCGCCCTTCCATTGGGAAAGAGAAAGTCCTCAAGTTGACGGCCCACTCGTACCTGAAATACTACCTATCAAATTCATCGACAATGACTCTAGCAAAACTACTGTCGAAGGATGTATGCCGATCATGTTTTATCTCGAAGCAATCCATGGTCCCCAAAAGGACTGCAAATCCCCAAGTCATCTCGCCCGTCATTACACCCGCTTCGAACAGACCAACACCCTACTCAAGACCTGGCAAACGATACCTTTTAGTGTAAAGCCATTCCGCGCTGAACTAGTCAAATGGAATGCCTACGCCCAAGAGGCAGAATACATAGCCGGTGACAAAATTGGTCTTGCGGATTTTGCTATCATACCGGTGTTTGAGTTAGTGAGCAAGGAGTGGGGTGATTGTATGGAGTTTGACTCTTTGGCTGAATACTGGAAGAATATGATGGTAAGGGAGAGTTTTCTGAAAGTCATCCCCGAGGAGAAAGCAGAAATGCTGAGGAAGGGGGCTAAGCTGTGTGCTGTTCAACAGAAGATCAATGCTCTGAAGAAGGAGAAGCAGAAAATAGAACGAAGTGAGGAAGATTCTTCGGTTGTGGCAAGGAAGGACATGGGTAACGAAATTGAGCAGCTGCTGGATGGAATCTCCAATTTGTGATTTACAATTAGTGAGGAGCCATGATGAAAAATTGGGAGATAATCGGTGCTGAAGATGGGTGATGAATCAATGTTGAAAAGGATTTGAAGATAAATGAAAGTGTTTATAACATTTATAGCAATACAATGAAACTTTAATATCAACAACAACAACAATCATAATCATTGATTTCGTGTTTCATCATACTCTTCCATCTACAACCCAATACCAGTGCTCATGAACCCACGCTAACCAAATCCATCCATTCACAATTCCTCGAGTATCACTTCCTACTCTCTTCTCCCTCCCACACAGTCGTCTCCACCATAAAGGTTCCCTTCCGATCTTTACACCTATTTCCCATCATATCAACATCCATAACCCATCCCAAATTTCATATCCAGGAAACCCCGAAAGAATAAAGTAAAAACTCACCTCCTAAAGAGTCTCTCAACAGGCTGACAAACTATCCTCTCATCACCAACCCTCCCAGATTTATTCTTCTGGAGATCACAATTATACTGGAATAATTCGAGTAATTCACAGTTCTTGAGGTTGCCATCGAAGCCTTTGCGGTAGGTGGAGTTGGCGGATAGTGTAGCTTCGGACGGGAGATTGAGGGGCGAGAAGGGGAGGAGGGGTGGTGTCATATTTTCTCTCGGTTGAAGGGAGGAAAGAAGAAGAAGAAGGGTGTGAACTGGCTGGAGTGCGAGATATACCAAGAGACCGTAAGATGGAACAGATAAAATCCAGCGAAGAGATATTCGGGGGTAGGTTATTGAGGGAGGTGGAGGAGAGCGAGGAGAGTTTGGAATCGGTATGTTCTTTGTTTCTTATCGATAACACCTTTTCCCTCTTTGGCCTCCCTCCTCTTCAACTTGTACGCCGTGCTCGTGAATACAAATGCAAACTAATACAAGAGTAGCTTTTGGCAACTTTGACTAATACACTTAATCCCCTTCCTCCCAAAACTCACATCCCTTCTCTGGATGCTTTGTGGTCTCAGCAAAATCAACTGAAATTGTCGGTTTCGGGGAGACAATTGCCGTTGCTGATTTATATTTTGACAACGCTTCTTAAAGTAGAGAAGAGTGTGGTTTTGATTGATACGAATTCGAGATTTTCTCCTTCCTTTTTACCCATTGAGAACGAGAATGAGGATGGGAACGGGAATAACAAAGTGGGAAGGACGGAGGAAGGGGGAAAATTGAAAAAATCAGATCTCAAGCATCTGCATATCTTTCGACCCTCGCCGAAGAACCTTGAAGTTACGCTGAAAGGGATAGAAGAGTATATATTGTATGGAGAGCATGAGAGTCACGGTAGGGAGTTTGGAGGGACGGTTTTGTTTGGGTTCGATGCGAGGGATGCTGGTGGGAATGCGGTTGCGAATGTGAAGGGTATGGGAAGACCGGAAATAATGATGGGGTGGAGGGGGTGGCTGAGGATTGAGAGGGAAGAGGTGGCGGGATTTGGGGTGGGTGTTAGTGCAGAAGAAATGTTGGGGGAGAGGGGGAGGAGGGAGGAGGTTTCTTAAGGAGAAGGGGTGGAGGGGGATAGGAGAGAAGGGAGGCGAGATCGTGTGGAAGCTAGAGTAGGAGAGGGCAAAAGGGCATTCCATGGGAGATGATGAAGGCTGTACTTGGCTTTTGCTTCAAATTGTGAGGGATGATACACGTGATGAGGTAACATGCCTAAGTATTACCAATCGTAGACCGAGCATCGCGAATGCCATAATTTGGTTATGCTTGCTATTCGGTTTAGTGAATGATATTTGGCAGATCATAGAGAGGTCAAAAACATAATATCAGGGCATCCATAAAGCATGATCCCAAATGTACAGCCCCCTACCGTCAGACACTTTGTTTTCCACGCAACATATATCTTAAGATTCATGATCTTGAGGTATAACTTCCATGCCAGCATAAGGTCTATGAAAGTAGTTTGGCCAAGACTGTTTTCACTGCACCTTTCATAGCAAACCATAGACTCTGTTTCCGGAGTTCGTCAAGGTAGTACGCTAAGGCCGCCTCATTCAACATTAGCACTTTCTCCCTCCAAACATAGAAGCACGACTCGCAAAAGCACTCCTCACAGTTCCCCAGAAGAAATATGCATGCATTGCCAAAGCATCATCGATATTGGTAATGTACAACTTGGCAATCCATTCCAGCTTCACAACATGCAGCCTTCTTTCTCTCCACTCCCCTCCCCTCAATCATGCATCCACCAAAACGAAACACCCCGCCCAGTCTATAACATCCATTTGTCTACCCCCTTTCCTTTATGCAGCAGCATTGGCAGCTCTCTGGTCCTCCAACCTGGCGTAGAACGCATCGCGCTTGCGGACAGCTGGGACGTGGTATCCGTACCTATGGTTTTGTTAATACTGGTTTGCTTGGGGCTCTTCAACAAGAGGCGGAGAAGTTTACCAGAAGGCATATCCGAATGTGCTTCCGAGACCTAGTGGATGGTGGTGTTAGTTGACTGATCTACTGCATCTCTGCCCCATCCTTCCGGCTCCCCTCTCTCTCCATTTATTCTCCTCCTCGACACCCTCGGAAGAAATTCATTCACTACATACCGAGAGCAACGCTAAGGTCAAGAACGAGCCCTCGTCGGAGCATCTACAGCACAAAAGTCAGCCCATTGATCCAATCCCATTCAATTCAATTTAATTCTTCCCAAACCTCCAACCCCCAGATCGAAGCTCCTCAGTTTCCTCCCACAGCCAGGAAAACTTACTCCAGTAATTGGTTTGATCGCCATTGTGTATATTGGGTATGAAGGGAGAATATCTGGTTCTGTATCTCTTTTTACTCACTCAATCTTGAGGTTCAAAATCGCATGATGCATCCCACGGTAGCCGGAGCCAATTTTAGCGCGTTTATGCCTAAGGCATCAATTTTCAAGTACTATCTCCAAACCCCCACGTGACCATCCTTCTTGAACCTCTAATATTCACAAGCTCAAATTTACTAAAATTGACCTTTAAATGACTCGAAAACTCAACTAATCGAATCCCACTACGGCTATGAATCGTTCTTCTTACATATAACTCCGCCATTAATTTATTTAAAGTTGCGACACGCGCAAAAACTTAAGCAACTGCGATCATGGTCCCAGTGTCACGAAAGAGATCCACTCCCAATTCCAGCGACGACGATATGGAGGAACCGCACCGCAAACGGCAATGCATATCGCCCGCCCTCCCACAAACTCCTCCGCCCGAGCAAGAATTATTCTTTACCGACAATATGGAAACCTCACTCTTCGACAGCGATATGCGGACGCTGTTGCGCAAATCGATTTGTCAGACCCTGGCTCATGTGGGATTTGATCGGGCGACGGAGGAGGCGCTGGAAGCTATGTGTTCGGAAGTCGATACTTGTTTGTACTTCCTGATTCTTGGCTGAGAGGCTTGTGTTGACGATTCTTATAAGATACTACCCATTTACTTGCTCAAGTTACAGCCTCGATGCTGAATGCACGAAGAAATGCACCGATACCGCATGATATTACCTACGCCTTCAATCGCTATCAATTGCCTCTTGCATCACTAGAGCCGCATCTGCGACCTCCAGTTTCCGCGCCAAAATTAAAACTAGAGTTAGAGCCGGCGCCGGAAGAGGACAAAACGAGTAAGGATATTATTAGAATATTAGGCGTGGAACTTAATGGTGAAGTGGAAAAAGCACAAAAATCATATATCCCCAAAGGGTTTCCCGCGTTTCCAAGCAAGCATACGTTCAAATGGACCCCCAAAGAAGTTGAACGCGTGACGGATCCGCGAAAAATTCGCGAAGAAGCAGCGAAGAATGCGAGGATGGGAGAAGAGGCTCTGAGACGTTTGGTGAAGGTAGGGAAGGTAGGCAAAGATAGGGATATGAAGCGGATGGCTGGTAGAGATCCAAGGAGTAAGGAGAGGCATGAGCTATGGGAACGTACAATGTTGAGTTTGGCTGGTGGTGATAAGGGAAATGTATATTCTGGAAATGGGAAAGAAAAGATGGGGGAGCTGGCGCTGGATGAGCGCAGTATGGTTGTTAATGCCGAGAAGCAATACTTTAGGAAGGGGGCGCTGACGAAGAGGAAAACTCTACACCAGCCTCAACCTCCGCCTTCTCCCATGGTGGAAGGTTTAGTACCATTGGAGCGGTAGGGAATCAATCATAGGGACACGTAACGGATAATAATTTCGGTTGGGCATGGAGGTATGGAGGTACGGATGCCTATTCAGCGAGGAGTTCTGGGGTGGAAAATTGCGTCACTTTTTCGGAAGCTTATAGCTCAATGATGGATTGGCTTCTGCTTGAGCGAAAGGAATTTCCATGTATATGTAATAACTTACATAAATCGTTGCAGCGCATCTATACATATACCCTTTTAAAAATAACTACTCTCATGATTCATATAGCAAGATCACACGCACCTGTTCCAACGCCGATCATAGACCTGAATAAATCACAATGTACCAGGCATTTCCTACAGCGGTCCATATGAGCTCAAGGCCAAGCACCCGGATCAATTTCTGTCCCCAAATCTCTATCCTCCAAGAACCTCCTATCTCTCAATGCTTCCGGTAAGTATTCCTGAACCACTTTACCCTCCTTATAATTGGGGTTATACTTGTATTGATCTCCATAACCTAATTCCTTCATTAACTTTGTAGGCGCATTTCTTAAATGAATAGGAATGCCTAAACTAGCAACCCCAGGTTCCTTCAGCGCAGAAAATGCATTTTTCAATCCTCTATATGCTCTTGTACTTTTGGGTGCTAAAGACAAAGCGACAGCTGCATGAGCCATTACAATTCCACATTCTGGCATGCCAATTTTCTCACATGCGGTGTATGTGCTAGTTGCTAAGGTTAGCATCGTGTTGTCAGCGAGTCCTACATCTTCAGATGCTATGACTACCATTCGCCGAGCTATGTATAGAGGATCTTCTCCTGATTGAAGCATTCTTGCCAGGTAATATAGAGCAGCGTCTGGGTCACTGCCTCTTACCGACTTGTGGAAAGCGGAAATAGTATCGTAGTGTTGATCTCCGGCTCTATCATATACCAGCGTTTTGGTAAGAGATGCTTTGATATCTTCTTTGGTAACATTTGGCCGTGTAGATAGACCCATAGCTAGTTCTAAAAGATTAAGGGCTGTCCGAGCATCACCGTCAGAGAAAGCAGACAGATACTTTAAAAGCTCTGTATCCACAAGATCCGTAGAAGTGTAGTTGAGACCCTCGGCCTTTAAAGCTCTCTCCAATATTTCCAGTACATCATCATCTGTCAATTTCGACAGCGTGAATGTTCGGCATCTAGACAGTAGAGCGTCCTGGACCTTGAAGGATGGATTCTCAGTTGTAGCTCCTATCAACGTAATTTGCCCACTCTCAACAGGTCCAAGAAACACATCTTGCTGACTCTTCGAAAATCGATGTATCTCATCGCAAAAAATTATCGTCTTCCTCCCAGTAAGACCTAGCTCCCCTCTTGCCTCAGCAAATATTTTCTTCACCTCTCCTACCCCGGAAGATGTACTATTGATCTCGACAAACCGACTTCCCACCATCGCAGCCACACATCGTGCAATTGTAGTTTTACCAGTGCCAGCTCCTCCCCACAGTATCATTGATGGCACACGATCTTGTTCAATAAGGCTTCGCAGTACACCTTGAGGCCCAACTAATTCCTGCCCACATACTTCGTCTAAATTTCTTGGGCGCATTCGTTCTGCCAATGGAGCAGCTCTCTGAAAGGCATTGGTCTTAGTCTTCTTTGCTGGTGGATCTACGATATTTTCTTCTTGCTTTCCTTCCGTCCCGGCTCCAAGATCAAACGATCTCTTTCGTTGAACCGTGAGGGAGCCGCTTGCACTTCCATCTACTTGTCGCTGAATTGTCTGATTTCCGGTTGTGTTTCCATTGACCTGCAAGTTTTTTTGAAAGTTAGAAGCGGGGCTGGGTTCAGTCTGAGGTGCAGAGAAAGATGCTGCCTTCTTGGCCGCAGGAGTTGAGAAGAAGTTTGAGACAGAAGGCTTCTGTGAAGTGATCCCATTCTGTTGGGTAAGTGGCGGAGAAGCAGTATCAATAAAATCTTCACATCCTGAATCAATGTGACTATTAATGTCTTTGGCCTTCACCTGTTTTTCGCAGATGGGGCAAGCAACCATGCTGAGCAATTGGTAGTTGTTAGGTGATAGGACTGGCTCATTATCATCATATAACTTGAATTTGCCAAACGCGGTTAAAAGTTTTGAGGACGCGCTGATGAAAGCCCCTGCTAAGTGGCGCTAGCTTATCCTTATCTTCTCATCGGCTGGGCTAAGTTTCACCAAATCCACTCATTGACAGATATAACATTTTACATTCACAGCATGATGATCATAATGTATGGAGATTACTTTTTACGTTGTTTGCATTTCTCATGTCCATGAGCCTTTTGCTATGCCATGTTTTGAAGTACATCCTGCCAAATGACAAGGAACCACAAACCCCGGAAAAGCCATAAAACCTCAAGATGAATGACACACGCCCTTTACACCACCCCTTTACGCTCTCGACATAACACCCCAAGCCCGAATGATGTTATCTGTGTAACCTGCGAACAAAGTTTGTCCATCTGCACTCCATGCCAAACTGACACACTCTGGCTCTCTGCTCTTCTTGCCAACAGCTTGGAACTCTGGCTTCAACTCGTCAACCTTGCTCTTCTTCTCCAAGTCGAAGATGATGATGCTGCTGGAGGTGGCAGCGCAAAGCCAGTATCTGTTAGGTGAGAAAACGAGGGCGTGGATCTCATCACCAGCGTTCAAGGAGTAAAGGTGCTTAGATTCGTTCAAGTCCCACAACATGGTGGTTCCGTCCTTTCCTCCGGAAGCGCAAAGGGATCCGTCTGGGGAGATGGTGACAGTGTTAATGTAACCGGTGTGTCCGATGTGGTCGGTTTGCAATCTGCATGAGCTGAGCTCCCAGACCTAAGAATTGTATATTAGCAATTTGATTCCAGGCAAGTAAAATTGGTACCAAATGAGTTATGCATTGACAATTTCAGGGCAATGGTGTTAGTTGTCTCATGGCTTGGTCTCCCAAGCTCTGAAGTAGCAAATACTTTTTGTTGCAAAACATCATATAGGCTTCGCATAACTCGATTTTTATAATACCGTTAAGGATTGATATAGCTTACCTTGACGAGCTTGTCCCATCCAGAGGAGACAATGACTGGGTTTTGTGGGTTAGGGCTGAATCTAACGCAAGAGACCCAATCGGCGTGTCCCTTCTCAGTGATGGTGAACTTGCAGTCACCGAGGGTGTTCCACAACTTAATTGTACGGTCGCGGGATCCGGAAACAATTTGTCTGTTGTCGGCAGAGAAGGAAACGGAAAGAACGTCGTTGTTGTGTCCAACAAATCGGCGGGTGGTGGTTCCAGTGGCAAGCTCCCAAAGGCGGAGAGTCTTGTCCCAGGATGCGGAAAGAGCGTAAGCACCATCGGAGGAGATCACCTAGAAATCAAAGTCTTAGCTTTCAATTACAATGTGCAAATTGCGCTCATAAGCCCAAGAGTCACCAATTCTAAGTGAGTAACCTACACAGTCAGAAACAATGTGAGAGTGACCGTGAAGAGATCTCTTTGGGTAACCGTAAGAGGTCTCATCACGGGTCAAGTTCCAGATGATGAGAGACTTGTCGCGAGAACCAGACAAGAGCATGTTTGGGTTCTCGAGAGAAGTCGCAAGAGAAGTGACCCAGCCGCTGTGGCCCTCGAGGGTGCCCTTGAGGATAAGTTGTTCCGCCATGTTGGAGTATTGATCTGGTTGACGGGAGATTGAAAGATTTGGGCAACGGTAACAGTACTCTAGGAAATATTTGAGAAATTTCGTGGTGGTGGGAGATTTACTTAAGCGAGAGGTGGTACTAGCGCCTTACCAAAAAATGGACTCTGACCTAGAACAAAAATTGTTGTGATGTGAATTTTTTCGAACACAACAATTCAAAATCTTAAGAATTTCTTTTGGTTGAGCAAAGGAATGTAAAGTTCTCAATCCTAAATCAAAATGGTTAAACTACATGGATTTCAATCTCATGTTTATATCCTTAGATTTCAGGCATATTTTGTTATAGGGCAAGCTCAGAGGTGACATTGGATGCCATACATTCATTCTACTTCATGACATATGACGAATGGAATCAATTACCTTTATCAAGTGTTTAGTTATTAGTCAGTGAGATAAGTGCTCATATCTCATCATATCATGTTGGATTTCAAGCAGAAGAGTAACCAATTTCATGAGCAAACTTTCTCAAGGGTGTGCTATCACGTGATCCTACGCGATTTGCTCAACGATCTCGAAGACTTTCAAAGTCTGCCACAATGAACATAAAAATCACTATAAATTTAAAGGCAATTATGATTGGCCATTCATTATCATTACAACTATTCCATATCTCTAAGCTGCAGCATCCCTACCCAAAGCGTCATATGGAGTTCCTCCTGTCGCTCCCTTATCTCTAGGGAACCCAGCATCATGTGCAGATTGGGCATTTTCCCTTTGCAACTTTTGCTCGGCAAGTCGACTTGGATCATTCTTCCCTCCAATTTCCGAATTGAAACTGGCATTTTTGGAATCGCTACTATCAAATCCACCTTCCGTCAAGTTCTTTCCTTTTGGTTTGCTATCGGTCTGGTATTGACTGGACACATAACTTGGTGCCACCCCCGCATTGCTTGAACCCTTTGGTGCATTGGGATTACCGGTATCTTTCTGGTATGAGCCAGATGCGCCAAGCTTCTTCTCTTTTGCCCAGTCCTCTGTGGCCATTCGTGCTTCAGCATCTGAGGCAGGATCCAAACGTGTTGCTCCTGATGTGTTGGTAGTTGCGAATGTGGAGTTCGAACCCGCAACACCTAATGGTTCGCCATCACGATTTTCAGCAAAGCCACCTCCGGCTTTTGTTGACTCGGCTGCAAGAGAGTCTGATGCTACTGCTCCTGCACTTTCCTTGATAATCGAATGTGGATCGTTGACCTGTTAAGAGATGTGTTAACATCCATAATAAAAAGATAGGAACTTTAAGACAGAGGGTTCACAGCATGATCTCATCATCATATCGACTGAGCTGCAACCCAAGAGATAGCTTCAAGAACTTTTTCGAACAGAAGAGAGCCATTTACCTTTGTACCGGCACTAGACATTTTGATGGTGAATTGATGGTATATGTATCAAATCTTGATATTTGGAGTTTCGAAGTATTGTTTTTTTCAGGATATGAGGATGAAAGTATAACATGTAAGTTTTTGTTTAGGTTCAGGTCGTCCTTGGACATCCTTTGTTCTATACTTAAATGTACAGTTGGCGTTGACCATGACATCATTCTTAAAGTCAAAGAATTGCATGATTTCTATCCCGTTTTTATCACACTCGAACAGGTGTCGGGGCTGTTCCCATCAATCAACTCATAGGCATGTGAAACTTGTGGAGATCCTAAAAAAATAGTGGTGGCACTTCTGCATGTTTTGGACGACGTCAGCGTCAGCGATAACCGGGTGGGAATTGGAGGGGCGTTGGTCACGTGCTTCTCACTAGCTGAGGTTGGTTGCAACGCAGGGGATGGTTGCTTATTTTAATGTCGATTCAAGTTTCAGGATCGAATTCTAATAGAGCTTTCCTTCGTGCGCAGAATCGAACTCCTAATTTCTGAGTTAGAATGGGAAGAAGTTGGTATCGAAGGCAAGTCCACGCAACCAGCCTGTTACCTTCAAGTGTATCTCGAAGCTGTAAGATATGCAAGAAGGCCTCAAGTTTGAGTTTAAATACTTAAAATCCAAGATTCCGAAAAGATTAAGTTCTAGCAACTTGGATGTGTAACAGACTTTGAGCAGAACAACGAAGCTTATATAACATCTATGCAGGTGAAGATGCATTTCTATAGGTCTATAAAAGTTTATTCTATTCGCGCATTTTTTGACGCATGTATACGGGGAGCTTGAAAAGCGACAGGAAAGAGTTCAAGAAGGGATATCGATAGATTGGAATGTGTAGTTGGTAATAGGAGAGTGGTACCAGCAACTTGGACTTAGCTTCATCTTTCCATACATCACTTATTAACATCCGTACACGACTGTTTTGTACTTCTAGAATTATATACCTTACATTTTTAATTGCTCCCCTGGGCCTAGAAGTTCAATAAAGAAGGTTTAAAAGACAAAGCTTTGGTTTTGGTTACTTATCATCTTCATCCCTTCTTTCGAGTCTCGATGCCTGACTAGGTTGAAGCTTCATTACTCTTCTGTCCAATATTACGATTTTGAGTCGTCTAAACTCCGAATAAAAATGAACTTTAAAAGATAATCTTCCCTAATCAACAATGGTATAGCTAAACCTACTACAATAAAATAAGTGCATCACAGGTATGAGTTTGGGACAAAAAATAAGTTCTTAAAAGCTTTTCACAAGCATTTCGTATCCAATTCCTACACGATGCGTATAATACAACATCCCATCCAGCCCACCCATCCATGCTATCAATTATAACCCATCATCAATCATCCCAACATGCCGACAAAAAAAAGTACATTCGTTCCCATTCCAAAAATATAGCTAGTTCTTCTTCTCAACACCTTCCCGTCCAATGTTGCTCAAATCAACACCACCAGCTTCTCTAACACCACTACCACCAGTAGCAGCACCCTCCAATCCAGATTGTTGGGCATTGCCGGTCGAGGTCTGGCTGGTTACATCTCTGCCTGATCCAACGTTGACTTTGGAAGCATCTGAGGAGTTCCAGTCGGAAGCGACGGGGGGATCTTCTGGGAGAGGGAGGTTGGATTGACGCTCAGCGATGAGGTCGGCTTTGGATTGTTGTTCTGGCATTTTGTGTATGGGGTTTTGTGTGTTCTAAGAATTGTTAGAAGGAGAGTGACTTGTCTGTTTTCGAAGGAAGACTTACTGTGTGGTATGGAGGTGGAACAATAGTTATTTGTGGTATGAAGAGAAAGAGTAAAAAGGAGGGGGAAAACGGAAGCTTAAAAAGGTCTTCGAACTTTCGAAGCTATGCTCTATGACAAAATAAGACTCCACCTTCGTCAGGTACAATACCAAGGCATATTTCAATTATTCCTTGTTGCTATGGATATTTTGCTCCAATACATCAGACAATTGTCGAAATTGAGGGGCTCTAGGAAATGTGATGTAATTATGATGTCGATCATGCTAAGCATCATTCATGGTGGGGCAAAATTACCTTAACATGACTAAAGGTACGGCCGGGATCAAACCGAATGCAACATCAAGAGGATTCTGCATAGTTCGATCTCGGATGAAATAAATCCTGATCCTAAAAAAAGAAAGATAAAAAGAAGAAAAAGCTAGAAACTTCTTCATAATTGGTATCATTAATCATCCTTGTAAAACGCCAATTGAGCCTTCCGTCTTAAAATAGTGACCCTCCGACTCCAACAAATGCTCATTCATCCGTCTGTAACGTACAGGTACCTAATTAAGGAAGCCTTCTATCACTTGCTTCTCCCGCTGGAGCAGAGTTTCCTGTATCAGGACTAAGATAATCTGCATCTTCTGCAGCTTCGTACTCTGCAATAAGATCTGTTACTACTTCCCTTGCCTCATCAAATTCATTGAGATTGTCAGCAAATGGAGCAGTTTTCTTATAACCTTCCATGAAAGCATTGCGCTTGCGCATTCCATCATATTGTCTTACAATACGTTTAAAAAGCTATTATGTTTCAGTACTTGTGGAGAGGTGAATGGCTTCATAGGTGAAACTCACTGTTGCTATACTTGTGTGATTTGCCAGCATGAGCCCACTGACCCTGTGATTCATTGGTATGTATGGACTCTTTTTCGTCAATGCCACTTGAATACTTGCCGGACCCCAAGGAATAAATGTTGCAAGTCGACGCTCACGAATTCTGAGAAGACTTTTATGGACATCAGTTGGGTCGACATCTCCTTGGATCACGTTCAAAATAGATATGTAACAACTCTTCTTGCCTGGAATTGTAGAGACCATGCGGTTCTTTGGTTGAAGAAGTCTTCGCATAACATCTAGAACTGTAGTTTTTCGCACCGTCTTCGCTTGTTCAACATTATTTCCTGTGAATGGGGTATAGGCGGTCATCAAGAAGTGGCAACGAGGTGTTGGGATGAGAGATGCGACTATGCTAACAAGATCATTGTGCATATATCCTGGATATCTAAGTGTAGTAGTACTGGCTGACATTACAGTAGAGACCTATACATATCAGTAACGCAGACCTCATTCAAGATAGGGTTATACTAACAAGCTGATTAGTTTGCTGAAATGATGGCTCTTGGACATGTAATCTATCCGCAGCGATTCTCGATAGTGCTCCGTTATCAAGCACAACAACTGAGTCGGCATTCTGTGTTAACCTTCGCATCGAAAGCAAACTGTTATATGGGTGTACAACGACATCGCCAGAATTTGTGGTGTCTGGAAATACGGAGTATGTCTGAATGATCTTCTTTGGAAAGCGATCGTTTAGTCTCTCGAGTAAAAATGATCCCAATCCAGAACCAGTACCACCTGCTATAGAGTGCAACATCATGAAACCCTACTCAGATTAGCTGTGCCATTTGTATATCGTGATTGTTTACCCACTTCAAGCGAGTCACTACCATCCGCCTCTCGATCAAGCATTTCCATGATTTCTTCATTTACGGATTCGCCTGTTTGATAACCATCTCCCCAATTGTTTGCTGCACCCGAACCATTCTTTCCAACAAAAAAGTTCTCTGGGTTGTAAATATTTCTGTATGGACCGGTCTGAATACCATTGAGAACCTAGATAACCACAAATCAATGACCCAATGACCCAAATGCATAGCATAGAAGCATAAGAAGCACATACACGAGGCTCTAAGTCGATCAAGATAGCTCGAGGGATGTATCGTGTGTCGTCTGACTGGTAGAAAAAGACATCTTTTCTATCCCCTCCCTCCGTTGCAAATTCCTCAAGATTGCCATCTTGACTTATGCCATGCTCCTGACATAACTGCTGCCAGAATTGACTACCAACTGCCAAACATCCCTATTAGAATTTTCTCCATTTCGCAAATGAGGGGTCTACTGACTGCTGTTGCCGCACTGGCCGGCCTGGACCGTGATTATTTCTCTGTAAACAAAACTATATTAGAGGTTATAATATATGAAAGGGGAAAGAATTAGATTACCTTGGCATTACTGAAGCATCAAACACACAATTCTCGTAATGCGCAATATCATATAATTAAAATGTTATAATTCCATATACCTGATGTTCCAGAAATTGTCTAGATATTGCCGACGCGTGAAATAAGGTTTCGCGCTAATTATCGCGATGCTCATTGAAAATGATTGGACAAGGGTTTGTAGGGAACTTTTGTCAGTGAATATCAACCTTGGAACAGTATACAAATTTTCCTTTAGGTTACCGACAAAGCTCAAATTGAATAGCTTAAGCTTACACCTTTGATCAACAAGTTGTATAGGACTTATAACCTTCTGCTATTGTCGAATACCGACGAACGAGTGCAAGATGCCTGGCTTTGAGTATTCATCAAGTCCTCCTTCAACACCCAATCGAAGTACCAATAGTAGATTCAGTTTTGGGACATCAAACAATCCATCGACTACACCAGCTGGAGCTCCTCCTTCATCTGCCGGTTCCTATACCCCTGCTGGACCCGCGCCATCATCATTTTTCGAAAGCACGATGCGAAGTCCAACTCCAAACAAGTCAGCATTTGGATACTCTGAGTACTCACAGCAATCGGATTTCGGTCATTCTGAGCTTCAAAGCCCACAGTTTTCCTCTCCTCTCTTCACACGACCAGTTTCGAAACCACAAAGAACAGTATTTGGCAATAAATCTAAAAAATCGCAAAGGAGCTTGCGATCGCCATCGGGAAGTGAAGAAGAAGAGGAAGAGGAAGAGGAAGAGGAAGAGGAAGAGGAAGAGGAAGATGATGAGAATACTGGATTTGATACAAAGACCCGCAAGCGCTTTGCAGATTCGTACAATGATGACCAAGATATGGGGAGTGAAGACGGCAACTACGAGGAGGAAGGCATGGACGATTATCGATCCGAGTCGCGAGGAACAAATTTGATGAGCCGCAACATATTTAGCCAGCATGGTCACTCCGTTCGGTTCGCTAGTATATCTGAAGATATGCGACAGAGTGAAGGAAATCAGTTGATAGACTTTAGAGGATCTTTGGCACAATCACAGGGGGAAAAGGTACCAAGTTCTGATTTTGCTAGTATTGCGAAAACTTTATCTCAGAGCCAAGGAATTCCTGCTGTGGACGAAGAGGACGATTTGATATTAAAGACTGAAGCAATAATCACGAAACTCTACGAACAGGGCGTAGGAACAGAGGATAATGAGGGAAAACTCCAGCGTGCTTTAGCGATTATCCCTAGCGAATTAACGACACTTTGGCAAGAGTATAGCGAGCGAAGCGTAATATACAACGAGCAGGACTACGCTTCTGTCATCGGTCCAGGTCCAGCAGCCTCGGATTTTGCAAAGGCCAACTACCTGGCCCACCTTGCATTGCAAATCCATCATTCCAAGCCTGTAGAAAAGGGATTTGCAACTGTGGTCAAACCTCTTCCCCAAATTATGCTAGATTGGCTAGAAGTATATCATGATCCATTTCCGCATCAACTTCAAGAAATCCAAGCCTCTAGACCGAGTCCAGCCTCTCATCACTTATTCTGGACCACAGTCCATAACAACGTTGTTCGCGGGAGACTTATAGCTGTCATCAATTGTCTTAAGAGCGCTGGTTGGAGATACTCATGGTCTGACGCAGACGATTTGAATTCTCAGGGTGGGGCAAATGGCTTCACTGGAGTAGCTTTGCAAAACGTGGAGAAAGTAATAGAGGATGCGATCAATGTTCTCTCGCTATGCCCTGCAGTACATGGAGATTGGGATATCCATGGAAGCGATTGGAAACTATTTCGACTTCGAATATCACAGGCCACGGAAGACTTAAAACAATTTGCCGAAGGGGGTGCCCACCGCGGTTCGCAAGGCTTTGGCAAGTCCTCTCTGAAAGGTAGTCGAGGTGGAGATTATAGTAGCCTTGCAAAGAAAGCTGCAAGTAGGGTACCGTGGAATATTTATCAGAATCTTCTTACACTTTACAGTTTAGTCATGGGAGAGTCCATTCCTATTATTGAAAATTCTCAGGATTGGTGTGAAGCGACGATTGGCTTGCTTGTATGGCATGACGAGGAGAGAGAAGACAAGCGTTTTGCTCCCGGGAGATCGATCAATAGTCTTCGCGCCTCTGCCATAAATTACGAGTCGGAAAATGATCTTCGCAAGCTTCAACGATCCTTTGAGGTCGTAGCTGCTAGCAATACTGACTTCCATGTCAACAGCAATGATATGGTTGAGGTGGGATTAGCTTGCCTCTTTCAAGGAGATGCTGAATCTCTCATCTGCATCTTGCGTGCTTGGTCCGGACCTGTGTCATCAGCTTTAGCCGAAGTCGCATCATTGGCTGGGTGGCTTCCTCGCACCGAACCTCAAGGACTACTCGCAGCAGGCGAACTTGACCAAGAAGATCTTGATCTTATCAATTTTGGCGGGTCAGCAGTACAGGATGGTGTCAAGGATTTGACTCTTATTACGTATGCAAGATCATTACAAGAGGTGCCGGAATTATCTGTTGTGATTGGAAACACTGAAGTAACAAAGGAAGGGTGGGAACTGGCCATCGCTGTGCTGGGTAGGCTTGATTCAGAGAAACGATCTGTGGATATGGTGGAGGAAATCATGAAAAGCGTCAAGCTTGATAGTGCTGGGATTGTCGATAAACTTTGGCGATTACTCAATGATCTTGGCATGAGTTCTCAGGCGGAGTCCATCGCAATGGTATGTGTTTTATGGTATTTCCATATCTTTCACTAGTATCAGCTAACAGCCGGTAGTTGTATGCCGACTCACTTGCCCGAGATAACATTTCACCTGGAGAAGCCTTATGGTATTATGCTTTAGCTCACAATTCCGCCAAGGTCAAGGATGTTCTTGACACTCTTATTCAATTATGTTTAGTCTATTCTACAGCTTATCCCCCTGAAGCCGAATTGGATGACCACTTACAACGCCTAATCTCATCACCCAAGAATGCTCTAAACGAAATGTCCAGCATGGATCTCGAAGCAGCAGAACTTGTTCACACTTCACTGAGCGGTTACGCAACACTGCGCAGATTTTACAGCCTCAGAGACCAAGTCCTATTATCACCAGGTTCTAAACCATCTTTGGGGGCAATCGCAAGGAAATCGGAGGCAGCCAATGCTCTACTGGCACTGATAATCAGTTCCGGCGATAGCATTCGTGGTGGAATCTATGATGAAGATCGTGGAACCGTTATACCCGTTCATTATATCCTCTCACTCCTAGGTGAAGCTATGCCTTTCGTTAATCAACCAGATTCCCTCCTCAACGCCTCTCAAATCGATATTCTCCTCCGCACAATCGAAGATATCCAAGGTATTGGTCCACGCATCTACTCTGTTTGCAATGCCTTCCTTGAAACAGTCATTAAAAATGCCTCGGGTCTTAAAGGCTCTACCCCTATGGATTTACTGAGCCAATCAAGCTCAGGTACAAGTGGAAGTTTCTCCATGGTAGGCAGCTCGATGATGGCATCGCAATTCCACAAATCAGTTACAGCCAGTGGATTACTGAACAAAGAGAACATTAAGAGAGGATGGGATTGGAGAAAGGGAATCAAGTCAGGGACGACGGCGGATGATATTTTAAGGATATTGAGATTAGGATTGGCGAAGGATTTGGCAAGAGCTTGGTTGGAGGAAGCGGACAATATGTTGTGAGTTTGAGAATGAGGATCAGAACCACAGATGATGGGTGAATAGCATGTAAGATATTTGTGCATGTATGCATGAAGAAATTCCGGAATGGCGCGGAGGCGTTTTTAATCATGTAGTCAGGAGGACGGACAGACGAACAGTGAATGGAGATAATAGCAACCTAGGGTAGGGCAAGGGACACCTTTCAATTCAATACAATACATGGTGCATAGGTTTTATCTAGATAAGGCGGCGTTGCATAGTGGAGGGCGTTGCATGTATGTCTGTCTGTCTGTCTGTGCGAAGGAAAGAGAAATTGAATAGGGAGGAAGGAGGGAAGGAAGGAGGGAATAAAAAGTCTTGATACCCAATTGTTTTCTTTTTCGAGATTCCTGGTCATCTCTTTTATTGACTCTGTCGAGGGTGCTGCTGCAAATGTCCTTGTCCATCCATCCATCCATCCATCCCGTTGAATATCCTTAACTGTCAGACCTCAAACCTCAAACCATTCTTCCTTTTCCTTTTTCCCTTTCCCTTTCCCTTTCCCTTTCCATTCTCTTTCTCACCCTCCCTCCTCCCTTCATCCTTCCTCCCCCTTCACAACCCATCATGTAGAAAAGAAGAAGAGGAAGAGAAGAGAAGAGAAGAGAAGAGAAGAGAAGGAAAACAAAAAACAGCTAAACACGCACTTGAGGACGATAAACAAAAGAGGAGAAATAAATGGTAAGACGGAGAGGGAAAGGGAACGTGAACGGGAACTCTTGTTTCGCTTGATATTCTTACTAGGTAGGTAAATATTGAATCCATCCTCCTCCTCAACACCACGTCTATAATATTCCCTGAGTAAAATCTCCGCCATCCTCAAAAATTTCCACGCATCCTAGGGAATCAACCCCCTTCCCATTTTCCCACGCATCAAAAAAGAAAAAAAAAAAAAAAAAAAAAAAAAAAAGAAAAGCATAAATCCGGAAGAATCATCCCATCCCATCCATCTAAAACCCATCAACCGCAATGCCCCTCTCCTTCTCCCCCGCAAGCCTCTCCCCGTTATGCTTCACCCACCACGCATGTGTCTCCTCGCTCCCCACAAACGCCCCCTGCTCATCTATCTCATCCCACGGCTTCGGCGTAAGGATATAATGGATGTTCTTAACGCGGTCGTCGCGCCAGATGGGCGCGTGCACGCCCTCCCACCGCAGCGTCTTCAGCGCATTGTACGTGTAGGGGAGGGGAACCCAGCGATTCTTGAAGAGATCCGAGAGGAGCGATTGGTCGGCGAAATCCATGTTGATTGCGGCGTCGGAGGAGAGGTGCGCGAGGATGGCGTTGTAAGTGCCGAGGGAGGGGTTGAGGACTACGAGGCCGCCGTTCATCAAGCCGAGGGGGGTGTCGGAGGGCGGTGTGCCGGTGGTTTGCGCGGTGGAGGGTGTGGCGTGTTGAGATGTGAAGGCGCAGTTTTGGGGGATCCTGGGGGGAGGTTAGAGTCTGGGGGTTGGGTGGAGGGGTGAGTGTTATTGTGAACTTACCAGTCGACGGGGTAGTGTTTCTTCTTCAGTGGATTGCACACACAGGCGTGGACGGCGGCGAACACTCTGTCGCCCTTTCCGGCGGTTTCCGGACTGTCGAGTTCGAGGTCCATTAGCTCGTCCATGTTTTGGAGCACCAGCATGTCGCTGTCGAGCAGGACCATTCGTTCGTATTCCACGAGGCTGAAGGGCGCGAGTTTGGACCAGCAGTCGTAGAATCGGGGATCGTTGGAGTAGTCTTTGCCGCCGTTTTTGGGGAGGAGACACTCGATGCGTTGCTTGGGGATTCCGCGGGCTTCGAGGGCGGCGCGGCCTTCGGGGGGGAAGGCATCAGTGTAGAGGGCTACGAGGGGGTATTTGGAATTGTGTTTCTTGAGGGAGTAGTCGAGGGTTAGGAGGCCGGAGAGGTAGGAGGTGTTGGTTATGAGGGTTGTCCAGACTGAGAGGGGGAAGAGGATGGGTTAGTCTTTCTTTTTGATATGAAAGATGGGATAGGATGGGATGAATAGAACAGTTTTGAGGAATCTTGAACGAGAAGAATCGACGAATTGGAGAAATGAACAAACATACCCTTCTTGGACTCAGTGACACGTTCGGAAGACGCCATGTTGCTGAATTCTTGAAATGAGATGTACGTGGTTGGATTCAAAGATTGTTGGAGTGAACAAGATGAGATGGGTGAAAATTGGAAAAGTAAGATGGATAAGTATGTATATATATGCACAGAGAAGTATAAAATAGAATAAATTAATCAACCCTTTTCAATCAACCCTCTTATTCAAGGAAAGAGTCTTTTATATACTTGTATTTAAGATCACAGAAAGAAGAGGAAGAAGGGGAACGCTTTGACGAAGTAGATATAGATTCAAAATCAACAATGGGGCATTATCGTTTCATCATCTTTATAAGTAGTGCATTATTAGTCAATATTTGGGTAAATACTCATTACCTAGTATTCTATAGATATCATATCACAAACTTCCCAAAATAATCCAAAGCAAAACATCAATCTTCTCATCCCATTCTTGATCTGCCAAGATGTGAACGCGTCAACGATGAATAGTCTGCAGTTGAATGAAGTTTGAAGTTTGAAGTTTGAAGTTTGATGTTTGAAGTTTGAAGTTTGATGTTTGATGTTTGATGTTTGATGTTTGATGTTTGATGTTTGATGTTTGATGTTTGATGTTTGATGTTTTGATGTTTGATGTTTGATATGATGTGTAAAGTGTGAAGTAGAGAAGAATCTGATATTTGCAGCTCAGATAGCTAAATACCTAAATAGCTAACCTTGTATATTGATTCTGTATGTGATACTTGAGTTTCATCTTATCCAATGATAATTACTACACAGCTGAGAATTACCCCACCTTGATTTGATAAGCAGAGCCCCTCGAAAGAACCCCTCACTTCTTTATTATTATTATGAATATGAATATGAATATGAATATGAATATGAATATGAATATGAACATGAATATGAATATTCGAGGCTGATGCTATTTTCTTTATTGAGAAGGGTGAGACTAGCTGCTTTGAGCTTAATAAATTTATGTTCAAGCTTCCAAGGTTTTATTCATCGAAAATCATCCGAATTATACTTATCTAGGTACTTATCTGCCTTGACCAATGAATTCATAACTCTCTGTGTTATATATACCTAGTATGTATATATGTATTCTATATATCTATATATCTCTAATATCACATGAATCATACAGTCATCACAGTCCACGCACGAATGAATCATCAAAATAAAAGTATACTTACTATACTACTTCTTCATAAATATCCATTTGAATATCACCTCGTCATCCATTTGATTTTCTTCCATCTCATGATTCCCATCCCCATTCAAATCTCTTAAATCTAATCAATTAATAAGCCATATCATATCATATCATATCATATCATATCATACATGAGATCGAAAAACTAAAAAAAAAAAAAAATTATATATTAAAAAACTCAATCCCACGATCCAAGACCCATACTTGAGATAAACGCAATCGAGGAAGATCCTCCATGCAATTAATTCCTTCGATCTCCCCCCTCCGCTGCATTGCATTTACACTTGATAATCAAACAAGCAATAAATACAACCTCAATCGGTCCTTTGCTTACCCTGCCCAATAATCACTCGCCTATCTACTTCCCTTGTTCACTTCCAACTTCCAACAGTTGGTCCATTGAATTTCATATCAGAGTGGACCACGTTGGACATGACTTGATGTTGGAAACAGCAGGTGATAAAGTACTTGTGATCGATTAGCCTCTACAGGCACTTGAAACCATGGCTACGCGTGAATCTGCTGCAGTGTCGACGTTGCAGATAGGAGGGGATACGGGACAAGGGGAGAAGGTAGTGGAAAAGAAGAGGGAGGCGAAGAATTATCGAGGTTTTGTTGCTGGTGTATTTTCAGGCGTTTCGAAACTGACTGGTATGCTGGCTTGAGGTTTTCTTTTGGATTTGCAGTTGGAGATATTGATTGATCTGCGGTTGCGAATCTTCATTTGGCTTTTAGTCTTTATTGCTAGAAGAAATAGAATGCTAATGATATATCGTGGCCAGTGGGACATCCATTCGATACCATAAAAGTCCGTCTTCAAACCTCTACCCCTTCCCAATTCAATGGACCTCTACAATGTCTCCTCCTTACCATCCGTAATGAAGGCTTCGCCGGTCTCTACAAAGGCGCCACTCCCCCCTTAGTAGGATGGGTGTTCATGGATAGCATAATGCTAGGCTCCCTGACCTTCTACCGGAAACTCCTCCACCGAACCCTCTTCTCCCCCGACCGCATGGCCGCTACCCCATCCAGTCTCGCCACTCCCGAAACCCCTCTCACCGATTCTCAAATCCACAAACTCCCCTCCCTAGGCCACGCAATGGCAGGCGTCATGGCAGGTGCAACCGTAAGTTTCATTGCCGCCCCCGTCGAACACCTCAAAGCGCGCCTGCAGATCCAATATTCGAGCAAGAAATCCGAGCGTTTATACAGCGGTCCCATCGACTGCGCACGAAAGATCTATCGACACCATGGGATTCCAGGGCTCTACCACGGTCTGGGCGCAACCTTGTTCTTCCGCTCTTTCTTCTTCTTCTGGTGGGGATCCTACGATGTCTTTACGCGCCTCCTTTCCGAACGTACAAATCTCAGTACCCCCGCTGTTAATTTCTGGGCGGGCGGTCTCTCGGCCCAGGTATTCTGGATGACGAGTTACCCGAGTGATGTGGTGAAACAGCGGATTATGACGGATCCCTTGGCAGGGGGGCTAGGGGATGGCGTGAGGCGATTCCCGAATTGGAAAAGTGCGGCGAGGGAGGTGTATCGGGAGAATGGGTGGAAGGGATATTGGAGGGGCTTTCTCCCGTGTTTCCTGCGGGCATTTCCCGCAAATGCAGTGGCGCTCGTGGCGTTTGAGGGCGTCATGAGGGCCTTGCCGTGAGCTGTGTGGGCGTCATGTGTAAGATATTGTATGAGTAATGAGAGGAGCTTGTGGCGTTGAGGATTGACCTACTTACCTACTTTACTCAATTGATTTTTTTTCTTTGGCCAGACACACGAAGATGACTTGACGGAGGTGTTATCTGAATGAGGGTTTATGCATGATATTTTTTTAGATGGAATAGAGTAAGGAATTGCAACGAATGCCGTTCTAATCTGGAATGGGGCATGCGTGTCTTTCTTTGTATGATGGAATGGTGGTACGGGTTTTTTTATAGATGGATTGTATAGTATATGATATTTTGCGAGATAGCACGTTTGTATCTTGAGTATTCAATTCGGTACCGTTTGGCTCGGTGATTTTATTGATTCGTGGTGGTTTGTGGGGTTTGGTGTGGAGATTTGAGGATTGGGTTAGGGATGGGATGGGATGAGGGGGAAAATGTATATAAACATAAGAGCGGGAGGTTTTGATGAGAAATCTTTTTGGGGTTTTTTGTTAAGGGGGTAGGGAGGTATATGTAGATTAGAAATAGGGTTGGAAATGAGATCAAAAGATGGGATGGAGGGATGGATGGATGGATGGATGGATGGATAGATAAATAGATGGATGGATAAATGAATGGATGGATAGATGAATAAATGGATGGATAAATGAAAGAATGGATAAATGGATGGATAAATGGATGGATGGATGAATGGATGGAAAGTACGAGTGAAGAAGAGGGAGAGAGGGAGAGAGGGAAGGAGAATTTAGAGAGGGGTGGGATGGGGTGGTGTGGTGATGTGATTGATGATGGGTAGGTATATGTTTTATCTAGGGTTTGGGATTTGGGATTTGAGTTCTTATGGAGGTGGAGGAATTATGTTGTGGTGTTGGGTTTTATGCGAAAGGAAGTGAAGTGGAGTGAAGTAAAGTGAACAACCTCCAACTACGATTTTCAAAATCCAATCGCACAATCGAGGAGTTATGGAGGTTGCATTCGAATTGGTGGGTTGTGATTTAAGGGCAGATATAGTTTAGCGAGAGGGGGAGAGGTAGAGTTATTTTTGGTTTGTGGATTGATGGATTGGTTGGGTTGTTTGGTGCTTGTGTTGCAGTTGGTTATGTGGTGTGGTGGGGCATGATGTGAGGAAGTGAAGTGCTTGTGTTTTATTTGTTGGTGTTGGATGGGTTGTGCTTATCGAGGGGGATGAGAGGGCGAGGGGAGGGAGGAAGGGAAAGGTAGGGAAGTGAGGGAAATAAGGGGCGTGGCTGGAAGATGGGTTGTGCAATGAAGGAGCTGGTTTGTATAGTTGCATGGATATCACTCTTCATCAAAAAGACAAATTGTTAATCGGCATTTAGGCTGGGAACTTCAGTTGATACTAGTGCTCAATCTATAGTCCCCGAGAAGACGGAAATACTAAAATGCGAAGATTGTTGGTGTATGAAATATTATGCTATCATACTGTGTAGATGTAGATGTACATATAAATAGATACACAATGAACCACATCATCAACCTCTTTTTCATTTCAATTTTTTCTCTTGAGCCATAACACCATCCATGATCTCATCAATTGTCACACACTCCAACTCGTATGCCCATCCCTCCCATCTCACATCACCACGCTGGTCCCCTCTCCTACAAATCCAAAGTTGCGCCCGCAGTCCCTACCACAGCCGCAACAACATTCCCACTACCCAACAAAGAATACGAGTACGGAACCGAAGATGCGGTTAATGATCCCACGGGAGCCGTGTTGGTATAACCACCGAGGTCATTATCGAATGCATTTGCGTAGCTGGAGAGTTGGGAGTTAGTTGTGAGAAGTTCGGGGGGGATTGAAGGATAGAAGGTTATGAGAAAGATCGAAGAATACATACCCAGTATCATCACTGTAAAGAGCAGCAATCGGCTCGCTCACATTTCGAAAAACATTACTCTGCACTAGGATCTGCGCGCCATCTCGCGTATCGATCCCGGTGTTGGCATTCAGGAAATAGCTATTATAGATATGGCCGGTTCCGAAGCGAAATGAGGGGGTGCGAGAACCGATGTTGGACCAGTAGTTGTTGTGTTGAGTTACAGTCAAGTGACCAGTGTCTTCGGCACCGTTTTTGTCCGAATGCCCAATGAGAGAGACTTTGTAGTGGTCGTGAAGGTAGGAGTTTGAGACGGTGACCCAGTCGGAGGCGTGGGTGATGTCGATCAATCCGTCGTAGTAATCTTTGCCGTGACTGAGGTCGGAGGATACATCACTAAAGGGGTTAGTGTTGGTTTTTTTTGAACTTGTTTCGAAGGGAGGAGGGAGAGAGACGAACACATGATCGATCCAAACATTAGTCGAAGCTTGTACGCCAATAGCGTCACCATTGCCGGCAAGTACTTTCTGGCTAACGATGTTTCGTACAATGACATTTGCAGATTTGTTAATGTAAAGACCGACTCCGACCAGTGCTAGAAGCCAGAAATGTTAGATTTTACGGGAATACATGGCTGAGAGGGATGGCATACTAGCTCCCTTCTTTCCAACAATCGTCTTGTTAGATCCAACTCGGACCTTCACAGAGCCGGTAATGGTACCAGATACAACGATGACTCTTGCAACGGCATCATTGGTCACAGCGTCTGTGAATTGAGCAAGTGTGGAGACGGTGGTTGTGGCACCACCTTTTCCTCCAGTGGTTCTAAACATATGTTAAAAGACTGCAAAGTACATCTCGTGGGGTATCACTTACCCTCCATTCTGAGTTGCATAACCAGTAGTGGCGATATCAGTGATGCTAGCTCTCTTTGCGACATTGGCACGCTCGACAATATCTTCATTTTCGGTTGGAGTTGGGGCAGCAGAGGCTAACCGCGCAAGAAGCACAAGGCCCGTGGAGAGAATAGAAAGCTTCATCTCGGAAATTCCAGATTTGAAAGTTGCGATCAAGAAATCTTTTCAAGAAGATGATTGTAGCTGTTCCAACTTCGCTGTTTGCCTTGAGTTTGTGAAGAATGGGAATCTTGTGGAATCTCTCCTATCTTTATATACTTCAAGGTTCCTCCAGCCCACACTGTTAGACAAGGTTCGATGATGTTTGAACACCATGCAGCTGCAAAATTGACAATTCCCACAGGATGCAGTTGAGGAAAAACGAATCAAATTTTGCCATAATCGACGGTATTAACGAAATGACTCGATTCCACGAATGATGATTCTCGTCTTCATCGTCTTCATCATGAAGAAACGAACTCCTCGAAAGTGTTTCATTAAACAATCTCACGTGCAGCATACATATTGCTCGCCTGAAGTTAATCAAAGTAGCTTTGTACATGCCAAGATAGACAGATGAAGCTTGTTAAAGCTTAAGGTTGGTGGAGACAAGCTTTAGGAGATGTTCCGTCCATACAAAACCACCTAAGCATGCCATCGAATCTGGGGACCCCGCAATGTCAAGGGTCTATGTGCGTGATTCAACAGTTACTCCTTGAGACAAGGAAAATCCGAGATATTATTTCACATCACATATTCAATGAAGGAGTTACGAGCGCATATTGATACAATCCAGCATGGAAATGATGTCTTCCAGAAATGTCTATACGTGGAAAATTGAGTTCCATGAATCAACACTCTAACGAGAGCAATAAAAGGTACGCCGGCGGCATGTAGTTGCATCCGAAGAATCGAAATAGATTATATTGAAGAAATTAGCCATCAAGAAGAATCGTTGGGAGATTCTCTGTCGCACAACAACTTCATTGAGTTTCCACAACGTCTCATGACCGGAATTTTATCAAAAGAGCATTTACCCGGAGCGAAAACTTGCAGTACCAATAAATACGCCGAAAGACAAAATATTGTTTGGTGGAAGGAGAAAAGATCGAAGCAATTCTTGGCGCAGAAATTCGATATCATTATACCTGCCAAATTCATAACACAATCTTCAAATTACCAAATTACCTTGCATTACCGGTACCAAATTCCATCCCATCTAGTCACGTAGTACTTCCCCTTTAAGCCCTTGCAGTCGTGCTCCATTGACTTCATTTGTTAAAAAAATTCGTAATCTTTTGACTTCCTTTTTCCTGACCTGGGGTCTTCTTTGGACTGCCATAATTATTGCTAGTAGCACTTCTAGTTTTCCGGGTCGACGACGCCACAGACGGAGAATCTTTTTGTGGGCTTGAAGATAATCGTATTGACTTCTTGGGTGGTTCTTCAACATTAACATCACCATCAAGTTGGCGTTTTATTCCTTGTTTATCGTCTGTTTTGGCTACAGGTAAAGGTGCGTTACTTTCAGAGCCACTTTGATCAATAGTCTTGCTATTATCTGTATCTGTAGACTCTTGTTTGACTGGTGTACCTTTAGTATCTTCTCCTTTTGTTTTCCGAGGTGCATCTGCATTTGATGGTTTGGATACTGCTTTTGTATCATTCTTCCCCCCTTTAGCGAAGAAATTGACAATATTAGACTTATTCTCGGTACTTGCAACTGGGACAACGAAATTCGGAGAATCGTTACCCACTTTTCCTACTTCCTTGCTTACTGGATATGTTTCCAACTCCCCTTCATATGGCTTCAAGAGAGATTGAAGTTCTTTTGACCATGATGATCTTTTCGGGTCGAGCCAATTACGAAGATCTTCCGAGCCATTATCTAAAACGACTGGCATCCTGTCATGGAGGAAGTTCAACTGTTTATTTGAACTCGTTGTGATGATGGTGTAAGTATAGAGCTTCTCATCAGAACCTTCATATTGAACGACATCCCACAAGCCCGCCATGCACATTAGTTGTCCATCCTTCCTCTTGATATAATGGGGAACTTTCTCTTTGCCCTTCTTCAACCATTCATAGAATCCCTCTGCGATAACGACACACCTCTTCTTTTGCTTCATCGTATTCCACATTCCCCTATTCTCAATCAAAGAATCATCACGACAATTGATGGTCTTCATCAGGGATCCATAATCTGGATTGCGTTTTGTCCAAAATGGTATCAAGCCCCACTTCATCCTTTGTAGCTTGTAGTGAACTGCTTCATTTGCATGCTCCACTTGCTCTGTCGGTTCAGTAGGTTCTGATTCAGGGGCGGATTGCACTTCAATCCTATGCTCTGCACCAGACTGCTTATGTTGTCTTGATCCCGCGCCCCAATCAGGTACATTAGCTCGATAAACAATTCCATGGTATCCAGGGGCAAAATTGTAACTCAGGCGTGGTGCGCCAGCACCTTCATCATCCGGAGCTTCCTCAACCGGCATATTCTCATTCTCGAGATACTGGCGAACCTCTGAAGGTCGCTTTCATGATATTAGCAGGGAATAGTTGACTGGGTGATATTGTGACTCACCAGGTGTAAAGCATATCTTCCGCACATCTTGATGACGTTACCTTGTTGCGTTGAGGTTGAATTGAAGGTCGCGTTTGTAGAAATGCGATAAGGCGGCCGCATTCGCTTCAATGATGTCATCAAACTTTTGGGGTTAATAGCTAATTACTAGTTCTAGAACTACTCTACTTTCCAGGTTCGTCCCACCCCTTTCAAAAGACTACCTACCTCCGTTTCGGATAATAGAAAGAATTGTAAAGGACTGTAATACTAAAACTAGAATCATCAGAAACTAGACTTATTGTACATGAATTCCATTCAGTTTTCCCGATAGATGTCCAGAAGTTTGAAGAGCCTCCTCTTCAATTCCACGAGTTTTTGTAGTTCTATATCATGATAAATGTTACCAAAACAAATTGTACAAGGTTCCCTTCCCCACGTTCCAGTTTTGCATGCTCCTTCCCCGCATTCTCCCCGGTGAGGTTACTTTTGGTATTCAAATTTAATCTCCGTTGAGCGTCGAGAACTTTTAGCAATGAAAGGTTCTTATTTTTGACTCTCACTATTTTCCTACGTCCAAAACTTTACTAACTCTACCTCCTACACACAAACCTCATCTTTCCACATCCAACTTCCTCATTCATAATTCCAACTCATCATTCGATTCCCATTGCCAACGCCCAATACGGTTATATCTTAACTAGTACTTAACTTCCTTGTAACACATACCGTACACTGTACCTTCGCATGTAATCAATACAACGGAGCAGACGGTCCGCCGACTTTCAGCCACTTCAATCTGTATGAAAGTTCTTGAGTTTTGACACCTGCCTAATGAATACTTTCTTGATACATGAGCTGCAAGCCTCATCTTGTATTCGATTTATCGATGTTGAGGCTATTTTACTACCACAGGAGTTAGAATAACCAATTAGTCAAATCAGATTTAATGAATTGGATTGATAGGAGCAAGCGATTCTACATCTTCATCTGCAAGTGAGTATTCAGTATGAGGTACGAGCAAGGAAGTAAAATGACGAATGTTTTGAAAATTGTAAAAATTGTAAGTGGTTTATCATCTTTCTACACACCTCTTTCCCGGTGAGATTTCATAAGCTCATAAAATCGTTTGTTACCAGCCAGAATACCATAATATGTCCTCAAAACACCCTCACTCCAGTCCAGATCAGCAAAAGAAAGACAAAAGCAAATGACAAGGGTCTAATCAAGCCTCCAAGTCCACATCACTCTTCTTCCCATCTCCCATCCTTTCCACCCTTTCTCTGGTTCCTTTCCCCATTTCACCCTCACCATCAAACTCACTTCCCTCCTCTGCAATATACGCCATACTAGGATCATCGATTTCGTCTCCCACTTCCATCCAGGTATCGCTTGTAGCGGCAACTGGGAAGAGTTGGCATAAGATCCAATACGTACCCCCTGAGATGATAAAACCACAGAAGAAATTTAATCTATAAATATATGTTGCGCCTGCTGGAACTTCTTTTCCGATTGCTCCTACGAATCCCACAATGTTGATGAGAATACCGGCGATATAGGCCGCATAACCTCTCCAGTGTATACCGAAGGTATAATAGTATGGGGAGGTTTTCTTGGCAGAATAGAGGTTTCGGACTTGAAGGTAGCCTTTGCGAACAGCGTAGTAGTCTGAGATAATAACCCCTGCGATGGAGGATAGAAAAACGGAATAAGCTGAGAGATAAGTGGTGAAGTTGTTGGCACTGGAAAGGAGATTCCAAGGACACATGACAAGACCAACGATAGCACACACGTACCCGCCACGGCGAATATCGATGTAGCGTGGGAGAAGAGCAGTCATATCTGTTCCAGCGGATACGGAGTTGGCTGCGATATTGGTACCGAGTTGGGCAAGGGCGAATGCAGTTGAGATGAAGAACACACCTGCGCGATTCCCAGACCCACCCTCGTCGAGGAATGATTGGAGAAGTTCCAGGGGGTTCCAGATGGGGTCACCTTTGAAGATGACAGTCGATGAGGAAGAGACTATGATACCAATGAATGAAGTGACTGCGAAGCCGACAGGGATAGTGATGAGTTGCGACCAGAAAGCATCCTTGGGTTTCCGGGCGAATCGTGAGAAATCGGGACTGTTTACAACGAGAGTCGCAAAATTGGCGATGGAGGACATGATCCCAGTGACCATTGCCCATGCCATTGCACTTCCGTGTGATGTATTCCCCTGTTTGACGATTGGGCCAATACCTTTCGCACGAACGATGGCCCAGACGAAGAACACGATACCTGCAGTTGGTACCACAAAGGCTTTAACTGTAAACAGATGACGAATCTTGTGAACAGGAAACCAAATCGCTGGAAGCGAGCAAAACCAAAATAGGAAGAAAGACACGAAAGCCACAGTGTTAGTTCCAGAACCAGGAATTCCATTGTTGACTTTCGCGAATGATGGCCAAATTGCACAGATCATTAACTGAACACATTCTCCTCCAATCCAAGCTTGCACTCCGTACCAAATACAAGCCATGGCTGCACGGTTAAAAACAGGCCATAGAGCACCCCAGATGCCAAAAGATGATCTAGCAACAACTGGGAAAGAAAGGTGATAGGTGGCGCCAATTCTTGCTGTTAGGACAATGAAGCATGCTGCAATGGAATATCCAATCCATACACAAAGCCATGATTGCCACCACGATAAACCACTTGGAGCAACAATCATGCTCGACGATATCATCCAAGTATTCTGATTGGTCAAAGTGTTAAAATGTTACTTCTGGGTAAGGGAAGCTTATTGGATGCGATGCATGCTCACAATATTGAAAGAATCCGCGATCCAAAATCCTACGAAATTCCAAGCTCCCCATTGTCTACGTTCTGGTTCGACTATAGAATAAAGATTAGTCTTGAGTTTTCGCGCACAATAAAGAAAAACTTACCAGGTTTCAAATCGTGATTGTTTAACATAAGTTGAGCATTAGTTAATCCAGGTTCACTCTCTACTGCCAATCTTTCGGACCAGTAGCTAATCTTCGTATTTTTGACTTTCTCCATGATGAAATCGAGAAACCAGTTGCCAGGTTCGTCCGAAGAATGAAATGCAATATCTCTTAAGTATGTATTTGGAGGAGAGGAAGATCGCCTTGAAGAGGAGGTTGTTGTATTTATGTCATGTAAAGAAGGAATATATTGGAACGTTGTGCCGGTTTCGCTTTCTTCACTATTCGAAGGACTGCTAGTCGAAATCAATGGCGTGGTTTCGTCGTCTGGTCCAGTGCCGGCAGGATTGCTGGATTCTTCGCTTCCGTATCTGAAGGAGGGCATTACCTCTATTATATAGATTATTGAATATACAAGGACCCTGGACGCCGTCTATGATTATCCTTTCTGACCCAAGGTTATCTAAACTCTTTTTTTGTTCTCTGCAGCTCTCTTCAAATTGTGAAGAGAGATATGAAGACTAGATCTCAAATGGCTCGTTGACTTGTTACTTGGTTAGGTATATTAGTCGATTTGTCCCCCGTTGACCAGCCCCAAATCCCCAGAAAGAACTGCCTATTACCTAGCATATCTAGACAGTATATCTATTACTTTACTCCTTATCTTTGAAATTCACCAACCAAAAGAGTTTAATTCGCGGGAAGAAACCATTAGAAAAGTATATTCGAAACAAATTCTTTTGATAGAAACATACGAACTCGGACCCCACGCTGTAAGACCAAGGATAATGATCTCATCTCATATCATAATATTGACCATTTTTGCCCAGATATCTGTTTTCGTGAACTGAGGGGCTCCCAAGTCAGACTGAGCGGATGATTTAGTCTTTTGATCATGGATAGACCAAGGTTTGGCGTGTGAATCATGACTAGCGAGACCTATCAAGAGCAACATCGTTATCTAGACAACGTTGAGTGGATTCACCAAGATTACTCCATATAGATATGGATAGTATAAGATAGATAGATAAGTAACACAGATAAGGCTGTATTTTACTCGATGTGATCGAGCAATGAATTCAATAAAGTTGCGGGGAAGCTGGAAAGATACTGTATATAGAGATGAAATCTGCAGATAATCTTATGCAGGGATTGGACAGATTGTCGACGTTCTCTGAAGGTAGAGTGACCCAATGTTACACCCAATACTCCTGACGTTAACTAGAGTGATGAAGGATAATGAAGGATATAAAAACCTAGGATCTCGCCGTCATCGTGAAGCAAAGGCACACGGCGAATACTGAATTTGATGGTCTCGAATTCTTCTCTTCCTGACAAAAGATCATTGTTCGAAGAGAAGAAAAGAAAAAGTCCCCATCCTTGTAGACTGACTGACCTCCAGAAAAGCGTGATCGGATCTTAGTTCTAACCACGATAGGACACAAAGACACGTGACATGGACTTCTACAATCTCGGTGTTTTGGACAAGCCCGGATATAAGAGTCAAAGCTTGCTCCCCAGTCAATAATATATTTTCCCAATTTGGAATCTTCAAGAAGAACCTTGGAAGATTAGCGCCCATCTGTTTTTCAGATCTGCAACAAATAAATTGAAGCCATGAACATCACGTGAGCACTCACCTCTTTCCGACAGAATAAGGAAGTAGGCAGGGTACGGCTCGGCTTGCAGAACCCACACTTGTCATCCTCAAATATCCCGTCCCGTCCCATCTATCATTTTGCTTTTCCCTCTTACAGTTACTGTCAAGCCAAGACGGTTCACACAAGTCACTCAGCTTATAAAACCGAATTTGGTCACCGAAATCTCGCGATCGAGCTCCTTACTCCCTACTCCCTACTCCCTACTCCCTACTCCCTACTCCCTACTCCCTACTCCCTACTCCCTACTTCCACCTCGAGCTCTCCTTATCCCTCACATACACATCTTGACCCTACCATCTCCATTATCTCCTAGATTAGGTTCATCTATTTTTTACAAAAAGATCGCTACACTACAACCTCGAATCATCACAGCATATCACAAGCATTCCGCAAGTATCATAATCAGACATCTCGTATAGATCTACGTCGTGACTTGCCCATTTGGGAAAAGGGACGGGTCGGCTCGTATACGATATGCAACAAACGTAACCTCAGATATCTCTCTGAAGAATCGTGCCGCCGTATGGATTTCATCTCATGCAGGGACGGATCACGTGGAGTAAATCCAATAAATGAGCCGGGTCCAAGATTGAGGGTGTGTCGCTTAAGTACTTGGTTGCGTTTAGCTGTTGCAGGGGATGTACCTCCTAATTGAGATTGGAGATAGCATGATATCTATGTGGTTGAAGTTCAAAAGTTCATATTGATATCGATACTTGGATTAGTTTTCAAGAAAAGCGATGGCTGAATATAACCGGAAATATAACCGGAAGTTTGAGTACATGCTACCATGCCAGTTGAGTTATATTGAAATATGAAAGCTCCAAGTTTGAAATTCATAACATGATGTATCCGCCTAAGGTTCTACGTGTTGATAATTTTCCTCTATTTTTATTTATTTCTTTATCTATTTATTTGCCAGTTTAAGAGGGAAATGCTGAAAAAGAGACGCGAATTTAGCTTGATATTACACTTGTAGAAATGTTTTTCTTTATGTATAAACAAACGACTTTTGGTGGTTCATGTTTATTGTCTTATCGATGTCTGTGTAGTATCAACCCCAATATTGTTCATCACATGTCAAGGCACAAGTTGATTCGCGCATAATGCTAGCGGAAATCAAGAGGGATGATGATATCCAGGTGATTCTTGAAAGTTACTGGGTTTTTATATTGGTGCCATATCCTAATGCTGTTTAAAGAATCATATAATCTGGGACTTTTGGGACATTGGGATGCTCAGAGCACTTGGGATATCATTCTCTTTGAAGCTGAGGTTCTCTAATAGTAGGTTCTAAAGGTATAAAACAAGTTATGCAGAATTCAATATTCGCGTCAGCAGAAGAGACACATTCATTGATACCAGACAACAATCAAGTGCTTGGTCAAAACGGAGTCTTTGGACGGTTTTTTTAAGGCTTGTCACAAAGTACATGAGTATCCATACAGCCTTGAGGAAGTTTAATATTAAAAGCAGTGACCGATCTTGTCTCATACTACAACTCTCCGCATTTGTGTTTCTGTATACAACTACCTGGATATATACAGCTATTTCCATTATTTACAACTCTTTAGCCAACCCCTCTTAATACGATCGAGAAAGACAAGCCGCAACAAGTGCTTGATCTGTCAAATATGATCCACTCCCAGTAGGCGTCTCCGACAAAGCTGTCACATCAACATAAGTATTTTTCGGATATCAGGCTTTCCTTCTTGCCAGAAGAGAAGATGGAGAATTTGTGTTTCCACTTACTATAGGTCGTCGCAAAGCTTCCAGCAGACCATCCAATATATCCCAAATAAACATCCGAATTCGCACTGCGTAATTTGATGGTTAACAAATCCCCTTATCATCTTTATTCCCTTAATTTTCTCTTGCCAATTATCAGAAATCAGAACATGAAAACTCACTTCAAATAAGCAACCTGCTGGCACATATATGTCTCACAACTTGCCGTATTCCCACCACCCGTCTCAGTCAGTATAGCCTGTCTTCCATTTGTTCGCAACCAGGTTGCCAAGGGCGCAAAAGCGGAATCGATGTTGTTGGTAACACATTCGGCGCTTGTACCCGAGTTATCGGAGTCCAGATATTTGTGCACGTCAAAGATTAGGTTTGTGGTAGTGCCGTCGAGATTGGTGATTGTGGAGAGGGCCGCAGCACTGCCGTCAGATATGAAGGCTGCAGCTGATGCGTACTAGAGGTGGGCTGGGTAAGTGGCATTACTTGTACTGTTGGAAGGGGAACGGGGGAGAGGAATAGAGGTTTTGGTGTGTTGGAAGAGTATAATTTGGAAACGAGGCAGATGAGGTGAAAGAGAAATATGCTTGAAACGATCATACTCACATCGGTACCAGGGAGTAGAAGCTTAGTAGACGCTGCACCTGCTTGGCGAATAGCGGTAACGACTGCTTGGAGTGAAGCTGCCCACGTACTTATACTTGTCAAATCTAACAGGTTGTGTTAGTCAAGCACATCCGATCATCCTCACTTTACCTTCCTGCATAGTCAGTAACAAGAAAATAGAACACTTACCATGCGGTTCATTCATCAGTCCAAAAATTACTTTCGTATTCCCCTTATACTTCGTCGCTAACTGACTCCACAAGCTTGCAAACTGCGCATTGGTGGGTCCACCCTGTCCAATAATCGCTCCATTCCATCGCGCATAGTTATGAATATCGATCACACAACTAGCCCCAGTAGCTAAACACCCTTGCACGAGTAAATCATAGTTAGCAAGGTTGGTGCTATCGAGGGTACCGCCGAGTACGTTATTGACGAGGTATTGCCAACCGACGGGGAGTCGGAATATATTGTGCCCGGTGACGCTGACAAAGTGTGACATTTGACCTAGTCCGTCTGGTCCATTGTTTATACTGGTTAAGGCCTGATTGGAGAGGAGGTTAGGTGGTTATGAGGAAAAAGCAAGGCGAAGGGGTTGCTTACGGGATAGATGCTTTTGGTCACACATGTACCATCCGATGTGCATCCAAAATCAAATCCTGCAATATTTGTTCCAACTTGAGAGTATCAGTACAAGTTCTCATGTCAAGACATTCCGAGGTTCTCTTTGAAGAAGAGTGAGAGTTTTGAACTTACTATATTTCGTCTTTCCAGTTGAGCTTGGACTAGCTGATGTACCGGTTGTTGTGCTAGTACTCGTCGTCTTGCTTGTGGTACTTGTATATCCGCTCGTGGTCGTCACTAAAGTCGCTATATATCATCATTTATGAGTATTTACCAATCACAAAACCACTTTCTCTAGTTTGGAGTTGAGAAGACTTACAAGTTCCAGGTAGACACTGTGAGAAATAAGCGTTACCGACTGTACACACATAACCAGCCACACAATTCGTTGTTCCAGTCCATCCTATTCCTCCACATTGGGCATAAGCTGTACCTTGTGCGGAGACAGTGAATATCAGAGGGAAGATTGTGTAGAGAGATATTGAGAGCTTCATGTTTGGAGAGTATTGTTTATAGAAGAGGGAAAGAAGAAACAGAGAGAATGATTGAGATGCTGGGGATATAAGGAAAAATGCAAAGTTAGAAAGAGCCTCAAGCTTAGAAGAATGCAGAGATAGCCAGGGGGATTGTTTACTACAAACATCTCAGATAACAAAATCGACTGTCATTTCCCTGACACAGTTACACCTACAGTAATCCACCACCACCACCGCCGGCGAAAGCATACACCACTTATCTAGAAAGGGGGGGGGGAGGAAAGATAGGGACAGAGGACCGATGAACCCGCATAAAGGATCCAAATTCGAAATATACATATGAGATCTAGACTCCCTAATTTCTCCGTGGCCTACTACTATTCTTCTATATATCATGTAGTCGTCACGTCTATCTCATGACATTGTTAGCTTAGCGGAAAGAACGAGATTTGAGCCCGAAGCGGGATTGCGGGATTGCGGAAAGCTCTAGGAGTGAGAAGTGGGTCTATTATATACATCATATTTTGGAGCTTATCACTATGGCTCGAAGCAGATTAGATTAGTGGGATGAAATAGAGCATCTAGAAGTCTGGAAATTTCAGAGCATCATGTGTCTTTTCGTTACTTTTGAAACGTGTCAAGATAGAATTATGTTGAGTTGCATACCATCGAGAATATTCTTCGGCAAGGCAAGCTCCCGTTTTCAAATAAATTTCGTCTTATCATGATACCCGTACCACTGCGCTCCCCCAAAGATTCCACCTCGCGATGAATTACAATAGGATACATAACTATAGCCAACTCCATACAAAACCATGCCAAGATAAACCACATTATCACATCATCTTTTAGATGCCTCAAGACCCCATCTATCACACCGGACCCATAATTCCCTCCCAAGTGCAATCAAATGCCATAACAGATAAGTGTCAGCACACTCTCGGATAAATCCAGGGGTAAATACACCCAACTTCAACCGTACCCCAGATTTCGGCTATTCTCGTGCGACATTTGTTGGCCAGGCGCCAAATCTCAAATCTCAAACCTGAGCTAAAAATTCCGGTTGGGTTGGCGTACCTACTATGCGTCACTGCAGATATCCGTGGAGTCAGAGTCTGGTCTTGTGATACTTCGGGTATTGGACTGGTTTTGGTTAGGCGGAATTAATTTTCAATTTGCAATTAGAAACTTGGTACTTGGATTATTATTGTTCATGGGTGGCTGCTGGTGATTGCATATTGGCATTACCACCAATCTGTATAATACCTATCGATGTAGCATATAAAGTATCTATAATATAATGGTATCGGGGTGTTGGAGAATGCTGGAGTACTGAGAGTACAAACAAATGGTTCCCTGCGTCTCTCTGTAATATAAGGTTATATTTCTATTGGGAAGCAAGCTTAAGAAGCCAAATTGTGGGGCAAGGTTACTATAGAACTACTGATAATTTTAATTTTATCTGTTTTGTTATTTGTGGAGATGCTATGCTACTATGGAACGAGTTTTAGAGACCAATATTAGTAAATAGTACCTCTCTAGACAATCCTTTTTCAAATGCCTGAAAACATGAGGGAATGTTTTTACGTATAATTTCACAGGAAAAGGCATCGGAGATTTTTGTGCACTAAATATTGTATTCATATATACAGATGAAGAGAAGTAGGAAGTTTATGTACAAATTTGAGGAAAGGTATATAAAACATAAAGAGCGGCTATGGATCCGGAGTTTCTTGTTTCCGTGTATTGAATAAAGAATGTATGAAGCAGAGATTAGGCTCTCCTATTGTCATTTTCTCCCACCTTAGAAGCTAGGGTTGGCATTGGTGAGTAACTGAGCAAAATATGCTTGGAACCAAGTACCCGCCTCTGGAGCAGGTTGAAGTGCATCCGCTAGGCCGCAGTGGTAGTCATAGCGGGCTGCGGTTGTGTTTGAAGTACCCTGGGTAAATAAGTCAGTTGATGAGAGCTTGAACTGTAGATAAAGAGACAAACATCGCATTCTCCACCAGGCTTGATCCAAACAAATGCATCCTCCAAGGCATCTCCAGTGTTTGTGGTAGGTCGAACACCAAATCCAGTACCGATGAGGTTGCACCAATCCCCCCAAGCGTTTTGAGCTGTAGGTTGAACTCCATTGCGGCCTATTCCTATGATTAGTATCATTTTAAAAACTCAGGAATGTCTTAACTTACTGGTATCAGTGATAAAGTGAGCTGGGAAACCTTGTGCTGTCAAAAGTGGAGCGATAGCATTGACATACAACTTCTCATTGCAATTGGAGTCTCCTGCGGTATATGATGGGCAACTTGAACTGGTCCAAGCATTGTAGTTTGCAACATTGGTAGCTAGACCTCTGACTTGAGATGGACTTCCAGCTGCTTTATAGACTTGAGCAAAAAGTTGCGCAGCTGGAGTGATATTGGCGGGCCAGCCAAGCCAGCCGGCATGTCCGGCATCCAGGTACATGGATACGTTTGGCAGGTTCAATTGCGCGATGGCATACTGGGTACATTCTAGATAGGCTGCTTGTGCATTGGAACATTTTGAAACTGAAAGATTGGTAACCAGATTGGCCAACGAGTCCGGCTCTATTGAATTATTAACAACCAATTCATACATGCGAGATGAAGGATATTACTTACCGATGACCAGAATAACGCTAACATCAGAGTAAGTTTTGAGAAGAGCAACGATTGCGTCGATGTAAGCTTTGTAATTCGCCACTCCACCATTCGCAATGCTATATTCTCCATTTGAAGCAGCTGCTGCGCAGTCCCTATCGGGCAAATCGTAGACAACAAAAGTACCGACAACAGGTGGGTTTGCTCCTGCTTTGTTTAATGCCCGAATATTGGCAAGGTAGGTTCCCATCAATGGAACTTTAGCTTTAGTATCACTGAAATTATTAGCTTCCACGTTTGTCATGTGATAATACGAAGATCACTTACAGCCAAACAAAGGTTGGAACATTTGCTACCGCAGCAGCTTTAGTAGCCATGGCTCCTGTGAGTGAGGGGATAGCACTTGTAGATATTTCAGAGGCATAGTATGGGTTGGCATAAAGTGCTTTGCCTGAAAATGGATTGCCTGCAACTGCTGCTGTTGTGGTCGCACTTCCGCTTGTGGTTGTGGAAACTTTCGTGGTGGAAACTTTCGTGGTTGATGTGATGATTGTCGTGGGGGTAGAAGTTGCTGTTGTGCTCGCAGAGCCTGGCAGGCATTGAGAATAGTACGGGCTACTATAAGTACAGACGTATCCCGAAACACAGGTTGTTGCACCAGTCCAACCTTGACCACCACCTGGAATACAGTGTTAATGTCAGATCGGTGACGAACGAAGCGATATTACTTACATTGTGCATAAGCGGCCCCTTGAGCATTTACAGTAGGGGCTAGAGCTGCCAAAGCAAAAATGATATTCTTGAAATCCATTCTAGCAGATGATTGAAGATGTAAAGATTGTGTGTGGTGAGATGCTCAATTTTTAAAATGGTCAACGGACTCTTTATACCAATGAACCGGGACACAACTGGTAAACTTAGCCATGCTCATTTTGTGAACCTGCCAATAATTAGATTTGGATGAGCATCTATATGCAAATCACCGTGCAATATCAACAACGGAAGGCCGGCGCCGGCTTGCCAGCATACTCTGTATAGCCTGAGTTTATAACAGCCAGTCGCACAGATTGATCGTGAAGAAAGGACTATACCGAATCCTTGGCAGGGCCTCATGAGATATCATTGGATTAGACAAATATAACAAGAAGGTTTCTATTATATCGTCGAATACAAAGTAGTACAAGGACCAATCAAGTCAATCGACGGAAAATCACCTAAACCACATCGAAATTAAAGAAACTTTTTGCCATCATGAATACTTGAGAAGCTAAGGAGCAACGGCCCGTTGGAGAATTCCTTCTTATCATGTGCTATTATAGACTGCCACTTGCCATATAACTTTTGTATTATACCGTCAGACAGAGATGGGATTTTGTGGGGCTGAAGATATTGCACTGCAGAACAAATACCAAGAACGTGATTTTTCCATAGTCTTGTATCAAGTAGACCCGGAAGATTTCCAAAATTGGAGGATATGAGTTTAACCGGGAACAGCTAAACGTCAACTCAACTAGAGCGCTTTAGAATTCAAAGAGCAACAGAAAATCTGATATCTAGATACAGGAGTCGAACGTTGGCTAACTTCCAAACAGACTTGTTCAATAGCGTTGGATTATGAACTAGAGCCACTCGACAAGCTACACCAATATCTTGAGGAATCCTGAAGCATAAGGCTGATTTGAAGATGTGGAGAATCTGGGGAAGAGAAACAGATCGTGGAAAAAGACGCTCGTGTATTTAGCCTAATATTGGTGAATTTACGGTTGCCGGAAAGTACTATTTAGATCATCTGCCATCGACTTCATCAACCTCATCATCACTAGTCATGCCATCTTCCTCTCTCCTTGTCGCCGGTATACCAAGAAATAGATAACCATGTGCTGCTAGTTTCTCACCCAAAAGTAAGGTGATACAAGTGCTGATCAGAATTTAATACCTTAGCTTTAGCGAGATGATCAACTATTCTCTGTTGAAAGAGTTTCCGTTTTTCGGCCCGACGGGTATGAGATCTCACGCAGCAATATACATAGATTTGTTGTAGCTCCTGTTATGTAGGATAGTTTTATTGGAGTAAGGTGTACTTACTATCGGACAGAAATTGATATTTTAGGAAGGATCCGTTTTATCTGCAGGACTTCAGTGGCATTGAGTTAACGTTCTAGACCCGGCCTGAGGTTTACATCCTCCGGAGACAGAAATTACTCACCTTGGGCAGCATGAGGTATCTGCATCAAAAAGACATTGTAAAAATCAGAGTATTTGCAATGCAATGAACGAGTATGAGAATGTAGTGATAAGAACTACTGGAGAGAAAAAAATAGTTTAGACAAGTTCAGACGAGCAAATAAATATAAGAAACCATGACCAACTCTGTGAGTGGTGACATTTTCAGCGAAGGGATGAGAATAAGGACGCATCTGCTTGGTTTCTAGACCTCACCGCCAGCCAATAGCAGAGAACCAATTTTTGCATATTTGCCAAGCTTGAGAAAAGGGACATAAAAATGACGAAATAGAGGACAAAGGATACTAACGCTTCTATCCTAAAGGATCCTCATGTCTATCTCTTCTCTTTTCATGTAATCCATCTAAACAACTTTCCCCAAACCAGATCTTTCTTTCTCAAGAGCCAGTCGATGTCTTCCATCCAGACTCTTTGACAATGCTCACTGTCGTATAATACAATCTAAAGATCTTCTTTTGCCAGCATATCCGCAATATCCAGATAAAAAGCAATGGCATTAAACTTCCTCACGTTGCCCGTCAATTCCCACACCAACCACCTCAACCTGTTCGTCCAATTAATCAAATCCAAATGACTAACTCCGACCAATGTCCCCTTATAAGTCCCCCATCGACTACTCTCCACACTCACCAGCCCATCATTCGGGCCATCTACTCTTTGAACAACCCCATGACTCTTTCGAAATGCACTCCAGATCTTTGGATCACAGGTTGCTCCGTAACTAAAATACCTCACACTTTTATCATCCGGCGTCTTTGGATTGAATTCCTCTCTCATATATTTCCTTGTCAGCTGCGTGAACGCCCCCGTACTAATGCCCACTTCATTCAATTTCTTAATCAGTCCCGGAATCATCCCGTGCCACCAACTCTCATCCAAGCAATAATCCGCAAATGCGGAACCCCGATGTGGCGTCGCTATCGTCGTCAGACTCAATACTTCCACATTCTGTGGCTGTAATCTGGAGATCATGAACCGCGCATCTAGACCACCCATGCTATGCGCAATGATATTGACACTCTTGCCGTTAGCTTTCGCAGCAATGCCTTGACCCAATACCGCGGCTCGTTCTTCGATACTGCCAGAGGCCGGTACGGAGGCTATTATGACTTCAATACCTTTGGCACGGAGAGCGTCGGTTATGCCGCGCCAGTATTGCACAGCGGGAAGGAGGCTACCTGCAATACGGAATTCGTCGAATCCGAAGAGACCATGAGCGAGGACGATTGGATTTTTAGGTGTGGCTATTTGGATCAGTTGACCTATTTGTACCGATAAATGAGAATAGGCAGAATACCATAACAATCTTTAATCGTAGCAAAATCATCCTCTATCGCCCTTCCGATATCACTAACTTTCGGATCCGCATTTCTCATATCCTTTTCCTTCTCATGTTTTCGAACATTCGAGGTATGTATCCGTGCCGCATGGACAAGTGATGTATGGGCTTGCGGAGGACTTGTTTGTGAAGTATATATGGCTGAGTGATGTATTTGTATTTGTGAATTGTTGGCAGAAAATTTACGGGGGCGTGAGGTATTGAAGGAGAGCATTATAGGTCGTTTTGCTCGTGGCGGATTGTAGGATAGCCATCTTTTTGACGCTACACGAGCAACCTGAAATGTCATAATTCGGAATTGAACATTGAGTTTGGCTAAAACTGATTGACATTTTGAGAGAGTTGAGTTGGAAGGAGCTTGATGAAGTTCGCGGGGCTCGATTTTGAATGATAGGATTAGTGACGTAGATGGAAAGATGTGATTGGCTTCAAAGAGCGGAACGAACCTTGGCTAAAAATAGTCACACTGTGTGACTTGAGATCAATATCAATAGAAGTCTGTATCAGAAACCCATATGTAAAAGAGTTTTGAGCACATTGAGATATATTGATGATTTGGACCATGCTTTCAAACAGAGGATATCTTTGTTGTTGAATTCGCAAGCTAGTCTATACACAGGTTATTATCAATTGCCTCTTCACCACAGCTGTAACTTCAAAATGACTTCCATCATGGCGCAATACTATCATGATAGCCTCATCACCACAACTATCTCCCCCCCCCCCCCCCCCCCAACTTTCGTTGCCCACCCGTTCCCCCCAAATTTCAAGATTGAATAGCCTATTTTGGGCCCTCAACTCGTTCAGGTACAACTGGCTTAACATCAAAGACTGCCTTCAACAGATCCGATATAACTTGATCCCCCCCCTTCTTGCCTGCCTCCTCAATCTCATTCAACTTGATTTCAGCATCCTCGTTGGCATCCTCTTCTGCTTTCTTGTTGCCGCTTGTGTGCTATATCAAATACGTCAACACTTCCATTTGGTGCTAACAACAGTGTCCCAATGCACCCAGCATAACATACCTCTGCCTCGAACTTCTTGAACTCATCTTCCTTTTCCTTTCTGTATGCATCGATTTCCTTCTTTGCCTCGTCTCTTGCTTCCTTTACACGTTTTGTGCGGTCTGCCTCCCTATCAGTCTCGTTTCCATTCATTCGATGATTTATCTTCGTAAATATCTACTCACATTCTCTAGCTGTAGATAATAATATTAGAATATGATTGCAACTGCGCCAGTACTCCCGGATTCCAACTCACCTCTCTGGACAATCTTCTGCGCATCTCTCTCTGCCTAACCTCCAAATCAGTATCCCCATCCACCTCCCATCATCCCAAAATCCACACGTACGTCAAGTAATGTCTGAATACCGGCCGAATTCTGTGCCGACTATCACCATCAAGCATTAGTAAAAATCCAATAACCCAGCCTCCAAGCCATTCAACACACATATATCCCCAACCAATACCAAGCATGCGGACCAAACCTACCATCTTGAAACCCGGGCTCTACGCTGCTTAAACAATAGGATGAATTTAAGTATATTCTATGGCAATAGTCAACCGTGTTCAAAAATCGTTATCGAAGCTGCGCAAGAGGAAAGTGGAGAGTTAACGTTGGAATTGGGTGGTTTAAGCTTAGGTACCTAGGTAGCTACAGATGCAACAAGCTCCTGGTACACTGTAAGTACGTACCCACGGTCGGCAAATTCCGTCTGCGCCTATCGATTGTGGTTTATCGATTCGGGAAATCACTCCACCGTTCTAGAGTCTTGATAGCAATTCCAAGGTTAATACTTCACGTTACATATTTGGGTATTTGGAAAAGTTTTGAATCGTGTTGTACCCATAACAAGAGTTTCTTGAACAAACAACTCAATGTCTCGCGCAGCCAAGTTAACACTGCTTGGCACGTCCATCTTCGCCGCCAGCACAATAGTCTTCGTACATTATGCGCAAACAGCCGAGAAAGCCGTATGTGCCGCTCTCTCAGTCTTCCCCTCCTTTACCTTCCCAATTCTAGGTGCACATATACTAAAACAATCTACAGGCAATGCACGCGGGTGTAGTCCGTGATATGGAACAACAGCGCATAAAAAAAGAACGACAGTTAGACTTCGATATGCAGCGAGCAATGGAAGAGGAATATAGGAAGGTGCAGAAAGTTAGTGATGGGGTTGCGAGGTGACAACCTACCACAACCTTGAGCCGGTGTAGATTCTATACCTGGATTTTGCAAAAAAAGGCAGTCGTTAGGACGGATAATGAAAGAGAGGCGAGAGGAAAATGTATATCACGAAACTGGGATTAGGGCAACAAAAGGCTTATTGATAGATATGTATGAGTAGGTATGAAAAGGTCTACAGGATTTCTAGGGATGTGTGGAATGGTAGAAAGCATTAAATTGCATGAGTATAAGGAGTATTTAGATGTACACAGGGACTTTAAACAAAAGAAAACGAACATACTCTCAGATAGATTATCTGTTATTATCTTATTCTTTGAGGCTAAAGAGAAATCTTCATATGATACAAAGTAGCAGCACTATCCACATTCATGATGTGCGCCCAATATACCACTTTTATGTGCCTCTTTGGCATTAGGTGATGTGGGATATTTGGCAGAATCTCTCTGCGAATGAAAAACGCAACCAAACTTCTTCATCCTATGCAAATGATTTGAATTCCCCTTTTTTATGGTCACAATCTTTCACTTTCCTCCCAAACGCCACGATATGCAAAGAGTTCCCCGCCAGGAAAATCAAAGTCTACCCCCATCCAGTCGTAATAGTCTCATACAAAATCAGCGCACCGTAATGCCGGATCTCTTCGTGAACATTCTTGTCGCAATATTCATTGCTGCCAACTCTTGGAAAAGCAATTTGGCGGCGTATGGGATGTGAATTTGTGAGATCTTAGTCTTGTTCTTGCAAGGACGACACTCGAAAGATCCAGTATTGATTTTACTATAGTAAGGTCAGCAGAGCTTCATCCTCAAATGTCAAAATATGAACTTACGCAATCGGTGTCATGAGTCCACAAATATCACAGATATGAACTCTGAAAGCATCCGAAACCTCAAATAATCTTTCTTTCAAGAAAGCACTCGCACCGTGAGAAATCATACAATCACGTTCCATCTCTCCGAAACGAAGACCACCATCTCTAGCACGACCTTCGACAGGTTGTCTGGTTAAAATTTGTACTGGGCCTCTTGCACGGGCATGAATCTTATCGTCGACCATATGGCGCAAACGTTGGTAATATGTGGGGCCAAGGAAGACTTGGGCCATCATCTTACGGCCAGTATGACCATGGTACATAATCTCAAAACCACGAGAGTGGTAGCCATGTGCACGAAGTAATTTTGAGACTGAATCGACGGTAACTTCGGTGAATGGGGTAGCATCACCCTCAAGTCCACGGAGAGTAGAAACCTTACTTAATTGACACTCAATCAAATGTGCAATTGTCATACGAGATGGAATGGCGTGGGGGTTAATGATAAGATCGGGAACAACACCCTCTCTAGTGAAAGGCATATCCTGTTGCATATATGTAATACCAATGGTTCCCTTCTGTCCGTGACGCGAAGCAAATTTGTCACCAATTTGAGGAATCTTTGTAGTTCTCATTCGAACCTTCACAAAACGGAGACCTTCAGCATTGGTCGTGATGAGTACTTGATCAACAAGACCACTCTCAGTACTTCGCAGCGGTGTTGAGGCATCACGCTTGATATGAGCTTTCGTGCGCTGGCCCATCTCCTCCGAATCAGGGGCTATTGGTGCGGTCTTTCCGATGATGATATCGGCACCAGTGACACGAACACCAGGGGCGACAATTCCATCATCATCGAGTTTGTCATATGTACCCTGCTTGAGCTTAAGAGTATCGGATCTATATGGCTTTTCGAATTGCTCAACAACATTCATACCAATACGCTTTTCTTGATCAGTGTATGCTCGATAGAACAAACTTCTGAACAGTCCACGATCAATACTACTTTGATTCATAATAACAGAATCTTCTTGGTTGTAACCCGAATAACACATGATGGCTACAATGGCGTTCTGGCCTGCGGGCAATTCTCTGAATTTCAGGAACTCCATGGAACGTGTAGTTGCGAGAGGTTTTTGAGGATAGTATAAGATATTGGCCATAGTGTCCATGCGAACATCAAAGTTAGTGAGGAAAACTCCCATAGCTTGTTTACCCATAGCGGATTGATAACAGTTACGAGGAGACTTTGTAGCAATATGATTAGCCTAAAGTTAACAAATTCATTCTTGAATTCAAAGCTTACCTGGTTGTGATCAGGGAAGGGAATGATGCTTGCACAGATACCCAAAATCATACTTGGATGAATTTCACAATGAGTCCATATATGAGCAGTAGGATTGATAGGTGCCTTGACACGCTTATTTAAATCGCCACTCTCGTCGGGACGAATTTGATAACCAGCCTGAAGTTGTCGAGAAATGTCCAGATCTTCAGGGGTCATGGTGATCATGACAGTCTCTTCTTCCTCGGCGTCCAGATATTCGACCACACCATCATTAATCAAACCTTGGAATCCATAATATCCTTGATTTACTCGTTCTGCAGGATCCATGTTTGCTGGTAGCGACTGATCATCCTCCAAACGGCGAATATGATCTTTGTTCAATACCAGATTACCTTTGTTAGCGCTGTCGGGATCATTGTCGATGACCAACAGAGGTCTGCAGACTCGTCCTGCGTCGGTGAAGATCTTGAATTCTCTGTCTCGAATTTCTCGAATAAGTGAGACTTCATGAGAGATCAAGTGTGATCTACGAAGGTCTTGTACACATTTGACCAAATGGGCGGGATCTCGATGAATACCAACCCAAACACCATTGACAAAAACCTTTGTTGCATTGGGTGCTCGAAGCGGTTCATACTCTTCCAGCACTTCCATGTTCCGCTGAATCATGAACTCAACGATAGGGTCACTTGGCGTACCAACTGTAACGTAACACATCAAAGCCAAGTTCTTGACCAAGCCACAAGCTTGTCCTTCAGGCGTCTCTGCCGGACATACCAAACCCCAATGAGTATTGTGCAATTGTCTAGGCTTGGCAATCTTTCCATCACGTCCAATGGGTGTATTGGTTCGGCGCAAATGAGAAAGTGTTGATGAGAAAGTATATCTGTTCAATACTTGAGACACACCAGCAGTAGAACTTGCTGCCTTCTTTTGATCACCCCAATTTCCTGTAGCCAAGGAATATTTCAGACCGTTCGTGATCGTCGTGGATTTAACACCTAAAGTTAAATTAAACTCTCTGTTGTTCTCCACACAACGCTGCAGGTACCTGTAAACATCTGTCGTCAATCTGCGAAACAGATTTCTGAAGAGCTTTGCAAGTAAAGGTCCAGCTAGATCCAAACGCTTCTTGCCAAAATGATCTCTGTCATCAGTCTCCCGACGTCCAAGAGCACATTGAAGTAACTTATGAACCATGTAACCCAGGAAGAAGGCCTTTCGGGTTTCGCTACCTTCCTTTTGAGAGATATGAGGTAGTAACTCCTTCTGCATGATGTCGCGAGCATATTTGATACGCTTGTCACGAGTCAAAGATGTACCATTACCACGCTTTCCAATGAAATCGAGAGCGACTTCACGATCTTGGATGACAAAAGCTTCTTCGATACATGGCTTCAGCATCTCGAGCATTTGCGTGTCATTGCGATCGTAGCAGATATGGTTCAAGATATCCTCATCAGATACGACACCAAGCGCGCGAAAGACGATTGCTATTGGAATATCTGCCTTGATGTAAGGTAAAGTTGACTTGACAGTTTTGCCAAAACCTCCTCTGTTACTATCACCCTTGTCAAACAATTTGATTTGTAATGAAGAGATGAGGCGTGAACCCTTCTCCAGGGCACTTCGGATTTCAGCCAAGTACGATACTGCAGTGTTCGCTGGCTTCTTGAAGACTTGAACGATGTTGGCCGCACTCCGCTCTTGTGCGATGAGAACCTTTTCACTTCCATTGATGATGAAATATCCTCCTTGATCGTAAGGGCATTCATTCCATGCGTAGAGTTCATCTTCGTCGAGATCCTTCAATATACAGAATTCCGACTTCAACATCATAGGTAGCTTTCCGATATAGACTTGCTCTGGAGCTGGGGCACCCTTGTCAGTATTGGGGTTTCCATCTTCATATTCCCAAACCAGTCGTGTAGGATGTTCTCCGCCTCTTGCCAACTCGGCTTCCTGTTCTTCATCAAGTTCATTGAGAGGAACGGGACGTTCTACCGCAACTTGAGTACTCTTGTTCATCTCAATGTAAAGAGGACTTGAATAAGTGAGATTTCGTAGACGGGCTTCTTGTGGTAACATGACTTGTGTACTGCCATCACCTTCGGTCATAGCAGGTCGCGAAAGCATAATAGTGCCGAACTTGATTTCATAGCGACGGAGAGCGATAGGATTGTCATTATTTGATGGTGGATTATTTTGATCAAGTGTAAGTTGTGAGTTTTCTTCGACGAGTTCTTGCATAGTAGTTTGGACAAACTCATCGAACGAATCGAGTTGTTGCGAAACTAGACCTTTTGCCTCGAAAAAAGAAGAAATAACCGTCCAGCAGTCCTCCGCCGTGATACCTGCATCCTCCTCTCCATAATCATCATATTCGTAACCTTCTTCGTAATCAGCCATATTGTATTAGTGCAAACTCAAATATCCCTATGAGAATCACGTTGAACCCGGAAAGTTGATGGAATTCGGAGTTGTAGTTGGGTTTGTCGCAAAGGCAAAGTTGAGAGCTGTCGCCTCAAACAAAAGATTGGCGCGTCCCCAGGACCGAAAAGGACCCTAAGAACAAAGAAACAATGGCATAAAGATCATACAAAAATCGGTTGAGAATAATTCAGAGACCGATACAATGATGATAATGGTGCTGTCGATATTGAGGCTCAAATATGAGAATTGAAGGAGAGATTAATGGAGGTACAGAAGTAGTTCGACGCTGGAGGAACGCTTTCAAAGTTGTTGCCCTGAGCATGTAAGCAAAAGCACGGCAATTGAGCTTAACTCTTCGGGACTAGTGTTTGATGTCGGAAGAACTAATCACCGTTCCGAAGAAAACCCTGGTGTTGTATGAAGTCAAGTATTTTGATCAATGTTGCATTCACTCCGATCCTTGTTCAATATATCAAACTTTCTTATCCTACTCACAACAGCACAATCAGGACAATTAAGGACAATTGATGACTCAATTGTCCTCTTGCAATGTTCTCACATCAAACAGGTTGTAGAGCCTCTGTTACTTGCAAAGTCTCCTTATCCTGTCATGATTGTGCTTGGTGGTCTATGTTTTGCTGGCTCTGAAGATTTGGAAGAGATAATTCTGTTGACAGATGCCCAAAGTCTGTGTTTGGATGAAAAGAATGTTTTTTGTTCGAACATCTGCATTCATACGTTTTATTGTTGATATCAAGTCTTGCTGAACCAACTATCACAAATGCTGGATCACAGCTACTTATTTTGTCACATTTATATTATGATTACTTCAGATATGGAAATTCTATACCATGACCCAATGATCATAGATGCCCATTGCATTTTTGGTGTACTTCTTTTTCATTTGTCTTATTATATACATTGATGCACAATTCTACAATTGCAAGGCATTGATAACTTATTTCTCCAACTCTTTTGCATGCTTTTCATTCACCAAGACATAACGATATCTAGCCTTTCCATCCTCCATATCAATAATTGCCTGGTTTGCCTCCGATAATGGTCTCTCCTGAATGAAAGGGTGAATTTTGTTTTTGACAGCAAACTCCAACATTTCGCCTATCTCCTTTGGTGTACCAATAGCACTGCCTCCAAGCTTAACCCCCTTTCCAATGAAGGCAAACATGCTCAAAGCTGGGATGACATCCTCAGGGGCTCCAACTTGAATGAACTCGCCCTTTGTTTTCAACAACTGAAGATATCCAGCAACTGGCATCTTTGGGCTAGACACGGTGCAAATAATTAAGTCGAGAGATCTAGAGTTCTTCTTGGCCCAGCCCTGATCTTCGTCTGTAGCAATAAATCTAGAAGCACCCATCTTCTCTGCATCGGCTTTTTTTGCACTTGATCGGGAGATCGCAACGACCTCTTTGCACCCTAAACCTTTAGCCCACAGAAGACCAAAGTGGCCGAGCCCTCCGATCCCAACAATACCGACTCGTTTGCCGGGTCCGGCCCCGTTGTTCACAAGGGGAGACCATGTTGTAACACCTCCGCATAACATAGGTGCGGCCTCAGCCAGAGAGAGTCCATCAGGAATCTTGATAACGAAATGGGATGGAGCACGACAGTAATCTGCATAACCACCGTAAGATTTGGATCCATCGGGATAAACTCCGTTATAAGTTCCAACCATTTTTGTGCAATGGTTCTCCAATCCACTTGCACATTCCTCGCACTCTGGCTTTAGACAAGAACCTGATTGTGCACCAACACCACATCGATCACCAAGCTTGATGTGTTTTACGTTCTTTCCCACCTTGACAGCGGTACCAGCTACCTCATGACCTACACAGGCTGGATAGTTTGTTGCACCCTGTAAACAGTTAATTAGCCTTTTATTCCCCATCACTAAGAAAAACAGACAGCTCACCCATCCAGACCTTAAAGTATGTAAATCAGACCCGCATATACCACAATGGGTAATCTTGATATCGATATCGTCCTCCGTCCAAGTCTTGGGTTCATATTCTTGCCATACCATATTTCCTTTGGCAGACTCCTTATCTAATGCTATCCATCCTTGAAACTTATATGGAGATGCCATCTTTGCTTTTTGTAAGTCGTCTGCTGAATTTAAAGAGTCTTTGAAGTGGTTTGTAAGAGAAAGAATTCTATCGGTTGCTACAGAAGCAGGAGTTTTCGTAGGACTCGACATCTTATAAAAGTATTCACTTCTCTCCTACAGTTCACTACGTAATAATATGATATGGAATGTATGCTTGCATCCACTTTTCCCCAAACTCTATATTTTGGCCGAAGGGTCAAAGAACATCGCTAGAAAAAGAACTTATTTAAATCCGCAAAGAGCACCAATCGAATCTGCTTGGAAATGGGTATAAGAGACTGGTTAACAAACTTCCTGTTTTGGGACAGGAGAAAATTCAGCCAAGCCAAAGTGATGATGTCGATATAGTTACTAGCGGGTTACGGAGTCTGGAAATCCCCGAAGTACTCAGTGGCTTTCTTCCCTTCAAATAGTAGCGCTGGCTCTATTGACGATTTGGAGTAGGCAAACCTAGATCTTAAATAATGGGAAATTCAACAAAATCCCAACGTTTTGATGAAGATATTCAGCCACCGATAACTTTAGAGTTTAAGTGCTGACCTTTTGTATTTTAAGGGGAGGGAGGTGTTTGCCGATGCCGAGGTTAATGCTCTTGGCTGAAAATAATAGTGGATTTGGATCAAGAAATGAACATCAATGATATTGAATGTCCTCATACTTCATGAAGTCGAAATGAAGCTTGAAGGCTCATCCCCTTGATGAGATACTGGAATTCGCGAAGTGCACTGAAATGTTTCCTTGGTTGTAATTGAACAAGTGTTCCTTTATTGCAGAATGTTTCATAATAGAAGATAGAGTTGAAACCGCAAAATCTACTGCGAGTAGAATATAGGATACAGCTAGACTTTGTGCTCAAAAAAGTACAAATTCAAGCTTCAATTCTTGGGGTCGCCATTCATAAAAACTCACTTCCGGGTTTTGTATGGGAGTTTGTTCATATACTTTCCCTCGTGGTTCCGGGTTCTATCAACAGTGCGAAGCCTTTGACCCGAATTTCATCTGCCTGGCCAGTGGGTGAATCCATGTCCAAGTGACTCTCTATGACTTTATAATTTTATTTTAGCACGTCAAACTTGTTATCATGATTTGGTGTTGCCAGTTCCCATATATTTCGTTTTTGAAAAATGCGCGATTTGGGTGAAGGTTCCTGGCTTTGAGAATGCCTTCATTCTCAGCGAATTGCCAAAAATATCATCGTTTTATACAGATGTGATACTTGAGATGGCAGCTAGGTATGCAAGTCCCGTCTGACAGCTTGCAAGTTAGTTGTAACGGATCTAATGGATTTTTGACAGATATCCCTGATTGGTATATCGGTATATTGGTGTCTTCATAGCCACATTGTTGCGCCTCGTGGCACGATATGGCTTTGAAAGATGCACTGATGAGTCATTGAGCTTGTGGTTAGTGTTAAAAGTAGTTGTAAGATAATGCAAGACTCTTCTGTGCTACAAATATTGTTGCTGTACTAGATGCCGGACCATGTGTTTGCAAATCCGACAATATAGTACCTAGGTAGCTCATACCCTACAGTCTGAAAGTGCTATTCGGCCATTTGGCGTTTAGCTAAACGAAGAAGACTGGCTGAAGAAGTGTTTGATAAAGAAAATCTGGGCTCAAAATTACCTCAAGAGTTATTAGATGTGATTCAAAGTGAAGTTAGAGAACGGTCGATTAAAGAGGCAAAAAAAGACTGGTTAAACTGAATAGGAGAGCATAGTTGGGCCGCGGAAGCGAGAGGCAGTGTACATCATCGCGGATTGGATGGTGCAGTTTCTCTTGCATGTATGATTGTTATTGCGATCACTAAAAATTAACATTATCTATTGACGCGGCTCTGAGTATCTGATGATACAATGTACCCCGCTTCGCATTCCAATGTACAATATCTCCGAATCGCTCATTCCAGACCACCACAAGCCACTCAAAATTATGTTCCACGAAAGTCTTAAGCGTGGAATGAGTCGCTGTGCGGTAAGCGGGGTGTATTTACTGATTGTCTCTAAAGAGTACATAGAATTATATGTTGGTCAGATCACCCAGCTTCGAGTTGAAACCTCCACAGTGCATTTCTTCTGCACTCAGGAGATATCCACTTATCCACCTGCTATAGCGATGGAATATATCCTCAACTCCCTATTTCACAGTGCCATTATTCTTTTTTCTTTTCTTTTCCATATCTCCCCAGTCATAGCCGCCCTACCCAACCCCCAATATCTTCCCGTGTTTCCATTACCTTTATCCCCACTATCACCACTAGACACCACCAAATTAGAAATCACAATACCTCATCTAGACTTGCTACAGTATGTGTGTCCCACCCAAAATGACGTTAACAAAAGACAGGATCCCGAGACCATAACGATCAACAAAGGTGAAATACGAGAGATCCTCCGTCGAATTAGGCAACTAGAAGGGACATTGATGGATCTAATGGATGAATTTTAGGAGGACTTCCAGATCCCGAAATGAAGAATGTAGATGAAGATACTGGTGCGCAGTTGGAAACGACCTTAACGACTACGATTGAAAAGACAACCACGATTGAGAATTGGGTGGCCGTTACTAATCAATGGCCCCCCTTTACAGCTTCTGGATACACAGTGGTAGCGGATCCCACATTAGTTTCGAGCATCAAATCCCACCCCTTGATTCCCCAAGTATCTCCAAGTATTGACACAATTGCATCAGCATCCTTAGCGGAAATAGGTCCAGCAGCATCGACACCATCGAATTATATATTCAACTCGCAATCGAATTCAAACATAGCAATCTACTACGGGCAGTCCCCTCTAACATCATCTTCATCACTCTCCACCCAATGTACATACCCGGCAATCGACATCGTCATTGTCGCTTTTGTGACTTCTCAAACCGATTTCTCGGGAACTAGTAGATATCCAACTGTTAATTTTGGGGTGGCATGTAATTTTGATCAAACACCTTTGATGGCGTCACAAGCCCGGGGCTTATTATATTGCCCCGATCTGGCGAGGGAGATAAAGATATGTCAGGGGGTAGGGAAGAAAGTTTTGCTTAGTCTAGGTGGATATACTGGCACGATAGCGTTTGGGAGTGAGGAAGAGGCAATAGAGTTTGCGGGACTGTTATGGGGATTATTTGGGCCGTGGGAGGGAAATGAATTGAAGGTTGATGAGGGGTTGAGACCATTTGGGAGGATTGTGTTGGATGGTTTCGATATTGGTATGTATATATTGTATACGTAATTTTCACATCCATCTCCACCATTTCAATTGGGCCCAAAGATCAAAATCTAACCCCAAGAAACCCAGACAGCGAGAACAACCAACCCCAATACTACGAAACGCTAGCCAAAACATTGCGCTATCTTTTCTCAACCGCTACGGATAAGACGTATTACCTATCCTCCGCACCTCAATGTCCATTTCCTGACGCCTCAAATCCAACATCCATGCTTCTCCTGTGCGATTTCGTCTTCGTACAGTTTTACAATAATCCTTCCTGTGAGGTTGGTTCGAGCGGGCATGACGCTAGTATTAAACAGTGGGCTAGTGTACTGAAAGGGGAAGGGAAAGATAGGAGCTTGAAGTGGTTCCTGGGTGCGCCGGCTGTATGTGCTTACCTTGATTTTAGTTTCAGCAGGAGCTGAATTTGAGCTTTTGAGTGAAGCTGTGCTAATGTGAGATTCGGAAGTGGAGTGCAGCGGGACCGACGGCATATGCGAATTTCGGCTCCGCTGAAGCGATGAAAGCGGTGGCGCGCCATGTGGCAAGCGAGAGATTTGAGAATTTCGGACGTGTGATGTTTTGGGCTGTGAGTTTTCTCGATGATGCTGGAAGTTTTGTTTCTAGATATCATGGTTGCATCGCCACTGAAAGGGCTGACGAGACAAAAACAGGGGCCAGAGGGACTAGCAAACATGGGAGGAGGAAAGAGTATCATTGCTTGGGCGAAAGAGGGATTAGATATCTGAATTGCCGGATAGGAATGTATTCAACGTGAAGGAGATGGAATGATGGTACAGGTGATTCGATCTCCACTATGAATCTGCCCTTATGCAGGAGTATTGGGAGTTTAGCATTGGTTACGCGCAGTGATGTTTAGAATGGTAGTAAAGAGGACGAAGATGAGCAAGCTTAGACTGTTATGCCATCAAGCTGTTGTTTCATGCATGATTCCCAAATTTGTGAAATGAGTACAGTCAACTTGAGTTCATTCCTTGCGCTTTCATTGATTTTAGCAAAGTATTCTAGCCAAAAGCCATAGAAATCGATTCCTATGATTCGAAGAACCTACTGAAAAATATAGATTGTGCACCTGAATGTTCGGTAATGGTAAATTGACAAGTATAGCAACATGGTCGGCGACTAGCCAGCAATTGACGAGTAGATTGCAAGGCCAAGTAACATGCCTAGGAAATGTATAGAATATAATGACCAGATCATTTCTTTTGTCAAATACGTAATCGTACCCCAGTCACCAACATTATAGACATGAGACTGTCATGATCCACTGAAATACCCAATTCCCTTCCTTTAAGCTCTCAAAACAAGCTACCCTTATCATCAGATATGCAAACTTCCCACCATTCCCTTGATAATCTCGAACTGTTCTTCCCTAAAATTACCAGTCATCAACACATTCTGCGTTTTGCCAAAATTAATTATCTGCTTCCCATTTCCCCAAGTTGACCAATACAACGTCTGATTTTCACTACCATTACCCCAGCTCCACCTCTTCCCGTTTGGATTCAGAGCATTAACAAAATTAAGATAGTAAGTTTGAATCAATTCTTGAGGGAAGCTAAGAGTTTGTCCATAAGCAATCGCGATATCTGACCCGTGATATGTACCGAAAACCGGTGTTCCATACCCATAACTCGCGAGATATGAGTATGAAGATGTGCGAGGATGGACAGCACGAGCATGTGAAAGAAACAATCGTCGCGAAATTGTGAATGTTGAATCTCCTAATAGTGCTGCCAAACGTTTATATTGGGGATATATGTTATTCGCAGCTCCGTTACAAAAGGACTACCAAAGCTTGGATCATCCGGGTAAGAGGAGATCAGGGTTGAGGTTTGTGACTGTGTGGCATTTGGAAAAAGGATTGTGTGGAAGTAGGTTTCCAGATCGGCTGTTGTGGAAATGTTGGATTGGACCTGAGAAAAAAGAGTTCCTTCATCTTCTTGGTCACCGACTATGAAGGGTGTTGGGGGGAAAAGATCTTTTTGAGCGAGGAGCTCGGGGGAAAATGGAAGAACGCCCCCTCTATAATCTGGCCGAGGGGGATAGGCGATGGCGATAGAGTTGTAGGATGATGTTGAGGGAGGGGATAATGTAGCGGCTAAGTAAGTATTGTAATCCACGGAGCGTAAACAGGAGAGGCTATGTGTGGAGTTTGCACAACCGGATGTGAGAACGACTTGATCATATACGGCTTGTGCACGAGGACCATCAACGGCAGCAGCGGAAGTAATAGCTCCAGAATCCATTATTGCGCCTCGGGAAAGTGGTTTGCCTTTATAATAGTATTGGCCACCATACAACGCCATTTGGTCGAATACCGAAATCGACCCAGCGGACTCCCCCCAGATTGTTACTTTATTGGGATCCCCTCCAAAGGCAGCGATGTTATCAGCTACTCATTGAACACCTAGTCTTTGGTCTAGTAGCCCAATATTTGAAGAGCCATCTTCAAAGATCTCGGACCCGGCCAAGCAACCGAAACCCCCAAGACGGTAATTGACTGCGACGTAAATTATGGATTGGGATTTGTAGATGGAGGTTTGGGGAATCTGGGTTGCATCGAAGGATTGGGTGGACCCGATTTGGAAAGCACCACCGTAAATCCAGAAGAGAACGGGAAGTTTGGAGTTCTTGGTGATATTTGATGGCCTTTGGATGTTGATCGTTAGACAATCTTCGCCTGTAGGGTTGGAGGCTTGGGAGGTCTGCCGAACGGTGAGCTTGGCCCCGAAATTAGGAGAAAGGGCTATTGGAGCCGATTTTTCACCTTGAGAACAAGCAGTGGGAATACCGATCGCATGGATAGTTCCGAGATGTGAAGTGATGCTTTGGGGAGGCTTCAGGCGGAGGGGTCCAATTGGTGGCTGTGCATAGGGAATACCTTTGAAAGTATCGATTCTTCTTGAACTGGAGACGATGATCTTCGCGTATGGAAGTTCGACACTAGGTTCTAGCTGGCGTTTTTCTGGCGCGGTAAGGGCCAAAGTAAGTGAAAATAGGAGCAATGTGGTTGTCGTTAGGGCATACATATCTATTTGGCATCAAAGAACAAATGCAGTCGTTCATAAGATAATTCTCAAGGTTATCAACGCCCTTTATCCCTCGATGTATCATACGAATATGTAGAAACATCTAAAAGTATGTATGCATGATTCTTTCAGGAAACCCAGGGAAGAAGCAAAGTAGCCATCAAATGTCCCGCCCCGCAGCTAATCATTCCACGTCTTTATTTCAAATCTTAATAGGCATCAGAAACTATACCAATTCCAGAACGATATGTATGTAAATAGCTTTACTAGGCTTACAGAAGGGTTATACTATCACCACTTGCATGTGAAATCAAGTAGAATGTAGATTTAGGGTATCCTCCTTGATTATGAGAAATTTGAGATTTCTATATTGGGAATTCTCTAACTCCAACAGTAGATCCAGACGGCAAATAAATGACTCAGTAGAGGTAATGTAATGTGAATGCGCCTGATAGGCTAAATGGAGCATCTGAGGTAATCCTTCTTCCATTGCTAAGTACAGGTACTGGTATGTTGCCATCCATATTGCTTGACGTGATTGAAATGATGACACAGCTATCAAAGCAATATGCGACTGGTATATGCTACAAAACGAACACATACCGTATATAGATAGCTTACTATCTTCCATTATGAGATCGAAGAGTGGTAGAAGTTGAAGACACCTGAGGGCTCTTAAGCTTGAAAATCTCTCCTTTAACGACACTTGTCAATCTCCGTGCATTAGTTCTATGAAAGCACCAGCTGACACCTCATTAACAATCAAAGCTTTGATTATGCGGAGTAGGAATGTTCTCTTATGGACTCCTCAATAAAATCTCAACTATAGGATACCTGATTCATCAAGACAGAATTATTCCGGTGAGCTTAGATTTGAAGCTCCCGTTGAGTTTTATCGCTACGTGCAGTTGATTGAAGCTTGTAATTAAAGAACGCCGATTGGCTGATTGGACCTCGGCAGTTTGCCCCTGTTTCCCCCCAGGTTTCGGTACACTCCCCATCCAAATACAGTAGTAATTGCTCGGCTCTAACGTCCCCTAGATAGCTCATGTTTATGCTGTTATTCTGTATGTTGATCTCTCTCTCTTTTTGTTCTTTCGTTGTTTTATCTTTTGTCTTATCTAGGATCTAATTCGCATACTATCGTTAATCTACTCTCCTTTGCCATATCACAATGCCACACCATACCCTCACTCGCGATGAAGTTTCCAAAAACAATACCGGAGAATCCCTCTGGTTCGTAATCGACAGCAAGGTCTACGATGTTACCGAATTCGTCGATGCCCATCCAGGTGGAGAGGCCGTTTTAAAGCAATTCGCAGGCACAGATGCCACAGAAGCATTCTATAATTTACATCGACAAGAAGTTCTTCAGAAATACTCGAATTTATGTATCGGTACGATTGAAGGCGAAAAGTCCCAAGTGATTGAACAGAATGTTGGAGATTTGAGTGTTGTGCCATATGGGGAACCGACATGGTTGACTCCACAATTTAAGAGTCCTTATTATAAGGAAAGCCATAGGAAGTTGCAGAAGGCAATGAGAGTGTTCACGGATACATATGTGACTCCGGTTGCACAGGAGTGTGAGAAAACAGGGGCACATATTCCGCAGCATTTGATTGATAGGATGTCGAAGGTGGGAATATTGCATATGAGAATTGGTCCGGGGAAGCATTTACATGGCGTTGAGCTTATGGATGGTGCTGTGAAAGGGGAGGAGTTTGATTACTTTCATGATATGATTGTGTGCCAGGAAATGGTCCGCGCCAATGCGAGAGGATTTCAGGATGGTAACATGGTTAGTTGATTGTTGCGTTGTGTTAGCTCTATGCATAACTGACATTTGATTGCAGGCTGGTATGACCATTTCATTAACTGCAGTTCTTCAATTTGCCAATGATGAGGCATGGAAGAACAAAATTGCCGCAGAAGTGTTCAGTGGAAAGAAGAAAATCTGTCTGGCTATCACCGAGGCCTTTGCTGGCTCAGATGTTGCAGGTATTCGAACAACCGCGGAGAAGACTAAGGATGGAAAGCACTATATTGTAAATGGTACTAAGAAATGGATTACCAACGGAGTATTTAGTGACTACTTTGTTACTGGTGTCAGGACAGGTACGATCAACGTCCCCATTTTTCATACTGTTTTATATACTGATTTATTATTCAGATAAGGGTCTGTCAGTCGTTTTGATTGAAAGAGGCGAAGGTGTAGAGACCAAGCCGATTAAAACTTCATATTCCCCTACTGCTGGAACGGCTTATGTGACATTCGACAACGTAAAAGTTCCAGTCGAGAATCTTTTAGGTGTGGAAAATAAGGGTATTCACGTTATTCTGAGTAATTTCAATCACGAAAGATGGGGGTTGGCCAGTGCTGTCACTCGTGTGATGCGATTAGTAACAGAGGAATGCATCAAATGGAGTCATCAACGCTTAGTATTTGGTAAGAAGTTGACTGATCAACCAGTAATCCGTCAAAAGTAAGTTTAATTTGTTCAGATCTAGATCCTGCACCCAACTGACGCTTCCAGGCTTGCAAAAATGATCAGTCACTGTGAAGCAAATCAAGCTTGGTTAGAAAATATAACATACCAAATGACCCTGATGCCATACAACCAACAATCCACACATTTAGCTGGTCCAATAGGTCTCTTTAAGATGTTCGCTACACGATCAGCTCATGAATGTGCAGATGAAGCTGTGCAAATTTTCGGTGGACGTGCACTCACCCAGAGTGGTATGGGGAGAACTATTGAGATGTTCCATAGAACGTGAGTATATTTGTTATGGGGAACTTGCGTTGGACATCCTTACTGACATCTTACAGTTACAAATTTGATGCTATTTTGGGCGGAGCTGAAGAGGTTTTGGGTGACTTGGGAGTTAGACAGGCACTCAAAAATATGCCAAAGAGTATGTTGTAGGCGATCACTAAAGCAAATGGAGAGAGATTTTGGGAAAACAGCACGCCTTTGTGATGATTAAAAGTCGATCTATTAAGAGCCACACAATTGGATATAACATCGTATTATTTGTCTCAACATATCCAATGGATCGTTATTCTCGTTCTCGTTCTCGGTGACCGAATAGGGGCGATACGCGAGCTTGGAAATGCCTTCTTAAAGGTCTTAGGGGCTTTAATATACTGAACGGCAGTAACCTTGTATTGGATTAACATTGAATCTCGAATTTGTAATCTATCTCAGATACTAAGGGTGTTGAAACCGTTCAGATGAGAACTTCAGCATGAACTGCTAAGTGCCATATGCATGTGCTCTCTAAGTATTCAATCCACCAACACTCAACCGCTATGTAATACAAACAATCCCAACAATCCACCTCACTCATCAAGGATAGGGGCAATTTTGAAAGCTCTTACTAAATGCTTATCGCCCTTATCGGTAAGACCCCGCCATCCCCATTGCTGCTCTATGCAACTACTCACCTATTCTGTAACATTTCGCTCATGAATCTTTCGGACTAATAAATACTTCAGTGATCTTCAGTGAAGTTGAATCTTTTAAAGTCGCAGACTACCTTTAGTTGCCAAAAGGACGTGGACTTTCATTTTTCAAGCTTCTTGACTATCTCCCGAATATCTTCATTGTCCGCGCCTGTCATCAGCGACTCTCAACCCCGCAATCATGTCTAGAGTCAAAGATCTTCCTTGGCCTTCTCAAATACCAGACGATGAATATGCCGAAATAGCTGCAGGAATCCCTTCAAAGGATGAACCATTTATCAAAAAGTATCTTGGTGGAAGAGAAGCACTTATAGACCAAGAGAAGCAGCAGCGCAGTGGTTCGTAACGGGTTTCATACACTATAGCTATTCTGACGGTTTGCACTTACTTATGTATCCTGCGCAACAGACTATGCCTTCAAATCCACTCTCTCACCTCTCGCCCAAGAAGCTTGCAATATAGTTTCTCGTATTCGTCTCGAAGAACAAGCCTCGACCTGGACATCCGAATTCGAAAACCATGTCGCGCAGGAAACGGGAAAGAATATATATCCAGGAATGATGTTCAGTTTGGCAAAGGAAAGAATGGAGAAGACTAAATTATGGCAGATTGTAAAGAAGATGCCCAAGGGTGCACTTTTGCATGCGCACATGGACGCAATGGTTGATTATGACTTTTTGTTTGAGGAGTTGTTGAAAACTGAGGGCATGTGCATTTTCTGTGACAGAGCGCTGGATTCTCCCGAGAGTAGGGAGGCCGGCCCAGTTAAGTTCAGGTGGAGGAAGAAGGGGGATGGAGAGGGTGCTGAGATTTGGAAGGGAGGTTATGAAGCCTTTACTTTTGTGCCACTGAAGGATGCTGCGGAAGCTTTTCCTGATGGTGGACGTGAGGGATTTTTGCAATGGCTCAGAAGTCGATGCACGATTACTGATACCGAGTCTATTGAACATCATCATGGTGTTGATGCAGTATGGAGAAAGTTCTCTTCAGTCTTCACCATTCTCAACACAATCATCTTTTACGAACCGATATTCAGGGCTTTTATGAGAAGAATGATGCAATCTTTACTTGCCGATGGTGTCAAATGGGTGGACCTAAGATTGGCTTTCACATTCTTCTACTACAGTGAAGGACAGGAGAAAGCAGATGATACATACAGCAATATGTTCAAGGTGTTTGGAGAAGAAATTGAGAAGTTTAAGTCATCGAAAGACGGTAAGGGATTCTGGGGCGCAAGGATGATTTGGACTGGCCTTCGAGTTTTGGATACGAGGAAAATTATCGAAGATATGGATGCTTGCTTAACCATCAAAATGACCTATCCTGATCTTGTATCTGGGTACGATCTTGTCGGCCAAGAAGATGCAGGAAGACCACTGAAAGATCTTCTCCCGGAGCTTTTCTGGTTCAAAAAACAGTGCGCTCAAGAAGGAGTCGAGATCCCATTTTTCTTCCACGCAGGAGAATGTCTCGGAGATGGCAGCGATACAGATCAGAATCTCTTCGATGCCGTCCTACTCGGAACTCGTCGAATCGGTCATGGTTTTTCCTTATACAAGCATCCTCTATTAATAGAATTGGTCAAGGAGAAAAAGATTCTTGTTGAGAGTTGCCCAATCTCAAATGAAGTTCTTCGACTTTGCGCTTCCATCATGTCGCATCCTCTCCCAGCACTTCTTGCTCGAGGAGTTTCCTGTTCGCTGTGTAATGATGACCCTTCAATCCTCGGCCAAGATGTTAATGGCATGACGCATGATTTTTGGCAAGCTCTGCAGGGTTGGGATAATCTTGGACTTGCAGGCTTGGGTTCATTGGCTGAGAATAGTGTAAGATGGGCAGCATTCGAGGATCAAAGCAGTTCAGAATGGCTGGAGGATGTTAAGGATGCTTCATTAGGAAAGGGTATGAGAGCGAAGAGGTTACAAGAATGGAGTGTGGAATGGGAACAATTTTGCTTGTGGATAGTGACGGAGTTTGGGGGCGATGGGGATAGCGCGAGGCAGATTAGAGAAGATGGGGATGGACCTTTGGCTGCGCAAGATTAAGTGGAGTAGGTCTCAATATGAGAGACATACCTGGAGTTGATGGAGATTTCTTACGGGAAGCATGTGCATTCAACACGGCGATTTGGGTTGGACTGGAATGGTAAAAGCCTTGACTGGGAGTCGGAAATTTCAACATCAAAAGCATTCCATAGCAGGCATAGTGAACGAACGAATCTAACTCGGTTTCATATTTTGAGTGATGTCTCGCCTTTGATGAACACAATCTGGCAATGTTGCACAAAGTCCCCTTGTACAATAAATGAAAGGATCTAATAAAGTTACCTATTCTGGTAGGTAGAGACGATAATCTTCTTCATCGTCTAAACTTTGACCGAGTATTGATACCAGGTTAATGATCATGCATATCCATATATAAGGTTACCTCGAGTACCTAGGTACAGTAGAAGGCGTAGGTGGAGTTGACTGACACAAGTCCCATGGAACTGATCGTTAATGTTATGATTGATGATTGATGATTGATGATTTGAACCAAAACAATAGAAAGCATCCATCCGATTGTATACGATGTAGATATAATACTACCAAAACTGCTGGATTTTTTAATCATTTAACCATCCTCCATGTCAGAAGCCATAACCACCAACCTTCCTTACCCGCCACCACCACCAGGATAATTCAACGATCTCTTATCGATAAGGAATTGCCCCGAAAACAATCACCCAGTACCACCATCACTACAAACGGCACTCAGACAATCTAATCAGAACCATCGAACCTTTTACCTAAATCGACTTTCCCTCCTACAACCCCATTTGGATCATTGCAAATGGTATGGCGAGGAATTGTTAATAACTTCAACTGTCTATCAACCAATATTTCACTTATCAGTACTGTCATTTCGAGTTGTAAAGAATAAGGCACAATTCGTACGGTCAATTATGGTACTTATCTTGCACCAGGCAATTCTAGTGCACGAGGTCGACGTCAGGAGCCCCCGTCCTTCTTAAGACAATATCCTCCTTCGATATACAGTCCTGGAATCTTTTACTTACTTTCTTACTGGTGTTATTTAAGACTTTCTTGCTCGGAGGCTTTTAGCATCTTACAAGAACTTCTAGCATTACGAGGAAGAAGTCGCAGATATGGCGTCTTATTTTCAAAGTTACCTTCAGGCGTCCTCGATGCCCAAACGACTTCTTCAGTATGCGCTTTCAAGACTGGAGATTCTGGATACCGATGCGTTGGATTTGGAGAATTTGGACATTGCGTGGGGAAAGAATAGCACATTTGAGTTTAAGGATGTCGGGCTGAAGTTGAAGGTAATTAATTATGTCGTCATTTGGGTTTCGAGGATGGGGATGGAGATAAGGACGAGGGATGAGGATGAGGATGTATTGTTAATATGCGATGTTTAGAAACTCGAGACGTTACTGCAACTTCCTTCTACGATCGCATTGAGCAAGGCTAAAGTACTGTTGCTAAGACTCACGATACCGGTGGATATATACAGTAGCCCTATATTGGTGGAAGTGGAGGGGGTGGATTGCCAGTTGAGGGTGCGAGAGGACAAGGACGCACACATTTCACGGACGAATCACGACCGGTTACGGAAGAGGTCGATATCGAGAAATCCCGGGTCAGATCCTACTCTCCCAACAGCAGCAGACCTTGCGGCATCGTTTTTGCAAACAGAGCCGAGAGAGGAGAAAGCAGAGTTGGAGGCAGCAATTTTAGGGGAAGCACAAGATATATCAGAGTCTGTTGCATCTAGTGAGGATGGGGATTTGGAAGTACCCGTTGGGACTGGAACGGCTCTTTCATTACCAGCATTCATGGCAAGGTTCTTGCAGGGGATTGTGGACCGTTTACAAGTAAGGGTTCATGGTATTACATTCAACGTTGATGTCGATATTCCCGCGGAAGGTCCAACGCCAAATCATACCACGGATCCGGTAACGGTTCAGTTGAAGATTGATGATGTCGATATCGAGGGAGTTACGCACGCACACGATATCGAGTCTACCACGACTAGAGGGGGCAAGGATATTACCTCACTATTCAAGGAAGGGAAGAGACTCATTTGTCTAAGCAACATCCGAGGGGCACTCATCACTGAAGCTAACCTCTTCCAAACTCTCTCTCGGTCATCTTCAGTTGTCTCGCCAGAAGTTATGCACTCGGATATATCCGAAGCCAGGCGGGCTAATGAGAAGCAGCGATCTTCTGAGGAAACCGAGGCCATATCCTTGGAAAGTCCGCGCGAATTTGATGGGGCAGCCTCCTCCAGTCCCTCCTCATCTCCTGCGTCATCACGAAGAGCTTCCGAATCCTCTCTGCCCGAAATTAGACGTCCGTCACCACCCTTGAAAGATTCGCCGCCGTTAAAAGCTTCGATCATTGCCAGTGATAGTGGGCGGTTCGATGATGCATCGGAGGATGGAAACTCTGAGAGGTCTAACAGTGTGTACGGGGATATTGATATTGAGATGGGAGACAGTATCCTTCAAAACCCTGCTTATTTGGACCAGATTATGGAGTCCCAATTTTTAGATGATCACGAGAAAGGTGATAGACCTCCATCTTCCAGCTTTGACAACGAGAGACGAGGCAATTCTGGGGATGATTCACGAACGTCAACTCCTAGGGCCTCCTCGCATATTTCCCCGTCGTCCAGCCAGGCCTTTCAAACCAATGAATTTCTCACTCTCAACAGAGCGCATAATATGTTGCATTCCACAATGTTACCACCGAGGATTCATACCAGGTTCTCTACGGAACGAGTTTCTCACTCACAATCGGCACTCCCGCCCACTACTTCACCATTTAATCTGAGCTATTCCGTTCAGCAGAGCGGTCCTACACCCGATTTTGATACTATGAGCGAAAATGGAAGCTCTATATCAAACGAAGAGTTCGGGGAAGACCTCGCCCAATCTCAATTGTTCAGTCATGAGGAGGCTGAAAGTATGTATATGAGTGCTCTCTCCTCTACTTCCGCCGCTGCTGCCCAAATTCCTGGTGGCTGGGCAGATTCAGGCACTGATGGCGAAAATGCCCGTTCTCCGCCAGCTACCCCAAGGGGATCTAATCCACGAGAACTACTGGACAACCTCGAACACGCTCTTCATACTACTCCTTTGGATGGCACTTCAGACGTAGAACCTCTCGAGCAATCCACGATTTTACCCTCGAAATCTCTTTACGAGTCGACAAGGAGTGTTGATTCCATGCGTCCGAAAACTCCTCCACAATCCTCACCATTAAAACACGTTCCAAGTGATGTTTCGGTGAAATCGACTGCTTCTTTTGACTACAATCGTATGGCAAAACAGATCTTCAGTCTCGATCAGGTCGCAATCTATATACCAGCGATGAATGATCCTTCTTCTGATCCAGTAGACGCTGTTGGTGAATCCGCAATGTTTGGCAGTACTTTCGATGGACACGTTGATCCATCGAGCTCAACGTCAATAAACCTTCCTGGGGCATTCTCGACACATTTGCCACGAGAGCAGTCTTTGCGAGCCTTACCCAGACCAGCACCGCGTCCTCCTATTCAGTCGGCGAAGACTCCTGAGGAGGATAAATCGATCGAGGTTGATGTTGGGAACTTGGTGGCTCAGTTCGACGTATCTGTAGGCAGACTAATCTATAAGCTTGTTTGCCAGATTCAAGAGTCTATAAAACAAGAGCCGCAAACCTCTGCGTCAAGCAAGTCTACATCCAATTCTTCCGAACCTCATCTCAAGCTCAGTGCAAAGGAGATTTCACTGAAGTTTTTGGAACAGCTTGAGGGGAGTTTAAATTCACGCGCTGCAGAACCACGGACCAAAGCATTAGATTCGGATGTTCTTCTCAGGGCTACATTGAAGGGGCTTAATGTCGCTAGAAAACCCTCGGGATCTATGACCAAGACTGGCCTAACCCTGCAGAAATTTCTCTTCGGTTATGCGCAAGAGAACATAGTTTCATTCAACGCTGGACTTCAGATGAGGGCGTCTGTTCGTGATCTTGCTGCTTCTGCTGGTATCGATGTTTCAGTTGATATTTATCAAAGCCCCGAAAGTACTCGAGTTGACGTTCAAACACTTCCTCTACATGTGGCACTAGACCTTCAACATCTTAATGAGACATTCAGCTGGGTTGGAGGATTAAGCAGCGTGCTGAATCTTGGTAACTCGATGGCGTCAAATACGACGGTCACTTCTAGTCCTGCATTAAAGCCTAAATCGAAAGGTGTTCGATTCAATACGCCTATTGAACCCGATGATCAGACAGTGGCAACACAAAATAAAGCCGATGTCAGAATTGGAGGATTAGTTCTTGATTTGGTGGGCACTGAATGCAGTGTTGGAGTTGAAACTTCCGCAGTAAAGCTAGTCAGCCGTGAAGAAGGAATCGGAATTGCAATCAACCAGATCAGATTGTCCGGGCCGCACCTCAAGCACTCGAATGAAGATCCTTCTATCTTGGTCGATGTCTCGACTACACGCGTTGAGTTCTTGAACTCACCTAAGGACTCGGACATAGAACGATTGCTGACCCTCATCGCACCTTCAAAATCGAAGTATGATCAGGATGATGATATCCTTCTAGATACTCTTCTCCGCCAACGACGACAAGGGTCTGTGCTGCGACTTACTGTCGATGATTTGCAAGTTAATCTAGGTAGTCTAAATGAGCTCAGCTACCTGCCAGAATTGGGCGAAGAGGTTGCTAGATTATCTACAGTTGCCAAGTATCTACCTGACGATGATCGGCCTGGTCTCTTGTCGTTGGTACTAGTAAAGAACTTTGGAGCCAATGTTGAAGTCAACAATACCGTGGGCAGCATCCAAGTGAAGGCTACAGATATGGAATTGGCACAGATACCAATACCATCTCTAATAGCCTTGAGTATTACTACACTTTCTGCTCAACGAAACCGTTCCGAGGAGTTGATCGGTGCAGGCACAGATCAAGTATTTAGGGAGCCAGCTTTACGAACACCGATGATAATGGCTCGACTAATTGGTGATGAGATGGAGCCAATTGTCAGGATCAAACTTTGGAACCTGAGGTTTGAATACCGTGTCCCAACACTGATCGCACTCCTCGGATTGGCAGGGGATGCAACCGCAGACGACTTATCTGCTAGTCTCACTGCATCGGTCGCAACCTTAAGGGATCTGGCACAACCTCAAACTCCAAAGGGCAAGGGAAAGAACGTCGAAAAGACCCCCATAACCAACAGTAGTCCGCCAAAACCGATGACAATTGATGTTGTTTTAACAGACTGCATCATGGGTTTGAACCCTCTCGGTCTTCCTTCGAAAATCCTTGTCGTATTTACCGAGGCACATATTGCTGCTGTTTTGCCAAAAGATCAGAATGCAAGTGCAACAGCTGAATTGAGCAAGGCATCATTGTTAGTAATCGACAACGTGGCACATCTTGCAAGTGCTGCGCCATCAAATCGAAAGAGAAGTTCCTTCGATGGTGGCAGTAACCAAGTTGCTGATCTCGGCGCATTGGGGTATGTATCAGTCAGTTATATCTCATCTGCAAAAGCCACCGTTCTCCTTTCTGTTGACGATGACGGCCACAACTCTCTAGATATCGAGTTGCGAGATGATCTTTTCGTCCTCGAATCGTGCGCCGATTCGACCCAAACATTAATCGGTGCTCTTGGTAAATTGGCTCCACCAGCACCCCCTCCAAGCAAGGACACTAAGTATCGTACAAAGATCATTCCGGTAAAGGATTTGCTGGCTTCACTATCTACTGATGCTTTTGGGACTGCTGAAGGAAACTACGACTTTGACAATGATTTTGGCGGTCTTACGAATGTGGCTGAGGAGGATGAGGGCGAGTTCGACTTTGAATCAGATTATTACAAGGATGACTCCGAAGAAGGATATAGACAAGCCGTTCTTGAAGACTTGGACGAGTCTTTGGCATCTCTGAACCTTGTCACACGCGATACTCGAGATGGTGTCTTGCTGGATAGCTTTGTAGAAGAGCCTGAAGTTGAAAGCGAAGCGTTGTCATTTCATGAGGATCATTTTGGCTCAGGCTCAGGCTCAGTGCCCGAGGAAACAACTCATAGATGGAATTCTGCGAGGAACACATATGAAAAGTCCAACGAGAGTGAGTTCAAAAAGAGTCCTCTAAAAGTGCGTATTCGAGATGTGCACATTATTTGGAATTTGTTCGATGGCTATGATTGGCAAGCTACCAGGGATGCAATCTCCAAGGCTGTACAAGAGGTTGAAACGAAAGCTATCGAGAAGCGAGCTCGGAACGAAAGGAGACCGACCTTTGAGCAAGATATTGATGATGATGAGGATACGGAGATTGGAGATTTCTTATTCAACTCAATTTGGGTCGGAATCCCGAACAATCGGGATCCTCGAGAACTTGCTGCAGCTATCAACCAGGAACTCAATGACAATGCTACAGAAACCGAGTCAATTGCCACTACAAATTATACAGTCACGCCGAGTAGACAAGGAAGTGGCCTCAAGCCTAAGAAGCTCCGACTCCAACGAAGTAAACATCACAAGATCACTTTCGAGCTAAGAGGTGTCTGTGTCGATCTTGTGACGTTCCCTCCAGGAAGCGGAGAGACTCAAAGCTCTGTGGATGTTCGTGTTCATGATCTTGAGGTGTTTGACCATGTTCCAACTTCCACTTGGAGAAAATTCGCGACTTATATGCAAGATGCAGGTGAGAGGGAAAAGGGGTCGGACATGGTTCACATTGAGATTCTGAATGTGAAGCCTGTTTCGAAGCTCACTGCATCTGAGATTGTTCTTAAAGTGACTATACTTCCCCTTCGCCTCCATGTCGACCAAGATGCTCTTGATTTCATCACTAGGTTCTTTGAATTTAAAGAGGAACCCGACATTGCACCAGGAGCACCAGGTGAGGAGCCATTCCTCCAGAGAGTCGAGATCAATGATGTGCAGGTCAAACTTGACTTCAAACCAAAACGTGTCGACTATGCAGGTCTTCGTTCCGGTCATACAACGGAATTTATGAATTTTCTCATTCTTGATGAAGCAGATATGACTCTCAGACACACCATTGTCTACGGCATAACTGGATTTGAGAAGATGGGCCAGTGTCTCAATGATATCTGGATGCCAGACATCAAGAGAAATCAACTTCCTGGTATCTTGGCTGGTCTGGCACCAGTACGCTCGATTGTCAATGTTGGAGGCGGCTTCAAAGATCTTGTGGTGGTGCCAATGCATGAGTACAAGAAGGACGGTCGAATAGTTCGAAGCATCTCCAAGGGTGCTGCAGCATTTGCTAAGACCACCGGCACCGAACTTGTCAAACTCGGCGCTAAAGTTGCCATAGGCGTACAAACCGTCCTTCAAGGTGCAGAAGATTTCCTCGGCCCTCAAGACACCCCTCTCTCCCACGGCAACTCTAGCGAGGAGGAAGAAGAACGTAAGCAAATTTCACTCTACGCAAATCAACCCATCGGTGTATTCCAAGGCCTCAAAGGTGGATACGCAGGTCTGCAGAGAGACTTGGTTATGGCTCGAGATGCCATTATTGCGGTGCCTGGAGAAGTCATGGAAGGAGGCAGTGCTAAGGGAGTCTTAAGAGCAGTGAGAAAACATGCTCCCACTGTTATCTTGAGACCAGCAATTGGGGTTGCAAAGGGCGCAGGACAGGTGTTGATGGGGGCTACGAATACTTTGGATAAGAGGAATTTGGAGAGAGCTGATGCTGTAAGTTTTTATCTCTTGAAAATGTGCTGTGCGTATCGCTGACTGAATTTTTCGGTAGAAATACAAAAAGCATTGAGCTTCTCCAAGTATCCAATCAGTCATAGGATGAGATTGATGGCGAAATACGAGGGAAATCAGTATGAATATCAAGAAAGGAGGTTACGAAGTTTAACGAGTGAAATTGATGTCATAACATCTTGAATTTACATTGCGAGATAGCAGTCAAGCATAGCGGGTTAGTTCATGTATGAGCATTGCGAATAGTGCATTTTCCTTTTCTTGCCGGTCTATCTTCTTCACATTTGAGGTTTTGGGATGGAGTTATCGATGATCTTGGGATGATTGGGATTTTCGTCTACGGACTTGGTGCTCAAGGATGGATGGGGGGGCGGGAGGGAATGGGTTTCTTAAGGACAGCAAGGGATATGATAGGGGATATGGGTATGACAGGTTGCAGTTTAATCCCGTATAGTAGATTGATTTGATGGATGATGAAGCGGGGTGATGGGAATGAAGATGGAGATACACTGGGAGATGATGAGTATGGCGATGCAGATGAATATACATTACATATATATAAATAATTGTTCGAAAATCAAATTGAAAATAAATACCGTGTTCCTTGTCATGATTTCCATCTTGACCGTTTGGTATCGACCGTTTGGTATAGATATGAAAATAGAAATCGATGGAATAGATAAACCCTTTCCTTTCCTTTCCTATCCTATCGTATCTTCAATAACCTTACTGAAACTACATATACCAATCACCCCAAGTCCAAATCCGATAAAACAAAACAAAACATAACATGACAAAACAGAAAACACCATCTCTATTCCGTCAACTCAGGACCAGGACTCAGTACCGTGCCGTTGTCCTCTAGTGGATAATATTAAGAATGAAGGAGCTAGGGGATGGTATTTCTTTTTTATGGTCAATGATGATTTTGGTGGCGATGGTGATGATGGGGAGGGGGATATTTTTATATTTATCTTTTTTACTTTTTTACTTTTTTACTTTCTTTCTTTCTTTCTTTCTTTCTTTCTTGTTTTCTTGTTTAGAGGCAATGATGGCGATGGCGATGGCGATGGTGGTAGTTGGGTCGTTAGTTAGTATGTATGAATTATGGGCATGGGAATGGATGTAATAAATCGAGAGAGAAGTGTTCCTGGGGTAGGTAGGTAGGTCCCATGTGGACCTAGGTAGTTAGTTGGTGGCGGGGATGGTAGGGGATGGAATGGGATATCATGTCTTTTTGCGAGGAGTTGGTAATTGATGATTGATGATTGATATGCATGGGTGTGTGTGATGGATGCGCGCATAGGGCGGTTTTTGGTTTTTGGTTTTTGGTTTTTGGTTTTTGGTTTTTGGTATGGTATGGTATGGTATGGTATGGGAAGAGAGGAAGGAAGGATAGGCGTATGTATAGTATAGCATGTATGATTCAGTTCAGTTCAGTTCAGTGCAGTGCAGTGCAGTGTAGTCCATAGGGACGTTCGATAGAGATCCTGGAGGGGTTGGATGCTATGCCGCTGTTACCGGGCGAATCGGATGGGGAGGGTGGTGGGTTGGTTGTGGGTTTATTGCTATTGCTACTGTACTGTTGCTGCTGCTTCTAAGCTAAACGAGACCAATGGATGCAGGTTAATGCGGGTTGGCTGTGGTGGGTTGGATGGGATGCAGGTTCTTGGGGTGAGGGTGTGAAGGTGTTGGGTGTGGATGTTAGGGTAAGGGTTGAGGGTTGAGGGTTGAGGATTGAGGGTTAGGTATGATGTGGTATGGTGTTGGATCGTCTGGTGGTGGGCGATTGGGAGGCTTGGGGGTAGATGGATGGTATGTACAGTAGGAGGTACGTACATTAGAAAGTATGTGAATGTATGTATGTAGGTATATGATGATGTGTTGTTTGAAGGGTGTATGCCAACTGGAAGATCGATTGATTGTTTGACATCCGCCAGAAGTGGCGAATGGGATGGGGAATAAAGTTTTGATATCTCGCAATGTTGATATAATTCCTGCAGCTAGCAAAAAAAGAGTTTTTAGTCGATTCATCTACTGGATGGCGTCAATGGAATGGGTGTGGTGGGTGGAATCTTTGCCTACGAGAGTACGTACTCCGTACTTATCCAATATCCATGACAAGTGAAAGGATTGCGTGTTATATACGTTTACTACCTACTGCCTACTACCTACTACATACTACCTACTTTACGGAGTTTGTTCCGATGAACAGTTTTGTATCGTGGCTCGCGTGATGTGACACGGAGGTGGCTGGAATTATACTTTTTGAGTCATGCATGAAGGCAGTAGCGCGGCATGAGTCAGGGTGGCTATATCATGCTGGACGGATTTTGAGCTCGTGTACTGTACGTGATAAGGGACATGTTGAAAAATGTCATGACCTCAAAGTTCAAGCACCGGATGTTTGGTTCCTAGATTGCTTCATGTTGGGCTGGGCTGGGTTGGTCTTTGTCTTCTTTCCCTTCCTTTAAAGCTGGATGTGGTGTTTCGTATAAAACTAATGATTGAGAGTTGATGAGGTAGGTTTGATGTCGTCTTCTTGTTACATTGGTGTTGTACTTGAATGATTCTCAATGTTATTGTAATATACTCGATAGATTAAAGGCGACCTCGATTGAAGGCTATATGTATGTAAGGGGTTGTAGTGTGATGCAATCGATGGGAGATAAGGCGGAATTGTTGTTTCTGGTAACCATTAGCTTCGGGGTTTGGGGTTTTTTTCGGAAAGGTAATTAGTTCTAGGTCGAGAGGTAAATGGGAAAGCCTTGGAATGATGGGCAAAGTAACAGTGACAGTAGCAGTAGCAGTAGCAGTAGCAGTAGCAGTAGCAGTAGCAGTAGCAGTAGCAGTAGCAGTAGCAGTAGCAGTAGCAGTAGCAGTAGCAGTAGCAGTAGCAGTAGCAGTAGCAGTAGCAGTAGCAGTAGTAGTAGCAGTGAAAGTAAAAGTAAGAGTAACAGTAGCAATGCTAATGTCCGTGGCAATGCTTTTTTGAGGTTGAGAGTCGCTTGTTATAAGTTAGTTGTTAGACAGTAATGATGCGAATATCCATCTAGAAGTAGGTACTTGAGCACCAAGTAGTTGAATTCAATACTGTTATTCTTACCAGATATGTTAATTCGGTGCTACGAGTGAGAGCTCATTTTAATTAATGATTTGCCGTGTTCCAAATATTTCAAGATGGAGTACATATATTACATGTAGCTTTGTACTCCGTATACCTAGTAGTTCTAGTCCATGGGACGGATGGATGCGATTGACGAATTTAGTTCCAAAACGCCATGAACTTTCTTTGAGGGGAATGAGAAGATCTAAATATCCATGATTGAGGATAGACGGCTTCATTTTATCCAACCGCAAATTGAGAATTGTCGGTACTGTAATCTTAAATCAGTCAGTTAGTCAGTCAGTCGGCCGGTCTTTCATTCATTGTTGAATCATGATACTCGAGGTAATGTACGGAGTATTGATCTGTATGATTACTAGGTAGTGACGGATAAAGAGTAGGTAGATAAAGGATATCTAGGTTTGAGATGGTACGGCGTATCAACGAAAGAGGATTGGTTGTATTGATATATAAAGATGAACAATATCGTGATACAGGTAGTTGGATATATGCATGTGTATGTGTATGTGTATGTGTATGTGTATGTGTATGTGTATGTGTATGTGTATGTGTATGTGTATGTGTATATGGATATCAATATATGTATACGGAGTCAAGCTTCAATCTAGGTTTCCCCCTTGAGTTCTTTGAAGAAGAATGAAGTGAGGCGAATTCGTGGGAGTGGAGAAGAAAAGAAGTGTGCATTGAGAAGAGATTCATAGGCGGTTCAAAGCGTGTATTTAGTGATGAGACTAAGAGATTCTAGGACTAGTGCACGATGCCGCCCCCGTCCTTAGCACGGAAGTGGATACAAGGGGACGTGCCTCTAGTTGGCTTTTAGTAAATTCACATCGGTGTGGTGATATGATTATTAATTCATTCTATCACTTCTAAAGGCATTTACCGATTGATGATGGCATTTCATGGAGGAGGCTAGTTGGAATACGTCGGTGTACGTGGATGTGTGTATGTGAGGTGTATATGAGTATTTATATATAATATATATATAAATATTTACGTATATAATATATACATACAAATACATATATGCATACACATATACACATATACACATATACACATATACACATATACACATATACACATATACACATATACATATATATAAATATTATATTTCATTCCCTTTTCACAACATATTCAATCAAAAGGTCTTTCACATTCCAAATATCCTCCTTGACCACATACCATACATCTATTCCTTAATCCATCCATCCATTCATTCATTCGCAACATTCACATCTTCATTCTTTCTCTTTCATCATCATCAAGGAACAAGAACTCGACAACAAACAGTTGCATTAAAAAAGAACAATCAGATCAGACACTATCGAAATTCCCCCGATACCGCCTCAACTCGACTCGTCAGATAAGACCTTGGACTATCGTTCTCGTCTCCGGTCCTCGTCACAAGACACCAAACCCAATCCATTCCTATCTAAGGACCAGTCATCCATTGTCCTTCACCACCAAGAACTTTCGATTACTTTCTTCTTACGAATACAAGACAAGACAAGTACAGCGAATACAACAAACTTCACCGAATTCCTTTCCAGTTTCATCAACTTCTTTCAATCACCTTTACCATCTATATCTCTACACTCAATACACACTTTCAACACTTATAATCAGCTCCTCTTCATTCCTCTCACCGATAACATCAAAGTACCACCAATACGATACCTAATCATCATGTCTACTCCTTCAAGTGCCTCATCCTCTCGATCTACTTCTCCAGAGTTCCAGTCACAATCAATGCAAATCTTTGTTAAAGTTTTGTCAGGCGACAGTATGTCTTTTTCCAAATCCATTCATTCATATACTTCTGAACTGACTCGGTCCCTAGCAATACCCATAACTGTCCCCGAAGACGCCACAATCTCAAACCTTGCTCAACTCCTCTCCATCCGCACATCCTCTCCATCTTCTACACTCCGTCTAGTACACGCTGGACGACATTTATCACCATCTTCAACTCTCATTTCCAATAATATCACTCGAGACTCAACCATCCACGTCGCTGGGACCCTAAGAGGCGGTATGCCACCCAAGAAGATTAAGTGTAATTATAAGGACTGTGGGGTGGCAGCACAAAGAATAGTGGGACACTGTGGGTTCTGCGAAGGTGAATTCTGTGGAAAGCACAGAATGTTGGAGGATCATAAGTGTGTTAAATTAGAAGACGTGAGTTACCCTCTTACTTATGATGTAATTCCCGAGTCCGAGTTCGGGGACTCTGTTCTTCATGGGGTATCCGGTTCAGGAGAAGAACAAATTCAATGGTGGCAGGTTGGATTGGGAGATGTACTTTCGGAAATCATGCATGAAGATGGAATTGTAGGCTGACTCGTTTCACTACAGTGCAAGAAGGAATGTCATGAACGAAACGCCGCTCAGCTAAATGCCGAACGAACACAAGTTATCAAGGGTATCTAGAGATATGATCTTCTTTAGGGACATTAATCCCGCCCGAGATTATACACGGGGAGGCTATATACGTTTGAGCGTCAATGTGACGCTCAAACTGTTCAGTCCATATCAATAGTTCAGATCCTCAGCCTCCTTAATCGCCACCAGCGGCATAAAATCTCGGCTCAGATGATCTCACTCCACCACTCAACATTCCACCTCATTTACATCTTCGTTCATATATTGGTTTTTAGCGGGCGTAAGGAACTGGTATATTTCACATCTTCGCTTCTCATCGATTGCGATTGCATTTTCAAGTCCATCTATCTCTCTTTCCTAGTGGCTATTGGGGAGTCTGGATGGTTTTGGTGCAATGCAAAGAGTGATTTGCTCTAGATGTATGTGTGGTAATATGGTTGAGGTTCTCTTTCATGGGAGAGATAGGGATGATTTTTTATATAGTTTTTAGGGCGAATCACATATGAATTTCTACATGAATGGACTTTCGTTTTGAGTATATGTGAAAATTTATTATTTCTTGTTTTGTTACTGTTATAACCATACTAGAGAAATCCCTGGTCTTTGCTAGCTACATACTGCGATCCCAGAGCGCGGTGTAAGTGCAATCCCACTCTTTCATAGTTGGAGGAAAAAGAGGACACACTGGTGTTGGAATGAAGGTACAATTATTGATCATCGACTACTATCCCGATTCCAACATCCGTTTCTCGCCAAACTTGTATTGCTCCCCTCCCCCCTTTTCTTCTACCTTATCCCATTCCATCTTCCACAACGCTACGCGGTAAAGTCCTTTCTTATGGTGTTGTAGTTTTGTAGTCTTTTATTTGAGGGGTGTTGGCTATGCTTTTGGAGTATGGGGGAAGGGGGGTAAGTCGGATTTGATGTGGATTTGATGTGACGTGGTGTGACATGGTGTGTTTTCAAATTATATGGGATGGGTTGTGTAATGGATGGATGGATGGATGGATGGATGGATGGATGTTTTGGAAGTAAATTAAAGTAATGTAATGTAACTACCTATAGAGATTTCTCTCTCTCTCTCTCTCTCTCTCTCTCTCTCCCTTCCCTTCAATAAGGATGTAGGTATAAGTCAGCTAACGAACTGTAGAAGAATCACTCACCCACTCACTCTTAAAAGAAAGGGAATCGAAATATTCAATTTCCCCTCTTTTTCTAAAATCTTTAATGAATTCGGTGTAAGTTGTCATGACTTTTTTGACTTATCTTTGTTTTGCTTTTGGCTTGATCTGCTTTCCTTTGTTTGATTTTACTTTACTTTACTTTACTTTACTTTACCTTACTTTACCTTCTTGGACTTTCTTCCAGAAGGGATGTAAGGATGATGAGGATGAATTTCACATGGGATATATGATTATTATGGTTATGACCATCATCATCATCATCTTCATCACATGGGTCGTTGAGTAATAAATACCTAGGGATGTATACATGTATATATGTATATATGTATCTACATCGATGTAACTTTTTAACTTTTTAATTCTCTCTTCCTCTTTGTAGCAATATCAAAATAATCAATCTATGATATTGGATTCTTTCTTTTGTGGTGAACTTTGGCTTTTATGAGTAAGTATAGGTATAAGCAGAAGCAGAAGCATAACCATGGAATTTTCTTTACTATTGTCTTATATATATATATATATATATAATTAAGGAGGTGTTCATCTTGATTTATACTTAATCAATACTATTAACATCAAAATAGCCACCATCAAGATCACCACCCAAAAACCACAGCTCTTCCTTGTATTGCATTGCATTGTATTGCATTGCATTGCATTGCATTATATTGCATTGCATTCATTGTATTGAATCAACTCTCATCTTATTACATCTCGCCACTCTGCACTCCACACCACTCCACTTCACGACCAACCCACCCCCACGATAAACCAACAACAAAAGCAGTAAGTAAGTAAGCAAGCAAGCAAGCAAGCTACCCACGCTCAACCGCACCATCATGCATCGACCACACACCGCACACCCAACTAGTTTATCCTCTAACCTCTACTCCTACCCGCATTCCCACCGCAACCCACACCCCCAGTTTTCCTCGTCTCCATCTCGTCGCATCCCATCCCCTTCAGCTCGCAATTGCCCCCTCTACCCGACCCCGCAAGAACCAAAGCAGATCAGACCTCATGCTGACAAGCAGGCATACAAGGAAGCCATGCATGAATCCAGCGATTATCTAACCATCAACCAGCACATATGATAAAACCAGCGAAGTCATCTAGAAACAACCAGCACGCCTAAGAAGAAGAAGACGAAGAGAAAAAAAAAATATCAAACATTAATATACATAATTTATTCGTCACACTCATCTCAATTCTTTTTCATCAATTCCATTCAATTCAATTCACGCTCCTTTCCATTCCCTAGCTTCCCGTTTGACAACTGCGACTAGGTACTCCATGCATGCATACCATCTGAAATCCATCCTCTCCCAATGTATCTCGCTTATACACCAACTGACCATTCTTTAATCCTTGTCTTTTCCTCTTCAACAAAAACACCCAAACTCCTGGTTAACAAATCGTGAAAGAGAGACGTCAAATTAGAATGTAGTAGTGGTATTAGTGAATGCTTGTCGCGCTCACAAGTATACTCCAGACTGTCCCCGTCTGCAGCCCTGCTGCCACAAGAACGCCAAAAGACTTCCATTGAAAAATAAAGCCTCCGACTAGAGTAGAGAAAGTGTGATCAACGCTGTGCCTTTAAATGAATGAGGTATGTATAGTTGTGGGTATACTGTGGGTATGCGTAATGCAAGACTGGAGAAAAAAAAGATACAAAGGAAAGTAAAAATGCACCGGCCGACCTCGCTGCTATGCAATAAAGGACAACTTCAAATGAAGGAAATGAAGAAAAGGGCAAGAAAGTAATAAAAGACCGTCTATTCGTATAATTCGCTCCTTATGTACCCAAATGGGGGTTGTGAATGTTATATTCATCTTCAACACTTTTCGTTTAATACATTACATTCCCCTATACTACCCGCCGACTACTCATGGCAGCTGATGCCCCTGCCGATGCTAAATCCTGTTTCGAACTTACACTTCGGGTGACTCGAGGCAAACTACTACTAGAAACTACAACGTTTCCAGTGCTTGTTCGTTTGGGCCCCGGAGGACCAGTCAATGTTGTGGCATTAGACTGTCGTCGAGGAAGAGCTTTACTTGGACTAGTGCCGGCAGCGGGAGGTCTAACAGATGTGCCACTCTTGTAGCTCGTGGCAGGAGGTTCAGGTAAAGGTCTATTGCTGGAAGGTGCGGCAGTAGTATTGTGCCTCTTGATAGGTGAGTCAATTCGAGTACTGGCACGAGGTAGAGGAGCAGGTTTATGGCCAGTGATGAACTCATGTCTAACTGCTTCATCGGGCTTCATACGCTTTTCAGGGTCCCACCGTAGACAGCGCGCCAAGAAGTCTAAGAAAACTTCGTCATCACACTTGATGGTTTGTTGAAGAGATCTAGAGGATGGTCGACGCCTGCGTCCCTTCGAAGATACAGTAAGGCGTGGCTTTCCTAGAGAATCAAAGAAAAGCTTCTTGCGGGTACTCTTCTCAATCAAATGCTTCTCTGGTGGACCAAAAACTTCCATGATGCAAGCGAGTTGTTCTTGCTCATTTTCCCCAGGAAAGATGGGTACTCCAGTAAAGAGCTCGGCCAAGATATACATCCAAGACTCCACATATCTATGGGCATACCATAGGTCATGCCGAGAATGACTTCAGGCGATCGATAAAATCTGGATTGAATATATGTATATACCTTTTCGTTCTCGAAACAACTTGATCCAAAATCAATAACCTTAATCTCCGAATGAAGGGGGTGAGCGAGAAGGATATTTTCAGGTTTCAGATCACAATGAATTACTTTCTTTGACTTCAAAAGTAACAAACTGCTAAGCATCTGTTTTGTGAATCGTCTAACGATCTTCAGAGAGAAACCCCGGAAAGCATTTGATTTAATGAGCTCATAGAGATTCATATCTAAAAGTTCAGTAGAGATGCAAAGATGACCGCGGAAATAGAAACTTTGGACAAAGTTGACCATGCTGTGCTTGTTTTTTGGATCCTACAACTGTCAGCGGAAGACCATCGGATGAAGGCGTTTGAAATACATACCCATTCGCGTAACTTCTGGAGGATGTTAACCTCTACCAAAGCTTGCTGATGGAACCTCTTCTTGTTTCGGATGATCTTGATAGCTACCAACCCACCTGTCTTGTGATCAATACACCTGACCACTTGACCAAAACTTCCCTTGCCGAGAACATCGATAATCTCATAGCGATATGAGAGATGATCTCCCGTAGCGATTTGGTAATCCCCTCTATCATCGTCATAGCCAAAATTGGCGGCATCAGATTGAAGCTGACCAATGTGTTTAGCTGCACTAGCGGTCCCGCAAAAGTAAATATCCTTGTAGTCGACAATTTCTCCTTTTTCGTAAATGTTAAGATGTGAGACGAGTTTGAGAGCCTGTTGAGGACTCGCCCGATCTTTAGGAGTGGCACGCTTCCTCAAAGCATCCAATTGACGAGCTGCCTGCTCCGTTTCCTTTCGTTTATTACCAAGCTTCTTCATTTCTTCATCCGCCACGAGATCATCCTTGTCCAAATCCGCGGTCCAATGATCCTGATGCCTAATACTATTACTAGACGCCTTCGGGTTTAACATTCTGTGCATAACAGAAGTGGTGGTTCGCGAAGTAGCTGTGGGAATATTTCTATCAGAAGCCATCGAGTCCGTAGAAGTTTCTTTCTTCGGGCTGCTTCGATGTAAGCCCCAGCTATCACTTTTTGTTCTGTCATGGCCAGTGATCATATTAAGACTCGAGACTGAGCTCTTCCTTCTGCTTGAATTGAGATACGTAGTTGTGGACGATTTAACTGAAGGGCTAGGACTAGGGATGTCCTTGCTATTCGTGCTCAGATTGTTCATTGTGACGGAAGCAGGCAACCTAGGAGGTGGCATATTATCATGCTTTGGTGGCGGGGGAGGCTGATTAGATTCTCTCTCGCCTGCTGCGTGGGAAGCGTTGACATTAGTCTTCGACCCGGATCGCTTCCAACTGAGACTCAACTTTCTTCGCAATGAATTTGTTGAGGACGGTGTTGGGGGCTCCTCAGGACTTGACAATTCTGCAGCAGGAGTTTCACTTTTAGCCAATCTGTTGGCTTTCAAGGCACGTGGCCCAGTCAACCTTGCAGGCTTATTCTCAGTCGAGATGTCCATTGTGGTGAAGTCACCGCTAGTTTTTGATCGAGGCATGAGGTGTTGACCGGCGTTATTTTTGGGAAGCGACGAGGAGAGATATGGAGAGGGCTCTCTGGGCGGTGGCCGATTATTGGCTATGGGTATAGGTTTCGTCCCAGCGTTGTTTTCAAATACCTGTGAGGAAGACTCTGCAGGTCTGTGATGAATGGAACTATTGCTCCGCTTTTGAGGCATATGGCGCTCGGATCTATCTTCGGTGCGACGAGAAAAGAAAGTGGTTTTAGAGGCTGTCATGGGTGAACTTGGAGTCTTGGTATTAATCCGTTTAGGTGGAGGTGTGATGGCACCATTGGGCAACGGCTGAGGATGGGTTATAGCCGTGACCTTTGCAGCCGTGGGAGAACTCAATGGTAACAAATTCAATGGCGGAAGACGGAGTGGCTGTAGGTTCTTCTTCTTGGGAGTTACGGAGCTTTGTTTTTGCTGTTCAAGGTCCGAGTTCGAGCTGGGTGGTGCATGTCTCGACCTCTTTGGCTCTCGTTCATTTTTGACTGGTTCACGTGCAGAATTCCTACCAGAAATGCTATTGGTTGAAGTGCTATTGATACTGCTAGCATCAAAAGGCATACTTGATTTCCGCTTGGCAAAAAATGGGGTTTCGGAAGGAGAATCTTTGGGAGATTCATAGGCTTTTGGTATCGCAGGAACTGGTGGAACGTCTTCCTCTTCATTGTTACCAGCTGAGCTATGGACATTTCGTGATTTCGGTGTTGGTAGCCTCGATGTTGAGGGGGCAAGTGATGTCAATCGGGGCTGCAAAGAACCTGTAGTATTTCGAGATGTGTTACAGCTTGAACTTGACGCAGCTGAAATAGTAGAGTTGTACTTACGATTACTATCCGGGGTTGTTCGGGACGATGAAGGTGTAGGGACTTTTCTAGGTAGCATTGAAGGAGACCTTGAAGATCCTCGAGGAGTAAAAGCAGGATATGAGTCGGGTTGCGGAGTTGGTGGTGTACCTGGAACGACAATCGGTCCCCCATGAGCAGTCGATAACCGTTTAGCCCTTCGAGTGTCGGTAGGGCTGATAGTTCTAGCTCCAAGCCCACTGGCATGAGAAGTACCCGGTAAGATTGATGCTCGCTTTGAAGTTGCAGATGATGGTGTAGTAGCGCCTATTCCTAACCCATTGGGCTTACCTGGGGACTTTGCAGCCAGGGATGATGATCTACTGTGATCTGGCGTGCCGGGCTGAAGCGACACTTGCGGCTGCCCTTTTGATGGAGGTTGTAGTGATTTAGCCTTAGCGGATCTCGAGGCAGTTGTACCTCTGGCTCCATCCATATAGCTCGGGACCCCTGTAGTGTTCATTCTCGAAGATGCACTTGCAATATCGGACAGAGATTGCATGGATGTACTTTGAGCAAGACTCGGATGTCGTCTTGGTGCAACCCCTGCCTTGCTCGAATAATCCGCTTCGGCACCTCCTGTAGATTTGCGCGGGATTCTAGCAGCAGGCGCATTGGATGCGGCACTGCCAGAGATTGGAGGATACTGGTTTCGTCGAGTTCGCACAGCGAGAGGGGCAGATGGCAGATCCGTATTTCCGGATGCTGTTGAAGAAGCGGTTGAGGATACGCTACCTTGACGATTGCTTACACTCTGCCGGCGTTGAAAAGAGGATGTTCTGGCCGGGCGTGGTCCGGAAACTCCACGCGCAGGACCTAGCCCTCGGCCATTGTTTATTGAGGTTTTAATTTCTCCCATTGAAGCCTTCTCTCTCGTCGTTGTATCTCCCCCACCTGATGCCGGATATTGTGGTGCAAGCTGTAGTTCATTGGAGATGCTAGTTTGAAGGTCATCAAAGCTGGGAGATGGCAAAAAATCGTAAGACCCTGAATTGTCGTCGTTATGACTGCCAAAGGTAAACAATGTATGATTGTTTCGTGGAGGGGCATGTAGTGTAGGTTCTTTCCCTGCAATCAGACGCGATCCTCCAGTGCCTACACTGGGGGGATAATTTTCAGAAATCCTGCTATTCAAGGTATTAGTGAATATGAGCGGCCGACGGGCTCCCCTCTCCATGAAGGCTTTATGATATGATTCTTACTGTCTTGTTGGTGAAAGGTCTGGTCGTGGACCTGAAGGAGCCCTCTGTTCCCGAATCATAGATGAGGAACTTAAGTCGCTGGGGGAAGCCAGCGACAGAAATTAATTTCGAGTAAAGGTTTTCCTGTTCCTTGAGCTCAGTCCGTTTAAGGGCCGAGTTTGTCGATAAACTATCTCATTTCAAATGACCGTCGTGGGTATGACTAGTAAACAGGGAAGTCGTTGTATTTGATTGATAGGCCGGTAAAGTAAAATAAGAAGTTATCTGCGTCTGTGTCTTTCACTACTACCCTTTTTTTCTTTTTCTCCACAGAAATAAAGCGCGTCAATTGATTGTAGATGAGGGTACCGATATGCTCTTTTTTCTCCCGAAATTCGAATATTTCGAGTAAAAAGGGCTATCTGAATGATGATGTTAATCTGTTGAATGAGGGAGTTGATGAATGGATGGATGGATGGATGGGTGGATGGATGGGATGGATAGATGGGTGGATGGATGGATGGATGGTAAGTTGATAAGTTGATAAGTTGATAAGTTGATAAGTTGATAAGTTGTTAAGTTGTTGAGTTGTTGAGTTGTTAAGTTGTTAAGTTGTTAAGTTGTTACTGTATTGAAAGTTTGGAGGCAGTAAGGTGGATGGATGTTGAGCAATATTTCTTTAGTTTTTGATAGTTTGATCGAGGAAGTGTACGGGACGGTGTGTATGGTCGATATGTGTGTGTGTGTGTATGTGTGTGTGTATGTGTGTGTATGTAAGTTACTATGCTATCCGATCTTGGTACTGCGAATGGGATCAAAGAACTGATGTTCCCCCCGTCCCTTTTTTTTTAGAGAGATCCCAAGTATACCACCAACCGTACTACCTACCTTGTTAGTGAAGCTTGAAAAAGAAAGAAGTAGAGGTCTTTCGTTGCCGTTGCCCGTTGCCCATAGAGACAAAAAAGTGGATCTAGGGTGTCCAGATCCGGCTATATACGGGTTTTTATAAGGGTTTTTTTAAAAAAGCATCATATAACTATATCAATCTAGGTGATAAGAGGGAATAAGAGGGACCTCGGCCATCATAACTAGATTCCTTTATTATCCTAGAATTGATACATCTCTCTCTTATTTTGATATTTGATATTTAATATTTTATATCTAACATCGATCTATCAAACATATAAGTATGTTTAAGAGAATCAAGTGAAATCGTTTCAAAATGAACCAATCAAATAAACGATCAATTCAAACTGTTATAGTAAAATAATAAATATACCACTAGTAACCTTAACTACCTATCTACTTACCGTACATAAATAAAAGTACTCGAGTAGACATAATATCGGCGGTCAGGATAAGAAATTGATGGGTCACAGATGACTTAAGCCTCGAACAACAACACTTCTCCTCATCGTCTCCTCTTAAGACCCTCAAATAAAAGTCAATACACAAGTTGAAGTTGGTGAACTGGGAAACCCGTACCCAGGTAATGGGAATGGTAATGGGAATACTAAAATTGATTGTTGTGCATGCTTTCCCATGCTTCATTTCTATATTCCTCCGTACGAGCAAAGGAAAGGATTGTTTGATCATCTGTATCTTCTACTGACTGGGATGCATGCTGCTAGGTACACTCACGAATTAATTGTTTATGGGGACAATTACAATATCTAGTCGAGCATATACCGAGTATCAAATGATGATGGTTCAACGGGGGAAGAGTGGAATTGCGTTCATGGTTCATTGATGAATGTTTGAATAATGTACTCCGTGATGTATATGTGCTCCGTATGTATCTTAGATACCTAGGTACCTAGGTATGTTTAATTGTTTGATTGTTTCATTGTTTCATTGTTTCATTGTTTCATTGAAGCGATGGATGAATGAATGGGTGGTTTATTAGTTACTGGGAGCAAAGGTGCTTGAGTATATTTGGCCATTGTGGGTAAAGAGATTATGTATATGAAGTTATATATCTATCAATACCCGTGGACATGTCGATATATCTATACGCACCTGGGCCTCCATGGATATATAAATATAAATTATAGGTAAATAGCAATAAACACTATCTACCTAGGTATTCAATACATACAACACAACCAATCTAACCAACCTTATGAAGTTTATGCGAATGAACCTGTCTCCTCACTCCTCTCTCCTCTCCTCTCGCCTCTCGCCTCTCGCCTCTCGCCTCCCCTCCCCTCCCCTCTCCTCTCCTCCCTCCTCTTTCTTCTCCTCTTCTCTCTTCCCAATATGCATTCTTATGGAGACTATTTCTCCATCCAAGGTTTCTGCCCTACTCGGCTTGATTTTTGTACACCATGGCAACAATAACTAAATCTTCACTACTGTATCTCTCATGTAGCTAAAGTTCATAATCCTGTGAGGTACAGATCCACCAAGCCATCTTTAGAATGGATGGATGTACAACAATGCAAAGGAGATGTCAGATGTCACACCCCTGTTTATGAACATTCAACCCTTTTCTTTCAAATACTTGTCTTCAATTGACTGCCCAGTAACCAACCACATGACTTGGCCATTGACTAATAATAAATATCCAAGTTCTTATTATTACTTCGTCAGTTCTCACTTCTGATGTGATGAACCCTTGACATATGCAAGAAATGCATTGGGAAAAATCAATCCGCATGATAAGAAAGATCAAAGATTGAACAGATGAACATGTTTCTACGACAACTGGTTGAGATATGATATCAAGCAAGAAGGATATGAATGATGTTATTCAAGAGTTACAAAATGATCTTCATATACATATCTACAGTATGTACTAGGTAATAAAGGTAGACAGACAGAGAGAGAGATGTATTCAATGTTTAATAATAAGAATTATATTTTGAAAAGGGGGTTACACAACACAACATGTACAATAACAACAACAGTATTAACGGTATCTATTGAGGTTGGTTATACCCAGTCATCCATACATACATACATACATACATACATACATACTTCACTTGGAACATAAGTCAGGTTCTTTTCTTGCTACTCATTTCCCTCTTTTTTTTTCCTTTTTTTTAAACTTTAAGATCGTCTCTCTTCCCCCCTCTCTCTCTCAATATTTTGACTTTAATAAAAGAAAAGAATACGAGGAGTATATCTACAGTATACCTATTTCCATTGATTTCCCGAAGACGGCAGTATTGGTACTATGGGTGGATGGATGGATGGATGGATGATATAAACATCTGATATAAACACCTGAATTGAATATCGAATAAACTTAATTGTGCTCTAAATCATGTGTAGCGGACGGAAACTTATTTTCTTAATCCCAATCCTGTTCAATCCTGTTCAATCCCGTTCAATCCCGTTCAATCCCATCCAATCCAACCCAACCCAATCCAATCCAACCTAATCAAAATCCAGCCCAACTGGCGGCAAAACAACGTCATGCCTTTTTCCATACATTTTTAGGTTCATCCATCGATCGCTAAACGCGTCAACTTCAAACACGAAGATGTTTGACCTTTGTATCCAACAAACTACAGCACAGGATACATTTCAACTAAAGGCTCAACTTTCAACCATGAATTTGGGCGATTAATCAATCCAAAGCATGTTATTCACTCACATGGGCAGGAACCTTACAATCAGTGAAAGAACGAAACGCAATCATTTTATCCTTCTAATCAGAGATTCCCCTCATTGATCTTTAAAAGGATCATTGGAACTCCCTTCCAGATACGAACCATCAATCCTACCGAAGACTCTGAACATTCCAGATTTCAGAAAATGAATGAATTCACGGCAGATGCATTTGCGAATCGTGGTGATCCTATCCCGGTGATACGATTGAATACTACACACGACCTCAATAACGAGGTTGAAGATATCAACGAATCGCCTCATAAAGAGGGTACGCGAGAGCGATTAAGGAGGCATAAAGCGGAGTTGAAGGAGAATATCCGAAAGGCACATAACAAAGCCTCGGAAACGTCAGCAACTGTACAAGATAGATTACTTGAGAAGTATGTTGGCGTCGTTTGTCACCGCGTTTGCTATCCCAGGGCTGTACTAACTACAATAGATTATTACAACAAGTTATACCAATTGAAGATCTCAGCGAAAACCGGAAGGATGTTGAGCCCATAAACTTTGTCGAAAGGCCTGCTTTCAATATTACAACCATGTCGAATAACTTTCGAAGATTCAATGCAAGAATCGGAGTGGTTTTCGTCTTTCAAGCCAAAGTGATACGTTTACTTAGCTGGAAACAATGGTCGCATACTCTCTCGTTCCTCGCAGTGTATACCTTTGTCTGCTTAGATCCATATCTTCTCACTGTTCTGCCGCTGGCGGTTCTTCTCCTCGCAATCCTCATACCCTCTTTTATTGCCCGTCACCCCGCACCCCCTACAACTATAACCGCAGATTCTTTCACATATTCCACGACCGGTCCACCAATAGCCCCAGCTCCAACGGTTAAACCCGTCAAAGAACTCTCCAAAGATTTCTTTCGAAACATGCGAGATCTTCAAAACTGCATGGAAGACTTCTCCCAACTTCATGATCAGATCATCACCCTAATTTCCCCCTCTACAAACTTCTCCAATGAACCTCTCTCCTCCACTCTCTTTCTTTTCCTTGTCGTAACTGCAGCATTTATGTTCATCGCTTCCCATCTCATGCCATGGCGCTTCATATTCCTCACAATAGGCTGGACCATCACCTCTCTCGGTCACCCAACCATCCAACGCCAAATGCTAACAACCCATACCACCGTCGTGAAGCCGCGCGCAAAACCCCTCCAAACTAGTCTTCAAGCCTTCATCTCTCAAGACATCATCCTTGATTCCTCCCCTGAAACCCGCGAAGTCGAAATCTTCGAACTGCAAAAACTCTCCCCGCGCAGGCGAATGGGAACATTGGTTATTCAGCAGTTCACCATATGACCCCATGAGTAGCATGCGGATTGAAACGGGAAGACCACTTGGCTGTCGCTTTTTCGAAGACGTCAAGAGTCCCCGGGGCTGGGAATGGAGTGAGAAGAAGTGGGCGTTGGATTTGTGGAGTAGAGAGTGGGTTGAAGAGAGGATTATTACCGGGGTGGAGGTCGAGACGGAGGGGGAAAGATGGGTTTATGATATTAGATATGAAGGGCAAGAGGAGGATCCTGTGGGGGTGGTGGACACGGGGAGTGATATGGGGAGTTTGAGGGGGAGGAAGGGATTGCCGGTTAGTTGGGAGGAGGCAAGTGATGTTGATGGGGCGAGGAGGAGAGGGGAATGGAGGAGAAGGAGATGGGTTCGGATGGTGAAGAGGAGGTGGGAACATGATGGTGGGGATGCGGATGCGGTGGAGATGGAGTAAATGGGTGAGGGTATGTATGATTTTATGGATTTTAGAATGCATGGATGTATGGATCCAAGGCGTTTCTTGAGCGATATATCATTTCGAATTTGGGATTTTGGGTATGGATGGATGTTGTTGATATGGATTTTGGGATTTGGGATACGGATATGGATATGTATATGAATACCAAGGGCACGAAATGGAACGGAATGGATCAGGAACTCAGGAGTCAAATATCATGGTGCGGGCCTCACCTCTTCCTATCTATCTTTCTAGGTACTTGAGATGCCTGATATTGTAGGTACATGAACAGAAATAGTTAGTTGAGCGAGTTGGTTGAATAGATGGAATAGATTGAACATACATATTTAAAACTCGAGATTAGTAGTTTTTGCTATTTATTGTTGAATTGGAATTGGAATTGGAATTGGATTTGGATTTGGAATAAATGGGGTTGGTGTGGTTGGTGTTGTTGATGGGATGGGATGGGATGGTGAGAATGAGAACGAGAACGAGAATGAGAATGAGGATTTATATAGGAGGAGGGAGGGATATATACTTGAGATTTCCAAGGTTAGGTTGGTAGGTTGGTTGGTATGTAACCTATCGTATGAAATAAAATCGAGCTTTTGTTTCTTTGTTTTTTTATGTGTTTATGTGTTTATGTGTTTATGTGTTTATGTATTTATGTGTTTATGTGTGTTATTGATTAGTTGTAAAGAGTGAGTAGTGAGTAGGTAGGTAGGTAGTAAGTAGGTGGTAGTGAATAATGAAATAGGTTTGTGTTAATTATGAGGTTGGGTTTATGGAGAGATGGAGAGATATAAAAAGGTTTGAAACGGATTTATAAGGATTTATAGAGAGAAAGGTGTAGAAGGGGAATTGGTTGGGGAGATGGGGAATTGGGGATAGAATGGAATGGGATGGGATGGTAGGGTGTGGGGTTTTGATGGTTATTTTGGTGGTGATGGTGATGGTGATGGTGATGGTGATGGTGATGGTGATGGTGATGGTGATGGTGATGGTGATGGGGAGGGTTGGGGATCTGTGTAAAGGGATTGTTTTTGGGAGTGGGTGAAAAGGGGGGAGGGGGAAAGGGGGAGGCAAGTTTATGTGTTGTATTGTGTTATGTATTATACTAGAAAGTACTTATAAGTGATGGATGTGATATTGGGGTTTATGATTTGGGGTTGGTGGTGGTGGTGGTGTAGAGGGAGAGAGGGACAGAGGCAAAGGGAGAGAGGTTGAAGAGTGAGGAATAGGGGGAGAGAACGGATTAAGGAGGGGGAATTCAACTGGTGAATATAGCAACATAGTTATACTATTCAACTATACAAATCGAGAAAATGGAAAGGAGAAGAACTCGGTAAAAGGATGTAAGTACTAAGTAACAAGTAACAAGTTGTGATCTCGAGTTGGTCATTGTAATGAGGGAGTGGAGTTTGCATTTGGGAATAGGGGGTTTGAGTGAGAGTTTGGTTGTGAGAGGTTTGGTTGCAATTTATGACTTGGAACTTATATATTCTTATCATTCCTTTTACTTTCTTTATACTCATCTTATACCTCACTCACCATATACTTCCTCTTCTCTACTCTCTACCTTTTTACACATACATATACCCACACCCACACCCACACCCATTACAAAAACTAACCATCCACCTTCCCACCAAACAACACAATATAAGAAACCCCCAAAAATTCATAAGAGCTTATCCTCCCCCTCCCCTCCCCCCTCCAACTCACAATCATAAAAATAATCATCTCTACAGGATTCCCAGCCTTCAATCATCAACCATCCCACTACCCAAGCATCCCCCCATCAAAAAACAACGAGCTATATAAAGATCCATTCCCTCCCCTTCCATCTCTTCGTTTCACTTCACTTCACTTCTCCTCCCCTTTCACCCCTAAGCCCCTCCTACACTTCTTCGAGCTCATACTTGTGCTACAATTACCCACCGCCTACACGGTCCCTCCATTTCTACGCCTCCCCCCAAAATAGGAAATAGATACAAACATAAGCTCCTTGATCATTCATCGCATTCTTGATACACCATTCCATTTTTCAGAGTGTTGAATTTGTAGATGAGTACTTCCAATTAGTATGTTCACTTGAGCATTAAGAGGAATCGATAAGTTGAGTTAGATCTAGTTAGGTGCTCGCTTACCTTACGTTAGAATAGAAATTTTATGCACGCTTTTTCGTTCATTGCAGTTGAAGGTTTGAATAGTCAAGTCAATTATTAAAACGACATTTCGTTCCAACTCCCTCTTACTTACCCCCGTCATTCGATTCGATTGATTCACGATTACCTCAGTACCCCATTGCCATCAATGACACTCGCTCAAAAAGCCTTTCCTACCTCTCTCCTCTCCCATCCTATATTCACATCCTTAAACTACCAAACCACCCTACAAATAACTGTTGGTTTAACCTGGTGAAAGGTGAAAGTCAATAATGGGTATATCATAAATACGTTGTTATTGCTCTAAGAATCACTATCTAATGCTATGGAACGACGACTAGATAGAATGCCGAGGCGTTAGCGCGAAGCCTAGCGCGTCACGTGATTATACCGACAGCAACAAAACCTATATTTTCAACTCAAGCTTCATTATCGTTATATAACCTGCTTCCAAAAGTTCCATCAAGTTTACTTGTTCCATATAGATTATCATCAAGGAGAGTCGTAGACCCTTAAAGTCATGTTGAATTATCTGTTCCGTCATAGGTGTATCATACGTGAGTCTCTCAAAAGCTGCGACCAAAAAGTTCCAAAAGTGTGTAAAACATGACCAAAAAGCCCTCCTCTTTCATAAATAACGCCATCGTAAGGAGTGTATCGTATCTTCATGTTATCATATTTTTGTTCCCTGTCCTTTCCATCTCTTCCTCCATCCTCATTCTCTCACACCAAGATAATTCAGAGGAACCAAGCAAGTACAGCTCCCACAGCTGCAAGTCCACCTACATTAATAACATTGCCAGCGCCTGTGTATTCTGGTGCACCGGTTCCAGTGGCTGTCTTACTTGGTCCGATGGGTGTGGCAGTTGCACTTCCACCTGATCCTGAACCACCGGTTGTTCCATTGTGAACACCTGAGCTACCAGGTCCAGATCCGCCTCCAGAACCACCTCCAGATCCGCCTCCAGATCCGCCTCCAGAGCCACCGCCTACTCCACCAGTTCCAACGGCAGTACCGGAGGCCGTCACAGTGACAATACCGGACGGAAGGATAGTGAAAGTTGGAATAGAGGGAGTGATGTGTGGAGGAGTCACAGGTGTAGTGGAAACTGTTGGGGGTGTGATAGGTGGTGGGACTATGGGGGTACTGGTGTTTGTTGGGCAGAAAGTTGTGGTGAATGTTATGAGTTCGGTTGTGGAGCCAATGACGACGGTGGATGTACCGGTAGATGTTGTGGTAGTTGAGCCAGAGCGGGAAGAGGTTGAGGATGGGTTTGGAATTGGTGTGCAGTTTGGAAGGGTGAAAGAACCATTGAAGTTTCCGGAACCCCCTTGAACGATGCAGCTACGATTATGTTAGTAAATTGTACCTATTTCTGATGAGAGCTTGGAGGTGACATGAGAGAGATGGATAAGTGAATGCAAATACAGGCAAGGTAGGTTGGTTAGGAGATGAGATGATATGAAGAGGATAAGATAAAAACTTACTTCTTAGAACAGGCAGCATCACCACTCGTATCACTAGTCTCCCAACATGGCGAATAGTTTACACCAAGAGGGAAGAAACCCGCAAGGTTGTCATCACAGTTTCCAGGTTGACCAATACCATTTGTACAGCGAATGATGATTGGACCCTCTAAGGATGAACTTGCGCAGTATGCACCATTGGCGATAGGGCATGAGAAGGTTCCGGTGGTTGAGTTACTAGGGGGACATTAGTTGAGTTGATCTTAATACACGAAGAACATATTTGAAGGGGAAACTAACAAAGTAACCTGAGCACTGGCTACGCCAGCAAGCGCAGCAGCTGCTGTTGTCAAAGTAGAGAACGATTTCATGGTTTTGATTTTTTTGATTTGTACGTTATGAATTTGATTATCTTGTAACCAAAACTTCCTTCGGTAGATATAGGAATTCCAAGAGTACTAGGTATTGTTGTATGGTTGAGCGTGAGACAAAAACGATTGTATAGGTGATTGATGTTTTTGTTTAGAAAATTAACGACAGGAAGAGTTGATGCGACTATACGCTTTGCTTTGTAATGTCTTTTTTGGAAGGCGATATGTACATTGACGTAAGAGAGGTATGAGGGTATCTTTGGAAAGAGGGGATCTCAATTTTATATGTATATTGCGTGGGAGGCAAGAACTGCTGATCAAATCGACGGGCAAGTGCATTCGAGTCAAAGTGGAAAGAGATACCATGCCTTTCCTCGTACTCTTACTTGAACGTCAAGCGAGCCCAACAGAAGGCACATCTGCATTTTTCCTTCGTCTCTACTGATCCCCTGCAGAAGTGTGTGGGAAATGCATGGGTCTTTCTAAGCAAAAAGCAGGCAAAGCGGACGGGAAACCAAGAAACATGTGGTTTAAGTAAGCACCGAAAGGAAGAAGAGCGGAAAAGCAATCACCTGTCATCGAACATGATCTTAGTCTCACGACTAATAACTAAGCCTCTTACCCAGTATTCGGTACTTCCGATTATAGGGCTAGCAGCTTCATGCCATTATACCTTTTTCTTTTGTCTCAGAGATGAGGCTATTTCTAGAGAGACAGCTATTTGCAATTGCCTCCCGGTAGCACTCGATTTCGCTGTCTTGACTTGAAAGAACGAGAACAAGGTAATGTAGACTACAAAGATATCCCGATGAATCATCAAAAGTGGCATGGCATGGCATGGTACTTCGATTGGATTGATGCGGATAAACTAATATGGTATTGACCGAATCAGTGCCCAATCAGGGGATTGATACGAGAACGATGAATAGATAGAAAGATAACTCGGCATTCATATATTCATCAAAGGTGCTGGCAGGGTTGTACTGCGTCAAGATAAGATGTAAGGGTGCTGTTGTATCGTCAACGTTGAGATGTATTGAAAGTGGTTATATCCAAAGAAAAGAGAGTTGATGCATGAGGGGAAGGAAAAAAGAGTCAAGGAAAGGAATATCTTGGTAGCGTGGCTAAAATGCGGGGTCAATGTTAGTTAACCTTAGTTGTATGACTAATCAGTTCCATGGTTCTTCATATTTGCATTTCCCCTTCATCATTATCATAATATCACATATATTATATTCGGGTACATTATCCACAGCCTTACTACGAGAACTGATTGAGACGTTTTCTATCTTTTTCTTCATATGAAAACAGAACAACTACCGTATATATTCCAAACACATTCATAGTTCTACCTTCTATCTCAAACCTCAAATCAACATATTCCACGTTGCTCATCCTCAAACAAAACAACCCCGGGTCCAACAACTAACACACTCGGCCAAATCACTTCAAAAAAGGATCTCCAGACCTCGTATTCCCCTCACCATCATCATGTACGATTCTACAATCACATTTACTTTTGATATTATTTGTCCATGGTGAGTCGCCTTCGGTGTTTCTTCTTATTTCTTCCATTTCTATCTATTTCTTCAGTATTTGTGGTTCATGATCAAGGATGTTGCATCATGCGGGTGATTATTCAAACAATAATTCATGAAATACGAGATTAAGTGTCCACGGGTATCACTCACTGACCGTGTTCGGTCATAATTAGGACTTATCTTGCCAAGAAGAGGTAAGGTTTTTCAATATTTCGTTCGAATATTATTGAAAATGGGGGAAAGTACGGATGGATTACATTACTAACGAGAGTAACGTTGAGTAGATTGGATGAAGGTAAGAATCGGGCTCTTCTTCCACTTTATATGTCCATCGGACTGATATCCAACATGTGGAAATGGATTGGAGAAATAATTCCAACCACGTGATAAATATCAACGTCATCTCGTCTTTCTCCTAACCCCCGCACTACATACACAATTAGTTCCACACACACACACACACACAATTTTGAATATCCTCCATTTACTGACAGTCCCCACAGCACTTAGAATCGTTCGTTTAACAGACGCAGCTTCGAAAGTTAACTTTACAATCAAGTTCTCACCGTATCAACTCTATCCTGGAGCCAGTAAAGAAGGCGAAGACAAACATGCCTGGTATCGGAAATCTCGCTACGGAGATTCTGAAGAGAAGATGGAGATGTATATCAAAGTGATGACTGCATATGGACAATCCGCTGGTATAGATTATAAGTTCGGGGGCACTGTTGCAAATACAATCGATGCGCATCGAATTGTTCAACACTTCCAACAACAGGATGTAATAGGTGGCGGATCGGAAACAGCGGACAAGATAGTCATGGCATTATATCGAATGTATTTTCAAGAGGAAAAGCATCCTAGTAGTGAGGAGATTTTACTTGCCGCTTGTAAAGAAGCGGGGGTGGATGAAGGGGAAGCGAGAAAAATCATTGGGGATGAGTATGAAGGATTGATGGATGTGAAAAGTATGATCAGAGAGTCGGAGAGTAATGGGGTGGATAGTGTACCAGTTGTCAATGTTGAGGGGAGAAGAAGAGACATTACGTTGACTGGGGCCCAGGATGTAGGCGAATATGTGAAGACGTTAGAAAGAATTGTTAAAGAGAGTGAGTAGATTGCGATGACAGACGAATGTCTGCCTGGGGATACCTGTATGTTACTCAGACACAAAGCAATTCATCTGGGAGAGGAGTGTATTATGTTTTTCACACTTTCGTTCTCATTTTTTCCATTACGGCTTTTATTTTTTGATTCAGCCTTAAAGAGTATTGTTTTCATGCATTTGTACATGTTATATGTTTCATATCGGATTTGATATCTTCCGATTCATCACGCAGCAAGTAGAGTGATGAGAATACTCAGCAGTACATTTTTTCCTTGTCCACTCTTATATGGACCACGTAAATGTCCCTTCTCATTACTAAAAATCAAACATATGTCGCCAGTCGACTATCAATCAAGTGAAGTTCTCGCTGAAATCTGCCTTCTTGCCCTCTAAAACCATCAATTTTCACTTTAAATCAATACCTAGGATCTACCCTTCAATGTTTCGCCATTATTCTTTCAAAATACCTTTCTCTAACTTCTTTTTAATTCAACCCTTCAATATCGCAAGTTCCTCTAGTAATTTGGAAAAGGTATATCACTTTTAAGAAGGTGTCTTTTTCAGGACTGCGATATGCAACAAATAGTTTTGAGAATGAATTTTGGCGAGCTAGATATCTGAAGAGGTTTAGAGACGTCTTTTTTGACTTTGTAATGCAATAGCATCTATGTATTGCATTTTTATGGTTTAAATTTTAGACCAGGTTACTTATTTGCTATTTTTAAATATATCTACAAGTTTGTTTGAGATGGGAAAGTGGTTGAGTGGTGGAAGATGGTGGTTAAAAAAGTAGCATCAAATTGAGCTTCAGATATGCAACAATACTTTTTGGGGGCCTAATAGAGAGCTTGCATCTTGGGCTTATGCATAAGGAATCCAGTAGTTTTGTCTTTGGGCAGATATTGGAGATGAACCATATCGGGTATCCCTTTTGTCGTTTGATTGTATTGTATATTATTTCTTAGTTTGTCTATAGGTTTTTGTAATCTTCATATCTTTTTGAACCTTTGATATTGGGGTTTCCATTTGAGGTATCTAAAAGACCTGCAGATATGCAACAAAAGTTTAAAAGAGCCAATACAAGCTTGTTATATTGAAATAGTATCTAGCAAACCATCAATTTTGTCTTTGATGTAATACCATCCATCGACCTCTCAGTCAGTGACAACAAATTTTGATACCAATATAGATTAGCTATTTCTGAACCTATCTATGAAGTTTTTGTACACATTGGAGTTAATGGAAAGGCAACATTGAGATTCCAAAAAGGTGTCTTGAAACCACCATCAGATATGCAACAAAACTTTTGAAAAAGCTTAGATCCTGGATGAATATTTCAAAATCCATCATTTTTGTCTTTGAAGAGATATTGACAACCAGTTTCATGATCGATGGCTCTGGGAGTAGGCATTAGTATACTTGCACTATTTTTGAACTAATCCTGAAATTTAGGTACGATTCGAAGCTGGTTGGAAGAAGATAGTAAACTTTTGAAAAGGAGTATACAAAAGGATACCAGACGTGCAACAAAACATTTGGAGAGTCAATGAGAAGATTGGATTCTGTGTGGTACTTCAATTAAGAATCCATCAATTTTGTGTCTATGTATAACTGGACAGCAGGCGTCGACAGCCCTGCTATTTACCTTCTAGATTATCTTCTTGATTAGCTATTTTTCGATTGAATTATGAGTTTCCGTAACATTCAGTAGTATCTGAATGGTGGCGATGGATCCTCAGAAATGAGTGTCTAGAACAAAAAATGAAATTGCTGGCCAGTCAAATGATGCTCAAGTAGGTATCTAGCTAGTAGAAAAGCATATATATTATAAGCAGGCCTCCCAAACTCAGCATTTTTCACTTTGAAGACTTATTAGCATCTACCACAACACTCTATACTTTTGAATATCTGATACTTATGTAAATTAGCTATTTCTCAACTTATCTACAAGTTTTGAAATACTTTGATCGGAATCTGGAGGCAATATAAGTAAGTAAAGGAAGGGTGTTGAAAAACAGATTCAGACGTGCAACAAAAACTTTGGTTGACCAATCAGGTCAGTAGTGCGAACATGTTTTCTCAAAGAAATCTTCAAAACTTGTCAATTTTCTCTTTGAAGTCATATTACTGCACTGCCATATGGCTTTTCTTTCTAGAGTTTTGATAGAAAGATGTATTGGCTATTTTCAAACGTCATCGTAAAATTCTAGATAGTATAGTAGAATGTAAGAAGGAGAGTATAAGATTGAAAATGTGGTATCAAAAAAGAGCCTTAGACGTGCAACAAAACATTGGAGAATCATCAATGGAGGTATACTTTCCCTACCAAATTGGCCCAAATCCTACAATTTCCATTTAGAACAAGTATCAGCAACCACACATATGTTTTCTGCTTCTCAGTTTCTGGGATTCTATATATATATATATCCTATTTCTAAATGGACCTAAAAAGTTTGAACACCATTCTATCCTTGTGAATAGAAGATAATGCTATTTGAAAAGATAGTATCTAAAAGGGATCTCAGACGTGCAACAAAACTATACAAAAGGCGCTAGTGGAAAGAGTATCCCATCAAATCCATCATTTTCCACTTTGGGAGAGCAACAGTCTCCAACGATTGAAGAGTCTTGTTTTCTGTTTTGATAGTATCGTATATTGGGTATTTTTTTACATGTTTAAAAAATACTAGACTGCTTGAGCAAAGATAGAAAGAGAGATATAGATTTGGAAAAGAAGTATCAAAAAGATGCATAAGACGTGCAACAATACTTAAGGAACGCCACTAGTGAATAATCTATCCCTCTTAACATCTCCTCAGAACCAACAATATTAACTTTGAAGAAGTATTAGTCTCCAACGGTTTGAGATTCTTGGATCTTTTCTTGGTAGAACCATGCATGAGGTATTTTTCTTTGTGTCCATAGAGTTTGAGATGTTTTTTGGTCAGTTGAAGTGTTTGAAATAGATATTGAAAAAAATGATATCCAAAAGGGCATCAGACGTGCAACAAAACTGGAAGCGACGCTTCTCAAAATCCCAAAATGGTCTCTGAAATCTAACATTTTTCACTTTGATGAAGTACCATCATCCAACGACACATAATTCCTAGTTTTTTTCTTGGCAGAACTGTATAGTAGCTAATTATCTACCTATCCATGAAATTTACTACTGCTTGACCCAACTTATACACATGGTATTGGTGTTCGCAAAACAGAGTATGGAAAAAGGTCTACAGATATGCAACAAAACCTTTTCAAAAATTATTCACTATTTTTCGCCACCAATAAAGTGAATGAATGCAGGCACCTCCAGAAAACCTGTCTAAATATCAACAATTTCTGTCTTTGACCAAGTATCAACATAGAACGATTTGGTTTATCCTTTTTCTTTCTTCGCAGATTCATTCTTTGGCTATTTTCCAACCTGTCTACAAAGTTTAAAAAGATTCGAAGATCTTGGGAAGAGTGAAACTAGGGTTGGAAAAAGATATGTATAAAGAGACATTAGATATGCAACAAAACTCCTTGGCTGCAGAAAGAGAGCCTGAGTTTCGCAGGACGTCATGTTTAGAGCGGTGAAAATCGATGTGTTTGGATCTAGGTTTGGGAAGGTGCTTGTTGTAAGGGCTCATCAATTATTGTTTGAATTTGTTTCTTGTAAAATTGTCTACTGAGGTACTATATATCTTCAAGTCTATTAGGAAACAATATGTATCTTATAATTGCGCATAGAGTCAAGTGGGGACCTGATGTACATCTCATAAAAGAATCCTCGAGCCCCAATATTCAGTCCCTCCCAAACCACATATTTCCAGATGGGGCCTCTTCTCACAATAAACATTCGAGGACTGGTGGCTCGGTCTTCAGTCCTTTTGATCAGTGTGCGACTTATTTGGTCATCAGATTTGGGTTATATTAGTACACACAAGGATTTGGAAGATTTCTGAGTGCCTTCGGGTGTTGCTTTTGTCTTATATGTCATTACTTTAGAAGTATGATTTGGAAGTTTGGCAGGGGAGTGAATTTGTGTTTTGTTTTTGTTATTATTGTTGGCGGAGGTTTGGAGATCTGGTTGTGTTGTTTTGGGTGGAGGTGGTGCTGTGAGTCTAAGCGAGATGTGGGGTTTAGGGGGAGTGAATGCAGCGCACCGGGAATGACATGGTTTGGCTGAGCTAAGCAAAACAAAATCAGAACTTAAGAGTTGGGATTGTTTTTTTTTTGGGATTTAAATCGGAATAATTGATGGATTGTTGCGTTTATAGTATTTCTTCTATTTTCGTATGATTGTTTATTTGTTAACCTCAAATCTGCATATATAAGTTTCGCTTTGGTAGAGTGCCCCTAGGTGTTTGAGTTGGAGTCTGAAGAAAGACAGCATATATAGATGAGCCTAGGATTTGTGAGAGAGGTTTTGAGTCAAAAACTGCTACCTTTTGTCTTTGAGAATGAATAATACATCAAAATATGTGAATTAATCTCTTTGGTTTTGATATAATTGTGAGTCTACTATTTATTAATCTGTGCATACAGTTTTGAAAGCATGTATGCAGCTTTAGATCGATAATATAATGATTTGAAAAAGAGGCCCTGAATTGGGGTCCAGACATGCAACGGACCTTTTTTGATAGGAGCTAGTACCAGTAAATACTTAGGTTTTAGAACCAAAATGAACATATTCGTCTTTGTTAGGAAATAGCAAGTGGACTATTTGAGATATACCTAAAGTCTTGTGATAGAGCTCTTTATTGTTTATTTTCGAGTAGACCTATATACTTCTTGATCAATTTGTCTTGACCAAAGCATTAGATATTGAGCTTCAAAAAAAGGCATCAAAAGTATTATTAGATATGCAACAGACCTTTGGCTACAAACCACGCCAGTGAATCCTCAGACAGTCGGACTTCAACCCAAAAATGTCCATATTTTGTGTTTAGAATATAACAACATACTACGCTTTTGGAATACATCCTCCATTCTTTGGCTCTGGTATACATCAGCTAATTTTGAAACTGTCTATATAATTTTCGATTAATTTGTCCAAGTTTAAGTGTTTGGTACTGAGCTTCTAAAAAGAGATCTTAAATCTTACATCAGACATGCAACAAAAGTTGTGATTTGAAGCTAGTGAGGCCCAAGTTGAAGGATTCACGGCTCTTAAAACCACCATTTTTGACTTTCAACATGTGCTACGAGTCAACTTTCCAATAGTTTGGCATAATAATCACAATTAACTATAGTCTGTCATCTCCTTAGTTTACCTGCCAAGTCTTAGAATATTCGGGCCTCTCCAAGTGACAAGAAATAGACAGGGAAAAGGGTATGAAAAACGACATCAGATATACAACAAGACCAGAATATTTCGCAGCTTTGCTTATGTAACCCTTGAAGTTGAGGGAGTTAAACCATAGATTTCGTGTTTGAACTTATACAGCGCACTACCAACTCATGCTTAGTGTGTTAAAAGTATATTTTCTTATAGCTTGACTTCTTTTCGATCCGTCTGCAAGTTTTCAGAATCTATAAGCGCTTGTGGGTTATTCAGGAAGGGGTTTCCAAAAGGGGATCAAATAATATTGTACTGGTCTTCAGATATGCAACAAAATTATTCAGTTTTGTTTTAGTCTCTTTTTAACTAGCCAACCACAGCTCGTTTGCCTTCAAGATGGAGGATAAAAACTGACAACTGGCACTTTGAGGACATATAGTAAATCTATCAGCTAAATGTTACATACAAAATTAGATATGCTTGTAATCCTTCTTCTTTTGGATCTGCCTACCAAATTACAAGAAGCTTGGCCGCACCCAAGTAGTAGGATTGGAGGTCTCAAAAATGAGTATTAAAATCAATCAAATTCAAGATCAGACGTGCAACAAAACAATCTGATATTCTTAGTCTGTTCCTTGCCAACTACTATTGGCCAGCCTTTGCGTGAGAGCATGGAGACTGTACTTCTTTTAATTCAACTTGATGGTACTAATAAGAAATGCGAAATCAGAGATATAACAGATGTTAACTTGAATAATGGATGAAAAGATAGATCTACCACTTCTAAGCCTGCTAATCAACATACAGCTAGTTCTTTTGACTCCAAGTATTCATCTGTTTTCAAAGAATCTCAGTTCAACAAACTCGCACATTGTACTATTAGCTTATTTTGAAGACTTGGTAACAGAAACCACAGTTTTTGACTTCCAGAAGTTTTTACTCTTTACCATCAGATAGATTCTCTCTGCTCAACTAATAATTGCATGATCTTGCTGTTTCTAAATACACTTATAGAACTTTGGAGCTCTGAAAAGAGTTCCCTCAGAAGTTACATAGATTCCAAAAAGTAGTATAAATTAGGTCTCAGATGTGCAACAAAATGTTTGAGTTGATAAATTGAGTTTAGCCTCAAACCTAATCTCAACCTCAAGACTCGAAAGACTACCCATTTTTCACTTGTGAATCAATTGCAGCATCAACGCAATCAGATCTCTGTTTTGTTATTTGAGGATATGGAATTCATACTATTTGTAAAGCTTTCTATCAACTCAATTACATGTCGAAGTACTTCGTGGCTAACTTACACAGGATACAACATGAGGTATTTGAATGAGCATTGCGATATGCAACACAACTATTGGGGATTGTATTTGGCCTAGCTCCAACTTTGATTTCAACGTCCAGACTTACAAGACCATCATTTCTCACTTCAATCGTATATAGCCAGCTATCATGATGGAAGAACTGTGATCTTTGATCAGGTTATGAAACTTATGCTTATTCTCAAATAACCTGCTAACTTTAATGATCTTAAAAATGCTCTGTGAATTAACTATCTGTCTTTCAAAAAGAGGTATCAAAATCAACTATCAGATATGCAACAAAACAATGCTATACCCCGCTTAGCTTCAAGCTCAAACGCCAGCTTGAAGGCTTGAAAAAACACACATCTTTCACTCTAACAAGATATACTGAATCAACAAAACTCTATTTCTATGATAACTTGAATAATACTTGAGCTTCTGCTTCTTTTACATATGCCTATCAAATTTTGATCACCATAGATACAATTGCGAAGAAGCAATGCAAGTCTCAAAATAGGGTGTCTAAAACAGCATGAGACGTGCAACAAAACCCTGGAGGAAGTCCAAATGCGGAGTAGCTTCAATGTAGGCTTCCAGTAGAGATCATTTGAGAACCACAACTGTTGACTTCAATGAAACATAGACAAACAACCACGGAAGATATCAGCATAAACTCTTGCGAATGTTAAACACCTGCTAATTATAGATCCATTTATATACTTTTCATTGCGGGAAACTATTGTGAGAAAAATTGGGTTGTGTTTCAAAAAAGGGCATATAAATCAACATCAGACATGCAACAAAACGCTTCAACTCTGACTTTATTTCTAGCCTCGCCTTTAGCCTCGCTCTTAATCAAGTAATACGGCCTCTACTAAATGAATTTACAAGCCGCAACTTTCACTTCAATAAGATACGTACGGCCAATGATGTAAGGTATTAACATTCTTTTTTTTGGAATATTCAACTTGAGCTTCCAATAAACCTGTTCATCCTTTTCACATGGTTCTGAAGTGTAACATACGAGCAACGTTTTAACTTCAAAGAGGGGCGTATAGAGAGAATCCATCATATATGCAACAAGAGATTTCTGATCTAACCTAATATCTAGCCTTGCTTCTGGTCACTCTTTTATTCAAAGTCACATCTAGAACCTTCATTCAAGGCGACTTAGAATCATAGCAGTGGACTTTAACAGATTATCTACAGTTATTAATGCATTGTTTGAATGTTGCTTCTGGAGAGCAAATAGTTTGTCCGTTGAATAAACAATTTTATCAATCTGGAAAAGACTCGATGGGCAATAGATCCTGGAAAATATGGCTTCAAAAATGTATCAATAAAGACATTTAGACCTGCGGTAGTAACTCCCAGGTTTTGTTTACTGACTTCTATCCGATTGAATATTCAAATCATGCTGTTGGATTCTAAACAAGTAGCTATGAGCACTCAATCAATGCATTTTAGTTAGGGTTTATTTTTGACTCTGTTATCTCCACATGTGACTACACTCTTCACAAGTACACATTAAAGGAGTAGAACATTGAAATCATAATGATCTTCTATAGTCACTCTGCGATTATCAGAGTCTCAGTAATTGCTGATCAGAGATGTCGCAGATCTAGATGGGTGAGATGTGACGTATTGCCATCAGGCGAAAGTTAATGATTAGTAATACATTAATAAGCAGCCAAGGTCAAGAATCTTCAAGCAGATTCAAAAACCAGGATTTTCCACTTCAAAACAAAGTATAGATTTGAAGAATAGGATTCCGCTGGTTGTTGTTGCTATAGAATATATATCTGCTTCTTTTGAACATGCTATTAGGTTTTCATCGCTTTTCCCACAGCATTATTCATTTCAGATTTGAATTTTAAAAAGTAGTCTTAAAACCACATCAGACGTGCAACAAAACTTTTGAGAAGTCAAAGAAGTGCTCTCATAAGGGATACAAGAACCTCAGTTTTCGACTTCAACAAGATATAGAAACTCAACCACATGGTATGTTCTCTTATCCCCTTCGTAGAATTCTAGCTCAGCTTCTTTTCTGTCTGCCCATCTAACTTTGGTATCTGAACTCCTTGTAGTGCTTGACTTATACCCTTTTCAAAAACCAGTCTCAAATATGACCTCAGACGTGCAACAATGATATGGTTGAGCCAATGAAATAAAGGGATAGAACTAATAAACCATAGTTTTTCCCTTCAGCATATAATACTGAATCAAGCGCGCAAGTTTCTCTTCTGGTCTCTTGACTAAATGATAACTCTGCTTCTTCTTGACTTGCCTATATACATCAATATAAGAAAATTCTCACTGTATTGCATTTCTGCTGCTTTGAAAATAGGGTCTTAAAAAGACCCCCAGACGTGCAACAAAACTTGAAGGTTGAAATAAGGTTTAAGCGGCTTAAGCTTAAAGAAGAAGCTCAAAGAAGGACAAAAGCCATCGTTTTTGAATTTGAAAGGGAATAAGATATGAACGGATTGAATCATCATCTATCTTTCTTGATATTATGATACATCTACTTATTTATTGTATGACCATGAAGTTTCTAGATGTATATCAGTGCTGAAAAGGGAGTAATACAGAATCCAGAAAAGAGTCTTTAAATACTCTTCCAGATATGCAACAAAACTTTAGTTGGATCAATGATATGAGCCTCCTAGAGGTCTCAAAACTTACAAAACCTCAATTTTGGACTTTGCACAGGGATAGAATATCTACCACTTGAGTTATTGATAAGATACTTTGATACTCTGGTTCTCTTACTTATTTTCAATCTGCCTACAAGTTTGGGGATAGGTTTTCATAACTAAAAGAATAACTAAACAAAATACAAAAAAAGGCCTTTAAATCAACCTACATTAATATCAGACATGCAACAAAACTCTTGGGGTTCAAATAAGTTGGGTTGGGATGGGAAATCTCTCAAACCATCAATTTTTGTGTTCGCACACGAATAGCATGTCAACAACCCCAAGGATGGACCATTTGCTCTATACATATCATACTTCTGCTATTTATATTTCTTGAAGTATGATTTACTATCCATCATATTGTGTTGAAGTGTAGCTACAAAGTTTCTAACAGAGCGTCTCAAAATCATATCAAAATCATCTTAGACGTGCAACAAAACTCAGCTTGGCTTTAAGTAGAGCCAATAAGACCGAAGCAAATCCCTAGATATGACCTACAGAATCAATCATTTTGACTTCGAAGAAGTATAGCAAAGCAGCGGCTTCATATTACCATAAATCTTTTGACAATGTGAAACTTTAGTTGCTTTCCTACCCGTCTATAGAAGTTGAATACGTTTGGGAGTGTTGAGTAGTTGCTGGGTACACTTGAAAAAAGAGGTCCTTGAAAAACTTCCAGATTTACTCAGACGTGCAACAAAACGTTACTTGGGCCAATAATCTTGAGGTATGCAGATAAGGTTTAGATGAGATGAAAGTTTAGAGGATTGAAATTCGCCTTTCTTGGCTTTTGGAGCATATTACTCACCAACGAAGATCCAAAATAGATGTGATATCTCTTTAGTTCTGTAGCTATGCTGATTTTGAGTATGTCTAGAAGTTTCTCGACAGTTTGATGTCTTCTGGTTGATATGTAGATGGATTTCCAAAAAGGGTATCAAAATCACCTCAGACGTGCAACAAAACTTTTGGATTTGTGCTAATGCTCATGATTACAAAATAGGAGAACAGCAAAGCTCCGAACAAAATCCAAACTCGCAGGTTGATATTCTCTTCGTCATTGGAAGCGAGGTAATTAGTCGAAGTGGAGTAGGATTCAGAAAATAGGAAGTCATGTTGAATTTATGAGCGTATAAGCTTTATTGTGCACTTTTCGTATCACAATCAGAACTGCAGAGATCCAGACGATCTTAGGTATGATTACTTGGCTTATTGGTTTATGATTGTCGCGGTGGTTAACATGAACTAGAGCGTAAATGGAAGGAAGTCAAGAGAGATGTAGTTTCCCTGAAATTAGCATCGATTGTGCCAAAGCCTCTGGTAACTGCTTAATCATTAGACTCATGTGCGAATGTGTAAATACGAGTGTGAAGATAAAGGAACTTCATCCTGGTATCTGGTTGAATGCGGAAGTGATAACCGTCTTGCATTATATTCGAGTTAACTGCACTTTCCTCTTCTGAAAGAAATACCGGATATCTGGGAAGAGACCTTAGATAATCCATTTCTCATGTTCGCTTGCCATGATTCATGGGATATGCGATGACCGATAAGTGAATAACTACCTCACATACCTTCATCAATATTTTCGCTAGATTTCCCCTCCAGAACAGTATCACAACGAACAATTTTCAACTGCAAAAGATACAGTAGACCAGCCACTGGATCTCCTTATCTACTTTCTGCTTATGGTGCAGGTTTTGCTTCTTCTTCAACGCCTAAAAGAGTTTTAGGAAGTTTCGAGTGTGTAGAAAAGCTGGTATGGCATGTTGAAAAAGAGGCCCTTTTTGAGATTCAGACGTGCAACAAAACTTTTGTTGATGAAGATGAGGTTCATGTGAAATCATAGCCCCGTCAATGTTTTGAGTGATGATATTCACTTTTCGTCTATGATACAACATTTACTTTGACTCGACTTTTACTCTAACTTCAGTCTCGAGAATTCACTGGTCTCTTCCTCTCAGCTGCCGCTTCGAAAGTTTTGATCTATCCAATTCTAGAAAATAGCAGCCATCAATCTCGAACTTCCAATTCTCTAAAGCAATAAAAAATTTGCAGACAACCCGGTTCAAAAAAAAACAACTCTTCTTCCTAAAAATGAAACGTCAACCATCCTCTCACTTTTGTGATGCCGCCCCACCCCCCAAATCCCGCACACGACTCCCTTCTAATGCTCCGATTCTTCCGAGCAGAACTGAGGTCAAATCTGAGGTGGAAGATAAAATGCAATGTACTCCATCACCTGGCAAAAGGGCCCCGAGTCATGACTCAAATCCCAACTGGGCCCAAGATCACAGACCAGAGCGAGCTAGGATACCAGCTAACTACCAACGCCTACCACGAATTGAATCCCTAGCTCGTTCTCATACACTGCACCCTTCTGAATTGCCATTCCCTCGGAATGACCTAGAATATTCTACAGTATGGGTAACGGGGGGTCCAGATGCGAATGTGCCGCCTCTACCCATGACAACTACAAGAAACGAAGAGTTTGATCGTTGGAGAGATCCTTATGGACGTAGCATATTGTCGACAGTGGCTTCTACAGAAGATCAAGGGCATGGAGACCAGCAAGTGAAGGTAAAAATTGAGAGCAATAGTCCAGGTTACGGGCCTACGACGTCTCTTGGTCTCAGGGAGCCAGAAGGATATAACGATCCAGAACTTCAACGACACAGAAATGCTAGAGACCCTTTTAAAACACCTTATAATCCTATACTCTTCTATTCACCGTTTCAGCGTTCCGCGAGACGAAGTGAAGAACATGGTAGGCCTCGTCAACTATCTAATGGTCTCTATCAATCAATCGAGGGTAATGATTTCGATGATCAAGAAGACACCCCCACCTCAGGTAGCCACAGAAAGCCTATGGAATGCTATGTATAAAGACGACGATATTGACGATACTCAGTTGAAGAGAGATCTTCGGCGCTTGAGCGAGGGTGCTGAGGATTTGAAGAAGAATTTTCGGCTTTTGAGGAATGACTCTGCTGGTTTGGAGAGATAAAACTTGGAACACCTGCGAAGGGGAATGATGAAGGCAAGAAAATAACGCATGTGTAGAGCCTTGGGAATGGACAGTCGCGTGAGGCTTTGCAAGTATTTTTTATGGACTCGATATATTTTCGGGGAGTGATGGAGGTTGTTGCGCAGCAGTGTGATGCATTGAAATAGAGCAATTGCTGAATAAAATGGTAAACTTCAAAACACGAGCTTTTACTCCCCTAATTGATTGATATTTGAACTGGAAGACCCAAAGCATCTCCAAATCAAGAATAGCAGCACACCGGGGCAATCAATGATAATGATAAGAATATAAAAATTCACAGCTCATCAAAACTCTCGCCTCCCTTTCTTCTTCCCCCCTAACACAATCTCCAAAGCAAGTGCCAGAAACAATAAATACACTCAACGTAAAAAATGGCCAAACAATGAAAGATATCTTCCGAAACCAAGCCATCATCCCAACCCGGTGCACCAGGGTCGAAGGGAATCTGGTGTGTGTCAAACATATTCAAGACCTCTGGAACTTCTGGAGTGGGACGTATTCCTCAGCCACGCGATCAGCTTGAATCGAGGTTGGTCGCATATTTGGATTTATATAGGTAGGCGGGAAAGCGATGAGGTGGGTGAAGGTGGATGGGATGAGTTGGGTTTGATGGGCTTGGTATTGCTCAGTACCTTGGAATTGTGATGGTTCAAGTTCTTTGATACCGATGATACAATCTGGGTGATGCGCAACATAGATACTCGGTCAGTTGGAGATAAACTAGCTGTTAGGGTTATCACAGCCTTGTTTCTAATTAAGCATTCGTTTTTTTTTCCGGAGACAATTGCCTTTGGTGGTGAATTCTTTTCTATTATAACGTTTGACTTGGGCGGGCGAATTGTATTGCATCCTATGATTTCCAATAAACTCTTCTCCGCAGATAGTTTCGCACTTCTTGGTCTCTGAAATTCATCTACAAATTGATAGATTCTCTATTCTCCGTAGGTAAGAAGTACTCATTCCTCAGCAGCCATTCTTGTCTCTACCTTGTGTATCATACTGCAGGTCACTGGATCTTTTTGAGATAACTTCCATTTAATCCCTTGCCGTTGGATATACCCCACGAACTGCCCTTTTTGCCGCGATACATAGTGTCGATGAGTAGACCTTTTTGGTTAGGTTTATATAGCTCCCTTTGACAAGTAGACTCTATTTTCCACTTATAGTTGTCACAGCCTCGATGCCACAAACACTCAGATGATCCACACCATTGCCACAGTCCTACTAATACAAAATAGATTGCAAATGTCTCAGCGATAACCATAGTGGATGAAGCAGAAAGAAGTGAGCGTGGCTTCAATACCCTCCCTACCAATATCGCCTTGCGAAAGATACTACCACTCTCAGTGGACTCTATCTGCTAGATCAAGGTATAGATCTCCACACTATGTTTTTGCTTGGTGAAATCCTTAGGCTCAGCCGAAAGATAGCCAATAGTTTGATCTCAATATATTATTTGGCCCTTATGTCAAACAAAAATCAAGAGTGAAGAGCTGTGAGAAGAATAACAAATTAATGACAGAAAGAGTGTGAGATTTAGCTCTCAATGGAAAATTTGAATGTATTGAGCACACTGTCTCCTACTAATAGATAAACTCAAGCGGAGAATCAACAAAGAATATAGATGACAGGTAACATTATTCCTCATGTAATATAAGCCAAGCAATGCTGAAACTAGTAACAAGATTTGTCAATCCTCCCATCATACTGAATCTTACTCACAAATTAACTATTTGTTGAACCAGAGCCTGGAAACAGGCATGTACAGTGTCGACCAGTAAGATTTCCATTAGTTATAGAAATTGACAAGTTGATATTCGGCAATCTCCTGAACTGAAGTTGAAGCTGCTAGCTGATTGAATTCTCAAGTGCAACATATTAATGTCGATGTTTATTAATTGCTAAAACAGCTCTTGATTCTTCGGCTGCTTTCAGCGATATATTTTCCAGATCTTTTGAATTTTGCCTTGGAATAAATCATGTCTTGAACTTTGATCTTATTAATCTGAGCGGATAACCATGACCAAGATAACTTTCAAAAAACTTTGAACAAAGTTTGAAGGGCTGAAGATTTTCCAATATCGATAACCACAAAATACCCAATATGAAAAGATAATTATGCAGGAAACTCGGGATCTGAATTGAACGATGAGCGCGATAGTTAAGAAAGAGATAGATATATGGTAAGAGTGGAAAGTCCTGGAGCATAGAGCTGATCACATCAACCAAATAGGTGGTTTTATCCAAAGTCGATAATCCGAAGAGCAATCAACATCTATTTTCAATAGTTAACAGCTGCATACAAACCATCGCTGTGACAAACTTTCAACACCAAGCGAAAAGGTAAGCCATGATTGTTCCTGGCAACAGCCCAAACTAGTTGCGAGATACTAGAAATATAAAACAGTATAAAGCGATTGACAAACTAAGGGATGATGTTCTTGCAATCGTTAACGAGGGGCCTCCGTTAATAGTCTAGCCATAATATTCGTTCCCAACAGTCCTTGTCTTACAATATTGTGGTGGATTTGAAGTGAATTGGTATTTGATCATATAGCTTAATGAACAAGGCCATTGCTAACAATCCGAGTCCAGAAAGTGTTATCGTTCACTCGTTATATCCCAATGCTGACAATTAGCAGGGTGGTGTATGAGTGGCTGGCGTCTCTGATCATCCAAGTACCGTATCTCTTCCTCGCAGACTGAGTCCAAAGGTTTATGAATTGGCTTTGAACTGAAGCGGCTGAGCATAGGTAAAAGAGAGGGCTTTCAATGACGGAAAGCGACATCGGCAATTGCAAGAATATCCTCCAATGAACATCTGACATGTACCAATATAAGACAGAGAAGTCAATGGTATCTGGTACCAACCAAGGCCAAGATTACGAGTAGACAACCCAAGCTCTGGACAACAATTCCATGGATAGATAGCCTTACTATCTCCCTTGGCTTTGGAAATCAAAACTGCATGATTGGACATGCCTCGAACAATATAACCTCATATTGATATCCTAACTACAATCGTATATTGCCTTCATTATATGGGGTAACCTTGGACGTTTGAATTTGAGTATCCAATAGATTGTTCGGACGAAAATGCATGAATTCATGAAAAGGTTCGAGCCATCCTGCTCATCGCAAAATCCAGATGTTCCGCTGCCGTCATAAAGAATGAAGGGTAATCTTACCTAAGCACTCCAAATTCTGGCGCATCATCGGCACCCGCCGACAATCCCACTAAGCCTCAAAAGGCCTAGTCTCCTTCTCGACTTTCCAAAAATGAGCTGATCTAAATCTCTTGTCACACCATCCTCACCTCAGCAACATTGACGTTTGATTTCCCCGATATTTTCCATTCCAGTTTCTCTAGTAATTCTCCTAAATGTTCCATAAACCAGATTCCTGGAATTTATAAACCTTCTTCTCATTGGTTCAAAATTTCCAAGATGCACAATTGCAAACATTGGCAAGTGAGAGGATCAGGAGATATGACTGTGAACAAGTCCACGCGTGCTGATTTTCGTATGATGTTGTTCCTTCATGAGACGATGATGGTACGGTTTCACAGGTCTGAATGACTTCTTGGGCGAATTTCATGGTAACGATTGGGGGCTGGAGGATGTTGGGCTGAGCTAGAAATTTCTTTCGGGAGAGATAGGTGTCGAGGGTAGGCGTCGTCGTCTTCTTGTATATATAGATGCTCGCTGTCGTGTTACTATTCTTGCATATCATACATCATCACACTGTACATACAATATCACGAGCTTTAACTCTACTCAATCACAACACACACATCACTCAACTCATTCCAATCAATTCAAACACTCTACTCTCACAAAACCCCCCACACAAAAATCAACCAACAAAAAAAACAAAATGTCCCCAATACTCCGCCAAGTAGCTTCCCGCCGTACCTTCTCCATCCTCACCCGAGCCCGTCAACTGACTCGAGGTTTCGAACCCCATCCTTTCGAACGTTACCCCATCACTCAACAATCTGCCAATGCCGATTGGGGTAGATTAGTCAAGAAAACTGCTGGGAACGCTGTATTGTAAGTTGTTTTCTTTTTTTTCTCTTCATAGAATCAAGTTGCGTGGTTGGTCGGAATTTGGGATGTTTATATGGAACATGTACTAATGTGATGAAAATAGTTATTTCCCCGGTTTCGCAGTTGTGCTTGGATGGCCATTGATGGCGGAGAAAGTGGTCGAGGTGTGTCAATGATAGAATTGGGGTATTATTGGAGATACATGCTGGAATATGAACAGTACATATGGGTTCATTTTGCATAGATAACGGAGTTTCGGATGGGTATTTGGGAGGCATTCTAGATACCTGGCAATTTGTATATGGAAAGACGTTTAATGGATAATAAAACGCAAATCGAAAGCATAACAACGTAGATCGTTTCGTGTACATTTTTCAAACATGCCTCCGTGATGAGACGATGTATATGTACATCAAAAAGCAAAGGTCTAAAGTTTTGATGCAGCCACTGAGCCCACATATGCAAACCCCTCTATTATGCAAGAATACACAAGATGTTCACACAAAAACACAGGTCATAATACAATGCCAGAGCTTTGTGAAAGTGATATCATCTCCTCTTCCGCTTCGGTGTCTTTTCAAATTCTCCAGGCGCATTTGCAATGTCTTCCAAAAGGGTAGTTTCTTCTTCTTGCTTGACAAAACCAGCTTCGGACTTGAGTTGAGCCTTCTCTTCAGGATCAAGTGGCAGATCTTTGCTATCCTCCTCGTGTTTGATTGTTTTAGTTCGCTCAACCACATTGCCCTCCGAATCTGTTCTGATCTTTTCCTCTTTGATTTTTCGTCCAATCGTAACCTTACTTCTATCGGCAGCTTTGCACAATCCGTTCATTCCCAACTCACAACTTCCGCACTTCTTTCCAACTGGTAAACAAACAGTTTGGCCGAATCCGACTAGTAACCAATTAATTTCATGCCATAATTCTCTTGGAAGCCAGGCTTGCAATGCGAGTCTTGTTTCCTCTGGCCCTTTGGTCTTGTGCCATCCCCACATATTTGTGATACGGTGAACATGTACATCAACACCAATTCCCTCTGTTCTACCCCAAGCACTACTCATGCACAGATATGCCATCTTCGGTCCAACTCCCGGTAATGACATTAAGCCCTCTATCGTATCTGGTATATCACCATTCCATTGGTCCCTAAGAATCTCAGCCGCGGCCTTGATATACTTCGTCTTATTATTATGAAATCCCACCACCCAAATCAACTCATTCAAGAGCTTTGGATCCACGGCCAATATATTATCCAAATTCAACCCAATTGGCGCACCCTCCTTATAAGCAGGTAACTCCGTGTAGAGTCGATTCATAGCAACAGCATTTGTGGTATCTTTGGTCTGCGAAGACAACATCAATGCAGTCAAAGTGTGATATCTTTTTGTTTTCGGATCAACAGTATCTTGTCCCAATTTATCACAACCCATCGTATCCACAGCGGCATTTTGCGCCACGCCCAGTTTGCGCATCTCCATCACTATATCGTAGACCTCTCTCCAATCATTTGGAGGTTTAACTTCTAGCTCTCCGGTATCTTCATTTTTGACTTTGCGCGCGGGTTTGCGCACTCGGCTGGATTTTGAAGGAGGAGAAAATGCGACGCTATCTTCAATTTCGGTCTTGATAGTCTTTTCATCAAGAGGTTGATCTTTTATTGAAATTTTCGCAGCTGGAGTCCTCTTTCTCTTGAGGGTCGAAGTCGAAGGAATAGCATCTTCGATATCTGGGGTTGATGATTGATCTTCATCCTTGATTGAGGCATTCAAGGCAAATCGAGACAGGGAACGCGTGGAACGTCTTGGTGAGAGTGATGTGGCATTGATTATCTTGGCAGTCTCTTTGGAGATTCTTGAAGTCCTCATGATTAGAATTTTGAAATTACAAAATTCGAAGGCCAGAGTTTGGCTTCGATATGGGATGAATTTGAGTGGCCATTTTTGTTCTAGATTATCGTTCCTAATATCCGGTAAGCTAGCACGAGAATGATGCGTCGGCTCGTGCTATCGCTCAGCGCGTTCAATAAACCTTTGCTTATATAATCATAGACTATTGAAGATCATCCACCAATGAAATTTCTCTCATTGAAAATCTGATAGGAAAACAACAAGTGTTACTGAGTCTAGAAAGCAAGGAAGATATAATTGAATTGGAAGACTTGGATCTGAAAGCTGAAAATATACCTGTTACATGTATGACTTCCTTCCAGTTCTGTCATGATGACTCTTTGCTTGATGACCCAATACCGCTGGATAAACCTTCGTTTATGCCTGGAATTAATCTCTTCTGTCTATAATGAATGTGTTTTTGCGGATCTTCTGTTTTATTTTTCTTTTGTAAAGTTCCCGAGAATGAAAGAGTGTGTTCCTTTCTGTCTGAAGGCCCGAACGCTTTACCGCGATTACGGCTCCTTGTCTATCACAGTATCATGCTTGGAGTTGATTAGTGCCGGGAGTAAGTGCTTCTTTTCTCCTTGTGATACTGAGCACTGCAGAACAAGGGAATATAAAGAGTTTATATACCAATAAGTATCTACTAGTGATCGATACTGTCATTTAAGATGCTGCTTCTTGGGATCGTGAATACTCAAGCGAGACCCCTGACCATTACGCCATTTTGACTTCATCACCACCGATATACAAGATATGGGTTCTAATTGTGCATTTCATTGCTGTTGAATTTATGGTTTCTTCTATTCTGTGTCATATTCTACTTTCATTTCCATCAATATTATTTCAATAACTCACTCTGCCCATTCAAATAAGGGCTACCAGTGGGCTTGCCAAGATTTGTATTCTTGCCAACCTATCACAACCAAGTCTGATAACATGCAAGTACATGCAGATCCCTCAGTTAAGGTCAGTCAAGCAAACTTAATTCACGGCATCAAAGTCCAACCTTTACTTGGTATTGCCAAAAGCACCAACACCAGAATACATGCCTGGGCCGAAAAAGGGATATGATTTTGGGAAGATGGGAAGCCCTTACCCAATGGAGATGCAATGATGAATGAAGTGTGGGAAATCATTCATGGCGCATTCAAGGATTCAGAAGATGATTAATAAACTATTGATCCTGATAAATGTTATTTTGACTACATCGAAGAAAAGCTTCAAGAAGCATACCCTGATCATGCTGAAAAGAGGAGAATTCTCATACAATTTGCGGATATATGGGGATTTGTGTTGCAAGTTAGGTCAAGCTCAGAGCTTAAGCTATTTTTGGCTTGAGCAATGTATTGATGAAGGTGAAATGATATTCTCTGCACTCAACCCTTCGAGGATAATATTCACAATCTCGCTCCCATCTCTGCATATTCTGGATATCATTGGAGCCAGGCATCGATACCTACATACTCTGATATTCATGAAGCCAATACCCATCAGGAAACTTATTCATCACCGGAACACATACAAAAAATCCTCGCTCGTCGCCAAACCGGCTTTATAAAAAGCGAAAATATATTTCTCAACCAAAATTACCCGCGTGAAAACATACCTCAACAACATCGCCATCTTCACCAACGCCAACAATCACAAAACTCTTCATTCCAACAAAATAATCATGACCATTCCCTCTGCTACCTCAAGAAAAACAACCCAGCCTTCCACCCTCCTTCTCCCCATCCCACCACCTCCTCCTCTCCACCATCAATCCCTCCAGCTATCGCTCCCTCGAAAAGTCCCCTCCCCCCGCTCTATTTCCGCCATTCCACCATCTCCCCCCTAGCCCAACAACACAACAACAGATCTACGCAGTACAATCCATTACCCTCCCACAAACCTTTAAACAAACCCCAACATCCTACCTCCCACTCAACCCCCCACAGTTCCATCGTCCCTCCGCCCTACAACCAACCTCCACATCTACCCCACACCACAATCCTAGCTCCCAAAATCAAACTCCCCTCATCTCCATCTTCCTCGTCTCCATCACCTACTCATAATCACTTCTCCTAAATTTTCCAGATCGAAATCTTTATTCTTCACTAACCGCTTTGTGGTATTTGTATAGATACATAAATAAAATGAAAAGTATTGTACCATACCATACCATACCATACCATACCATACCACCCCAACCCCAACCACCAATAAAACACCCCAACCTCAACCAACCTCAAATCACTCCCAGGCAGCACACTCCATAGATATCACCATCAACAGAAATGAACTAACAACACCCACAAACGCCGTTTGTACATTTTATATATACCGATATACGTAGTAGATAGATAGATAGATATCAGAGTTTACTCCCCGTTTACCGCCCATACTTGTCCACTATCCTTCTGCTTCTGTTCTGTAGCTTACATGCCATATCTCGATGAATGCGTAGATATGTATTTGATATCGTTTGGTTCGTAGGTGGGTTTGAAGATTTGGAGGGGGGGAGGGGATGGATGGATGGATGGGATTTGGAAATCGTAGCTTTTGTTTATTTTATCTTGTTCTTGCTGTTCTATTAATCAACTTTTTACCTGGTGGAAATTAAGATGTTTTTTTTGCTTTTCTTTGCTTTATTTCTTGTGGGTGGAGTGTTGTGTTGTGTTGTGTTGTATTTTGTTTTGTTTTGTTATAGATACAATATATAATATACAATATACAATATCCAATATCCAATATCCAATATCCAATATCCAATATCCATCCCCTCCCCTCCCCTCCCCTCCCCTCCCCTCCCAACCAAAAACCCAAACCCAAACCCAAACCCAAAACTCCAACATCAACTCAATCCAGCCACCAAAGATGCGGTAGCAGACTATGAATAAGAAAAAAGAAGGATTTTTTTTTATAATAAAAAAAGAAAAAAAAAAGGATCAAGATAAAAGAAGGAATCTAAGAATCAGTGTTGAGCATTAGCATTGGCGTTGCCATGAGCGCTGACATTGACATTAACATTAGCGGTGAAGCGGGAGGTTACGATGGGACCGGCCAACACGTGAAGATTATTCAAGTTCGTAGTTCGTGGCTTGTGGGCATTTGGTGCGGGGGGGGGGACGTTAAGCGGAATTTGTGAGGAGGTTTTGGATTTGGGATTTGGGATTTGGGATTTGGGATTTGGGGGTGACTCTGTGTGCGTGTGGAACATTGTTGGGTATCGGGGCGGAGGGTTAGGGGGTGGGAAATAGTTGGTGGTGGAATCCATTAACCAGAATCGGTGGGTGGGGTCGATGGGTGGGATTAGTTGGTACTGTGCTGTGGGAATTGGCGGTGGGGATGGATTGAATGCATGAGTGGGAACGGGTAGGTGGAAAGTGATGGGTGGAATCAGTTGGCACGGTCGGAATCAGAGGTGGGTATCAATGAGTGAAATATATGAGTTGGTATTATGAGTGGGATAGGAATTGGTGATGGGTATTGGTGGGTGAGAATAAGTTGTTGGGAATTAGTGGGTGGGATCAGTAGGTTGAAATTTGTGAGAGGATCTAGGTGACATCAGTAGGTAGAGGTGATGGGTGGAATCAGTAAGTGAAAATCAGTGGGCGCAAATCGTGAGTCGAAATACATGAGTTGGAATCCTGAGTGGAAACCAGTGGGTAAGCGCGAGGAAAAATTCGTGGTGAAAAGTAGACGATACTCACACCCACATCGCTTGGTGCCCAACATAGAGCAGTAAAGCAGGTAGATCGACGAAAGTGGTCTCCTCCCCACCCGGTCCCACAAACAACAAAAAAGCAATGCAACGTTTGTATAGACAACGAGGTTCAAGTCGAAGCTTAGATGTCAACAAGCTGTTCGCACGACAACGTGTACAGCTCTGATAAGGGCATTTCTGGACCAGGCCTGGTTGCTACCGCACAGCAGTTTCATCTCTCGATGACCTGTACGCAGGACTACTTGTACAGACGTTGTAGGACTGGCTGATTTGCAGCTGTATATCTGGATCATCTGTACGCATAATCGCTTGTGCAATTTGTGATGAGCTTGTGGAGTGTGCTTTTGTTCTGTGCCTCGCTTGAGACATGTTGTTCGCATAGCAACTTAAGCTTGTACGGTGGTGGTGATTGTATTGATTCATGTTCGCACAATGACGAGTGTAATCCATAATGGTAAACGTGCTTTTGAATCCTCACTTAAGGCTACCCACCGACCTGCACATATGCGGTACCTAGATGTTTCGAGATAATTTGGTGTAATAACAATATGGACGGTTAGCGCTAGCGTTAATCATTCTCTTGAAATACCCACCACACCATCTGGATCATAGCATAGCTGACTTAATCTCATGGCTACCGTAGATATCTGGATCACGGCTGACTTGTGATCATGGCCAACTTCTGATCATAGCCGACTCGTGATTACCACGAAACCAATGTCTCGGGTCAAGGTAAGAAGAAGGATGATGATCAGATTCACAAAGCAAACGGCAATAAGATTATGTGCACTTGATGTGTTTGATCATGGGCGACTTCATCGCACTTTACAGCATAACTCGTTTCCTTTTTCCCATTTCCAAGGTATTAATTGTGCGTTGTTCTTATAAATTATGGTACCGATGGCGACTACAGTAGATGCCAAGGTTATGAAAGCATTATCTCTGTTTGCTGTACGAAGGGAGGAGGTAAAATTCATCAAATCCATTCGAGCAGGGAATAAACATACTACTCCGTAGATAGCTAGCTCGAGATAGCGCGAGATACGAGACTATGGATGTTGTTTAATGACGAGATTTCACTTTCCATTTCCAGGAATGAGTAAACATGCAAGAGTGAACGAGAGCCAATCATTTTGCGGGAGTGCCTTGATTAAAAGAAGGTTCGGCCCCAATATTACTAATTATGACTACAGGGTACTGTGTAGGAGCTGGAGGAAGCGGACGGAGTTATGATGATCCTTAACCTTGAACCTTTTGAAGAATGAACGTGTACGAAGTATATGTGTGTATGGTTAATGAATTGATTGTGATTATATAATAGATTGATTACTAAGTAGGTAATAATCAGTCTTGTGAATATGATGAGGATAATGGAGATGTAGTAATTTGATAAATCGGTATTTATATATATATATATATGAATACTTAGCTGTATATGCTTAATATATATATATGTGTATGTACATTTATACATCTATATGTTTATACATTCATACATTCATACATTTATACATTCATACATTCATACATTCATACATTCATACATTCATACATTCATACATTTATATATACATACATATATATACATTCATACATTCTTACTATACATTTATATATTTATTCACTTATATACATATATACATACATATATTTATACATTTATATATCTATACATTCATACATTCATACATTCTTACCATACATTTATATGTTTATTCACTTATATACACATATACACTTATTAAACATACCTACTATAAACATACATTCATACATTCATATCATATCCATCTACAGATGGATTTTCATTCACCTCCAAGGTTATATACACTTATATACATATACATATACATACATACATACATACATACATACATACATATATACATACATACATACATACATACATACATACATCATCCATCTCTATATACTAGATCAATAATATAATAATATAACAATATAACAATATAACAGCATTGATATAATAATTCTATGAATCATACATAAATCCCATAATAAATCCCTATTATCCTCTTAACTCATAATACACACTAGCTAAGCTTTTTAGTATTCCGAGTCCGACAAATTTGATATTACCAACCTTCTTCTCCTTACAATCCATCAATCATTAGGTAATAATTAAATCCTCAAATTATTGTTTATACTCATTCCATCCAGACATCCAGACATCCAGACATCCAGACATCCAGACATCCAGACATCCAGACATCCAGATATCCATATATCCATCCATCCCAATCCATCCCAATCCATTCATACCATACATACGTGTTGATATACTCCGTACTTTTGCTTTTTTCCCCTTCCCCTTCCCCTTCCCCTTCCCTTCTTCCTTCTTCCTCCCTCCTTACTTTTTTCCTTTTCTCCTAATCATCTATCAACATAATCTCCAAAAGAAAATACAAAAAACAAAAGAAGATTTTCTAAATAATGCGTACGACAAAATAAATCATATCGCAACCATGTTACAAGGAAGTACAACGCTTCACCAAGACTCAAAAGAAGTTTAACAACCCTGAACCCCAAGAATTCTTCAACAAATCAATCAAACGCAACCACTTTCTTAGCTTCCCGCTTTAAAAGCTGCCGTGTTGCATGAAGAAGAAGAAAAAAAAGCCTCAATAATGGCAGATTTATCAGATCTAATAGAACACATTCCAGAGTTACAAAATAATGAACAACAACAACGTGACACCCTCAAATGTTGTTGTGGTCGAAAGGATTGCGCATTTCTCGTTCACAATGGGGAAATTTTGGACAAGTTAGAAGGGGATGTGACATTGGCTGCTCAAATGGGTCAGGTAAGATTCTCTCTCTCTCTCTCTCCCTCTCTCATGTGTCTCCTTTCCTGGTGTTTATGTTACTATTGATCAAAACTTCCTACATTCCTCTCAATGTCTCTTCCTTTTCTTCGCATCGTCAAACCCGAAGGGAAATTACAGTAGCAAAATCTTTTTACTTAGGGGAAGTGGATACTCAGATCTTGGTGTTGACTATATCTTACTATTGATTTAAATTAAATCTAATCTTCTTTTTGTTGACCACCCCGCGTTATTCCAAACGCCCATTTATATAAGCTACATGGATGTGAAGAAGTGGAGGAGGAATAAATATTGGGAAGATGGATCAATCATTAACTTTCGCTTTACAGGCTTTATTAGAACGGCACGAGCATTATATGATCGATGCGGAGCGAGAACGTGCAAAGATGACGGCGAAGATTGAGCAGCTGGAGGTGGATAAGAGGGAATTGGAAGTCAAGAATGAAAAGACTATCGAGGAGAACAAAGGGCTGCTGGATCAATTAGAGGGTCTCAATGGTAGCTATGAGGAATCAGAACTGCAGATCAAACTCCTCGAGACGACTTTGAAGAGTACCCATACCGAAATGAAACGCTTAGAGACTTTGGCTTCGAGAACACATCAACTGGAGAAAGACCTAGCTATCCTGGAGGAAGAACAAGAGACTTTACGAAAGACGATTACACACACGGCAGCAGAAGAGCGTGCTGCGGTATTGAGATGGAAGAGAGCGGAAAGAGGATTGTGTGATTTGCAGGATCAACTGGAAAGAATTGAGCGAGAGGCACGAGAAGAAAGAGAACGCCATGTGGAAATTTTAGGTCGCATGGAACGTCAGCGAACCGTCGAACGAGAATTAGATACAGCCGCCTGTCGGTTGAAGGGTGCCGCTGCTATGGCAACCGGCAAAAGTAAGCATGGGACTGGTGTTGTGTCACATTTTGTGAAGGATATCCTCAAGGACAACGCGAACCTACAGCTTGGAATTGTGGAATTGAGGGAGATGTTGATGAACTCGAATGATGAAGTGCAGATGTTACGGGAAACAGTTATCGATGCATCAACCCATGTACGCGGACAATATCAAAAACGAAACTCATCAGCGGACATTAGGGGCAGAACTTGCGCCAAGCGAAGAAGAATCAGAAGCACGGTCGCAAGAACCACAAGTTGAACCACAAGTTGTTTCTCAAACACTTCACATACATCACCATTATCACACACCAAAGAGAGAAGAAACGCGTAAGCCGAAAAAGAAGCGAACCTCTCTAAATTCCAGTATTTTCTCTCCACTCACTAGAAGTCCACAATCTCCACGACTTTCTAGGGGTACAGAGAATGCTATACTATCCCAAACAGCAGTTACAGTCCCCAGTCCTATCAACACGAATCACCGATGGTCGGTTCAATCTGGCCAAATTTCAGAATTTGCTCCTTCATCAGTGCCCTCTTCTCCACAATCCATGTATCGAAACAGTACATTATTCGATCGGAACATTGATCTTGACTCTTCACGTCCGACCTCACCTACCTCGAGTGTTGATCCATCTTCCCCTCGGATTCATCCTTCATATCACCGAAAACGGCCATCCGAAGTTTCAACTCGAAGTTTTGCTGCTACTACGAACTTTCAACCACATCACATAATTCATGAAGAGGAAGATGATGATTCTAATGATGTTTCGGGCCTACAGATTACCAACATTCCTTCCCTGGTGGATGAATCTACAAATCCTACTAATTCCGAAGTTTCTGACAATATGGTTGAGGAATGGATGCCTCCCCAATTTGGTCCTAGCCTACACCGTTCTTCATCTTACGAATCAATCGTCTCCATTTCAGGCATTGACATTCATACATTGAAAGCACGACCTTCGCAGATAAATATGACCTCAGCAGGGGTAGTTGTTAGACCACGATCCAGGCTTTCGAATCCAACGTCAGCATATTTCACGGAAACTATCACAAGTGCATCTATGATCACAGCTCAACCTACCTTATCTCGTACTGGCCAAAGTAGTACAACCTACCTTCGGTCCAATATCGGGTACACAAATTCGACTAGATCACACAGTAGTGACAGAAGTTCTATCCGATCCGGCTCATCTAATGAAGGAAATAACAATAGTAATGGTATAGGAAAGAAAGTCGGCGGATGGGTTTTTGGTCGATGGGGAATGTCTCCTGTCAAATCAACTAATGATCTTAGGAGTACTTCTGAAGCTCAAACCTCGATTCCTCCACCAACAGTTCGAGCGGTTAGTACTCCAGCCATATCAATAACTCCAGACCCGATCAGGGCTATAATGGGAAGAGCCGCAGGAATTAATCAAAAAGGTCCAGTTCCGGGGTTTAGACAGACGGAAAAGGCACCTAGTAAGGTTATTCCGGATACAATTGATCATGATGCTCTTGCTGAAGTGCTTGGGCAATGAAATGTCAAGCATACTAATTCAACGAGATGCTGTTACCGGATTTGCCACAATACATTATGATTCGATATTACAGAAATCGATCATTTCATTATAATACAACTCGATTTGAAATCTCATCTGTTGAAGTTTTCTTTTTCGACGCAGGAATTTTTGAAAGGAGTACATAAGGTGTAGAGATTGTATATTTATACATACATAATTTGCGAGGCGTTTATGGAATGGGAGGACGGACAGATAGATAGATGGACAATTATGGATACCCAATTTGCGCTTTGTATATATATATAAATTTTTTCATATGTATTTACTATTTAAGATATAGAATGTGATGAGATACAATGAGGAAGACATTAGTTTATTGCCCTTTTTGAGGACGCCGTGTTACTGTTACTTTGTCATAATTCATATATCCTGAAGTAAGATGGATGGATGGATGGATCCCTTTCCATTCCATTATTCATGTTGATGAAAGGAAATTTTACCTGATGGGATGAAAATTGTTGGATGGAAGAGTTGGACTTGTATGATTATGATGACCTCAGTCGTCTTTTATTACTTGTTTGGTGGTGGGGTTGTGGTTGTGGTTGGGCCTGGGCTCGGGCTTAGGCTTGCTGATGGGTTCATAGGTCCATAGACATCTAAAATTCTCCAAACCACCAACAAAGTCGATTATAGAATGCCAAAGCAAGATAGAATAAACCTGGTAACAAAGTTCCAAAGGTCAAGTTACAAATCGGTCTAGCAAATACCGTATAAGCCACCACCCGTCACGTTTCGCTCACGAATCTCGCTGCAGCCTCCTTCGAGGAAGGAGGAATCCTGCAATGGTGGTATAGTCCAGTCTAGCGTGACACCGTCGCGCATTCACCCCGTGCCAGAATCGGGGTGGGAAATACCGGGCTGGGTTAATGTTGTGGAGCGGCGTCGAGGTTGAGGGTATACGTACTTGTGTGCGCGTGGGATTTTGGACGGAGCGCAGGAATCGCGCGGTCTTGGTGGTTTTGGATCTCTGGGAGCTTGTTGTGTTATGGAGTGAGGTGCGCGATGCGCTGTTTCTGGATCCTGGGGTTCGGCGTGCTGGGTTGGTGGATTTCACTTACAGTGTATTTAATATGTAAGGAGTGTGGCTAGCGGAGTTTGAGACGTTGTGTCTAGGTCCAGGTGGGGGTTTCCGGACTTTGGAGTGGAAGGGGGATGGGGAGTGCGACTTTGAATGTATATCCATGGTTTGGGTACTGTGACCTCTGGTGATAGAGATGGATACTGGGAGGAGCAGGAGTGTAGTATGAAAGGAGCGCTGTTGGTAGATGGAACTAGAGTAACGAACCATATGACGCGAATTTTGTGGTGTGTTGAGATTTGAATATGGTGTTTGGTTTAGTTGGGTTTTTTTGCTAGGGACTGGCTGTATGATTTCGTAGCTGCTGATAGATGGTACGGCTGATATGTGTGTGGAGTGATGATAAAGGTTCTCATATTCTACCGTGCGGAAACTGTCTGTTTGGCTGTGTTTAACCCCTATTTACTAGTACGGACGCTAAATCCCAGGCGAGTTACCCCTGGTGTGCATTGTAAGCTTGAACAAAAAGACTTTTTGGTTGATGCGTTTACATCTAAATTATACTATGTATCTGAGAATTGTTCTTTAATGCAGCCCACTACTTTTCTGAATGAGAAACATAGCCCAAGACACGCTGCGTTCTGGCAAGAATGGAGACTTTGTACATTTCGTTTCTGTTGGTATTGACTTGGTGGGCTAAAGTTATAGGTACGGTGGTACTTAAATCTATGGAATAGAGAACTATATAGTAGTCCTCGAGGAGCTAGTCCGTCTAATAAAATTGGTGTTTATTATTCATACAGCTCACTCAAATGTCACATGATCCCTTTCCCGACAATTTCCCTGGAATGGATATCTTTTCCCTCAAGAAGCTGTGTAGGTAGACCAACTCAACCACAGCTCGTACCACCACCGCAGTCTAGTCCAACGATCATCCCCCTGTGCCATTCAATCTAGCGTAGAAACCTTTATCTAACAATACTAAGCGCCAAGATTTCTAGATGAACCTGCATATCGGTAGCAGAAGAAGTACATTATTAGCCAGAGGTAAGAGACATATTGGGACACTTTTCTCAATCCGTGATGACACTGGACGTAAGAAAGAGTCTTGCACACGCTAGGTAGCGACTTGCAAGCCCATGTTATCCCTTCTTCCAACCCCAGAACGCAATCTGTCAACTTTGACACAAAACCATGGATGCAACCTTATTTGTATTATGACCATCAACTACCACCCTTGAAATTAAGATGTAGTCCTCCATCATAACAAACATTCAACGCTCAATCCAAATTTGTAAAACGAGAAACGAGAAAAGAAAACCACAAACATATGACCCCACAAGAGAGAAGAATAGAAAGGAAACAAACCAACAGCACATAATACCCTCGAATCTCGAACGATATTATTACAACCTAACTCAAACAAATGAAATCAAGAAACCGAACGATATGGCCCATCATAGAATAGTAACTTCATACACTAGTCTCGTGGCTGTTAAAATTTTTTACAGTTTCCACATCCCAAAAATAATCCAGATGCCCCAATAAATATCTTTCCAAAAATAAAACTCTAAAGCTCTCCTTGAGTGAAAGCTCGTGTACATGCCCCGGCGACAAATTAATATCCAGCCTAGAATAGCTCTTTGTGCTAACCACCCTCTTCGTGTCCCTCATTTTCAATAAAAGTCCATTTTCCTTTTATTGTAGCCGGGTCGCAGCACAGGGTATTATTATTTTTTTCAGAACCATACCGATATGAGTCAATTTGTTCCGAGATATAAACGTCTAGACACCTCTATCTGTAGTTTACCTTTCAAGCTGCAGGAAACTAGTCTTAGTATATCTGCCAAACTGAAGATAACCGTTATTGACGACCTAGAAAGTGAATATGATAGAATACAAAACCATAAAAAATCAGCATAGAGGTCCATATTTTGAAGTAAAGCAAAGTACATAAAAAAAATAGGTTTTTTGGTTGTTAATCTAATCCGTCAAACTGGCACTTTCATCTCGAGCCCTGCCCATTACCAATAAAGTTGAGTAACACCTACCTAAAAAAAAGACTTAAGCCAGGGAAGGTTGGAAGTGCCTCAATCTACTGGTCCGGATGAATTGCTGGACAAGAAGATATCTGGAAAGATATTGCAAATCGATACTTGACCTTGAACTTAAAACGTACTCAGCACCTTCAGTAGCAAAACACCTTTAGTAGCAGCAGCGACCCCTGATGGTCTAAATGGGATCCCACAATGTTAAAACAAGGTAGCTAGATATAAAATTGCAATACGAAAGTATTACTAAGGCCCTCCCAGATCATGATCCGGCAAGCAACCGAAATATGAGAACATTTGCCAAGTAAAGCAAGCATATGTTAACAAATCTCGGGCGTATGTTTGTTTAAGGTCATTATGACATGCCATGTTACCCGGTAACACTTTCATAGACAAACTTTTGTTCCGGAGATATCTGAAACGGTCGGTTAAATACCGTTGACCAGTGATCAAACCGAACAATGCTGAATTTGAAGCAGTATAACAGTGGTGGTAGTTGAATGGCGTCTTTGTAAATCAAGTACCGGCCAAAGAACATACGAATAAACGCAGAGCCTCCAGATTTTACAAGTTCAAGACCTTTGAAAACAATACTCCACCAGTAGGTCCAACACCATTTCAAGCGAGGCCATTATGCAAATTACCCGCAGGCGAAAACAAAGGATTTTTTGACATCAGCGCAAAGCTGTTATCTTCTAAGTGCAGCGCCCCATAACTCCACAAGAAACTAAAGACATCTGACCTGACTCTTATCGCCTACCTCTCATCTCATCCTCATACACCATAAATGAACGACTTAAATCCCGCCGTGAGCCTGTCAATTGCAAACTGGCGGCCTGCTTGTGTCTAATTGTGATCCAGTTACACGCCCGATATGGCAATGCAACTTAGTGAATCATGTCTCGACTGGCGACGGTACTTCGCTCTCGGGACAGATTTATTGAGCGCCAATCCACTAGTTTCCCGGTAGAATTTCGAAACTACCAGAGTATTCAAAGTGGAAATGCCAAGGCAGAATTAAATTATATGTACTCTTACTCGGATAGCGTGAAAGCCTTCCAAACCCACACGAGGAAGCCCGTACCAGCAGAAAGGAATGCGTAAAGATTGGTCGACCAAAATCGAAACTCCTTTCCAATCTGGCCCACCAATCTTCTCTTCACGAATTATATATATGGTTCATGGAAACTCTATAACCTTCAACAATGAGATGAGAATAAAGCTCGTCACTTATCTTCAGTTCGCGCGTTATCATCTTATCACTCGTAAGATTCGTGCGCGGCGAAAAAAACATACCATAAGCACCCCACTTGGTCATACTGTATCTCACGTCTACACCACAGACAGTATTACAGCGGCCGATAGTGGCTTATGCTCAGCAACATCACTGGGATATTTCCGTGGCTAGAAGATGTGATTTCATAAATGAAGCTATTCATTTCACGCTTAGACTACCAAAAGGATAACAACTTTTGTTAGTCCTGTAGAATTAAACATGAAAGAGCTAGCGGCTAGTAAAGTTGAGAGAAATAATCGGATACTCTCGGCGTAGCTTGTTTCTACTTCGGCCAAGACCCTCGTTCGAGAACACGAACATAGGCTATTCTCAGCTTGTGTTCCCCGCCTCACATGACTTGATTCTCCTTGCTTACATTGGCAACATTGAATGCAATTACATAAAATGCCCCGAAATTGTAAACTTGTGGTAGATGATGATTTGCAAGAAGAAATGAAAGAGAAGCATACGTACATAAACACCTCAAACTGTAGTAGTACAGGTACAACATTCTGTAACTATACATCAAGGGAAATGAAATGGCAGTATATTTACACGTGGTTAGTGCAACTATTCAACCTTCCTCATCTGGTCACACCCTGAAAATAACCCTTGAATTACTCTGAGATTATGTCCTTGTCGAATCTGTGAGTCTGTCCACTATCCGACGTGACTCTCGTCGAACCAGGTGTTCTTGAGAGATAAGGAAAACGTTCGACCGGTGAGTGGAGCCGAGAAACTAACCGTTGGTTGTTCTAGGCCCAACAAGTCTTGTGATTGCTATTCAGTCTCTCTTCATGCGTGCATCTCAAAAATCAAGAAATCAAAGGTGTGGTCAATCTTCGAGCAGTTCCAAGCAGTTTTCTAGAAGTTCTATGCTTGATGGAAGACTTAGATATTGGTTCACTTGAATTATCGTGGGAAAATGCCTGTTGGTAGCAACTTCATATGCAAGAAGTTGTAGGATCATATGAATTGGTGGGTAAATGATCTTGTAATTCGTCTGATTCTTATCATCCATATCTTGGCAAGGTTGGGGTATTTGGAGGATTCGTGGAGAGGCGAAGACAAGGCCCCCCTGCATCCTGTCAGTATCCACACGGCTTAAAATGTCGCCACAGAAACAAATACTTCGGTGCATGATTCCAGAACTCTGCCTTATGTGGGAGAGTAGGGGAATATCTGTGATGTTATCTGTTTGGCGTTCCGTCGGACGAAACTTCTTGATACGAGCTTTTCTACCTTCTCCAAAGAATTTCTCGTGTCTCCCTGCCCATTATGTTAGGACAACCATCGCCTCTGGCTTGCATTCGTTCCAAGACTATGGCTTTCTAATTTGAGAGATAATATATACACTTATGGTCAGACGGAGAGATTCAAAGGCTTCTTACTTGATCAGGTTGTTCCTGCGATAAGAATCATTGTGTATCACTCGTTACATACTAAGTATTTGACGTGATCGATTCCTGATCCGAATTGATCTGTATGCGTTGAGACAGAAGACCTAGATTTTTGGTGAAGATTTTGGGAAAGCTGTCAGCCTGCAAGCTTCCCGTCTCATTTGATCCTCCACCGAAGGACCCCGGAGCTAAGAGCCACGCTAAGAAGAAAGCTAAATTCAATTGGTCTATCTCAGGCTTCGGCTATTGGTTGATTTTGAATCCTATCCCCCAGTAAGCTTATCAGCCATTCCATGCCATCTCTTACAATACCAAATTTGTATAAATTGTATGATTGGTTGAGTGAACTGCTGTATCTCAGAGCTAATAGAACTAATGAGAAAAACTGAATTTCTCATTTGCGAGCTTCTTCCTAAGAGTATATTGAATATGAGAAAATATCAAGTATTTGTTCGGCCGCTTCTCTAAAATGGCAAGTCAGTCGGCGGCGTCGCCGAAAGGACATCTAAAATTAGAACTAAACCGACTAGACAGTAATTAGATAAAATGGGGGGTATCGTCCCTTCTGTCTACTTTTAAACCAAGTCATTAATTGTTGCAGCAATTGCTTTCTGGTTCCCTGGCGCTCCCACATATTATATAAAGGGTTTGTTGTAAAACTTGAGCTTAACGGATGCCTAAATAGACAGCCTGCTGAAGAGAAAAGTTACAGGTGGCATTCAAGGCATCAGCAATGTTCTGCAACCTGCATAGTCTGTACAACCTTCCCTATCAAGCCCATTGTATTGAAGTAGCCCTTGTCCTTAAACACAAATTAAATTCCGCATCAGCACATCACTTCGTTATTAGCGGCTTTCTGCAAGAATATTTGAAATTTGAAACCCATGCTTTTTGATAACGAAGAAGCTTCCGAAATCCCCCTCAAAAAAGACTTCCTGACGTGATTAATCACTATTTCATATTGGGTATTGAAAGTGAACAATGGGGTAGCGTGTACGGTACTCCCGTCCTTAACCCCTTGTGATCGATTTGACCCCGACCAATGTGCGTGTCTGGTTATTCAATATCAGGTTTCCCATCACATCCAATGGGCCGAGGAGCTGGAAATTGAAACAGCCTGCAGCTGCAGAGTGCTTGTAATGGCGTTTTGGTACAGCATGGTAGGTCGAACAGTAATAATTCACTAGTCTTGCTTCTTGGGTGCCATTCACCTTCAACACTTCAAGCGGGTGGCTGGTATAAAGTCGTTCGACCATCCTGCCCTCTATCAATTCTCCTCTTCCTCATTCCTTTCCGTCAAAATCAATCCATTTTCCAACCAAAATAATGGAGAAGGAACACTACAACGTCAACGAGTCGCCTGACTATAACGGAAATCATGCTCAAGCCCAATATATCAATCCTGCTACTGGCCATGCAACAAAAGATAGTCGCGTACAAGAAGCTGGCGAGCTTTATGGAAACATCGAAACTGCTGAGGAATATGGCTATGTATCTCGAGGGTAAGGTCCATATACGATAGAATAGCTCCTATTCATCGAAAGCTAACTGTTTTGCTTGAAGACTGAAATCGAGACACATTCAGTTTATTGCGCTCGGTGGTACAATTGGTACTGGTCTCTTCTTGGGTATCGGAAGTGCTCTTACACAAGCCGGTCCTCTCTCCATTCTCTTGGGCTACAGCTTTACTGGTGTTGCCATATATGCCATGATGCAGTGCTTGGGTGAGATGGCTACATGGTTACCTTTACCTGGAGCTATCCCACAGTTCTGTGCTCGATATGTGGATGATGCGCTCGGATTTGCCGTCGGATGGAATGTAAGTTATCTCCCCTCAAAATGCCGCTATAACCCCCGCCCGTGGCGACCTGTTGGCAATAGGCACAGTAGATTTTTATTCAATCCGGGTATGATATCATGAGCCTGTACTGACTCTGCTGGCCGAATAGAACTGGTACTCTAATGCAATCACCCTGTGTGCCGAGATTTCAGCCGCTTCTGTCGTTATTCAATACTGGCCTGGAGCAGCACATATAAATGTCGCCGCCTGGATCTCCCTGATCATTGTTCTCGTACTCTGTCTTAACATCTTCGCGGTTCAAATATACGGAGAGGCCGAGTTCCTATTTGCCAGTATCAAAATCATTACAATTGTGGGACTTTTGATCATGGCGTTTATTGTGGATCTTGGAGGAAATCCTAAACATGACCGATTGGGATTCCGTTACTGGAAGCACGGTCAAGCAATGAAGGAATATGACTCTACAGGGGATACTGGTCGATTCCTGGGTCTTTTCTCAACTCTTGTCAACGCTGCTTTCTCGTATGGTGGTGTTGAATTGGTTGCTGTAGCCGCTGGTGAAGCCGAAAATCCACGTAAGAACATTCCAAAGGCAGTCCGCAGAGTATTCTGGCGTATCTTGTTCTTCTATGTCCTTGGATCATTGGCTATTGGTGTCCTCGTTTCTTCCAGTGATGAGCATTTGCTCAAGGCTCAAGACGAAGGTGCTGCCGGTGCGGCTCGATCTCCATGGGTCATTGGTATCCAGAACGCCGGTATTCCAGTCTTGCCATCACTCATCAATGCAGTTATTTTGACATCTGCATCTTCCTCCGCTAATGCTTTCTTGTATACCGGATCTCGTTACTTGTTCGCCCTCGCTCAGAACAAACAAGCCCCAAGATTCTTTCTCAGATGCAGCAAGACCGGTGTACCATACTGGGCTGTTCTCGTCACAGCATCGATCTCTGGTCTTACATATTTGTCAGTTGGCTCTGGCGGTGCAGCAACTGCTTTCACATGGTTCCAGAATTTGACCACCATTGCATCCCTTTTCACATGGTGCTCAATTTGCATTGCCTATATTCAATTCCATAAGTCTTTGGCGGCACAAGGTGTTGATAGAAATACTCTCATCTTCAAGAGCAAGTTCCAACCATATACGGCTTATATCTCGTTGGTTTTCTTCACCATAATCATTCTCTTCAATGGATTTGATGTCTTTGTTGGCAAAAACCACTCTCACTGGAACGTCACTAGTAAGTACCTGCTCTGAGTTTTTTGAGAATCAAAATAACATCCATAGACTTTCTCACCGCATACCTTGGAGTTCCTATCTTTTTCCTTCTCTTCTTCTTCTGGAAGATATTCAAGCGCACGAAGTGGATCTCGCCCGCTGATACCGATATCTATACTGGTAAAGCAGCACTTGATGCCGAGGATGACCAATGGCCAGAATTGAAACCAAGAAATATGATCGAGAGAATCTGGTTCTGGATTGCGTAGATGAGGGCGTGTGGAAGGGTTGCTTTACACTTCGTGTATTTTGATATGATGGATCGAATGCTCATTGAGCTGGGATCGCATCCGTGGGTTTAGCTGCATAATTGAAAGATATCCTGGTAATTAAGGAAGACCTCATAGACACAAGTCTATTTTCTCTTTGAATGTGATGATGAAATTTCGGTGTCATGTTTTCTGATGTTTGATGCTGGGAATGTTTCATTCCTTGGGGTGGTCCTTTGAGACTCATTATTCCTCTTTGACGTCTTTAATTTACCGGCCCCGATACTTCAAATCGTTGATGTAATGTTGATAGTTTCGAATCTTAGCGCAATGACATGAAGCATGTATCTATGTATCAATGGATGATTATATTCGAATACCCGATTTTGTCTTGCTGATCATGAAATGCACCCTGGAAAGGTGATTCAAGACCCACGAAGTCGTGAACCCCAAAAGACAACGCAAAAACTTCAATCTTTTAACCCGACAACTTTCCCTGCCTAAAAGAGGTGTAAGTAGGAGGGCATTCTCTCAATTTTCAAGAAATCTCACAGATGCTACTGGTAACCAGCTTCCTAGATTTTTCCCTTCTTCATTTCCATACTAATCCACATTTCCTCATCAAGAACCCCTTCAAATCAACTCAAAACCCAAGAATCACATTCAAAAAGAAGAACCACACATAATACAAAAAGAAGGAAGAAAACAAAATTTCAAAAGAAGTCTTCAAATTCCAAACCAAACCAAACCAAAAACCTCAAATTTCCAGATTCCATCTTAGTCATCTCAAAACTACAAATTGTGGATCCCGGCAAGCGGCACGCCCTTCCCGCCCTTGTCTTTACCAATTCTACCGACCCCCAATTTTTAATCAGGGAACATAAAGTGGATTTCTATAAATTTTTTTACATGATAGTTTGACCGTTTTGGATGTTCGATGATCATGGAATTGGAAGATTGTGTGATATCATCGTATGAAGGATTCTGGGACGAGATGGGAGGAGCGCCAGAGGTTGGAATAAGGTTTGGGGGAGTGAGAGGATCACTTGGTACTTTTTGTCCACTTCAAATATAGCATTTGTGGGTTAGGGTATTCGAGAGCTTGGGTTCAATTTGCTGGGATCGACAAGTCTAATGGATATATATATATGCTTACTCGTATTGTAAGGTCTACTGCGAGATGAATGAGGGGAATGTTGTACATGTGAAGAATATAGGTTGGATGTGTTGCCTGGGCTTGTTCGGAGGTATACGTGTATAGTATATCTATAGTTCATGACTGTGAGAGGATGCACCATGGATGATCATAAAACTTTCAAGGAAGCTGGGCGGATTGTTTTCGTATTGATATGCTATAGGAGTTCACCCTAACCTCTAAATCTACTCCGTCATATTTCAGTATCCACGCCAACATGGTATGCTAATATCTATAAACATACTCTTCATCCCCCTAAAATTACTCAATGTGAGGAACATTCATCAAAGCAGTAGCTATGAACGCCGAAGGGGGCAAATAACACAACGATCTGAAAATCTCCACCAATAAGAAGAGTCTGGCCAAGGCATACAACAAGAATAAAGGAGCAGCACCGCATGCAAGTTCTCGAGGAGTTGCAATTCTGTCAAAATCACCAAAAAAAATCATTCCGCAATATGGAATGAGAGTGTAAACTAAGACGAAAATTGTACACCAGACGCTCGTACACCACCAGAGTATCTGCTCGATGTGAGTCGGAAATACAAAATTCCAAGCTGCAACGTGTATACATCCGAAAACTATACTGCCAAACTCAAATCCTATGAGCCATGCATCATCGTAAGCATATATCGCATCGTTAGGAACTGGATCGCCAGAGTTGAACCTTTGACATTTTGCGTGGAGCATGACGGTTGACATAGATGAACGGTCCAAGTCTTGCTTCATGAATTTGAGCATCTCTGTGGGAATCGCGCCTTCGTAATGAAGTACGGTAAATGGTACTTGCACTCCCTTGGGCTTGCTCCAATTGAGTACATAGATCAGAAAGGCGCAGGTTGAGAATGCAACCACTGATATCTCAAGTTGTGATATCACCAACCCCTTCACCGCACGAAGGATGATCTGCGTGATGATCCATAAGAATTGAGCAATTGCGAGAACCTCCACGAACATATCCCTTTTACTTTTGTCGTTAATCTCGTCTAGCGTAACATTTGGCAGCCTTATATGATTGCACCTTCGAAGCGATAGTAGTTGCTTGGCGGTCAAGTGGTATGGATTGGGATAACTGGATAACCGATCTGTCACAACACCAGGATCTGAGACGTTAACATAAGTCGAGGCATCATTTAAATCGGAAGATACGTATCCGATAGATGGTTCCATCAGAGGAGATAAAACTTCTGCCGAAGGTGGCTGTGATGGCTGACCAGCGAGTATATCAAGGGCAACACTGGCCTTGACCTCGATGTCTTGGCTGTCATTTGATGGAGGGTTACTTCGAATCACGAATCCACCCATATTTGCGAATAGTGTATGAGTTAATGTCCACTCGACATCATCATCAGCTGCCCAAGTTTTGAACTTTTTAAGCTGTTTCCGTGCAACATCAAGGTCACTCCAAGCCTTAGCAAGCAGTATTTCTGGAGCAATGATTGTTGCTAGCATCCATTTGAGACTTGTTCTGAAGCCTTTGATTTTCCAACTGAAGCGGTCTTTCCAAGTAGAGTCACGACCCTCTCGTTGTTGAGGTACATTGAGATACTGGACTGCCCAAGTACAAACGATGAATGTGAAAAGGCAAGCCCATAAGATATTAAGGGTACCTCTACTGTTGGGAGGTGAGACGTAACCAGTAGTTGTAGCTGGAATCGCACAGGTTGTATCGAATGTTGTATATGCATTCACAACAACTATGTAGCTGAAGAGATAGGTTGTACTGATCATGAGGGTTCCCATGGTGCCCCTCTTTGTGTGGTTTGTACGTACAGAATGAGAAGAGATCAATCCAAAATTGAAGATGTCAAGAAGTAGATTAAGAATAAGAGAAGTCAAGTACTCGCTCACTTCTTGGGGTAGGAGCAACCAGGAGGAGAAATACTATCAGCCGTAGTTCGTCCATCGTCACTCCCAGTTCAGGCACACGAAATGGCTGACTGAATATCTGATAAGTCGAATCGCGACTTCTCATCATGAAGTTTTCAAGCAGGAAAGAGAGTGTCATCTGTTCATTATCCAAGAAAGGAAGTGAAGATCTAGAGACAGAGAGCGGCCATCGAACATTTTAAGCCTCTGGCATGATATCCTCCGATCCCCTCAAGGAAGAACATGAAGTACGGTTCGGTCACAAGGTGAGTTGTTTTCCTTCTCATCGTGAACGTGAAGGTTATAACACCCCGACTCGAGACTTACCTTTTTCTTCCGACATGAAGATATAAATTATGACGTTCTTGGCAAGCGGGAAGTTGCAACATCCTTTCAACAAACAATGATAGATCTGTGTTCTATGGATATCCAGGCATGAATGTATAAAGAGAGAATCAACAAACCAAACCTCAAAGTTGCAAGTTGCACTAACGTTGAGCTTATCGATAGCTTCCACCAATGAAGCAGCACTTTGCGAAGCTCTCCCCCACATCCCCAACTTAATCAATGACGACAGTATGGAAAAAGAACTCAAGCTTCTCTTTCATCCAATAAAATGCTCTCAATTACCATGCAGTTTACTCTCTCCTCTTCTGATAATCAACGACCTCATCATGCCACATTTTGCCCGCTCGATAATACAAATTGATACCCCACCCTTCCTACATTCTTCTTTCTTCTGAGCCATCTCACTCAAAACATCCATCAACCTTTTCTTCTTTCATGTCCTTTCTCAATTCCCTCGTCACAAGAAATCTACGACATATCAGTCGGCAAGTGTCAACTCCCCGCATTCTGCATAAAACCATCACAAAGCAATTCACAACTACACGAACCACAATGGCCCAAGAATATAAGCTCAAGGATCTTAACACCTTGGATTTGCAACCAGGAGAGAAGAAGGAAGTTGAGGTCGAGGGTATTGAAGGAGGGAAAGTCTTATTGTGTAATGTTGGTGGAAAAGTTACAGCTGTAGGCCATAAGTGCACCCATTATGGTGCTCCGTTGGTTAAGGGTGTTTTGACTGCAGATGGTCGTATAACTTGTCCATGGCACGGAGGTATGCATCTGTGTCTGTTGGGTAAAATAAATCTATATGCTAACTTTGAGTTTGCAGCTTGCTTCAATGCCACTAATGGAGATATCGAAAATGCTCCTGCTCTCGATGCCCTTCCTGCATTCGAGTTGTCCGAGAAGAATGGTTCGGTATACGTGACAGGGGAGCAAGAGAGTATCAAGGGTAGCCGCAGAAAACCAAATATTAAGATTACCGGCGGAGTTGGATCAGAAAAGGTAGTAATCGTTGGTGGTGGAAGTGGTGCCCTCAGCACAGTCGAGGCACTTCGTGAAGCTGGCTTTAAGGGCTCAATCACCATGATCGGCAACGAAGGTTACTTACCAATTGATAGAACAAAATTGTCGAAGGCACTTATTGACGATCCCTCAAAGATTGCTTTGAGGGATGAAGCTTGGTTCAAGGATGGATCAATTGCCAATGTCAATGATACGGTCACCAGCATTGACTTTGCGGGAAAGAAATTATCAACAAAGAGCGGTAGCTCGTAAGTCCACCTCTGTGTCCGATAAATTCTTTCTTATGGAGTTGTAAATTCCCGATATCCATTCGAGATAACCGAACGATATTTTCAACTCCTACAGATTTCGCATAATACTAATGTACTTGCATTTGTAGATACCCCTATACCAAACTAGTATTGGCTTCGGGCGGAACTCCAAAGAGTCTCCCTTTGCCCGGATTCAAGGAATTGGGAAACATCTTCCTACTTCGTAATATTCACCATGTCAAGGAAATTGTAGCGGCCATTGGACAGAAGAATAAGAAGATTGTCATTATTGGAAGCTCATTTATTGGCATGGAAGTTGCCAATGCTACAGCCAAGGATAACGATGTCACAGTTGTAGGCATGGAGTCTGCACCACTAGAGAGAATTATGGGTGCCGAAGTGGGCAAGATCTTCCAAAAGGCTTTGGAAGGAAATGGAGTCAAATTTCATATGGAAGCTGGTGTAGAGAAGGCCATCCCATCAAAATCGGACTCCTCCAAGGTTGGCGGTGTACAATTGAAGGACGGTACAACTCTCGAAGCAGATTTGGTGATCCTAGGAACGGGTGTTGGCCCTGCAACAGGATACTTGAAAGATAACAAATCTGTTGAACTTCAGAAAGATGGTTCCTTAAAAACAGATGAGAACTTCCTTGTTTCTGGCCTAAAGGATGTTTACGCAATTGGTGATATCGCCACTTATCCATACCATGGGCCTGGGGGTGAAGGAAGCTTAACCAGAATTGAGCACTGGAATGTAGCACAAAACTCGGGACGAAGCGTTGCAACCCATATCAACGACCCATCCGCAAGCCCAAAATCATTTATTCCAATTTTCTGGTCAGCCCTCGGCTCACAACTCAGGTACTGCGGTAACACTCCAAATGGCTGGGATGATCTTGTATTACAGGGAGAGCCAGAGAACGCAAAGTTTGTGGCTTATTATTTCAAAGGAGAGACAGTTGTTGCGGTCGGTACCATGCAGTTTGACCCAATCATGAGCCAAGCGTCGGAGTTGATGAGAATAGGAAAGATGCCAAGCAAGAGTGAATTGAAGAAGGGTCTCGATAGCCTGGGCCTTAAGCTCTGAACGGCCATGCCACAGACGAATAGTGGAAGGATGGGGACTATCTGAACATATATACATAGTCACAACAGTAATGAGGGTTAATGATCATGGTACGAAATAAAATAATGAAACGGCAAAAAAGTATATTATCTTCCAGTTCATAAGTACAGCATCCTTGATTGTCTATTCACTATGATTCTTCAGACTTCGCTTTGGCCGACCAAGTATACACAAACTTGCATTGGGAGCCAGGCATTATAACGATTTCGTGGATGATACTGGTACATGCACCATCCATTGAAGAATTTCATAGATGATCTCTCCAACAGCAATACCTGTAGTCTCAGCTGTATTATCATAGACGGGAGTGAATTCTACGACATCTGACCCGATGATCTTTAAACCTGCCTTCGATAAGCCACCGATAATTTGTAAAAGCTGTGTAGAATATGTTAATAATGTAAAATTAAGGGATAGGTCCGAAGACATACCTCTCTTGTTGTCCATCCACCAGGTTCAATGGTTCCAGTTGCAGGTGCATAGGCGGGATCCAACACATCGATGTCCACACTCAAATACACATACTCATCCCCGACAGCATTGACAATTCTTCGAACTACTTCTTCGATGCCAAGCTTATCAAGCTCTTTTGCTCGAATGTATTTGAACCCACATCGGAGATCATTGTCTAGATCAAAATGCTGATCCATGAGAGGACACCGCGTCCCTAGGTGCATATTGCTATGATTCGACAACAGTCCTTCGTCATGTGCAATGTGTAACATTGTTCCATGGTTTACATCGGTATATTTAGACAGCCCTCCTCCAAGCTGCGCAGGGTCCCATGTATCAAGATGGGAGTCAAAGTGTAGGACGGCAACCGGTCCCCATGTTGAGTGGAGAGCTCGAAGGATAGGCAATGCTGAGATAGATTCAGTATTCGAGGGCATTCAGGATCTTCGCCACCAGAAAATCTTACTAATGGTATGATCACCACCTATACTGATGGCCCGAATAGCCTTTCCATCTGTATCATTCTTTGGAGTTCGTGAATTAATTGATTTCATGCCGTTCTCGAGTTGTTTTAAAGCGAGATGCTTATCAAACGGCGTGTTCAATATATCCCCACAATCAACCACAGTCGCCCAGTCACGGAAAGGATTCACCCCGTTATCAATACTAATGATCATCAGCAGTGAGTTCTAATAGCCTATTCGAATGAGCAAACTTGCCTCCACCCAAACGTAGGCGACATTCTTCGAGCCGCTTGGCGCGCGGCATTCGGACCAAATCTTGCCCCAGGTCTATACGTGACTCCGAGATCAAAAGGATGGCCTATGATCGCCACGTCGAATGTTCCATCGCTGGGAGTATCAAAACAGTCTACTGCGGGGAGATGGGCAAATGTTCCACCCGAATTCGAGATTATATCATCGAGGTCATCCGCAAAAGTCCGCCATTCATATGTAGGTTTTAGACCGACCGGTTCTTCGAATTCCAGTAGCTCATTTTGGTAAGGGGCAAATATTGAAGAAGCGATGAAGTTTGGGCGTTGATCATGGGTAGGCTTCAGTGTTCTTTGAGGCGGCTCTGATGGAGCAATTGTGGTGATTGCAGTGGGTAGAAATGTCAAAAATGGAATCAGAGACGAAATCATGATGATGAGTTACCGGTTCAGTTCATTTTTAAAGTAAAGGAGCCCCTTCATCTTAAAATATCTGTCAACTGAGATAAGTTATCAATATTGTTATGATCCCTACTTCTTGATCTACTGGAACAGTACTAGGTAGTTCTATACCCGTAGTCTTCTTTGAGCAGGTCCATGCGCCCCCGCCATTTTAACCTTACTATTATTTGCAACAAACGCTTGGATCTTACCATCGACTGTTCATCTGACGTATAAATTTAAAAAGTATATCCTCTTTTTCAGTTTTGCTATAAGCGTCATCAATTGTGGCAGTATCTTGAAACCTCAATTTAGTCACACACCGTGGTCATTCCAGGGTCTATGTATACTCGGTGAGGCAATGAGGCCTTGAGCTTACAAAGATTAGTCATATGTAGCCAAGAAATCCTGGCTTTGCTCAACCTCAGACGACTGCCGGTAACAGCCGCTCCTCACAGATTGGATATCTCATCACAATCAATGCATGGCAACGGATACACCATGCAAATGCATTCCGAGTCAATTAGTATTATTGGCCTAAGAATTGACTTAATCAGTCATTGTCGCGAGGGGAAGACCAAAGGAATTTCAGCCGCGGAACATGGGAGGTAAGCGCCAACAGCTGTTGGACAGCTCGGAATCTAGGTGGCATAATGAAGTTGTACACTGTGATATAAGAAAGCTCTACCTTGAGATAGCTTTAATCTTCTTTGTTTTCTCCTCTTTTCTCTGTTGCTATTTGTAAATCGTTTCAATTTCACCATTCACTGTGAGTTTTATCGAACGAGCGTTTTGAGGGCGCTATTTACACGAGATAACATGCGTATGGTATGTAACTGGCTCTGAGAACTCAAATATGGCTGCACAACCATCACCAGGACTCGGCAAGTTTAGCAAGAGGTTCAATACAATGGCAGTCCCTCCTCCTCCTTCTCCTCCTTCATGCGGTTCTAGCAGCGATGGTTCTTCTGGGGATGAGTCTCGAATGATTCTCAAACAAGGTCCGGGAGGCAACATTCTTTTTGTTCCGGCACCGGATGTTAAGAAGACCAAGCACATATCGCCTCAAGATGCTATAGATGAATTTTGGGCCAAATTCAAGAGCAAGACACCAGGAAAAGGTGATTAATTGATCAGAATTTCCCCATATTGTGACATAAGTACTGATCTCTATTTATCGTCGTCCAGCTTCTACTGTTTTACCTAGAAACCCCTACACACAAAAGGCAGGACAGAAGGCATCCAAGCCGGTCACAAGAGGAAAGAATGCAGTTGCATCATACGAAGAAGCGGCAGCATTATGCAAAGCAAAGGTTGCAAAAATTGTCAAAGAATGTCGTCGAGTGAACCAAAAATACCGTGACCCACATTTTGATATTGAGTTTGACTTAAAATGGGGCAGGGGTGATTGCTTGCAGATGCTCCAGAATACAAGTGACAGATTGATACCAACATTTAGCCCTGGATCGGTCAAAAGAGTTGGTGATATCTTCGACAAGCCACAATTTTATGTCAGTGGAGCAACCGCAAACGACATTAGACAAGGCCGGGATGGCGATTGTTGGTTCATGGCTGCTCTTTGCACATTGGGGAACAAACCTGGTTTGATTGAAAAAGTTTGCGTTGCTAGAGACGAGGAAATTGGTGTTTATGGATTCGTCTTCCATCGAGATGGGGAGTGGAGATCGGAGATTATCGATGACAAGCTTTACTTGACAAAGCCTGATTACGACGAAAGTTGGATTGAACGTAATCTTATCGAGGATCGCCAACGTATCAATTCTGAAGAAGATTACCGTAAGATATATCAAAGCAACTCTGGTGCACTATATTTCGCACAGTGCGAAGATCCGAATGAAACTTGGTTGCCGTTGCTTGAAAAGGCATATGCAAAAGCTCATGGAGTAAGTTTTCTGCTTCGAGATGGCTACATATGTATGTCTTTCACTAACAGGAGATAGGATTATGCAGCCATCGAAGGTGGTTTCACTGGTGAAGGTCTTGAAGATCTTACTGGTGGTGTCACAACCGAAATTTTCAGCACAGATATTCTCGATAAAGAATATTTCTGGAAAGAAGAATTGATGAAGGTAAACAAAGATTTTCTCTTCGGTTGTGCTGCCGGTATCTTCTGGGGCCGTGGTTATAGAAAGGGCATCTACGAGGGCCATGCATACTCAATTTTACGAGCCGTAGAGATTGATGGGCAACGACTTGTCTTGCTGAGAAACCCATGGGGTGAGGGTGAATGGAAGGGTGCATGGAGTATGTAAAGCTTCTCCTTCGTATGAATTGTTATATACTGACTCGTTCAAGGCGATGGAAGCAAAGAATGGACACCAGAATGGATGAAAAAACTTGAGCATACCTTCGGCGACGATGGTTCCTTCTGGATGTCATATAATGATCTTCTCAAGAAGTATCAAACCTTCGATCGGACACGATTGTTCACCGACGAATGGAAAATCACTCAGTCATGGGCCTCCATGGAAGTTCCATGGACGGTTAGCTACCATGACACCAAGTTTTCCTTCACTCTTGATAATGCAGCTCCTGTTATGATTGTTCTCTCCCAACTCGACAGCCGCTATTTTTGTGGACTCGAAGGACAATACCGTTTCGAATTGTCTTTTCGTATCCACAAAGCCGGCGAGGAAGATTATATTGTTCGAAGTCATGGTAACTATTGGATGCGTCGATCCGTCACCGCCGAATTGGAACTCCCAGCTGGCGAATATGACGTCTTGATGAAAGTTAAAGCTTTCAAGGATGGAAGCTCTCTGCCAGTAGAAGATGTCGTCCGAAACAATGCTAAGAAACGCCGTGACAAGCTCTCTCGGATTGGTCTCTCCTACGATCTAGCTCATGCTAAGGGGGTCATCAAAGAGACTTCCGAGGAGAAGAAAACTAGGAAAGAAGCTGAGGAGAAGATGAAAAACAAGACGAGGGAAGAAGTTAAGGAGAGATTGATGAAGGAGAAGAAGAAGAGGCTTCATAATGACAATAAGGAGAAACGAAAAGTCCAAGAGAAGAAGCTCAAACGCATAGCTAAGGACAAGGCCAAAAAAGCCAAAAAGGCAGCTAAGGAGGCGGTCAAAAAGCTGGCTGAGGAAGAAGCCAAAAAGGCTGCTGAAATTGATGTCAAGGCGGTTGCCGAACAAGTTGCGAAAAGATCTGATGATAAAGATCCAAAATTCGAAGTAATGGCTGTAGAAATTGAATCCGTTGATATTGGAACTAAAGGCGACGGAAAGACAAAATTGGTGGATGACGCATCGACCGTCAAACAACCAGAGCCTGAAAAATTAGCCACCACAACTACGGGAACCGCATCGGAGATGCCTTCAGATTCAATAAGCGTTGAAAACCCAGCCAAAAAAACAAGTGACACCAAGTCCGGTGATGACAAAGTCATTCAGGTAAAAGCCATAACCTTCGATGTCAAATCAGCTACGGCCACCAAGCCTTCTACAACTACATCTAAGCTTCCACTTCCACTCATAAATTTCCCTGTCGACGACTTCGACGATTCTGATCTCGAATCTTTCTGTTCCGACGTTTCAGATATCACAGTCGGTGTAATCGATGATATAATTGAAGCCGAAGCCAAGGCTGTACCACTTCCATCCTTAATTAATGATGACGAAGAAGATGAAGATGAATTTGAAAAGGATCCATGGAACGCGGTATTAGTTGTAGGATTAAGAGTTTATAGTAAGGAGAGTGCAGTCACGGTTACTGTTAAGAGGGACAGAAGGTGGGAGGAGCCACAGAAGCGGAGAAAGAAGGATACTATGGGGGATATTAGTAGCGATGAGCAGGAGGAAGAAGATCCAATGGAAGTAGGGGAGAAGAAGTTGGATGTTGATGATTCGGCTGCGGATGCGGCAGATAAAGCAGTGAAAGGGGTGAGTCCGGTTGAGGAGAGGAAGCGCCCGATTGATGAAGAGGCTGAGGGCAAGGAAAAGGAGGGGGAGAGTGAGGATAAGAAAGGGGACGAGAAGAAGGACGGAGGTGAGAAAAAAGAAGAAAGTGGGAAGTCAACTACCGAAGTTGGGACGGATTCCGGAAAGAACAAAAGATCCGAAACTGAGACGACAGAAACAGAAAATGAGACTAAGAAAGAAACTCAAGAAGAGAATAAGACCGACGATACAAAAGTCAAGAAGTCTATCAGTGATTCCACCACCGAGTCAATTGTGAAACTCAAAATAGAAGTTGGCATCACAGAGGAAGATCAGAAAGAAGAATCAGAAGTAGAAGCAGAAACAACTAGTCAGAGAGACAGTGAGAATTCTTCGGTCGTCATTGTTTAGGTTTTTGAGTCCGGCGTAGTGCGTTTGCGGTTTGCATGAATGGTATAGCGAGGCTTGGTGAATGGTTTTGTTTAAAATGCTTTCAATGATTCCCCTCAATTTTAATGGTTGGTTCTTCTGGGATTCTGCGTCGATGGATGATTGAATAGGATTAGGGTGTGGCGGGTCCAAAACTCTCCCCTTGACCATATCACTATTGATTTATTGAGATGGATGGACGGTGAATTAGTCTGTTGGCTACTCAGTTACAGCAGAGTTACATAGCTAAAATTCTATGAAGTATGTGTCTTGAATTTTAATAGTTTGGTCTTCATGGCTTATGTTTGTGAGATGTGAAATTTTTTGACGGGACAACCGCGTTGTCTCAAGGAGTTGAACGGGGATTCAGGGTGGTGGATCTATGGCATTGCCGTTTATTAGTATGTATCTGATGGATGGATGGATGAAATGATAATGATACTGGTGTTTGAGATGTTTGATATCCTGCATCAAGGGATGATAATGATGGAACGGGGTTTGGAGAAGTAATTAACTGAAAAGTAAACGAAAGGGGCCGATTTGAAGGGAGGTAGGAAGAGAAAGAGGGTGAAGATGTAGCTGGGTTTGAACCAGGCCGAGAAAGAATCTGCCCCCTGTGAAATGTTTCTGGGAGTTTTAGAGAAACAATATATTAGCTCTTTTCTATGTATTGGGTTGTATTTCAGTTAAATAATGGGTTTTGAGATTTTCAAAGGCCCTTTTCCAACTACCAGGTACCTAACCCTACTTCTTATCAACAGCAGGTGACCAGCATCAACAAAACATTTTCATCATGGGTATAACATGATTCTAACCAATGTTGAATTTTGATAAGTCTTATTTTCAATTCCAAAGTATGATCTGATATGCATCTGTTACATTAAGTAGGCATCGAAAGACCTTTTTCACAATACAAATATTAGCAATAATGAAGAACAAAGACTAAAAAGTATGTCACACTCTTGTCTACATGTGATTATCACATGACTTACTCCCTCATTAGAGTTCCGGGTTAATCTCGTGAGGTATTTTCCCTTATCAAGAGGAAGGTTAGCCAATGAAATAATTGATGTTATCTAATGAAATCTTCGCTAGTTTCCTCCCCACCGCGGTCGATTTTCCGGCCAATTGACCAATCAGAAGAAAGGGGTTATCAACAGAAATGTTGGAGGGTAACACAAAGACTATCACCAACAAGAACATACATTCGTATTATTACAAGCACTTGTGATCAAAAGTTGTGTTTTTGTATGAAAGTTCATGCGAGAAAACTTTACAGCTTCCTTGGACAGTTCCATGAAAGATTTGCGTCATACAATTTTGGGTGAATTGCAAGGCACTCAAACACGTGGTCGGGTATATGTTCATTCTCCCCCCTTTGTTCATTCCCTCGCGGGAATATCTTATATCGTATTGTTGCAAACACTTTCACAGTCAAAATATTCAAGTGAATACTATCAGCCATTTAACAGGAACCTCTTATCGTTGAATCCACCGTGAGTAGCCGTAAAGCAAGAGCAGGTGGTGATCTCCCTGTCGTGGCCGGAATGCCTTCCGGCCATGAGAAACAAAGATAAAAAGGACAGAAATCTCCCACAATCTCTGAAAATTTACTTTGTCCTTTAACAACACGACACCAACAAAATTTCAAGATCGATCAGATCAACTTTCCCCAAAGTTCTTTATATCAAATTTCATAAAACTGCAACTCTCCCATTCATCTTTTGACTTTATATCAACCATGGGTTCAATTACTCCCATTTCTCTCCCACATTTCGAGGTCCTTAGGGATACGAAGCCAGAGGATAACTCTCTGCCAGCCTTTATGGTATCAACTACCAGAGGTTTTCTTCCACGTGCTGAACCCATCACCACTCTCCCATCTGAGTTTGACGTTTTGGAATCCATCCTTCAACGCATGCCAATTAAGACTCTCGATGGCAAACCAGGTCTCCTAGCAACTTTCACCCTTGGAGAGACAGTTCTCAATGAACTTCCCGATCTCACTGATGCTATTAACAAGTACAAAGATAACTTACCACTCATGAATGCTCTCTATCGCGATTACAGCTTCTTGGCTAGTGCTTATCTCTTGGAGCCATGTCATGAGAGATTCCTCAAGGGTGAAGAGTATGGATTGGGTAGACAGACTTTGCCTAGGGTTATCAGCTTGCCCATTAGCAGATGTGCCGAACTGTATGTATCCCCTTTTGTCCTTCATATCACTTATCATGTCCAATTATCTTCGATACATCCATTCACTTTCGAGCATTCATGTTCCATCTTTCATCCTCATATAGTAAGATACTAAATTTGTTCTCTATAGTGCTGGTTTCAAACCATTCATGGAGTATGCCGGTTCATACGCTCTCTATAACTACCGTCTTGTCGACCCAGCCAAAGGCCTTGAATACGACAACATCCGTCTCATCCGTGCCTTTGAACATGGTCTTGACCACACTTCCAGTGAGGCAGGATTCGTTCTCGTCCATGTTGATATGGTTTCCAACTCTGGGCCATTGGTCGATGGTGTTGTTAGCTCTTTGGAAGCAATCGAGAAGCATGATCGGGAAATGTTTGAAGGAGGCATGGAGAAAGTACTAGGGGCTATGATCAAAGTCAATTCTGTAATGGATGGTATGTTTCTTATCCCTTTTCTCTTTTCCCTTCGACTTTCGCTCGTCTTCCGTTGAAAGACTGAAACTGATATTCCAAAAGGCATGTGGCAGAAATCAAAGCCTGGTGACTACACCTCTTTCAGAACTTTCATTTTTGGCATTACCAGCCAATCTATGTTCCCACATGGTGTTATCTACGAGGGTGTCTCTGAGGAGCCATTGAGCTTCCGTGGCGAGTCTGGAGCTAATGATTCTATGGTATGTCCTCTCACACATCTCCCCAATAAACTCTCCCAACACATAGAGTCAACATCCTAACTTGCCTTTAGGTCCCACTCATGGACAACCTTCTCCAAATCCCCATGCCTACTACCCCTCTTACCTCGATCCTCAAAGACTTCCGGGCCTACCGCCCAGGAAACCACAGACAATTTCTCGAGCACATCCAAAACGCCTCGGCAGCCCTCGATCTTAGATCATTCGCCCTCTCATCCCCTACATCCACCGCTCTCTATCTCCTCTGCATGGATCAAGTCCGTGATTTCAGATGGCGCCATTGGTGCTTTACCCGTGAGTACATCTTGAAGAAGACCTCCCACCCAGTTGCAACAGGCGGCTCCCCAATCGTTACATGGTTGCCCAACCAGCTTGGTGCTGTCCTCGGAGAGATGACCAGAATCTGGTCCGAGGTTGGCAATGAGGGTGAAGGCATGGGTGATCAAAAGGAACATGTCAAGGATGTTATGGATGCGGTCATCAGACAGAAGGAGCAGTTGGAGAAGGAGGTTGAAAAGTATTGTAAGGAGAGAGGTGTCAATCCTGCTTAGATGTATTATCTTCTTCGCTGGTGATCACCTGAGGGTGCTTCAACTGATTTGGGAGGTTCTTTGATTCTATTTGATTTGATTTGCATATGGACTTTCGCTTGCGGGTTTTGTTTAAAAACTGCACGGTTTAGCAGGCAATCCTGGGTATAACGGATAGCATGGTTGGGAGGCAATTTTCTTCAGTTTTTCCTGGTAGGGAATTTCATGGATTTCATAGCTTATATTCAACATAGCGATGGATATTTCAATTAACTCAGTCTTCAAGACTTTTACGAAAATTTACATTTATTTATTCATTGCCGTTCTTCGTCAATGCTTTGGCATCTTGAACTCATCTCGTGTTTTGCTGCACTTTGATCATTTATAAGTACCTAATCCTTGAGGTCTAATTAGTAACAGCACTTGTGATAACATACACCGCTTTATCTTTTTATATTGTGCTCAGTGGCCGTTCTACAGTTTTGCAAAGACAAAGGCCGTGATATTATTTCGACTGCAATGGAATACTAGCAAGCCCCAACGAATTTTTGGCATATACCTATAGATTTACTGTAAGACTAACTACCATCTTTCTACCCTGTTTTTGACATTAACAACCTACATTCTAGAATAATAGCCTGAAATAAAACAATAGCCTGTAAATTAGGCTATTCAGACGTGCAACAAAATTTGTGGAAGCGAAGATTCACTATAAAGAACTATCGTCTGAAACTTCTGTGCATGGGTTCTTGGGTAGCCTTTGTTGTGGGTTCTGACAATTAATGTATAAACCTAGCGGTAAGAGTATTAAACGATGTTAAAGTGCTCTTTGTCACGTTGACTGCACTATAGAAACAATCATATATAGTATAATTCCACTACCCATCACCGACCCCCAACAAGATTCTCGCCTCCCCCACTTCATCACCACCTCATTCAATTCCGAACCTCTTCACACTTCTTCTTCAAATCCCCATTATACTTCTCAAATTGCCCCTTGATACTCCTTCCCAACAACCAGTCCTGCATTAAAAACGCAATACTCCCCGAATACTCCTCTATTTGCGTGAATGTTGTTCCTCCGGGGTTGGTCTTACTGGGCTCGATTAAGAAGGTATGTAGACCAGATACGGTCATAATAGGTGGGCCCTGCCAGACAAATTTATTGGGGGTGTTTTCCTGTATGGAGAGGGAGGTTAGTTGGTATTGAGCATGGTGATGGGAGGTTGGTGGTGTTTATGGGTTGGGGTTTGAAAGGGACGTACGTACCGTCACAACGGAATCGAATTCGAATCCTTCCATGATACAATGGAGCTTCTTGCCAATGCCGAGAGGATCATTGAGGTCGTGAGGCGTGATGCTCTTAATTAGTCCGTTGTGCCATTCGCTGATGGCGGGAAAATCGAGAAGCTGGTTTTGGAAGTTAAGAAGTACTCTGGTTCAAATTTGTGGAGATATTGTTACTAACCACTCTTCGTACGATTTCTGGAGAAGCATTGATTTCAATTTGCGTTATGATCATTTTGATTGACTTTTAGGGAGAATGAATTTGCGAGACGAAATTTGCAATATCTTCTTATCTTGGGTCGCAAGGTGACGTCCATGCCGATGCTGCTACTGCTGAAGAAGATGATGATGGGTTTTCATATTGCTGATGCTGATACTGATGCAGGAGCTGTCAGCTCTTGCTACCTATTCCCTACATTTGACAAGCAAATCCTATTGGAGATTGCAAAATCGTTGACCTAGTTGGTATGTTGGTGCAACTGTTATTTATGCGGTCAGCATGCAATTGTTGGTGATTACATCAGCCTAATATAATATCAGCACACCCACTTCGAGAGCCGGGTCATCATCTATGTCTAATGTCGGTGTGTATACAATTTCCAAAGCTTACCGATGTCGAAATGCAGTTCCATACTCATCTTTTCATCTCCAAAATATGGAATCTGCTGAAAAGGGGTAGAGATTAAATATCTCGGCAGTTACTTGAAGATTTTGGATTTATGTCAGAGCTTCTTCTCTTTTTGAAAACTGGCATTCCATACGAGAATGATTGCCAGAGCCAAAACATCAAATTTTTTCTGGATAGAATTGAGGAAAGAATATGCTAAAAATCAAAACAAGAGCAAGAAGTTAGCGAGAACCGTCGCGAAAAGCACTTTCCAGGCTTTTAAGAATTGTTCAACGGTGTTGTATTCCATTGTTCTGCAGAAAACTTTCGATAAGCTTCCATTCTGCATCAACCTCGTCCACTATAAGACTGCTTCGCTATTAACAATTAAAGTACTTTGCGAGAGTGATGGTCATATCACAGCGGCAACTGCCAGAAAGAAATGATAAAGTTGATTCGGAACAATGTTTCGAGGAAGATAACAACAGAGATACAACATACCAAGTGGAGATGTTCCGGAAATGCATATACAGTTAAACAGATTCGGGACCAACATGGCGTTATTTGGGCCACAAACTTGCAGTTTCGGAAGGTTAATTCCCCCTCAGGGGCTTTTGTAAAATAAAGTATTCCTGAAAACCATTTCTCTCTTTTTGTTACCAAAGCAGCCACATTCCAATTCTCACTAGCAGTGGAACTTAGACTTGACCCTGAATCCATCTAACAACCAGTTCAAATCATACTATTAATCCTCACACCAACTTCAATTAGTTCACGCTTCCCTCCAATCTACTTTTTCACCGTTTGTTTCCAATCTTCCAAGAAAGATTCTGCCTGGGTAGCAGCCGTGCAATTCCTCCGATTCATCTTCCAACTCGTCTCTATCTCAGACGGGGGTTTTTATAACCAAGTTCGGATACTACATGCCGTGGTATCCTGTTAAAAGTATACTTCCCACGGCCGGGTCAGCATTGACGTACAATTTAAACTTGTATCCTAGCACTAATAAGATATCAGGTTGCTGTGTAATATTGGCCTCAGGGGGGTTTAGCTTCAGCAACATGAAATGAGGCTTGAGTGACAGATAAGTTAGAGCCGCATCAACTTTCTGCATCGATAGGGTTCATTTTTTGCACTAAAATCGCAGGAGCAACTATCTCACTGCTTCTATCTATAGCCATCTTACTTGACAAGGCCATGAAGGTATTTCGACAGATTTGCGAGGTGCTAATAATACAACAATGAAAAAGAATTTCTAGGCTGGAGACGCTGTCTTTGAAAACCTCGAACAAGCTCAAATGGTTTTGGTACTAAATTCGATTGAGGGCAGCATTAAGGATGTATATACTACCGTGCTTGCTAATGCAGCTCTGGTGGCGATTGGATTCGTTTCATGAAGAGAAAGGTAATATCACCAGGGCCTTCTTCTGTTTCTTTGAATATGAATCCCACCAGTATTCACAGATGACGATATGGGTGTGATGAACATCATAGCTTGAAATGAATTTTGTATTACGACTTTGAAATTAGGTATTTCTGACCAGATGATTGTTTGTTTCGGACACAAAGTGCAATACATTATCTGTAAGAATGAAAGTATATCTACCAAGGGAACTAATTACCAGCGCTTTGTATGACGACGGTATAGGGGAAACCATATGATAAATCATCATATGGTTTAGAAAGGCAACCTAATTATAAGCTACGCCTGCGCGAGGTGTCCATCATTGTTGTGCGGAGAACAATGATGCTTCTGCGGTTCTAAAAGCAATCCATCAAGCCGGAGAGTATCTAATTACTTTTAGGTATAAAATTGCGCTTAGATATATGAAAATCATAAGCTCGTAGGTAGACATCTAATGCATGAAATGTTGCATGTCAGCAGTAGCGTGGGGTGTATTTCAAAGCTGCACCACTGGGTGCCCCTGGAAAGGTGAGAGAGGAGGTAGAACATTTGCCAAGATATTAATGATTTGATAATGGTAACATTTTCCAGAAGATCTCGCGCAAGGTTTGGTGTTTTGAAGTAAAGTCGCCTGCATTAACCCGGTAGCACCTTTGCGTTAATTTGAAACCCCCACCCACATACACGCGTTGACCGGGAACTTATAAATCATTTGGGAACAGGTCCATAGCTATTGCTTATAGTAGAAGACTATACTCCGTAGATTTAATACAGCCCTGGAAATATATGCACGAGGATGTAGAGTCGACATCGACGTCGATGGTCATCAGTCATAATGGAGAAATGCACGGATGTCACGTGAGGTCAGGTGAAGTAGAACTAGTTCTATTTATTTTCCGAAAACTCTCTGTTTGCAAGTTGCCCAGGGTTCGTTGTTACATCGCAATTGTTTTGTCTTTCTGGTAAATTGACACCTTTGGAACCTGCCGCCGGCGTGACTCACAACTCTGCCTCCATTATGATCTTCCGGGAGCTCATGTACCCCACTCACTTTAATCGCACGCAAGCGTCCAGGATATTGTCACCATTCATTCAATGGGTATGTAACCTCCAAACAATGGCTCCATTTTCTATATTGAAGAAATCGCTCTCTATTTTACGATCATATTTTCCAATCAAGTGATATCTACATGATGGAAATAACGTTTCTCTGAGAGTGGTCGTTTTGTGATTGGATATATATTCGTCTGGATTAGTGTTATAGACGAACTGATTGATTTATCAAGTCAATACCGGAGATTGAGGAATATGATCATCATCCTGTAAAGATTATAGATAACGATAACTTGACTTCTCAATTGAGCTTGCCGTTATGGTGTCAATATTTGAAGTATTGTCGCCATCACATAGCTATGATGAATAAATACATTGGAAATCAAGAGCTCTTGTATTTTAGTTGCCATTTTCTCTTTTCAATTATTGTTCAAGGTAATTATTACCAAATCTTTCGCTTCCGATTCGGACTATCTCGAGCTCAAACTTCTCTCCGTGCTTTCACACTTTTCATCACAAATGGCTCCATCAGTGACAGAATCGATTTCCCAAACTGCTGAGCAGATTCACGAGAAGTTGGCACCCAATGCATCGGAAAACCCCAACAAAGATGAAGGGAAAGCTCATGAAGCATTAAATATCAGACAATCTGCAACACCTGTACAAGTTACCACCCCTGTAGCTCAAGTACAACACCGAGAGCCATTACAACTTAGTGGTGTTCTTGATAAATTCGAAAGTTTCGACGTCACACCGGCCATCGGTCGTGAATATGTTGGAGTCAATCTTGCGGATTGGCTCAAAGCTCCAAATTCGGATGGATTACTTCGAGATCTAGCAATCACAAGTAAGATACACGATCAGTGCAGTATAGCGATCAAGACTATTTGCTTACACATCATTCAGTATCTCAACGGGGTGTCGTGTTCTTCCGGAAACAAGACGATATAACCAATGATCTTCAAAAGGAGTTAGTGCAACGTCTCGGCGAGCTTTCCGGCAAGCCTTCGACGTCCAAGCTTGTAGGTTCATCTTTTCATGCAGAACACCATACATCCAATGAATAGCTACTTACCACTACCTTAGCACATTCACCCAGTTACCAACTCTGGTCGTGAACATGGTGGAAAAGACAATGAAATCAGTGTGATATCATCAGTCCAAGCCAGAAAGATATTCAGCCGAAGCTTTGAAATCGAGAATCGCCAAAGCGCCAAGGCAGGCTGGCACTCTGACATCACATTTGAACCAATTCCATCCGATTATGCCTTGCTTCGTCTAACCGAGCTTCCCAAAACTGGAGGTGACACGCTCTGGGCTTCCGGGTATGAAGTTTATGATCGCATCTCAAAACCTGTGCAGAGATTCCTGGAGACATTAACAGCTACCTATGCGCAGCCTAATTTCAATAAATCTGCTGATGAGAATGGATTCAAAATATATTCTGATGAGCGGGGTGCACCTGAGAATGTGGGCGAGAAGTTGGAAGCTGTTCATCCAGTTGTTCGAACAAATCCAGTTACTGGCGTATGTGGTATTTGTTCTATATTCGGTGATCAATAGCTAACATCATTCACTCAAGTGGAAATCGATTTTTGCCCTAGGTCAACATGTCTCTCACATAAATGATCTCACGAAGATCGAAAGCGATTCTTTGTTGGAATGGTTCTTGAGACTTGTTGTTGATAATCATGATCTTCAAGTGAGGCATCGTTGGGAAAATGTTAATGATTTGGCAATTTGGGATAACAGGTCGAATGTATGTTTCAAATATTTCTTTGTGCCCCTTGTGACATCTGTCTCTTTTTTTCTATTCAAAATATATACTCATAGATATCAATCTCTCTTGTCTATCTTCCAAAGGATACATAGAGTGATTAGGAAGCAAAAACATCTCTAACTGTAAGCTAACACATTGTCACGTCAGTACCACGTAGCTACCCCTGATTACGTAAATCTGGGGCTTGGGGAAAGGGCGGGGCAAAGAGCTGTGAGTCTGGGAGAGAAGCCTTACCTCGATCCCGAGAGTACCGGAAGAAGAGATTGGCTGGAAAAGCTTCAAACAGAAGGATCGGATTGAGATTTGAGATTGTGGGTGTGAAAAGCGAGGAATATAGCTGGATCTGAGGGAACTCTAGAGAAATGATTCTTCTCAATCTCTGATTCTATGTGTCTATTTTTTGGTTTGCAAGATATTTTTGATGAGCAAATATACTATCAAAAGTATTTCTCAACTAGGTCAGCTTATTTTCCATCGAAATTTGGTGTATAAGGGTCTGTATATTTGAATAGATGGATATATTTTGCCCCTTTGAGGTGAATCTTATTACACGTTGAATATTGTTGGCGTCTTCAAAGCTACACCGCATCGATGCTTGGGGCGCGGACATCATAACCGTTATAAATATGGTGGTGTTCTGTATAGTTTGCAAACTCAGTCGTTGGGGTAATTCAAGTTCAACAAATTTTTACTGGAGGAATGAATTTCACAAGAGATTTGGCTAATTTGAAGGAATAGTTGGTTCAAAATATCTCTTTTCCAAGTTAGTTAGGAGAGGTGAGGTATGCTTGAAGTTATTTCATAAAATCATCAAGACTGCCAACTTGTGCTAACATATCTGGAGTATAAGTTCGTATCATAGCATGATGTTGGTTGTTGGCCTACCCATGTACCTAACAACATATGCGCCGCCGAGATACATGAGACTGATAAATAAAAACGCAGTCGCAGAGCATTTATGTATTTAACGATCATGCTACATGGTCGATACTAAATTGTCTTCGCAACACATGTAGCAGTTCCATACATAAACCTTTCAAGCAGCATTTGTTAGCAGCCCACAGTTCGTAGCAACTAGAATCTTTAACTCGGTGAGCTGTCTGAGGACAAACCACCGGTGGCGTAGGTATGCATCAAGAAGGAAACAGTGACACACCTCTAGAGCCGTTAAGTACTGTTGGCTTGGGGCTGGACAGTTTCTGCAATAAATCGCTATCTCTGTATAATCCTCAACATCTCTATTCAAACCATTCTCATCATCCAGAAACGTTATCGAAATCTCCCAAAATGCCCACACCCACTTATTTCTCCAAATATCCTGCCATTCCATCTGACATTCCTGTTGCCAAGCTCCCTATCATCTCTTTCTCAAAGCTTCTCTCTGACGACAAAGATGAATCCAGCGCTGTCTTTGGAGCCAGTCGTGCCACGGGCTTTTCCATTCTTGATATGTCCGGCTGTCCAGCTGGCGAGGAATTTTGGAAAAGGGCGGAGGCCATGTTCGATTTGAACGATGAAGTGAGTGCGCTTCCTTGAGAATAACTTATGAAATATGCTTACAAGCCTCCCTAACTATAGCCCCATCTTGTTCTTCTCCAAAATTCTCCCTCAACCTGGCTGACCCGTATGCCGAATACAGCTATAAGCATCTAGGCAACTTGAAGATCGAATCTGGACTCTGTAATATTCAGCTCTTGTATGTAGTACTCGATACAAGGATAAGGGCTATCCCCATTGATTGTGACATATAATTCTCAAGAAATCTCCGGGAGTATTTATAGATTTATCAGGCTTCATGCATAGGCCATCTGACTTCAAACGAGCGGTGCAATAGAGTACTAAAAAAGTGATCAAAAGGCTTCATTTAAGTATCCTTTTAAAAAGATCTCTCTTGGAACTTCAAATGTTTGTAAATGTTCCACGATGAGCCTCCTCGTTCTTCTTACTGTCGACCAAAAAATACTCATCAAACGTTCTATATATGAACCCTGATTCTCGCATTCAAGAGAAGCTATTTCATTTCCTCTCATGTCATTTAAGCCGATAGTACGCAACAGTATAGAGCACGAAATTCGGCCCACCAGGCCTCAAAGACAAGATTGAAATTATGTATGGCGACCTAAACGACTTGCTCCTCTATCCATGCGCTATATCATGCACGGAGTCTCCCTAAGAATCCCCGTAGCACCGGTATCCAGCCCCGCCACAACTTAAACCAAATACGCGGTAGAATAACAATCCCCCTTAAGCTTCTCTACCAAAACGGAGCCTTCTGAGTGACCTTTCAAAATTGGAAACATAAAAACCCTCTTCATATCCTTCGACCACTTGATCCAAAGCCACGCAATAACTCCGAAAGAAAAACTCAACGCATTGCCCGATTACCGAGAAATGGCTTTAACACCCTACGACAAAGCACTAGAGATATGTCAACAGGACCCCAGCGTCCCATGCCCCTCTCCCTCGAACGCGAAAAATCAATTCTTTTACCTTCTGCAAATCTGGCGTAGAGGAACCTGTTAAATTGGAACCAGATTCGGGAATGTGGTCCTTGGGTTGTTATAGGGTGTTTGGAAATTTTGGGTCGGGAGGCGCGGTTCATGTGCCTGCGTGGGGGCTGGTGTGGTTTTTCTATGCGTGATGTGCTGGTTATGAGGCAGGATACGATGGTATCTAATGATTCAGTTGATATGGGGATGAAAAGATATCAGTTGGAGTTTTTTGTGCCGGCGTTAGAGGATCAGGGGTGAGGATGATTAGCGAGATTGTAGTTTTGGTTTGGGGTGCTGGCATCTTGAAGGAATGGGAAAGGCAAATCTTGCACCCAGACACTAACCAAATATTGCCAATACGATTGTATTCTCTGTTGTCAAAGAGTGAGAATATGCAGGAATGAAACAATAATCTATATGTGAGTATTCTGTAGCTTTGACTCTATCTGGGAATTGAGGTAACTTAAACTCCATGCCAATAGCACCCACTCTCACTTCATGCAGTAATATCTCCCGTCTCGGTATCTTTTGCCATATCTTTATCTTTTATCCTCTCTTCTGCCACTCTTTCCATTTCGGCCCTCTCTCTCCTCCAAGCTGGTCCCCATAGTATCACTGCAAACAACATTGGGCTTAAAAGCACATACAAAAGTGCAATAAAAGTATATGCCCAACCCAATCCCATCTTATTCACCATGGGCACAATCAGAGCCGTACTCCCTGCCCCCAGCAAGCACCTCACCAAATTAAACGCAGCCGTCGCTGTTCCGGCAGCGCCAGGATTGACATCCACAATCAAAATGCTAACGGCCTGCGTACTCGCTATCAATGTATATCCTAAGACCAGTAAGATCACACACGGCCCCGCGATGTTAACCCGAAAATGCATTATCCATCCATAGGTAATAGTGCTCAAGCTCGCCAACATGATCATCGGAAACCCTACCTGCAAACGTGCTTTTTCGATGGGGAAATTTGATAAATCCTGTTGCCTTGATTTAACCACTGTGATTCCCAGTCTTCGAGCTTCGCGAAAATAAGACCAATCGATAATTTTCCCTTGTGTAAAAGCTGCTATCAGGCAGCCACCGCTAATGGGGAGATACATGAGACCAACTTTTAAATCGTCATAGCCATATATATCATGGAACTGTGAGGGCATTCCAGATATGATGGCGTAGAAGCCCGCGTAAACAATTCCAGCATAGGAGAGTAAAAGTGCGGCTTCTTTGTCGGATATAATTCGTAAAGTGGATAATGGATTCGGAAAACGGATATTCCGCGCTGCGGCGAGTTCATCTCGTTTTGTGTAGTCGGGATTGATGGCTTGTTTGTGATTTCTGCGTTCATTATAAGTGTTGACGAGGCAACGATTCCAGTTTGGAGGTGGAATTGATCCATCGCCTACTATCTTTCTACAAGTCTCTGGCATGAAGAAAAGTAGCGGTATGAAAAACACCGTGGAAAAAATAGCTAGAAATCCGAAAATCCATTTCCAACTGGTGTACTGGGATATAACACCACCCAGAATTGGACCGACTGCTGGTGCAAAGCTGGCCATCATGGATGAATACCCAATATAAATACCTCTTTCGGCAGACGTTGCTATATCCGCAACAACTGCATTGGCTAATGCAACGGTACCAGATCCGCCGGCTGATTGGACCATACGTAGAATGAGGAGTGCGACGTAGTTACTTTGAAGAGCCAACGCTATATTGGAGATGATATAGATTGTGAAGCAGATGATGTACGCTGGTCGACGCCCTGCTGTATCGGAGAAACCACCAATAAAAGCAGGAGCTATAGCTTGGAGAATCTATAGTTCTATGTGAGATTTTGCAGGCAAAGGGCAAAGGTGGCTTACCATGTATGTTGTAACTGTCAAATTTACTTGACTGCTGGTAACTTGTAGGTCTTTGGCAATAGTGTTGATGGCAGGGAAATATATTTGAGTAGTGAAGGGAGAGAAGAAGCAGGCGAAAGTAGCTATTAAGACGAGAAATCTCTTTTCCCAAGAAGAGAAGGATGTGTAGGGAGCATCCTGATCAGGAATATCGTTTTGTTCTGGAGAATCAGTCTTCTTGATTGGTTTTTGTTCGCCTGTTTGGTGCTGTATGAGATTGCTTGGGCCTTTCATATCGTGTACTGAATGGCTACTAGACCATCTTTCAGCATTTCCTGTCTGGCCCTCTGTAATGGCTTTCTCAGTAACAATTTCATTGGATATATGTGCTTCGTCTGTACTCTCATTAATATTGTTGGCCCACTGGTGATGTTTTGTCTGGGTCATTATGAACGAGATTTAACTGCCAGAAACTTGAGAGGTCGATGAACATTATCATAGGGAAAATAGAAGATGAAGGAGCCATGAGAATACATTTATTTCCAAGTCCTATGAATATCGGCGCGACGGCAATACTGATCTCGGAAATAAGGACTTTACCTCCGGAAATGAACTCTTGCAAATGCCGTGTCGCCGACAATAAGTTATTATCACATGATATAAAATGTAAACACTTAAACAGTATTTGAGAAAAGTAGGGGGATATTTTTGATGCATAATCTTTCTTCGTGGTGATCCTGTTGGCGGGATCATTGTATGGGAAGCCATGAGCATTCTATTCTCATCATATGTTTGGCTGGTCCTCCGATCACATGATTGAATGCGCATTAAGGGCAGCGCGCACATCGTGGATGCGGTTTTTGAGGGCATACCAGAAGCTGCGATCTGTGAACAAAAACTTCACCTTTACCTCCCTTCCGTTGTCTACTAGGATGATTTTAGCATTCAGACTCCCATCCTAACCATAGGATATGAATTTCAATATTTCTTGATAAATAACATCTTTTTTTTTCTGAGATTCATTTCTTAGAGTTTCTTCATTCTCCACCCAAAATACTCAAAGGAACCATTCTCTCCGCCGAGTACCTCCATTTCCGTCTCCCAAATGCCTTCTCTCAAGAGGAATGGCTTCATGAAATGTGGTTGCCGGTATGTGATATACAACCATTGACCTCCTGATTTGAGCACTCTTGCAACTTCGTCGACATACCGGCCAACGTTATCTCGCACTTCTTGAGGTGGATCCCACATTGATCCATGAATCATCGCATCAACTAGGATGCACAAAACCCAGTCAGCCCTATTTTCTGACTCTCGCTACCCCGGTTATGCAACTGAAGGAGTGAATAATCATATCAGAAAGCTTAACTCACGAGTTCCCTTATCAATAGCAACGTCAATCTCTCCATCCTCCAGTTTCATATCTCTAACATCCATCACAGTCCATGTGGTATTCAACTCCGAATATTTCTGACTCATTCTCTGAATCACTACCTCAGAAAAATCGACTGATATCTGGTTTCTGTATCCAATGTTATGGAGATCATATGTCAACGTCTAATAACTCTGTTAGTTTTAATTTCAGATATATTATATATACACTCATATCTCAAGCTAGGCCCTCAGTAACGGACATATAGAATACATACACTATTTCCACAGCCCAAATGCAATATTCTTGGTCCCTTTTCTTCGCCCTCTTTTGCTTCTGGACTTGGCAAATGCTTTTCAAAGAATGGCTTCAGTGATTTGAAATCCCTGAACCACTCGAAACTCTCGATTTCTTCCGTTGCGGTCACATTTTCTGGGCTTTCATTTTCATCATGAGTGATTTCCTCTGTTTCCGGGTCGAATTTTCCTGCATATCTTTTATCCCAATATGTAGGATGAGACAGCTCTTGAAGGGATTTACTTCCTGACATCTGAATCCTGTGTTATTTATATGAAGCTTGTAGAAAATGAGTGTATCGATATCCTAAACATGACGTTTTGGAATAATGTTGGTGTGAGACATCAAAAAAAGCTTTTTCGAGTGCCGGGGATAGTTCATTCTAGCCACGAGAAAAGCGGGGCACATCACGATTTCTCAGATAGACCATCTTTGTCATTGGCGTCCTGAACTTCTGAATGCCAATGCTAATACAAATGATACTGATTATAATAAGAATGATATGAGATTTGGAATCCATACCAAAGTTGATCTGTTTAATTTGAGGCTCCTCATTTCCTGATCATGAAGACAGTTTTATAAACAATCATTGTAAAGTACCAAAGTTGGTAGGTTTATTGCATCGATATCATTTCGATCGATATCTGCGATATATATAAATTAATGAAGAGCCCGTCGCTGAACCAATATCCAAGAGAAAGCAATGAGAAATGGCAGTCAATAGTCAATTCATTGAATCGCAGGCACATGCTAAAGCTTATTTTGGGATGGCAGTGTAAGGATTATAAAGTGTATATATATATATACATTACATACTACGTATACATCTTACTACTCGAGAAAGTTTCCCGGGAATCGCCGGCGCCATTGTGTACCATATACTTTCTCGACCTCCAAATACAGCGACGGTAGCACAAGGCTCAACTTTGACTCTCAGACCAGGTGTATAATGCGGAGTCCCTGGGGAGGTACGTTGTTGGTTAGTCAGTTATGCAAGAAACAAGTGACTTCCTTCTCCTCTTGGATTGGAAGAATTGAATCTGGAAAACTGAGACTACGACGGCAAATTCTGCGAGAATATTCGTGGTCTGTTTGGCCAAAACACTTTGGTAAAGTAAAGTTGGGATCCTGAGAGATGAGTGTGGCAGATCTACATCGCAAACTCCTGAAGAAAGCTATGCGATGATCATGAATATGGCAAGGGATTCTGTGAAATCTAACAAGACATGCTGATTGAGGTAGGAATCATTGAACAGCTGAGCTCATCCGAGAATGGAGAGAATTATGGTACTATCTGTATTCGGTAGGGGTAAGACTGGAGGGCAACACTGACAAGTAGCGAGTCACTCTTATTGCTTTGCTAGTTCTGAAGTTCTTTAGAGAAGCAAGACATGAGTGTAACCACGCCAATAACTACAACAAGTTCGTTATAAACAACCATTTCGAAGAAACAACTGACTATTATATTGATATGTTTGCATGGATACAGTTCTTCTTATTTGCCATTTGGAGGAACCAAAGTGTAGATGCTATAACCACGGAATGGGCGACTTGTTGTTCGTTCCTCCTTCACTAACACAAGAACTTTTGAAGGATCTTTTACTAAACTTCAAATGATTTGTATCACATCACTCTTTTTGAGCAAGCGCTCATCATTCAAACATGCACTAAAATATAGGAAGAGAACAATTTAGCTATCGTTGAGTCAACAATTCATCACATGAGATGTGCATCGACTCGTTGCTTCTTCAATATGATGCACTTTTTCATGGTTCTTTGCCTTCTGGATCTCATTACGCCTCATGGTTTTTGCTGAAGCTGGAAAGCGCAACACAAAACGTCTCTTGTCTCTGCGTTGTCTACTTTAGCTCTTTGCAACACGTCCATAGATGCATGATCGATTGAAATGTACGAATTCTTGGATATCTATCAATTTTACAACTCTGTCAGAAAGAACCCTAATCAATGACTTCTTGTATGCTGAGGGAGCCCAGTGCCCATCGAGTTCTCATACTTATGGTCTATGGCTATTTTTTTCGTCTACACTCTTGAATCACTCAATTGTTTGTGAATGGTTATAGCCACCCCCAAACATAGAAATTGTCAGGGTCAAATCATAACCAAGCATTCATCAACATACATCAACCATGCACATGTCAATTAAACAAGGAAGGAAAGAAACTGCCTCAAAAGTCTTTAAATGGTTATGTCTTTCCGATCATATGGCACTTAATCACAAGAAATATGTCATTCATTCCTTCTACCTACACCATTCCCGCCATAATAGCGGATAAAAACTCTGAGAAACGAAAGTAACAGATGAAGATTTGCTCTTGGCGTGATTGACGAAGCAAAAGAAAAACAAACAAGTCAAGTACGATGAATGAGTTAAACATAAGAAGCTCTCTTGTCGCCAATGATTCTCAGTCTTTACCAAAGCCATTCCCAATTTGTCCTTTGCTCAACTTCAATTCAGAGGCTATAAATTGTTCTGGTAAGTAAAGCAATTATCTGATATACCTTATACTGGGTTTGAAAATAAGACAATTTCAGTATTGTCGATGAATCTCAGACTGCAGAGTAGAGATGTAGAATATGGATATCCTCTTCGTCGCTCGCATACTAAGTTGCAATTAGGGTTGTATAGATCACCAATCAACGACAAGATGTCGGCTTTGAGAGGATACAAGGACTACGCAGCCGGTTGGTTCACCTATACAGTTCGCCTCAAAGGGGAAAAATTCATATCCGCCTTTCCCCTTACAATCTCAGAGGGACAAGATTCTCAAGTACACTCCGATCCAGAAGAGACCTACGGACGAATCACCATCCCCCTCCTAGTTCAGGATGATACATTTTGCAGAGAATCCGAATTGGCTTATCTTCCAGGATTACATCTTCCACATCGAGCGCCTTATCTATGATTGTGCTCCCTATCTGAAAAAGTACCTTGAAAGGACCGATCCACATCCTCAAGGAAGAACACGCACTGATTATGCCGCCGCGTTAGAGATATGCCAGCGCCCTCTCTCCCCTTACCAACGTGCAATTCCCTTGAGTGAAAGAGCACGCAGAATAAATTGTTTCTCTCATCTGCGTATATCAAAATCTATCTCGCTCTGCAAGCCTAGACAGAAGCTTGCACCCGATACCGAAACCAAAGCTTGTGGTCCTTATGTGGTGATAATTCCATATGGAGACTGGATTGGGACAGAAGGCGAAGATTGGGATCGGGGAGGAAGAATAATCGTGGAGCCCAATATCGACCAACCTTTGGCAGTGGGACAGCCATTCGCTATTAGGAAGGAACATCAGTTCTATAATACACCGATTAAGTCAGATAGATATAGGTACCAGTTTGAATTCTTCATGCCACACTTGCCGGAGCATAATAGTCAGGAATTTGAGCGAGGTGCCGCATCTCCGTTCGTGGAGGCTAAGATCATTTTTCATTCTGCAATCCCACCATAGCTTAGCGAATGTTCGAGAGAGGCGTTCAAGAGATGGTGACAAAATGCAAAGCAAATCATTATTCCTAAAGGAAATTTGATATCAGAATCGTTATTTGTCCAGTAGAATCATGCAATGGGTCGCAAGCAGTAGCTCTTATATCATCTTAGTCCTCTTAGAGCCTATATTATTCAAAACCGAGAATCAAGAATAGCTGATGAACTTTGAACTTAATGTAGCTGAACCCGAATGAAGGATTATGATCAGATTACAGTTTTCATGTTTGTTTTCCTGAGCTTATGATTTGAAATAGATTCAATCGACATCCAAGCTGAAAAAGAACCACGTGAAATTCCTGCAAAACTAATACAGAGCAATAAACCCTCTCTTTGCTGCGTGAACAGGTGAGGTACCCAGCAATCTCTTTTGAAAAGCCAATACTGAGTTGAGGTCTACCATACAGTAACAGCGGGATATGGCATGAGATCTGGCCAATATCTCTTGTGAATGTTGACATAGGGTGTATGTTTGAAGAACAGAGTTCATACTCCAGTCTTTTCGAGTGAATTCTCAACTTTCAGTATTGAAGAACATATGTACGACGAATGAGACCTATCGTTGTCGTCGTTCTTGACTCAAGAATATAGGTTAATATTCAAAGTTGAAGCTCTGTAGCAATAATCAGATTGGGATATATCCGTTGCATATTGACTTAAGTTTGTCTTTGATTTTTGTCAAAGACATGAGGGTTTCTATCCTCCCTCGTGTAGGAGAGAGACTGTGTTTATATGAAGAGATCTTAAGGGTGAGGATGAGATTGTAATAAGGAGGATAATAAGGGTGGAGTAGAGACTGAGGAACATCATCGATAAATACGAGGACTGAATCAATAGGATACGAATGTTCCTTAACGGTATGCACTTCTTTACCCTTTGATCCTTCACCTCCATTCCCCTATTGAAATGTCGGGCGTCATATTACTTCATGGGGTGTCCGAGCAATTGCAATCGATCGAACGCACAAAGTATCCCATTTGACTAACGGCATAAGATGGTTGATGCATCTGCTTCTCGTATTGACTGGTGGAGTGAGCCATATGTAAAAAAGTCAGGTCATAGACAAGGAATCAGTGACTGCCTAGGAGCCAGGTCACAAGAGACAGCAATACGGCATAAGGATGCCAACAAAGTTGTCAAGATAGTTGATGCTGCAGCAGGGCAGACCAACGTATCTTTCCTTGGAAATATTCAATTGAACAAAGTTACGTTACTACAGCGATACACACTTCGATACCAGGACACGTTTAAGGTACAGTACTAGACTGGTATCCTATATCAAAATCCGATTAATCCCGCTCGTATACGATATTCATCAAGTATAAAATTCATAAATTTAGAAAGATTATCCACTTTTGCCGAAGTGTCAGATATTAATCCGAGTCACATATAGTGACTTTCATGATAAGACTATATGATTGATCGATTAAGGATAAGTAAAGGATAAATCAAGGATAAATGGAGGCATACTGTAAAATGTCCTTATGATGATAAGGCTATCCTTACAGACATTGCCTTCATGCATTACCAAAATATGAATAGTATCAAACAAATTGTTCTTTTGAAGTGGATATTCGGCTATCCCCATACAGTCAGGATTGAGTCATCCATCCCTATAGACTATATCAAGGTTCTGTATCAACGCAACGGTCTCAACTTTCGGGATCCCCGTGACTCTTTATTATTAGCATCGGGGGTTGGAAATCCCGGAGAATAATAACTTAGAGTTTGTATTTGTTGGGTCTAACCCACCGGAAAATACGGGGAGGCAAAAAGGGGCTGTACTGTAATGTGGCTGGGTGGAATATTCCTTAGGTAAATTCTGTACGTCTTTGCAACACCTAGTACACCCCTTTATCGAAGTATATCTTCATGATTCCATGGTCTGATCTGTACATGGCTGCCATGACATACTGGGTAGACTAATTTGGAATTCCATCCGGATGAGTCGTTCCACTTCATCATAGGGGTACAGTTACTACAGTACCTGATCTCGTATAATTGTTGGGGAAAACTTGAGATCTGACGTTCACAGCGGAGCAAACATGTATACAAGTGGATATCAGAACTGGCATTGATGGTTGTGCAAAACGGTACAGCACAGTTTTACACTCTATTGCGGGGAGGACAATTAAGCGTAATGATAACCTTATGCTTGCAGTTTGAACAAGTTATGAACAACAATGAGGTTTCTAATTTAGGATCACGTACATTTGAATTATCTTGATCTTGATAACCAGAGGTTAATTGACTATTACAAATAGTTCTCTGCATTCATGTACTGTACTGTAGAGCAGCAACTGGTGTTGACTTTGCACACAAAGCGTATTATTTGATGAAAACCAAAATCAAAAACTAAAATTAAAATTAGGATGAAAGAGATTTTTACAATCAATCCTTTCAATTAGGTACTGTATATACTTTGACTTTCTAGATTTCCTTATTATTCTCAGTTTCTTCTAAACGATGTTGAGATGGGCGAAATAGAATGATAATCAAATCTAGAGTTGTTACACACAAATCCTTCTAGAATGAAACAAGAACAACTTTGCAATTTGTGTAGGGATAAATAATAATGTTATCCAAGAATTGTTAACTTTGACCTCAATGCAGTACTGCTGTACTTACTGTAGTATGACGTTTCATTCGCCTCAATGAGAGCCAAGACTCCACCTGTCCCCAGCACCCACTGAATACGAGGCCAACAATTGCCGTCTCCACAGATCGTCATCGCCTTGTGATTTTGTGAACAGTGCATCTCGTATCAAAAGACATCATCATAGACATCCATATACATCGCACTTCGATCAGCAAGTATAAAGAGAGAGTCGATCCTGCTCTGGAGTCAACATCATCAACTCCTCAATCACATCTTCACTCACAACATCTAAACCAATCCACTCGCTACTCTTTTACCAATTTCTCAAAGAAATCAATCAACCTTCAAAATGCAATTCTCCACTGCCGTTCTCTCCGCCATCACCGTTGCTGTTGCATCGGCTGCTACCATCGGTCAACGTGACACCGTCTTCAAGGTTTCCGCCTTCAGCGCAGGCTGCATTCCTCACAGCACCCAGTGCCTGTAAGTATCTCATCTCTCGACCAACAACGATCACATACTAACACCCTTCTAGCTACAGCTTCAACGTCATCCAACCAGGAACCATGGAGACCACCGGTGTAAACTGCTCCGCCCTTGCCCCAGCCACCACCAGCGGCAACCTCCCAGACCTCGCCAAATGGCAAGGAAAGTGCGGTGAATCCTCCAGAACTTTCTGGCTCACCCACAAGGACAACGGTGTTGAGTTCACTGTTTCTCAACCAGTTACCCCAAGCTCCAACCAAACTGGTAGCTACTTGCTCCCCAACAGCGACTTCACCACCAGCCAAACCACCATCGGCCCAGTCCAAAGCTACACTGGACCATCCAGCTTCAACTTGAGCTAAATGCTTTCCCATTTGGCTTTTCACATTGCATATTTAGCGGATCGTTGTTTGTTGCGGAGCGGAGGTTAAACATGGGGTGTTGAAGAGTGTAGGATATGTGTAGGATACAATCGGAGCTAGAAAACCAGGATAGACGCCATACAATCTAATATGTCTTTTCCCATAAACTTGTTTGGCTCACGTGCATGAATTTCCAATATCGCAATCGGTAACTATCTAGTCTTCACTTGTGCCTTTTCAAATCGGTAAATATCCTTTTTGTAACCTAAAAAAAAAGACAACAATTGTCAACCAATATGCGTCTCCACCCCAATCACCTCGCCCTACTTTAATCTGTTATCTGATCCCTATGACTTCTTATCCAGCATACCAAAACATTTTACCCACGATATTAAAGATAGCTTGGAAGAAATGGGGTAGATGAAGCTCGCCTCCCTATGCATAATTATTCAGAAGCTAGAAAGTGCTTTTTTCTAGAAGGAGGTCAATCAATCTCCGTGTCGCTTAAAGAACAGGGTCCCTCAACGCAACGCGTCGATCGTAAGCGTGTTTATTTAAGCATCAATTTATCCTCATCCAAAATTTACAAATAGAAATCCAGGAATTCCACAAATCTCTAACGGGAAAACGAAGAATTCTGGGAATGCGGTGTGGATTTCTCCTACAGTAGTTTGTCTGATGTATACAGTAGTAGATGGGAGCGGCCTCTCCGGCGAGGGGGTCCTCTAACGCTTTGTAGGGTGAAGCGAGCATATGTATAATGCAAGCTATGACTGCTCTTGTCACATCATTATTTAACCGACATTCATCCATAACGGGCTTTGTTGGAAAAGTTTATGTCAACAGATATTTGTGGTTGTCTTGGCTAATTGTTTGGACTTCATTGTGTTGTTCTTATTGTTCGTTCATTCCGTCCATTGAGTTCTGGATTGAATAAGCAAATTTACCCTACTGTGTGTACACTGAATTGGTTGATTCACTTCACATAATGCCTTTAGGCGACACTCCACTTGGGCCCTTTCACCGATACTTGAAATTCGAGCTCGCTCACATTACTACCCTTCCTTGAATATAAAGGGAAGATGCATTTATACTTTTAAGGATGAAGTATCTAATATTAATGAAGCGCCTGATTTCGTACAGTGAATCTGGCTCAACGAAACCTAACTTTGTTTAATTCCCTGTTTTCTCCCAGTCTTGACAGGATTCTATCCCATCTCATTTAGATGTGAGTTTGGAGTCTTGACGTATGAAAAATGATGTCTAATCCCCCAAAAATGCTTAGGGATGAAGAAGTATGCCTCGAAACCAAAAGGGAAAGCAGTTTCATCTGCTGCCGCATTATTAGTGCAGTAGCGGCATATACACACAAGCAAAACCCTCGAGCATGGGCGAAAAGATCCTTCTAGAATCTTTTTCTCTAGTTCACTATTGTCATTCATTCTACTACTTATTTGGTCACTGTTCACTCATCATTACTGCTGTGGTGGGACTAATATACGTCTGAATTTGAATTTCTCTTACTCTGTTTTCTTTGCATGGCATGATGGCAACTGAAAGTAGGGAAAGTTTAATTTTCTAGTTCGAAATGTTTGTCCCTTGCTTGAACATGGTGTAATATTTTTTGAAAGTTAGAAGAACGATGAACCCAACTTCCTAGTGTGTAAAGTGATTATACTTGTCTAAGGAAAGGACAGGCAACATAGTGTCGTAATAGCTAGCATGATGTGCGATGTGATCAGAGATATTACCAACCATTCACTCCTCTGGGTAGCTGAGAATTCCTTCAGCTTCAAGTCTATTGCTCAATACCTAGGCAGTCTTGTATGTTCAGAATTCCAGTATGCGAGCATCCTCCAGCAAAAGTCCCTCCAGACATACTTACTCAGAGACACTACGAATTGACAAAAGTCCTCTTGCTGCCAGAAAGTACGAGAATCAGTACGTATACGTCGTTAAGGTTAACAGAAAAGTGTGCTAATTATATCATTCCTCCTTCAAGGCTCTTTTAACCTTACTAGAAAAATGATCACCTGGGGTCTTATTATATTAGTTAGCGGCGCTGATCTTTTGTACGTTCTGGCCGCATGAGTATCTTTTCTTTAAGTATAAAACCAGGTGGACAATATGATATTCCCCAGGATCGGTAGTACATGTGCTGATTTTCAGGATCTGGGTTTCCCTGGGTAATCAAGCAAGATTACCAAAACCAAGCACTATTCTCATCCCCGTTCATGGTTGTTGCTCATCAATATAGAGCTTGATTTTCCATGTAGGGTCTCGTATATGATCTGGCAGAAGATTTGTTTCTCATCCAAGAAAGTTTCAGAGTTCGATGGATTTCAGTTCTTGGAATCTGAACGAGAGGCAGGCTATTATCGGTTTTGTATATCGTAGAGAAGTCTAATACTTCAACTAGAAGACTAGCCATCACTCTAAACAAAATTTACCACATATCGATCATGCTTCCAGTATCCAGGTTCCCAAGTTGCAAATTCTTAACACAGGAGAGTCACTTTAATATCGAGCAACTCTACATCATGTTAAGAAGTAGCAATCTTAATAAATAGACAACAGTAATATCTTGTTCACTTTTAAGTTGGCATTTATCCACAATCATCACAGACAAAATAATCCCTCATATGCCCCAATCCTACACTTCCATCTAAGCAAAAAACCTTGAATCTCCGAATAGACTACAGACATCATTTCCCGCTTCCAGATCCAAACACCTCTTGAATATTTTCTTCTCTGAAAATCATATCTTGACGAATACACATCTCATGAAGCACGTCCTCAACCTCAGATTTTCTCGCACCATATAAATCTATCTCATCTGGTCCTCTAGCGCTCTCCCCAAAGCCACTAACACCCAAATTCTAACCATGTAATTCCCAGAGCTGTTTGGCATCACCGAATAATGAACGAGAAAAGACTCTCGAGAAAGTGTATTCATAGAGAGTAAGAAATCGGAAATCTCATAGTTCTGACTACAAACAAATGAATCGCTCAAATCGAAACTCTCGCCATAGTATTAACTAACATCACCCTCCAATATCCTAGTACTAATTCATTAAAGGAGATATCTCCATCACCTCCAAGGCACACCAACAGAACAAAACAACAATCCTCCCGCCTACGGTTTCCGATGCTAGAACCTGTCCATCTAATAAATACCACCATAAGCTTTCCCCTCCAAAAATCAGGAGTCTCATCAAATATCCCCATAACCTTTAATTCCCAATCCCCACCCCCACCCCCAGTAAAACCCCCCTTAAAAATCGCTTAAAACCATTCCCCCTTTTCCCCTCCTCTCCTCACCAAAACAAGCTCCACCACTCTAGAGCACAAGATGAAATACTTCCAAGTTACACATATTTCCCTGAAAACATCTAATAATCCATCCCATCCCATCCCATCCCATCACATCTCATCTCATCTAAACCCCAATCCTATCTCCATATCTCCTCCCCTCCCCTTCCCTCTTACGAACTGCCGCAAAAAATCATCCAGCAGATCCAAAAACATGACTTGCAAACATCCAAGTACATACAGACTCCTCCATCCCCTCTCCCCATCCCTCCCCCTCCCCTCTTTCCCCTCTCAACCCAGTTGACTACAAAACAAAAACCCTCAAAAGAAAGAAAAAAAACCCCTATTCACCCCCCTTCCCGCTCCTCACAATCCCACCCAACCCCAAGAACAAACCCCAAGAGACCACCTCATATCCCCCTCTACACACAAAGAATACCTCACCTAGCACCTAGCCCTATCTCAGTCCACGCTGAATCGAGGAATAATTTATATTCTATGTTAAAAATATACAAGGAGAAGCGGCACCGTGAAATCATACATAACGCGAATCGATATTTTGAGTAGCTGCTAGGTATTTATTGCCTTTATATACCTACCTACTGTGCGATATGATACTGAATATGAATTCTCATCTCACATTACCTCACCTAAAATCATATCCATCCACCTACCCAGCCATGCCATGCCATGCCACCTCCAAAAAATAGGAAGCATGAATTAGTATATGATTATATAACTATACCATAGAACTACATGTACCAAGTACCTGACCGCACTCTTATCATTAAATAACATCATTCAATTCAAAACCAATACCAATACCAATACCAGGTATCAACTGAAAAGACGAGCCAGAGACAAAAACGCCACCGAATCCCCCCTAGAACCATGCATCGCAATGCTACAAGTCATATCATAGTAGTCCTGAACACTCGATTCCCTTTTATTGCCGAATCCCAACGCCTAGGATCCTTGAACGGATTTCCTCGCTATTTTCAAAAGCACGGTTGTATACCCTACAACTCATCACCCACCTCCCTCTCCAATCCCACGCCCCCCCTTTCCTCCTCCAAATTCGCAATCAGTGCATCCAACCCCTCATCACTTAGTCCACCCTCCCCTTCATCCATACCCAAATCCCTCACAATGACCTTCTTATACAATTCCCCCTCATCTCCGCCCCCAGCTACACCTAGAGCTCCAATATATTCTCCCACTAATCCCTTTCTTCTTGCGATTTCTTCGTGCAACTGTTGTGCTAGTTGAATCCTCTCATCTTCTTCGTTGCCATCCGCATTCCCGTTAAGCTGTGCACCTCCATGACCATCAATCTTCGACCCTTCATGCTGTGTGCGCGAAAGCAAGAGAAGTTGTTGTTGTCTCTCTACCAAACTCTGGACTCTCTCTTGTAAGCCTACTAAATGCGCCTTGGCCGCGATGACATTTTCCTCGCCTTCATCCTCTTCAACCAATAGTCTAGCCTGTTCTCTAACCCCTGCTAATTCCATGCGGACCCCTTCTAAAATCCTCTTACTATCCGCCTCGGCATTTTCCTTCTCCGCCAATTCTTCATCAAAACTACATGCTAATGCATGTAACCTTTCGAGTAGAATCGGCTCCGCGTTATTTTTGAGACTCATTGCTGCCTCAGAAATATGAGCCACACCCCTAGAATTTTCTTGCTCAAGAGCATTATAATGAGACACATGACGGGTAGAGTCTGGAGCAAAGGGTGAAGAGGAAGCGGCTTGATGATGTCTTTCGGACCTGCGTGAAGCATTTAGATCTTGAATTATTTCTTCGGCTGTTTCGCCCATATCATTCGGGATGTCTGTTGCAGCACCACGACCCATAAGAGCTCGTACACATTTCCTTGCTTTATTCTTTGCAGCGATATGAATTGCTGTATTTCCGTTGATATCTCGAGCATCCAACAATCGCTGAACCTCATCCGGATGGAAAATTTCAATAAGCTTTTCTAGAAGAACATCCAAATAGTATTGAGCACATCTGAACTTTTGCTTCATATTGGTTGTAGCCGCTGCATGATGCAGAACTGTAGCCCCACAAGAATCGACCTCATGAGCAGTATGAATCAACTCTCTGACAATCAGAGGGAAATTCTGTTTGTCATAAGAATTTGTAAAGAGAACCGATCGTATGAGCGGAGTTTCTTGACGACTATTCCGACAAACAAGATTTGCTCCAAATCTCTTCAATTGTTTCAGAATATCAAGATCACCTATTGACGCTGCCCAATGTAAACCGGTATGGCCATCTGTATCGATAATGAAGTCAGGTTCGAAGTTTATCGGTGGTTCAGGTCTTCTATCCATCGAATTCGCATCGGTAGGAGGTGCCATGAAGTAATCCAAAAGTTCATCAGCCCACATAAGATGAGCTTGTGCTCGAATATCGACAGGATCATCTTGTTGAACATCCTCCCTCTCACGATCTCTTTTGCGCTTTCGATGTCCGGTAGGGGGTTGAGGCAAATCGAATCGATCATCTTCTGCCATATAAGAAGCAGAAGCAACTGTTACATCATCTGGTACACTTTCATCATCATTCAATTGAGGGTTAATATTATCATGATTGTCTTCGACTTGACGAGCAACCGCGGCTTGCTGAATTGGCACTGGTTCTATCTTGTCAGTACTATCTACCAACGAGAAAGACACAAGACTCACTCGCTCCCCATTTCGGTACTGCTGGTTTCTTAACCTTTGGCTTATTTGTGGCATGCTTTGGCGCTGGAGGAGGACTAAGTTCACCCGGAGTATATTCGAAAATCGCACGTAGTTTCTCGTAAATATTGTTTCTTTGTGCCAAAGCCTGACCTTTCTCAAGAGGAACCCAAGTACCTACAAACCATTAGTCCTGCCACTTCCACACATCCCAAATATATGCGCACCTTGGTATTTTCCATATCCACCTTGAATCTTCTCATGTTCTTCTTTTTGAACCTCTCTCTCAAGAATTCTCGTTCTAGCAGGTTTATCAAATCCAGCAGCTTTTAATATATGTGTCGCATTAATCCAATCATCATGTCGTCTTCGCATTACTGAATCAAAGTTAGCAATCTCAATAAAAATACACCCTCAAATTGATTTCAATTACCATGTTCCTTCAGAGCATCTCCAAAAAGATACTCATACACCGGTACCTAACCACCATCAGCAACAAGCACCAAACAGACACAAGCCATCGCATCCACATGGGCATCACATCCAGAAAGGTAAACACACATTACTATAAGTAGCAGAATAAATCCCCGGGCCAGTCTTAGCCGTATTAACCATCTCTATATTTTGCACCCGAAGGTGACCCTGTCAAAAGGAGGGGTTGACGTATATGCGAATATGCAAGTTTACCAACCTATAAGCAGCAAATTGCGAGCTAACAAGCAAGCAAAATTAAGCCAGCTCACAACACACAATCTGAAGCACTCAACCCCGACGCCACACACAGCACAGCAAAGCAAAAAAGAAAGCGCTTCCTTCAATTTTCCCCAGCGCAATTGACGTTGATGACGGTTGAAGAATACGACAAGAGACTGTGTTGAGAGAATGAGTGTGTGAGAAATTGAGTATGGTGCTGTATGGTGGATATAGTGGTATGTATGTATGAATGAATGGTAGGTATGGGACCAATAATGTAAAATGTAAGGAATTGATTGTGGAAGACGCGACGAGACTGTAAATGACGCGTAGCGCGCAAATTCTAGGCCGAAAATTAGCCGAAAATTGAATTTAGGGTTGCTGCTTTAACCGAATTTTAATGTACGGTCGATGGATTGGTGATAATCATTATTTCGCATATGAGCCTGTGAGATGGATCATATATAAGAGATGGGATGGATTGAATATTGGATAGCACTTTGGTCACAAGACGAGGGGTTGATGTTCAAAACGAGTGGTAAGATAGAATCCCGGCAAATCTCCATTGATAGGTATCCAGAACGCCAGCGCCACCTAGATGCAATAAACCAAGGCCATGCGGCCGGTGCCTACTCCTAATACACAGAAAACCAATAATTGGCTGTTGTCAACCCCATATAAATGTCCCACCAGTCCAACCTTGGACGTCTAATCATCGAACTTATCACTATCTGAATCGTGATCACTCAAATCTATTTCCTTCTTTCTCCTCTCGTCTTGCATCTCTCTAAATGTACTATAACTCAACAATAAGAAAGCTACGATAATCAACAGACCGCCTGTCACAGCGGCCGGACTCAAAGGTATACCCGTAATTGCCCAATCGACTATGGCGACGAGGAAAATGGTCAAAAGTGCTGCGACGCTGCTTAAGACAGGGCTTGTAAGACTGATGAGAACCAAGAAACTTCCAGAGAAGGTTGCATTGGCAAGAACTGAGATTGCCAACATCCAAGCAGCTTCTCCATGAGGAAGTTCAAACGTCTCAAGGCCAGTAAGATGAAGAATGGGCAGTGGAATCCAGAGTACCAAAAGGGTAAATGATCCGATAAGAGATCCAAATGTATTGGCGAAAATCATGCCTCGACCAGGGCTGGTTCCTTCCGGTGGACATGCCAACTTTTTATACAAGACCTCGTAAAATCCATAAAGAACACTACCAACTCCAATGACGAGATTTCCTAAGACTCGATTCGAAGCTTCGTCATTTTCATCACCTGGTTTCCCACCAACTGAACCGCCGGATTTCCCTCCATGTTTCGTTGGAGTAGAATCTCCATATGCGACAACCAAAACCCCAATGATAGCGACCATAACAGCAAAAGATTTATCCCATCGCAGAGGTTCTTTCAAAAGGGGTACGCTGAAAGCATATGCGAAGAATGCCGAACAATTGTAAATGGCCGTGAGATCAGATGGTGATGTTAAATTAACCGCCACATACCAGGATCCACCGGCAACTGTAAGTGCACATGTAACGAACGCTGTCATTTTGAGGATATATGGAATCGGGGATCGTTGACCTCTTGGGACATCCAATTCTCCAGCCTCCACCATCTGTGCAGTTGTTCGAACAAGATAAATATGTCTTCTCCAAAATGTCTTCCATGGCATTTTCCATTTTTGCAAGCGTAGTACTAGGAGTTGCGTTGGCCACAATAATGCCCATGATCCGTGAGTAAAATATCTAGTATAAAAATTAGTTGCGTGATATTGTTGGCATGAATACCACCACTTACAACATGCAGTATGCTTTATTCCACCCCAACTGATGTTGTATATACACAGCAGTTTCGGTTTGTATGACGAAACTAATCAAACTCAACCCCAAAAAGAATGCGGCATATGTGTATTTCTTTCTTGTTGCCAATTTTGCCTGGGTGTCCGGACTTCGACTTCGCATTGTAGATCGCCTGGAGAACGCAGGGTGTTCTGGCGGATCTGGAGAAGCATCGTATCCTGTCCTCCCTCTCTCGACGTCATGTAGTAATGGTTGATGTGATCGCCCATCTGTTGGGCGATGTAATGGAGGTCTTCTGCCTTCCATATCGTCAAGATCGGAATCGGATTCTTGTTCGTCTGTCAAAGGACTAACTGGTGGCACTTCTCCTTCTTGTCCTCCTTGTGTTTTATGTGCGAAGTCGTGAGTCCGAACGCTAGGACTGCGCGATGAAACCTTTGAAGAGCTTCTCAATATAGGGTTCGAAGTCTTCCACGAGGTAAGTTTGGAACCGGTTATTGAATGCAACTCATGTGTATTTGAAGATGTCTGGTGACTCCGATGAGACATACATGCGATTCGGATGGATTGCGGTGCAAGAAAAGGAAGGTGATTGATATCGGAATAATCAAATGAGATATGAATACCTGGGTAATAATTGGATATGGAATCAGGGATGAGTAGGTGGGCTGGATTCAAGGTGGATTAACCTTTTTCTTGACGTTTCGTTCGATGTGCCAGTTGACTTATCTTGTACTCTGTATTGTACGGTACTAGACAATTCTTTGCATAAAGTTGGCTGTAAGTTGTAGAAGAAGAACCAATCAATGAATTGTCGTCATCATTTGGCCCCATGGAAAGCCCCTGGTTTGCCCCCTTGTACTGTACTGTATTGTACTGTACGGAATACGGAACACTGAATTGTAAAGTGTCAAAGTGTCGAAATGTCAAAGCCCAAGAGTGGATTATTCAAGCCGGAGAGACGAGACCACTGGTGGACCCTGGATCTGAATCTGAATCAGATTCTATTAGACCAAAAATATATTTTTATCTTCCGCCACCAGAACGAATCAAGAGGCTTGGTGCTGTGATGCTGTGGTGGTGCCCTGTACCAGAAGATCCCAATCTCACATATAGGATATATTATTAGGCTATCGGTAAGGTTAATGTCGATGCCGATGTTGATATTGATATTGGTATTGGTATTGGTATTGGTATTGGTATTGGTATTGATATTGATATTGATGTGTGGTGAAGTTTGATGATGTACGTCGGATGATATGATAAGTAAGGTTATCTAGGTAAAAGGAAGGGTGGGAGGTTGGGAGGTTGGGAGGTTGAGTTAATCCATGAGGTATAGTAAGTACCTAGTAAGGGTAAGGTAAAGTTACTCATGAATAGAGAGATTGATTAAGAGATGTTTCTCAGGTGACGACTACTTGAAAGGTATCAGGGAGGTGCCAACATACATTCTCCGTACCAAGATGTGAAATTGTTGCTCGCTACAGATGATATTGTTGGCGTCGGCTATTATAGGAACCCTACAGAAGACAAACGCAGAAAGAATTTCCATTATGATGCTGTATACTCCGTGCCATCGGCAGTCATTGTCAGCCAAGTACATAAGGTAAGGCTTATCAACTCATCGACGACGATTTTGATACTGAGTTTCATTTCTACTGTAGACTTGAGTATAGTATACACAGAGCCCTTTTACTGAACCTTAACTTTTAAACTATGGTGGCGTTGAAAGCTTGACGAGAAGGTAACTGGCAACCCCCCTTCTTCCCCTCCATCAAAGAAAGTTTTCCGAGTTCATCCAAATTCATCAGAGGTCATTGCATCCGTCTTTCAGTCTTCAAATCTATGGATGCGAACGTGTATTAATTCGGACACCGATTCTGAACCTGACTCATACTCAGATTTGAATGAATCACAGTATAATTTTACATCAAATACGTACTAGGTAGCTATACTCGTATATACATATACGGATACGGATATAAAATTGCATATGTCGGCGTTGCATGTATACAAAGAATGAATGTCTATGATTTTCCATGATTGTTCCTGCGGGGCACTTTCCAATGCGGGGTTCAACAAGATGGCGTCACCGCACTCAAGCTTCGCGACAGGAATGTTTATTTAGGCACATCACAATTAAATGCACAACTTCACATAAAAAGATCCAAGACCAAGAAAACCACAAACACAATATATATACTCACCAGCCAAGAATCGTCCCACTACCAAAATGCCTCTCATAGCCACCTCCCCCAAACCCCGAATAATCCTCGGGCTCATGAACTTCGGTCCCGATACCTCCACCGGCGCCCGCATAACCTCCCTCGACGAATACAACACGGTCCTCGACCATTTCCAAGCCGCAGGATACAACGAAGTGGACACCGCCCGTGCATACGTAGGAGGTAAACAGGAAGCATTCACACGAGAAGCAAGATGGCAAGAGAGAGGTTTAACACTAGCCACGAAAGTATATCCCACCGAAGCGGGGTTGCACACCGAAGCCGAATTGACCAGTAGATTCGAGACGAGTCTAAAAGAACTAGGCACAGATTGCGTCGATATATTCTATCTCCATGCAGCCGATCGCTCCGTACCATTCACAGAGACATTAGCCGCGCTGGACAAGCTACACAAACAGTGCGTCACCAACCCCAACCCCAATTGCAAGCAGCTCCTCCCAACCACCAAACACTAACCCCCTCCCCCACAGAGGCAAATTCGTCCAACTCGGCCTCTCCAACTTCACCGCCTTCGAAGTCTCCGAAATCGTCCTCCACTGCAAATACAACAACTGGGTACGCCCCACCATCTACCAAGGCATGTACAACGCCATCACGCGGTCCCTCGACCGGGAACTCATCCCCGCCTGCAAGCGCTACGGCCTCTCAATCGTAATCTACAATCCGCTTGCAGGTGGGCTCTTCTCGGGCGCATACCAAGCCTCCGAGATACCCACCACGGGCCGCTACAGCGACGCTGTCGGCCGACTAGGAGAGATGTATCGCCAGCGCTACTGGAAGGAGTCGACGTTTGCCGCGCTCGGGTTGATCGAGCCGGTGGTTCGGAAGCATGGCTTGACGATGGTCGAGACGGCTTTTCGGTGGTGCATACATCATTCTGCGCTTAACGTGTTGGATGGCGATGATGGGATTATTATGGGGGCCAGCAGTGTTGAGCAGCTGGATGCGAATTTGAAGGATTGTGAGAAGGGGCCTTTGCCGGAAGAGGTGGTCAAGGTTTTGGATGAGGCGTGGAAGGTTTGTAAGGTGGATACGCCTGATTATTGGCACTTGGACTTGAAGTATACTTATGATACCAGAAAGGCACTTTTTGGTGTTTAAGCGAGGGAGCTGATAGATTTGAATGAATTGGCCCTGGGAGATGGGGTTATTTTTAGACTACGAGATGCCAAGTAATGGGTCTCTTACGGAATAGAAGCCACGAAGGTAGAAGAGGAAATTTAAATAGAAAGCACAAGTAGAAGTACGTTCGATCGGGGCTTCTTATATTTTGGACCCTAGTTCAACAATGAGCGATTCTCGATTATTGAATCAATTTGGAGTACTAGGTGGATCTGCAACACACAAAGAGTTTTATGCACCGAATACTTTGCGATCTGAACTACAGTCTGGACTATGGAGAGCCATTGAAAGGGAAAGGAAAATAGTTTAACAACAAGTGTGAGATAGGTATTCCACCACAGCATGAACGTTTTAATATACATGAGCCAAATTATGTACCTTTCCGCCAGAATTATAACATATCCTTCCGGTATTTCACCTGTCTCCTTTTCAGGGCTCACCAGGCCACAATTCGTCAGCCAATTTCCTCACCAACTTCAATTTCTCAATCATATCTTCCCTGGTCATATTATTCCCATCCGAATGACTAGCAAATCCACACTGAGGCGAAACTCCAATCCTCTTCAAACTCTCTTCTCTCGTTTCCTTATTCCCTTCTGCAATCTTGTCTGCTGCCTTCCTAACCTTGCCCTTTAATTCATCGATATTTTCCATCTTTGGGAATTTACTAGTGATTAGTCCCAAGATGACATTTTTGTTCTTCGGCAAGTGAGCTAGGGGTTCGAAACCGCCGGCTCGTGCCGTGTCATATTCGAGGTAATATGTATTAACATTGAGATCCTGAAATAGTTTCGTGGCAATAACATCATATCCACCCTCGGAAAAATGACGACCGCCGACGAAGTTTCCGCGACAGAGATGTACTCCTACATGCATATCTTCTGGACGGCCGCTCAAGCAATCGTTGTATAGTTTGATGTATGAATCAAAGAGAGCATCTGAATCTTCGCCATCGTTCTTGAACCCCGCGAGCATTTTCTCCGAACAAAAGTATGCTAAATTTGGATCGTCGATCTGTATATTCCTGAGTCCAGCCTCATATAGAATCTTCAATTCCTCACGGTAAGCTTTTGCGATATCTGCAAAGTATTCCACATCTGTGGGATATAAATCTTTTGGATATGCACGACCGGTCTTGTAACGAAGATGATACCAATTTGGAGCCGCGAGGGTGATTTTTGCTTCTTTGATTTTGTCGGCTGGGAGGAGGTTTTTGAGATAATTCCATTGATCAAGATATGTGCTACCGACGTGCTTTATTTTGCCTGTGCAATACACAGATTCTCCGGGTTTGTGCCCTTCTTCGAGAAATGCATCAATATCGGGAACGTAGCGGCGGAAAGAATCTATGTCGGGGTTTTGGACTTCTTCGAATCCATCAAGGCCTGGGAAAAATGTGCCCCTATCAATTACATGTTTAGCATATCCTTCTTCGAACTATGCACCTTGCCGAGTCGAACGGTAGAATTTACCAGAACATATGACGACGGTGTTCTCCATCCGTTACAGCGTGAAAACCTAGGTCAAGTTGTGCCTGAACTATCTCGTCGACTGATATATCTTCCACCTTTTTAAGGTCTTGCTTCATAACATTGCTTTTCCCACCATCAAGCGCATGTTTTACCGACAAAAGTTGCTCTGGGCGAAGGAGGGATCCAAGATGCTCTGCTCGGAAAGGAGGATTTCGATGAAGTTTGGAAGACATCTTTCATAGCAGTAAGTGATTAATGGCAGCAAGTTCTATAATGCTAAATTGTGAGTGAGGATAGAAATCGTGTAGAAATAAGCTGCGAGGTAAACAAAGCACGATTATATACTCATAGCATCATGACATTTACCCGCCCTCACTTGAGAGCCACGACAGCTTCCTCATCTACCCCTCACCAGCTATCCGGCCGTCCCCGCTACACTTGTAGATCTCCATATAATATAATATAGATCCTCGCTTGGTGACAAGGTACTAAGGATTTAGCTTTCGCCTTCTCTTAGCAACTTATGGTCAACACATTTCCAATGCGATAGATCTCGATGTGAATGGACCTATAAACTCCTATCTGGGGTCGAAGCGCTTATTGGAAATCGTAAGTTCTAAATGACTTTTTGCATGGAGGATTAGCAGAATGTGTTCTTTCTTCATGGTTGTAAGATTACATACAGCAGTGGCAGTGCATGTATTGGGTAGGTATATGCAGATTGCATTGTATTTATTGACTTTCAAAAACCTCCCAAATTTAAAGTTTCGCACGAACGTGATGTGATGTGATGCAACTGGACTAGCCCCTTGCTAGCGTCATATGTCAACTAACCAACTAATCAACTAACCAACTAACCAACTAACCACCGAGGGAAGACTAAGCACCCGTTGATGACGGACGGACGGACGATTAGAATTACTCCTTACTGGGTACGTACCTCGTACATATCTTTGATAGGATCTTACAATCTCACGATATCTACCTAGGTAGCATAAGTTAAGAGGTCTGCAAGCCTCAAACCTCATTCTTCAAGCTTACGCTGTACTCAATTTCTGGTGTGTAAATGAAAACCTTTCTCACCTTGTCCTTTTCCTCAACCCGGCCGAGAGATCGAGATGCCGGAGACGTTGGAGATATCTCGTATCTTGCTGACCTTTATTTCCTTTCCAGGTGTATTTGCTCCATTATTAGACTCCACATCTTGGCAAAACCGAGGTACCCAGGAGACAACAGGCCTTTCACATCAAATCTATCCTAAGTTTCCACCCTTTTGACCTTGACATCAACAAAGATGGCCCCTGAGCTTCATTCTCCATGTTCAAGCACCTCCGACCTTCCCGCAGTTGACAACAAAGCTACAGATATGCCATCAATTCAGCCTCAGATGACTCAAATGGAAAATCCTCCGATATCCAACGTTACTCCACATAAGGTTACGATCCCCGTAGCCGTTGTGAAGTCTGGTCCCACCACAACTGAAGATCTACCGAATGAACTGCTTGTTAATATCTTCAGCCATTTAGATACAGAAGCTCCATCGTCTTCTCATGTAATCCTTCATGATCAACCAACCTTGAACGTAACCAATTCCTCCATTCAAGACCTCAAGGGTTGTTCTATAATTTCTAAACGATGGCGACAAGCAACCCTACCATTACTTTTCAAATACACACGATATATCTTGAAATACTCGGAAGATGATTATAAACCAGTTCTCAATGATCTAATTGGACCCTTCCTTCAATTTATTCGTACCCAATCTCTCGCGGGTATTGTGTCAAGCTTTACATTGGTTGTTCAAGAAGAGAAGATATCAAATTGTCTAGATGGAAGACCGCGTCCCTGCGAGTTCAATAGTTTTTGGCAACGACTCTTTCATACAATTGATCCCTCAACTATCTTGATTGCTGCCCCTGTCGAGGCCCTTGCTTCATTGACTTCGGCTGTTGTAAAGCTAGGAGATGGATGGATTTTTAAAAATGAATGCCACTATCTACGATTGCAAAGACCCGCATCGAAAGAAACCATTACTATGGAGAGGAAGGATTTACCTGAATTGTCAGAAAGTCAGCCAAGGACAACGGCCCCTTTGGGCACCGATGAGGAGAGCTTGCAATACAATAGCTATCTGGGCATAAATTATGCCAAGTCCTCAGAAATCTTCCAGATTAGGCCTTGGACCTCTCTACTTCTCAATGAAGGGTCTAATTTGGAAGCTTATAAAGTACACACATGGTGGGAATTGGAAACACCCTCCGTAAGTAAACCAAGCCTTCAATTTGGTGGTTATCATCTTATTTTTAGTAGATATTACAGAATCTTCTTGGTGACAATGCCTCGATACCCCTGATCAGTCCTGGAATTCGTTCTTTGGAATATATTGCCATATTCCCAATAACATCTCACTTTGAAACTATGGCCGAACGACTGCCGAGATTGAATCATTTATACTGTCAACTGGTACCACGTAATAATATTCTGCAGGATCTGGAGTCAGTAAGGAATGTTGAGATTGAGGATCTTTGGATGGAGAGAAACAACTGCTATGCTCTGTTGTTACGAGAAATGTTCAACAATCCACCGGAAGCAAACTACAGATACCTAAAGACTTTTGAATCTGGGGATGCTGCAGATACAGATGCTTGGGAGATGGCCGTAGAATTTGTAAAGCGTGCTGGTGGAGCATGGAAGATAACAGGCGATGGAGTATTTGAGAGAGATCCTGTATCCGAAGAAAGCTCATCTGATGGGCCAGATGTATCACCATTGTCAGTCGCCTGAGGGAGGTTAAGAAGAAACGCTGATTAGTATTAGTCCAAATGAATTATATCGATGGGCATGGAATGGGACAGCAAACTTACCTGTTTCGTCGAGACCATGGTACCGATGACCAGTTCAAAGAACTACTGGAGATGACGGAGTAGTAGGCTAATCCACCTGGTGATCCATTGAGGGATTCAACATGTTAGATAAAGGTATTAAGATCAAATATTTTAGGTAGACAAATATAAATTTGAACGCAAATCTCATGCCCCAAAAAAACATAAAGTGAGGATCTAATAAAACATCAAAATTCATGGATGTTTATTTCCCTCGGACTCAAATAATTCAAACGATCGATCAATAGATTGATGACGAGATGATGAGGGTGAACACCTCACCGCCTAATTAATTCTGCCCCTTGACTTCAATACCGAAATTCAAAGGCGACAACATCAACACCACTTACTTGTTGCCATGTAACCACAATGTCTCGAAAAGCGCCGAAAGGCGAGTATATTGAAACCGTAAGCCTTTTATTATCATGTTCCCCATCCATTTATACCATGAAATACCGTATCCTCACTGCGAGCAAATACCTAAACTAACCCCGCCCCCTCCAGGACACCGGAAACAAAGTCTCCCGTCGCTCTCAAATCATCGGCACAACGAATATCATCTTAGGAGGCAAAACAGTCATCCAAGCCGAAGTTATAATCAGAGGTGATTTACTAAGAACTTTGCCTCCGACCAATGCAGGCGAGAAGGCGGGCAGTCCGGTTGCGGTCGCAATTGGCAGGTATTGTTTTTTTAGTCGGGGTTGTGAGTTGAGGCCACCAGGGAAGATTTACAGAGGGTTTGTCTTGCTTTGTTTTGTTTTTCTCTTCTCTCCGATATCTTCGCTGTGTCGAGGTTTACTAATACGATTGCAAATCTTAGGACATTTTCACACTTCCCTCTCAAAATTGGCGACCATGTCTTTGTGGGTCCTGGCTCGATAATTGAGGCGGCGATGCTGGGGAATCATGTTCATATTGGTTCGAATGTTGTGGTGGGGAAGTTTGTTATTGTGAAGGATTTTGTTAAGATTTTGGAGGGGACGGTGGTTCCGCCTGGGATGGTTATACCTAGTTTTAGTGTGGTGGGTGGGATTCCGGGGAGAGTTGTGGGGGAGTGGCGGAGGGGGAGATTGAGGGAATGGATTTGAGGGAGATTTATAGGGGAGTGAGAAACTAAAGGAGATGGAGAAGGAGGGAGTTTGGGGGTTTGCGGGAGTTACGAGGTGCTTGCACAAAGATGATACGAAAGGAGGATTGGAATTCTGTAGGTTTAGGGATACGCAACTCGTCCCAGGTCGACAACGTCCATATGGAGGAGCCACAGATGAGAGAAGAAATGATACCCAAGTTCTTGCGCAAATTTTGGCATATATGGCTTTATACGGCTTGCATCCGAGACTTCAAATCATGCCCTAGGCGTTAATTGGGAATTTATGTCAGTCCCACTAACATCTTAATTCTCTATTTTTCTCGTCTGTCTCGCACAACTACGATATGGCGGCCTGTTTTTCAAGATGCTAACTGTCTTGGTAAATGGATTGAAGATGTAGAGGCAGATCAAGTCACTAATATCAGTATGGGCAGAAAGAGTTGAAAGAAAAATTGATCCCGGAATTCTTGCACTCACACTTCCTCGGTTAAGGCGTTGATTCCTACCTGGATATAAATCTGTTCCGAGTCAGTCCTACCCCATCTGTCATATTTTATTCATTCCATTGTTCTGCTGTGATACATCTACAGGCAAGCGCCATCTCAAAGCATAGTAATCGGACTTGTTTGCAATTATCCATCGTCAATACAAATGTTCGTCCTTTACCCTTCTCATGGGTTCATGATCTTAGAAGTCTTGTACTGGTTATTTGCCACTACCCTCTGTTGATAAGTGTTACATAATGGGTGCCAATTAAGTCCCTGCTGGTTGGAACCAGACGGCTGCAGAGCCTTATGAACTCTTTCATATTACCAATGAGAACAGACTGCGGCGGGGATTTCAGTCGATAGCAAGAGTAGTCGAGCGGCAGAAATACCGTGGAATCTGTGCATAATTTGCTAGTCAGACAGCTATCGTCGATGATATCTCAATTGAGATTGACTCAATACCAAAGGTGAAACAGAAAGAGTATCATAGATAATACCCATATCTGCAGACCAATATATAATTTTCTGATCAAGAATGCTAGCCCGCCTAACTCTCCGCGTTGAGTACAGGTGGGGGATCATACGCAAAGTCCGCATTGGAGGAAATTGTGGCTGTTCTCAACAAGTTGCCCTCGACACAGGCTCAGCCTAGTGACTCTGTGAAATAAAATTCCAAAGCTCAAATTATTCATGGAAACTCAAAAGGGACTTGGTTTTTGTAGTTGGCTAATCATTTCTGTTTTATACCGCCGGAGTATCTTCGTGCTAAGAAATATATGCTCGAGTTGTTGTAGTATTAACACCCCATGAGTTCAGTTTGCTACACATGTTCGTTTAAGAGCTCGGATTGCACAGTGGAGAAGCCATTGAGCAGAGTAGCTGACATCGTTTCGAACATGCAAGCCCATATCAGCGCCGAGTCAAATTTCGATGGTACAGGGTGTAGCGAAAGAGATTTTTTGCAAAGTACATTTATCATATGGCTGTTGTTGCAGCTTAAGCTACTATGTACTTTCATTGTTTAATTCCTAAGTATCACATCAGATAATCGATCAGGTAACCAAACTTCAGACGAGCGACAATTATATGAGGTAATGGATACTGTTGTCACTTATAGCAACCAAGAAGATCTTGGATACTGTAATCTCGTTAGCGCAGAGATAGTGCAATATTCTGTAGATCTGCATCAGAATACGTGCAAAGACGAAGAACTCGAGAAATTCATGGAAGAGTGTGAGAATTTGGTGGCCATAAAGGAAACTTGGGTGCTAAAGATTTCTAGGGATAATGCAGTCAGCTTACGAACTGGCAAGCTGCAATATCGTTTGAGCAGTCCTACAATATCTGCAATTCTAACACCTGCCCATAGGGAAGTATGAAGTTCACTATAAACAGTGCAAAATGATGGAACTATTAATTACTGAGAAAACAGGTTGTCATCATACCAAATGTATAATTATTAATCAAGTAAATATGCGAGTGATGTAAGCTCTTTTGGATATTATTGACTAGTAAATGCAACTACTTTCTGCTGCAAAACTAAGCGTAACTACGAGGGCACCAAAACCTAATTGCCCTTCACTACTATAGTATCAATTGAAACGAAGGATGGGTTGTTGTATCTGGCTTATTATGTTGAGCATGCGGCATCAAGTTCAGTGACATTAAGCAATTTGAGAGGCTTATCTGCACCGCCAATCAGGACAGCCTTTCCCTCTTCATATGGAAACCAACCTGCATCCCGAAGACCATCTTGAGGATTCTTTGCGAACTCTACCCAAAGATCTTGAAATTTCTCGCTCACATCATCTTCATACGTTGTAGATGGTCCGTGGTATTATGCCGCAGTCCCGAGCAGCCGCGGTAACTCAGCAGCGTGGTACGCACCAGGATACTCTGGCGGCGAGATGTTGGGAAAGTCACCATCGTATCGAAATATGTAAGTTCTACGAGCGCTCACCAGTCGAAACTGAGAGTCCAGAGCAGCAGTACAAAGAAAGTATATGCTTTTTAACAAATCACTCGCTGTTTCGTCAAATGGAACCCCTGGTACATGAGGCGAAACAGCAAATAGCTCATGTTTATTAGATCCGATTATTGCAGGAACTGATGAAAATGCACCGGTGTTGAATCTTTCAGTGTGGTTTGCGAAGACGATACGCTCATCAGAGACTGGCAAGAAACTCACAACCGAGCCTGCATTCTGCACAGCAGCCTCGATATCTTGCCAGGTCGCATTCCTGAGACAACTTTCGAATATTGCAACCAAGTGCTGCAGAAATACTTGAGAAATTGCTGTGGCTAGTATCTAAACTTTCCGTTACTGATCTTGGGTAAAATGCAGTGCCCGAATCTAAAATCATCCCGCTGAAGATAGGATCAGAAGGATAAGCAACACTAAGGTAATCAATCGCAATTGCACCCGCGCTTTGTCCCCAAGCTATAATTTTCGATGGATCCCCGCCAAACTCAACAAAGTTGCCCCTCACCCATTCCAAAGCCAATCGCATATCAAGGAGACCGAAATTTTGCTCCGTCAGATGAGCGGCATTTGTGAAGCCGAAGATATTAGACCGAAAATTCACGGTATTCACGATATGTTGTTGGGTTTGCTGGATCCACGTTTGGGGATTATAATAAAGTGAGTTTTTGCCCTGTTATACGAAACCGCCGCCGGAGAACCAGACGATTACTGGCATCCCTGTGTTCTGACCTGCTGGATTCCGGATATTCGATGTGAGACAGTCTTCACTGAATGCAGCGTCAGGCGGAAAGTACTCTGTCTGGTTGCCGCCCTTGGGAGAATATACATCTGGACTACTCTTGACACCGTTGAATTGCTGAGGGCACGCTGGCCCAATGTCTGTCGCATTGATAAGGGTGCTTGCCTGAAATTTTGCAGGGGGTTGCCATCTTCTGCTTCCGGTTGGAGGAAGGGAATATGGAACACCTAAGAATTGGCGAACACCAGGGACCGAAGGATTGATAAACCCGTTTAGTATACCGCTGCTACTGGTTATCTTAAGAGCCGACACAGACTCTGACGATCGAGAGAGCTGTAACAGCGGTAGTGGATTTCAAAGAGCGCATAGTGATAATATGATAGACACTATAGCTCTCTCCAACAGGAATCTTGAACTTCATATACAGCTTTGCGTCTATCGCGACACCCAGACCTCGTTCGTGGGTCGCTTATTGTGATGTGAAGAATGGTGCTCTGGAAACTCTCGTCCCGAATTCATAATTTATCTCACTGTACAACTGTAGATCCATCTAAATGAAATGACGGATCGCTACTTTGTCTATTTCAGCTACCTCTCCACTCACAAGTCAAATGTCCAGAAAAAACAAACTCGGGGGGGCTACAAATCGATAGTCTTCATTGCTGCCTATTAGAGTAGAATAAGGGGTGTGATTCAGCTTGTTCATTTTCCTAATTCGATATAACTTTGCTCGGCATCAGAGCACGGTCTGGTTTTTCATAGGGTTATATTCCATTGAAGTCAACGAATAAAGACTATTACAGCGTCCTTTGAGCAGATGTCTTTCTCTTCTACGATAACCGAGAGTTTAGCACAACGGCAAGTGTCGCATGTTGCTAATAATAGCCTCTTTCTTTCGAGACCTAATCTGTCTTTTCTATTCGAAGACTTATGGCAACAAATCTAAATGAGTGACAGACATATAAATCGAGAAGCAATTTGGGTTGTATGAATTTAGATTAGTAGCAGGTATCAGGGAGCCAAAGTTTGGCTCCTCGCAATGCTACCTTGTAGTTGAAGTCAAAGACAAGACGAGTATGGTTTTCCAATCGAGATTCGTTTCTAAAACTTATATGCCTATCTTCGAACTTGAAATCCATCTTTTCGAGCCTGCTTTGACTTTACGGCCTGTGTTTTCTAACCCCAGTTTTCATATAAAATTGTGCGGCTCCATTCGAATTTTCACCTACAATCGCGCAATTGCAGTCAAGTAGCGAACTAGTTCCCAGTGTCCAAGTTGAATATCATTTTTAGCACATCATTCGCAATATTCTCCAAGAACGGTACCAAGGATCCCCTTTAATGCTGGCTCAACAACAATAGCTTTTTGCCGACTAAGAAAATAGTAGACTAAACCGCCTTCTCGGCATCTGAAAACTGCATCTGCCATCAACATCAATTCGATACTATTATTTAATTTGAGAAACATTGACAAAACATTGACATCGGTTCCCACGTAAAACCCCTCGCTTACCACTTCTTCAAACCTCAGTCCCGAGCGATCGACACGATACGATCCCACTTTCTCCAACAGCACATTGTTCCATAGATCAACAAACAATGATTCCTAAACCGCATGCCAGAATCAGAAAACAGTTTTTCTACTGTGGTAAAATCTCTAGCTTTTATTGCTTCCTCCTGCCAGGTCAATTTGCCATATGAACTTTCATTGCTCAATTAAGAATGTCATTGACTTATGATTGAACCAACGCTTCGTTCCTCCAACAAGAGTCTCCTCTCTGTCCATACATCTCCCTACATGCACATCCATCTATCCATGGTTTTCCCATCCCACCCATCTCCTTTCCAAAGCGCCAATTCTCAAATTCCTCCGTACGCGTATACGTAACAATCCCATCGCAAGCTCTACATTACCCATGCCCATCAACCAACCCCCCTCACCCGACCTCTCTCTCCACATCAATTCAACCCAATTCACAGCAATGCATCCGCGACCCGACCCGACCCGGCCATCCCATCTCATCCCATCCCACAGCCCATCTACAATCCAACCCTCCCTCCCGCTGCTGGCCCGCACCAAGCTTACATTATTAAACACCAACTCCCTGTCGAACAATCAAAACAGCGCGTCATAACCCCACTATTCCACTCCAGGGGCTACCCCACTAATTCCCTATACTCGCTCCACCCCTCCCGAATTACGTTACGAGTACAACAAATGAGAAGAGCCAGCACGTCACTACTTGGGTCTCCAGGACCCTTTGTATGACCGAAGAGATTGAGGGGTTGTGATGTTTTCCTTGTCATTGACATCATAAGGATGCTCTTCGAAACATCACATGCATCATAGTTTGACAGCACGACAGCATTGCTGTCACAATCACAGTAAAAATGGAACGCAATACTATGTTGGAGCTTATATCGTTTTTATTGATTCCATCGTAGCTCTATCCTTTACACCAATCCTATCCGTGCTACAAGCCTATGTACAAGAATTTTCCTTCTCCCATTCCGTGGTATCATTCTCCATTATGTTCATTCCCCATCTATTTTCTTTCCCAAGCAACTCTAAAATATTTATCATGTCTAAAACCCGTTCCAAAGCAAATGAGTGTAGTAGCAATGTGAGACTCCGGTTCCCTGTGAAGAAAAAAAAGATACCAAAAAGTAACTCCTACTTCCTTTTATATCCATCAAAAGAATGTAATGGCGCCTTCCCTTCATTCGCCGCAACCGGTAGCTGTAAACACCAACGCTTGCTATCCCTATTTACATCCCAGTACAAATATACGTTGTTCTGTCCTCCCATCGTATCCAAAACCAGAATGAGCCACTTCTTGCTCGTGTAATATAGTGTACACCCCTCTTCCATATAAACATTCTTCCCTCTCAAACTCCGTATCTAAACAAGCTTTTTAAAAGCTGAACAATCCACTCCTCCTCTTCCCGAAAGGATAAACAATTAATGCACTTAGGAAGAGACCGACAGTAATACCAATAGCCACCTGGATCATACTATAACCGACATTGAACACAATTGTGTTCAAGTCTTCGGAACTTGAAACGGTAACAGTACTCGTTCCATTAACCTTCGCAGTGCCGTTCGCATACGTCGTGGTATTGGTAATGGAATCCGCTGTGCTCAGACCGGCGAGAAGGGAACCACTAGCAGCGAGACCGGAAGGAACTTGTACAAAAATAGCAGGTAACAATGCAGCAGCCGCTACACCATGCCTAACTCTTGAATAAAGGTTTCCGAGAACACCAACGGCGAGAGCGCCGAGAGTATTGGAAATCTGTGCGCTCGATGGGAATCTCTTTGCGGAAAAGAAATTCACGATATAGCCTGTGAATGAAATACTGAGCATGACAGGCATTTGTTTGAATTTGGCTTGATTGATGACTGCGAGGCATAGAGTAAAGATTGGAACAAAACACCAACGAACGTATTGATTCATTGGTGCGTCGCATGTAGTTTTACTCGTAGCGTTTGGGTCCATTAGGCCATAGACAGCAGTACCGATAGTGATGCCATATCCGAGGAAGAGAGAATAAATAATTGCGTAGACCATGCGGACTGAGCCAGCGACCATAGAACGTGATTGAAGCTCAAGGGAACCACAAAGAACCATATAACCAGGAAGAATGAGAGCGATAGAAGATTGAGAAAGGGCGGAGAAACAAAAGAGATTTCCTCCTCGAATCGAACCGAAAGCTCGTGCCAAGAAAGATGTCAGAACTGCGGCGGAGATTTCAAAGACATTTGCGTAAAGATCTGATTTGGGGGCGACGATGAGTTGCAAAAACCCAAGAAGACAACCCAATATGAACGCTATGGGTAAGTCAATGAGACGGGCTTCGAATGCAAATGGTGCTACACTAGCACTTGCAAAACCATATACTATAACCAAAAGCCAAGGATGAAACTTTGGCTTCCTCTGAATAATGGCATCCAATCGTTGTGTGGCTTCCTCGACACCTATAACATCATGTACTACCTCCTTGTATACTTCATGGACATCTTTCAACTTGCCAAGATCAACACCTTGTACAGATCTAACAAGCTTTACTTCAGTGGTATGTGTTGATGCATCATCGAATGAGATAATCATACAACCAGGAATATAAAGAACTTGTGCATCTATCTCGAGAACTCGAGCTGTCATCTTCATATATTCTTCCAGACGATGTGTCGGTGCTCCGTATGTCATTAATGCTCGACAAAGTTTCAAAAGATATTTTTGTCTGCTTAAAGTCTCGGCAATATGAATAGTAATTCGAATTTCGTCCTCCAATCTAGGCCTACCAGTTAATTGTCTAGCAGCAGTTTCGATGAGCCTGCCACTATGAGTACGTTTGCCCATCCCAGGTCTCGCAGGTCTCTTTTTCGGGGTTCCAGCTCCTCCAGCGGGTGCAGCTAGCATTGCCGATGCTTCCATAAGACCAGCAAGAGTATCCTGAGATTGATTCTTCTGATGGTACCACTTTGCACTTTTCTTTGGGGTTGTGATTCCAGATGATCCGAGTGAAACTGGCAAGGTACTCTCGGAACTATTTCTTCTCGATACCGGCGTGCTCATAGCTCCATTAGGTGGTGAATTATAAAGCTTGAGAATTGAAGAGAGAACACCGCCTCTGAATTGTTGAGGGCGTGGAACATAATCTTCCATAATAGCATGCTCGTCTTCGGGTGTGACTTGACCAGAGACCAGGCCTGGACGTGGGACAGGCATCTTGAATGCATCCTTTCGACCCTTGCTAGTATGCGACCTTACGAGTTTGTGTGCCTCCGTCGAACTTGATTCTTTTGTCTTTTCCTTTTGAATGTCTTCATCGCTCTCCGCCCCGTCATATGGCCTACTACCCATTGGAACAAGTGGAATATCATCGATTCTAACTGGGAGACCGCCAGGGTTCCTTGGGCGTGGAGATGGTTGATCGTCTGCATCGTCATCGAAACTATTTCTTCTTGAGTTAGGGGTGGAGTGACTTCCAACCAACGAAGCAATTCTCTGTGCTCTACTCTGAGCGGCCAAGGCAGAGAAAGTCTTCTCGTTACTCTCTTCCACATCCGATAATTCAGCCTTGTATCCTCCACCTGGGTTGTTTCTTAGCACGCTCGGCCTGGGTTTGCTGACAGCCATTGGAGTGGAAGGACTATTGTTGATGGCTGCCAAATCTGTAAACGGATTTTCCTTTTCCTTATCGGGAGTGAATCTCATTAATGAATTGGAACTATTGTTTCTCGAATGACTTGGTGTATATTTGGCAGATTTTGGTAATTGGATTTGCTGTGATCGTCCCAAGGGTGAGAGAGACTTGTCCCTTAATGGGTGAAGGGACTTCTTGTTTTCGGAATCGTTGGCCTCATTCGTAGCATTAAATCTAACTCTGCCTCGATTTTTGGGTGGGTTTCCTCCTGGACTGTTTGGCCTGCTTGCGGCTGCACTATTCATTCCGCTATTGACTGCACTTTCGTCTACACTTCCAGATGGACTGATCTCTGCAGAAGCCAATTCCGTATATGTGATGGGATTATCCTCGTTATTGCTTTCGCTCGTTGGTACTTTTTCGCCCGACATTGTATAATACGCCGATATTTCGAAGCCAATTGACCCTTCGAGAAACCCACGTCGAACAGTCCTATACAATGAAAGTCGAAATAAAGAAACCTTTTCGCCCCGAGACTTGTAGGAAAATAATTTGTTTCAAGGGTTTTAAAGCCCGGTGTTCTGTATCTACCGATCCTTTCAGGCTATGATGCAAACTCACTAACGGTTTGCGTGTAGCTTTCCGCACCGAAATCTTGGTTTTACACACGCCACCAGGTCTAAGGCCCGAAAAAATTAACACACAAAGGTACGTTTTCTTTCTTTGTAATAAGCAATCGATAAGTCAATTGATGAGTCAATAACAAAGAATGTGTTGGAAATATAATAGACGAAGAGATGAAGGGGGTGGGAGAGTGAATGAGTAGAGTACAAAGAAGCCTGGGATCTGATGATAAGGAAAGAGTTTCGAATGAGAGGACAGAGAAGATAAATGGAGAAAAATAAACGTTAGATAGAAAGAATCGAAGCACGAGTGGATATGGCCATGATACTAGTAGAGTAAGTACATGCTACTGATGCGGGTTCTTTCTCTCTCGAAGGGGGGGGTTTGAAGAATAATGGGAAGTGGAGTTGAATTGATCAAGTATGTACGAGTAACAGGACCACAAGGTGACTGACTACCATACTATTAACACTATTAGAAATCCAGATTCCTTTGGCTCTGTCATCCCAAAAAATAAATGGTTAAGGAAATATAGTAGTGCCCAAAACTTTATCATATCCTTACCTCAACTCTCTTACCATAACCTTCTTACCTTGCCTTACCTTGAAAGCTCAATTCTTCAAAATTGAAAAATGAGCACCGCAATCCTCGTAAACTCGTAATCCTGATCAATTGCTTTGACTTTAGAAACGTACGGAAACTAATCTGTCACTGCCGGAGTACCAATACCGGTACTATCATGCCAATCGTCCCAAACTTTCTATCTTTGTCCATGAATTTTCCTCACGATGCCCTCAAAATTTCAGTACTGCATCAATCAAGGTTTGTAACATCCAATTGGCACGGCTCAAACTGGGTAGACCCTGCGAGGTTTAGTGGTCTCAGTGGGTTCTTACTTTATGGCTTGTAACCAGTGATGAGTCCCGTTACTTCCGTGCCTATTTGAGACAATGGGTTGATATTCGTGATGTGTTTTGGTGGAAATGGATTGAATCAAGGAACAGTGGCATGGATGGAATGGACCATCTGCCTATCAGAAGTTGCATACGAGTTGTATGGTTATCTGTGCAATCCCGTCCAGGGTACTGTTAAGGATTGACTATGATCTTTCCAGTAACTGGTAACGCGTCTTTGCAACGCCGCTCTCCTAGCGAGGCTACGAAGTCCTGATGATCAAGTGAAAGGTCAATGGTTGCATTCCTTTCCAAAGATAAACAGGAGGTTCTCCACTCTCTTTCGGTTTTCCTCGAAGCTCGAGCCGAAAAAGTGGTAGTAAACTAAGTGAAGAACAAGCTACCCACAAAATATAGGGGGACTCCCACACTCTAAATGAGTGAGGTCCACTGTTATACAAGGAGCTTTATTTGGGCAGCAGAGTCATTCAGCTGGTAGATGAGGCTTTTCCGAACATGTTTGGTTTCTCAATATGAAGAATCAACTTTCAGGTTCCATTCTGTCTCTCAGTAGATTTGTGGTGGGTGAGCGAATTGCGACAGACAAGGTGACAGCTCACAGCTCACAGCTCGAAGGAATGGAAGGAAGACGTCTACGTGTGTGTCGTGACTATGTTCCATCTTTTAGTTGCATAACCTTATCAGCCACAAAGCTTGTTTCATGGCCAATCCGCCTATCTCGTTCCCAATGATAAATACAAGAAATCCTTCATCGCACTCGCTTTACCATCATCGACGCATTGCAGTAGTGTATATGTAGGCGAGCCGTACGTATGCTTTCGTGCATGAACATACAAACAAAGTCGGGGTATAATACGATTTACGAATATGCTTTGGTCATCGTTGGTTCGTGTTCGTTCAGCCTCCAAAACGTGTTAGGAGATTTCGCATGCAAATGTAAAAGCTAACTAACTCTCCCAGATATTGAGTACGTTTATGGTAGATAGAATCCTTAATGTAAGCAAACAGATTTGATCTTCCAAGTTTGTGATGAACCAGAGAAGCATATCAAAATCTTACACCTTTTTGCACATTCGAGGGAGATATCAACCTCAACAATCTTTCTAGAAGCTCCAACTACCCTTGTTTCGCCCTACCAATTGTGCAGCCGCAGCGGGAGCGAATTCACCAACGATCAGGGGATAGCACAACATGGGATAAGTAGCACAACATACAAGGAGTGCACGGTCGGCAAGACGAATCCGGTAAATCCGAGCCTTTTGGTCTTATACGGGGGGGAGACACGAGGAAGAAAAAAAATCTTGGAGCTTTTCTTTCTGATTCTTCCCTTCTCTCGTAGCTACCCCGGCTTGCGCAAAAATGCTAAAAATTTGTTGATGTCCACTTCCAAAGTCTTTGGGCCTCTGGAACTCTTTGTATACTTTATCATCATGGAGCTTCCATAATCTGGACCCCTTTAGAACAACTATACTACCCCATTAATCGGTGCAAACTCGGTCGTTTTCTTGAACAACCCGAAACGCTGCAGACTGACACGCAGGACACATCACATCGATAGATCAAGATGCGATAGAGGCTATCTATGAATCCATTCGCTTCTCCGCTGCCAGATGACAGATGAGGCTTACAGCTCCGACGCGATATCAAGAGTGCCAATGATAGCATTGCCGATTCAAAACGAATTGTATTGAATCCCAACAAAACCTAAGGATTTGAGCTCTTCGAAGCCTCACAACTAATGCATACTGCTCCTTCTTGACGAACGCTTGATAATGCTGGCTTTCTTTTTAGACTTCGCCTTCCACATGCAATTTCCTTTTCTCTATCTCTTTGCTCTTTGGTATCATAAAGGCCCTTGCGTGATCTTCTCAGTTGTATTCTTAGAAACTATATAATTTTACGTACCCGCCGATCCGAGGGTTGCTAATCATTTTGATCATGCTCATTTTAGTCTCCTCACAGACCATAAGACTATTCAAATGCTACATGAGCAGCTGCAGTCACGATGTTAATCACTCCTGATAATCATGATAATGAGACGTGACAATCAAGAAGATCCGATCCTTCAACAAGACGTAATCAATAATGTTTGATGGCATAAGGATTCTTAAAATAGCTTGAGCCCAATCAAACATTGTGTCGTTGGCGGCAGTTTCAGCTCTTCATACTATCCATCTATCACTGTGAAAGGATGTCTAATGACGATTCTCGAGACGGACTGATAGACATGGGTAAGAAGATAGACGAAATGGGAGTCATTTCACAGGTTTCAAAACAAAGTATTTTTCCGTGTCGAAATAGTTCGATGCACGCAAAGATATCGATTCTCGAAAGAGAGAGACGGGGAGAGGGGGAGAGAGGGAGAGGGGGGGGGAGAGGGGAGAGAGGGAGAGAGGGAGAGAGGAGAGAGGAGAGAAAGAGAGAGAAATGTTTAACGCGCCTGTTGATAATCGAATAAACTCTTAACTCGGGATCTTAATAATGGGTGAGAAAACTTTCAACTTTCAAAGTTGTATGCGCGTCTCGATCATTGGCTATTCGCTTCATGTTTGATCGATCGTCTTTTTTTCGTGAAGATATCCGTCCACGCATGCTAAACACGTCAACAAATGGGGAGTCGTCTTGATTCAGATACTACTGCATGTGAACTTTGGAAAGTACTCTAGTACTGTGCAGTTAGGTTACAGTACAGTAATCCTCCATTCTCCCACCAAAAGCAAAACAAAATTTTGCCGCTCAAACCCCCACGCTTTCGGCCGTGCGAACTTTATCATCCACAGTGCCACAGTGCCATTACTTTATACTGGCTGGCACTCCACTATCCTACCACACTTCATCTCCGTCTCCTGTACTGTAGGATCCACCACTGCCCAATCGTACTTTAAATGGCTAACCATAGACTCGGGATTCCCGGTTAGAGGAGTGAGGACCGAAGTAGACCATTTCCCGCCAGTAAAACGTGCTTCAAAAAGAAGATTTATCATTCATGTGATGAGAATCGTGAGATTGCACATTCCAGAACATTGATCGCTATCTGGTCATTTATGTTCCCCGACGATATGTAAAAATCCTTCAACGCAGATTTTTGCTACCCCTTCCTCAACAACCACACTCACACCGCTAGCTTGGATATGGACGAATCCACAGTGATTGCTTTCCTGTGGCCACATGGCAGCAACGTTGTCACGCCCGCTCATGATCAGTAGGGGGGCAGAAATAGCTAATGCTGCATTTTGCTTTCACCTCCGACGTGTGAAGGCGTACTTCGTATGATCAAGAGAATGTGAGGGTCATTGTTGATAAGAAAAATCTCTGTTATCAGCGAAGATGTTTCTCCGTGCCCACCTCGCATACTTTTTTTCCTCAAATTGGTTGCAGTGCCATCAAAATTTACTCACCGTTGCGAGCCCAAGCAAGTGATTTGGCTCGAGACCTCCTTGGCTAAAAGCTAGGGAGGGAACATCTTCCCAAGAAATTATTCTGAGTGCTGAGAAATTCGTATTGTGTTTTCCGTGCATCGTATGTTTTTTAAAAAGGGAAAAATTATCCGCAGATGTGTTCAGCTTTCATTCCCGCCTTGGACGTTTCTTGGCTTGAATCTGGTACGAGATGTATGTTCTACTTTTTGTAACTAGATGGCGTACTTCACATCTTCTTTGAATTCGTTTGCTTAAAATGTTAGTATGTGTATCATCAGACCAATATTCAGTAGGTGTGATATGAGAGTCAATATCAATGTTCCTACTGCGTTCTACTTTCACAGGGGTATATCGGGATTCGAAATAGAATTGACTACAAGTAGGCGAACTAATCGTCCCTTTTAGACAGCAGGGCTGGCTTAGTAGACACTCTCAATTGTATATTTCCTGTCCGAAACCTTCATTGTGAAAATTATCTTGACTTGAAACTATGGGTGGATGGCTTACAAATGCATCGATCTAGAAAGTTGCTCTCCCAATTTCCACCTAATCACCATCAATCAATACAATTTTGAATCGAGTCAGTTTTACTTAGATTAACTGATTTTGTGAATTGATTTCACAAGTATAGTACTAAGCATAAAGTTTAGACGAAAAGCCAATTTTATATTAAAACTTACTTCTTTTAATATTTAATGTAAAATTGTTTAATAATTATATCTCTATCAACCTTTTAATATTTATTAATATTTGTATATATAGTTTTTTTTAAATATTCTTTAAATAGTTCATTTTAATTCCTATTAAAGTTTAAATAAAAGACGTTAATAGAATTAATAAAATCGCTTAATTTTAATTTAGAAATTATATTAGAATTATATATCTTTCATTTCTTTTTAGTATACTTTTATTAAATAATTATATAATAGTAATTTCTATTATTTATAAATTTATATTTTAAATATTAAAAATTTATAATTATTAGAAATAGATAGTAAGTTGCGTATATGGAATAATATTAATATTAATATTATTAAATATATATATATATTCTCTATATAGGTGAAAACTCTAATATAAGGCATAATATAAGACATATGCTAAGAGCACGTACCACCATGTGGTACGTGCACGATATAATTTCTAATAATAAATCAATTATTAATTTATAATAGATTTATTAAAACTTATAAATATTATTGAAAATCCTTTCGTTTAAACTTAATTAAGGTTACTGTAATGACATCACGGTACTTTGAGAATATCATTATACCAGTATATAACTGCTAGCTACGAGGTTTTATAAGCTCACACACTTGTCAATGATTGGATAATAATCTGATTCCGGGCGATCGTTAATCCGCCTCCACACATCTTCACTAACCTACTCCGTTCATAATCTTCAATGATCTATCGACGTTGATCAACAACGCAACATGTTCCAAAAATGACATGGGAATGTATGTCATCAAATCAGGAGGGAATCAGTCGCACTTCCACGATAATTTGCTCAGCTGATACTCATTTTAAACATTGTATACTACTTTCGTCACCTTGCAGGTGAGATAAAGCTCTTCCTTTAGCATTTGAGGAATTACAAAGATAACCTCCCTCATACTGCGAGGTTAGTTTTTAGATTTTATCGAAAAGGGATGACATTCTTCGAAACCTCATTATTAGTGACCCTAGGTCAAACGATACACGAGATGATCTGATATTTGGGACGGTACATTGAGTCCCTTTGGCAATCAGCGAGGTTACCTAGGTGTTTCATGTTGCGTTTCTGTATTCGACCCATCCAATCTATTCTCCTTTTCATGGATGAAAGTTAGTCTCTTCAGATCTCCCCAGAATGATTCGTAACGCGAAACAAGATGTGTCATTCGCGGTTGCCGATTTTACTTCATTTATATTGGCACTACCATGACGATCTGATTTATTGACCTTTTTCGCGGGGCATGTGGCTCCTCCTTTCCTTCCCCCCGCATCTCCCCACGATTCCATACGTCACTAGACTTGTTACGGATTTGGCATGGCACTAGCGACATATTTTCCGGTCGACTTGAAGAGATCCTATGTTTCGGAAATTTGTATGCCGGATCCTTCATGTGAAGATTGTGGAGAAACTCGAACTAAATGATAGCGCGTGGTTAAGGCGAAGTGTTTCACCTTTTGAATCACCATTATTGGAAGCGTCGTCAGCAGTATTCGCCCATTGTGGGACTGAAATTGTCCTGGATCAAGATCTGAAAGCTTGTTTTCTTCAATTACAGAAAGGGGTCAAATAAGAAAGCGAAGCCTATTAGGGGCATTATATTGAGGAAAGGAGTTTTTACTTTTGGCCACCGACATATGATGTTATATTGAACGGAATTAAATGGGCGCTATCATATTCTCAAATCGATCCTCTTTAATTTCGAAGATGAAATCATTGGCCTTGTATCAGATCCTCCGCCTCCAAAAAGCCATTCAGTTACTACTCCAAGCCCGCACTCCTTAAGGTTCTCGCATATTGAATAACTTCCTATGGAAATTCAGGACGGAATATGACGCTACATCTATGAAGAAAACATCAAAGTTGCGAGAATAGCATGACTGATGAATTTGAGGTGTCCATACCCTTGCCCTAAAGGTTGGTACGATGAAACTAGAAATAAGAAACAACATCTAGGGCACCTCGTGCAATATCCTTTTGATTGCAGCTCCTCGATGATAGGTTGCTAAAGAGGATCGCGAAGACCAATCAGACGTTTAATACTAAGGTGATTCGAAATGGTAGTTTGGTAGAGCACATGAATGGAATGTGTAAAAATAGCGGCGCAATCTAAAAGGGGAAATTAAATAGTATCGAAGCGGCATCTTCCAGCTTCTGAAAAGATCGTAGGTTTTTCTATATTTCTTATGCCAAACCTTGTACTCTGCTTTCCGTACTCCCTGCACCTTGCCCACCTGGGCATGTCCGGTGTATGAAAATACAAGATGGCTTTGTAGGATCAAAGAGTGCTTTTCCTATCCTCATGCTACTTGAAGATTATCGATACGTAAGAGGGCATTTCAATAGACGTCGCTTGATTGTTTCATCTTTGATCCAACAAAAATAGTGGGATCATCGTCGCTCAGTTGGTCGTGTGACTGGGCTTTCAACTCAGTTGCTATCATGATTGATTGTGTTTTTGGTATTTAGCTTGAATTTTCGTGTATGTGACTTCTTTCAATACAGTTAAACATTCCTATTCTATGTACGCTTTTGGTGGAGATCGTAATTGAAAAGTGAGATGTCTGAGTATGTTCGGTATGTTGAGTTGATGTGATGTCATCTATCTTTCTACTTTGCTATTGATATCTGGAATTCGATATCGTTCAAGCTCATACGGGTTTCCTCGTTTCCGGCTGTTCTGTGTGGATAAACTGACAGTTAAAACTTAGGTCTCTTCATTCAGTCGTTATCGTGAAGTTGTGCCCTAGACCGAATTATCCTGATTTATCTTCGAGATATCTACAAGAGAGTCGAAGTCACCCCATGCACATTACCTTGGACGAAACAGGCCATTACCTAACATCAAGTTACGACCTAGTTAGGCCCAAGAAATAGTAAATAAGTTTCCTTCCATTCGCCTTCAGAGTGCATTGCCACCTCTGCTATACATGATGTGATTAAAACTGGTAAGAGTGAGGAGCTTATGACATAGCCCGGAACTGTCACCATGCTATCGGCACCATCGTATCACCATTGGGCTAAAAAGAATATCTTGGATCTGTGCTCAGGCAGGTGTGGAAGCTCTTTTTTTATTACAAAGCCTTGGTTTGTAATCTTTTGTGAGATTCAGTAGGAAGATGCTTGGAATACACACCCTCAGAGAATGAGACCCATGTACTCGAGGTACATCTTATTATCCAAGGTACTCTTGCAATCGCTGTCCCATGGTTCGATTATAATCCTCGCCTCATGTGAGGTTTCTCTGGTCTGAAGCTCTCGTGGCAATGGATCTTTAGATAAGTAATACGATCTCAAGTCTTGATCATCACATTCAACAAGGGAAGGCATGGCCAGAATTTCTATGCTATAAATTCCGTGGCCTCCGCTCCAACTATAACTTGTCTCATGATCAACACTAACTGCCTGTAATTCATGCTTTCTCATCTGAGATCTTTCAATACATCTTATAAACAGTTTTCACATATATCGGACACTTTCTTGTTTTCATGCCCACATTCCTCGCTTCACCATAGTTTTAATAAAGTCAAAGTCTGAGGGCATTCGAAAATTATACCGTTCTCCACACCTCCCCACCAACTCCATAAATCAGAAGTCTGTTTTGAGTGGTTGTATATTTAAAAAAAAGCGTCAAAGTACATCAAACAGAGCAAACACTCCAACTTGAGATACAAAGCTTCATTGGTCCAATGGTTAGGATTCCACCCTTCCACAGCCGTCAGCGGTTGCAAGCAAGGTGGAGGTTCGTGTTCGATTCACGGATGTTGCAATTCATTTTGATATTTGTTTTTCTTGTTTGTATCACCAAGGGTCAATGGTTCATTGATCAATGGTGTATTTTAGATTTCGATGACTTTGTTGCGTTCGTGTTGCAATTTTCACTCTTAATTGCTACGGCTCAAGTTCGGGCGATCTCTAGTATTCCTCAATTACTGTAGAACTAGCTATAGGGCATTTTCAGGTCCAGAACCTTTTACATTTCTTCTTCTTTATTAGCATTCCTAATCTTTTTGTTTGCGTGGTTGTTTATAGGACCTCATTTTACTTTGCCTGTCAACACTGTTAGGGGTTCGCTTTTATCGATAGTTGCAGCTTTTTTTAGAGCGGGGATGGCATGCTGGTGTATAAATTATTAATGGTGATGATCTTTGGGCTTTTGAGCAATCGATTGCAGATTAGTCCAGTCTTCCTCTCCTTTTTCTAATTTGATTACTCGTGATAGTCTAATTACGAGTGACCATTAAATTTCAATCGAGAGCGTTAGATATGTTCCCGTTGAGGAGTCAATATACAACCCACCCCCTTTGTCGATATACGAAAATAAGTATAATTTACCGCGATATTGGTGGCGATACATCAAGAAAGGGTTAATTAAACTTTGACAGATCTACCTCTACTGGAATCGACAAGGAGCTGGAGATCATATGGGGAATCTTATGTGTTGACATATTGATACCATGTTCCTTGGGCCATTTCCCCTCTTCGTGTATCGCTGCCTTTTAAGGATATGCAATCTTTTTCCCGTGGCGGTAGTTGTCGTCCGAAAGCAATAGGAAATTTGAACGTCGATTCCTATATAGAATATACAGATTAGTGGAAATACTGATAAATTTATGCCAGGGTCAATACGGAAGAGGTTGCTATGGGTAAAGATCGCTCCAGTGCTACTCTTCCAATGTCCTTCGTCACGAACGTCTCTTACTGACTAGAACTATCTAATATCCCATTTCAAAGCCGATCGGTCTGATTTATTAGTCTGATAAGACTCTTCTAGAAGGGTGAGATATATCCATGGATACATGGGTTTAATCATCAGAACAGTGATATCAAACCATATACACCTTAAACTATGAAGATACTTTTGTATAGAGGATATGTAGATTTAGCTTTCTAATGTAAAAGATCTATTAAGATATCAAAATCAAGTTTATTCACCTCTTGTCTCAAGAATACTTTAGATCGACCCCGAAATGTTTCTCTACCGGCTTCATTGAGGATTCATCTTACAGGTAGAGCTACATAGTCAAATACAGAGCGAGTTGATTTCAAAATCCCTTTTCATAATCAAGTCGACCGAATCATTGTTCTTTTTATGAAAAGGATAGGATGATGGTGTTCGACCGCCCTCATCTTTCGAATCTATATGAGCACCAATACTTAACAGCAATATAACTAAAACATTCCTACTCTCGTTAAATATAAACAAGTATAATAATATGTGAACTTGTATAGCCCTTATTCTGATATCAGTCCCATGATCCAACAATAGCCTGATAATAGGCAGGTTCTCGTGTCCTCCATTAAGAATAGTAACGATCAATGGTGTATAGCCATCTCTATCTCTCACTTCGATATCAGCACCCATATCTACTATTAATTTGAACACGATTTCGTTCTGAGAATAGATGACCCAAGACAATGGTGTTCGCCGGGTTCCATCCTTTTTGTCAATTCTAGAACCATTTTTCAGTAACAGTTCTACCATAACCACCTGCGCTCTCTTGACAGCCAGTAAATGCGGTGTAGCGCCATTTTTGTCCTCAGAGTAGATACTGGCCCCTAGTTTCAACAGGCTTTCGACTATAACTTCATGCCCTCGATGAATGGCACCAATACTGGTGTCCAGTCAGCTGTAGTTTTTGAATAAACTTTAGCTCCTTTTGTAGAAGTAACTCAACTATAGCTCAGTGCCCCCATGAGCTCGAGGCAGCTAAGACAAACACTGATGAGTAATAACCGAGCATTGAGTTTGGGCACCATTTTGTAATATGCATCGAAGTCTGCTTCAATGCTTGCTCATTCCATCCATTCCGTTTCATCCCCTACACACCATCGAATGTAATCCACTCCAAGCTTTCTTTTAACTTATGCTCTCTGTGGAAAAGCTGACGGAGAAGAGAACAGTACAGACAATTGAATGATCGTTCCTCTATGATACCCCGCGCAAGGAAGGAAAATGACAGAACTACTTGATCGGGATCACTTTGTGGTTCGAGCTTGGCCTCCTCGAAGAGAAGTTTCATCGAATTTGACTTGCCAATACCAGAATTACTTTTGGTCAAAAGGAAACCACCACGACCTTGCTGCTTCTCCACATTATTCCAGTCCATGTATTTAGATTTGGTGGGAAACCTGCGGCAACTTGAACCTCGGGCAGCTGTCAAGCTTGTTAAACGCTCGTTGACCTTGGTAAAGCAAAGCTGATTTGTTATCGACGGTTTCGTAGCAGCCTCTTCATATTTGGCGATCTGGTCTATCTCCAACTTTCCTCTACTTGGGGGTTATTCATATCATACTCAAGTGACAAGGCGACGTTGTTTTTCACGCTTCTTTATCTCCTTTTGAAGCCTCCCTATTGCATGATCTACTTTCTCACCATATATAAGGGACATATGAATTTCAAAAATTCCAAACAATGAATATACCATGTCTTCCTCGCGTTTCGTCTCACGATCTCTTGCCCATGTCATTCACTGGCGATGCTAAAATTAGACATGTCCGCTCCTTGAAGAGCCTTAATTTCAATTCTTGTTATCTCCTGAAGCTGTTGCTGTAGCAATTTCTTGCCGCTAATCATAAGCAATTTGCCGTTTGAGCAAAAGAATTCAACTGATCGCGGAGCAATAAGTTCTTGGAGTGTTCAATCACGAGTAAACCATCGAAATTTTGCGAAGGTTAATTGCCACGACCGTGAAGACGGATCGGTTTCATCACATTGCTTTGATGAAACATCCGATAGATACACATAGTACCTAGCCGATTCTCGGTACCAACTAAACACAGAGCATGTATCTACCCAAAACTGTCCTAAGCTATTGCGCCTGGATTGTTCTCCACAGAAGGGGATTTTCTTATAGCCCGACTTGTCACTACCAGCACCGTTCGCCAGGTCTTGAAATGTAACTTCACTTCCATCTTCTCCCCATGTGTGCGAAAGAATACCATAGGCAGGAAGGTTATCGTAATCGATGTTTATGGCCAGGCTGACGTGCCCAGCGCTGTTGTATTCTAAAAGACGCCTTTTTCGAATCGGATTTCAAAAGTGTAAGACAAAGAGAGCGCCGTGAAGATTTGTCACAAACTCGGCATACAAAAGTGCCAAAGTGATCGTTTGATCCAGAATTCTTTTCTGTTCGTCAAACAACGTGATACTTGTTCAAGATTGTGTTCACGTTGCGGCGAGTGCATAATATGAACTTAGCCAATCGCAGGCTTCCATCTCGAAACCTGCGAAACCACCAAGGCAAATTCACGAGGCTGAGTAGATTGACCATTAAATTAAGTATCGAAGATAGAGACGTTCTGTTGTAATACGAAAAAACAAAGGGCTTATAGCAAAGTGACTCTGAACCAGGTGTCAGTCGACGTCCTTTACCATCTGTTAAGTCCGCCGCTTTATTCCGATTATTCTTCATACCTGTTACGTCTCAACCAATCACTCTGTAGACCTGGCTGGTCGCGGATCAAGCATTCGAGTCGGCGTCTGTCATGTATATATGTACATGCCATGCCATTTCGTAGCTTTCTTTTGCATTCCTAAATTCTAGGTGATCTCGTATTGTATTAATATGCACATATATCCAGACCACTACCCCCAAACAAGAAGCTCAAAGCTCTCCAATCAGTACTACTGCCTCTTAGTTTGGTAATTATTATTTGCCGTATTCTGCATATTGATCCATATGGTGGTGCGTATAGATTCTTAAGAAACACATGCGTATGTAGTATCGAACTATACACCATTGAAAGTACTTACTATTATTATTATTATTAATAAAACACTGAATACTGTGAAAAATATACTTAAATGCTGAAATACACCCCTCCAAATCCTGATTAGGGTAAAAATGGGCATTCTAGGTTAGATTTCTTTATTTCAATATATCTCCAGTAGTATTGGATTGGCAATTGATTACATCTACTAACATACATATATAACTATAATTATAGATACTAAACTGATATCTAAGGACTCAATATCAGCTGCTGTCTCACTGGTGGCTACTAAAACAACACTGCTACCTTTATCTCACTTTCCTCACTTTCCACCCCTTTTCCCAAGCCTAAGCGAGGAAACAAAAGGAGCCCTAAAGAATATACTCAACCCCATCGATATCCCCAACCACATCCCACATATCTGCGACTGGAGCGCATCCCAGAATGGAAATATAACAGGTACATAGTTGTCCGCACTGAATTTTCCACTATATACTATATATCATCTCCCAAGACACATCAAGCGATCAACAAACGCCCAGTTTCCCAAAGTCACAATGCGATTCACCATCAATACGTTCGTTCTTCATCACGGCGTTCGAACTCAACTCCTTAGTACACTTCTATTCCATTCCACCGCAAACTATTGACTGCATTTAGATTTTACCTCTTCCCCATTGTATACCTCATTCTTCCATTATACATATAGATCCAAATCCAACCAACCAACCAACCAACCAACCAACAAATAAACAAAGAAAAGAAAAACACCCTTAACCATTACAAAACACCCTACAAACCGCCAATCATCAACGCACAACATCAACCCACAAAATACTATCAAAACATCCACAAATACACAACAAAAACGGAATAATGGCTTCCCTCCAACGCCCAAATACCCACTAACCCACAATCCATCAAAACAACTCAAGAGCCAAGAGCCAAGAGCTAAAAAGTTAACAGTCAAAACTTACCACCCAACATCCAATTATAAACATAATATACAACACACAACACACAACACACAACACACAAAAAATACCAAAACAAATTCCCACCATATAATTATAAACTCCCAATAATCCATACTCCACTCATCCCATCTATCTTTCTTAACTTCAGACTTCGACTTCAAATCTTATACCTTATCCCTCATACCTATACAAAAAGAAACAAACACAAACACACCCCACTCTCTTTAATTAGGTATGGTATGGTATTCTATAAACTGTATCCTAAAGCTCGTCCATAATAATTACACCACACCTTCATCTTCATCTTCATCTTCATCTTCATCTTCATCTTCCCCTTCCAAATCCACCCTCCCACTCTCGCCCCATTTCATTTCATTGCATTTCATTTCATTTCATTTCATTGCATTGCATTCCCTCTCATCAGATTTAAAATCGAGATTCTATCCCATCCTATCCCATCCTATCCTATGCTATCCTAGTAAACAATAAACATCCATATAAAAACTCGCCCTGGGGGATACACCAAAAGATTTCACCATTTCACCAGTCACCAAGATGCAATACATGAATGACAACAAGTACACATTGTTGCGTCGCGTTTTACAATCCGGGTATACCTATCTATCTATCTATCCGCCGCTCTTGCAGCCACACTCACGACCCAAGCTTATAAAAGCCCTCGGCATACTCTACCAGCCACCCCTTCTCAACCTTACTCAGATCTCGAATGAAAACCTTCCCGCCCACCTCCACCACCTCACTAAAGACAACCCATTCGCATCGCCGGTTGAACATTAGACTACTCGGATGAGCATGTAATACGGTTCCGCCCCCCACATTCCTAAAGGTGCCATCTGCCTGCATTTTGGCCGCGTGTGAAAAATATCCTGTCGTCAGACACCTTCTGATCTGTTCGCTCTTATCTGGGCCGCCGACGGAAAGCATGTTTGGGTTTGAGGAAGAGAGGGATTCGTCGACGGAGATACCGAAGCGTTCGAGGTAGCGTTTGAGTTGGGCGCGGATGCTGATTGCTTTTGAGAGGGCTTTGAAGTTTAGGTAATGGTCGTGGCAGAATCGAGGTTGTTTCTTGCCTTTGGTGATGAAGGATTGGTAGATGTTGAGGAGGGTGATGTGGTCACCTTCCTCGACTGCGAATTTTCTTTTGGCGGTTTCCATTGCCTTTTTTTCGTCGTAATCGTTGTAGAAGATGTTTCCTCCTACGGATGTCATGGCGGCGATGGTGAGGATTTCGGAGAGACAGTTGAAGGAGCTGGCGGAGAGGAGGGTCTTGGCCATCATAGGCTCGACTGCTAATTCGGCCATGCGTGTTCCGAGGGGCTTGGTGAGTTTGGCGTAAGTGTCGAGGGCGCCGAGAGAATAAAGAAGTTCGAGGGCGCGGATGACGAGCTCTGCTGGTGGAGAAGTGAGGAATGGGAAGCGGACAATGTTGTCGATACCCAAGGCTTTGAGTTGAAGGATTACGGGGGCAAGATTTGACCTTTGAATTTCAGGGACAGTTGATTCTTCTAGATGTTGGAAATTCGATTCTGTGTATAGACGAAAACATTTTCCGGGTTTGGTACGACCAGCTCGACCAGATCTTTGGGTCGCTGATGCTTTGGATATTGGTGTTGCTGTTAGGGTTTCGATGCCAGTGATTGGATTGTAAGCGCGTAATTTAACGAAACCACAGTCTACTACATATAGGATGCCATCAATTGTGACGGAAGCTTCTGCAATATTTGTAGAAAATATAACCTTCCTCGTATTTTCCTGAGCTGGCTCAAAGACAAACATTTGTTGTTCAGTTGAAAGTCCGGCATATAAAGGAAGTGGCATAAGAGCTTGAGATCTTGGGTGTAAACTTGCTGCCCGCTCGGATATGGCTTGGGCAGCCTTATCTATTTCTTCTCTCCCAGTCAAAAAAACGAGAATATCTCCATCTGGTTCCTTTGTATGGATATCAAACACTGTATCGATGGCCTTTTCCAAATAATCTTCGGCTGGATTTTCGAGGTAGAGTATATCAACAGGATACATTCTACCCTCCAAACTAATGATTTGCCCGATCTTTCCACCGTTCTTTGGATTATTTGCTGAACCGCTACCTTGAGCGATCAAATCATCAAGAGTAATTGCATCATCAGGCTTAGGTTTAGAATCCACTTCTGAATCATCCGAAAAGAAATTTAGAAAATCTTCGGCATGAAGAGTAGCACTACTTATAATGATTCTCAAATCATTTCGACGTTTCTTCAAAATCTTTTTGAGAACTCCCAGGAGAATATCAGTACTTAGTGATCGTTCATGAGCTTCGTCAACCATAATGACCGAGTAACGTGACAATAAAGGATCAACGAGAGCTTCTCGTAACAGAAGCCCATCAGTCAAGAATTTTATCTTGGTTGCAGCTGACGTAACATCTTCAAATCGGATTGAATATCCCACTTCTTTCCCTACTTCACATCCGACTTCTTCAGCAACTCGGATGGCTACTGTTGTTGCTGCCACTCGACGAGGCTGAGATGTACATATTAGCTGGGAAATGTTGAAGGGTTGTTACAGATTATACCTGGGTGACAGCAATCTGTTTCCCATCAGCACACCATCCTGCTTGTTCAAGATATTGTGGTATTTGGGTTGTCTTTCCCGAACCTGTATGTCCAATAACAATAGTAACAGGGTATGTCTCGATAAGATAAAGGAGACTTTCCCTATGTTGAGCTATTGGTAGCAAGGAAGAAGGTTTATGAAGGGCGGGAATGAAAGTGGATGATAGATCAAAGTCAGCCATAGCTTTATACGTCTATCATATCTACCATTGACATCATAACTAGATAGATCCAATCATTTACGGAACTGGAAGCGATATAGCGACGATGAGGATATGAGCAGGAGTTGAAAGGGTACGCGGATTATCAGTAGTCACGAGGATTTTGTCAAGCCATGGTCAAGGCGGTGAGGTGAGAATTTCTGTTTATTCTATTGCGGTTAAGGGTTAAGGTTACATAAGCTCCACCTTATTGATGCCTCATTGCAACCCTCCACATATTAAGGCATCGAAATCGGACAGATCCGCCATTCCTCCATCCATGCATGGTCGTCGCCACCCAAACCAAAAGAAAGCGAGAGGGGAAAAACGGGTTCTGCACGACGACGCCCTTGAAGGATTCCTTTTGATTGACAAGGCCGCTTTGTGACGTTGTGGAACATTATATTCCCACTAAGTTTCACTTGATGGCTCACGGCATTTTAATCTTTAATCGCGTCCGTGATATAGTCAGGACAGTACTGGAGTAGTCTAGGTCATCGACAACGCCATTAATGATTGACCTACTAGGTCAGATACTAGGTAAGATGGCTAGTAGTTACTAGGGAGTCATCTTTCACCACTGCATACTTTGTTTAGTGCCCCCCTTATTGAAACGAACGATTCACGAAGTTTATCCGAATTTCAATGCATATCCGACTCTCTATCAATTAACTAATTAACTGATTTACTAATTTGCCAATTTATGATTCATATTTTATACTTTATAACTACTGATACTTCATACTTCATACTTCATACTTCATACTTCATACTTCATACTTCATACTTCATACTTCATACTTCATATTTCATATCTCATATCCCGTACTTTATATCTCGTCCTTCATATTTTATACTTTATATTTCATATTTTATCTCTCATACTTCACTTCATATCTCATTCCCTCAGCCCAGTCCAGTCCCGTCCCAGATCCAAATCAAACAGTTTAATTCGACCAATCTAACTCCGGATCACACACGAAATAGACCTTGCGGGTGATTTTTAATCTCGCGATATATTGAAATTGAAATAATAATGAACCATGATCGAAAATTCATATACATCGAGCCACTCCTGCCATCGTCCAGCGCGGCACCCAAACAAGCCTGTTCGCCTCTTCAATAAGCCCATGTCTATCATCTATTTTTCCGGTCTCCATTGCTCCATTGGTGTTTTTGAGCCGTCCGCGGTGGATCTTCTTGGTCTGGGACTGGCTGTACAGTCGTAGTGGTATGTAGAGTACGAAGTATGCGATTGCGGTCTATTTTTCCTTCTTTCTTTTTTTGCCATTGTACGGTTCTTTGCTTACGGCGGTACGAACGGTACTTATTACTGTATGGTTGGTCGGTCGGTCGATTTGGCCTGTGCTTGTGCGCGTTCGAGCTCGGCATCCCATTAACCCTTTCTCATTGCCACGCTATCGTACTCTTGCGGACAGACGAGTCTGGAGTCTGCAAATCGTAATTTTACGGGTTGGGTTGCGTGGTTGGTCTGGTGCGCATGTGGAGGGAGCTGTATGAATGGTGATGTTGAGGGGTGGATGTGGAAAATCGTGTTTGCATGGTGCGGAAAGTCTATCATGCGTACGGTAGGGTTGGGATTTGCAAGCCTTGTTTTGCTGGTGGGTTGTGCGCGTTCGGGGTTGGGGATAGAGTTGCGAGGATACGGAATACGTGCGCTGGTGGAAGGGCGAGACTTTTGCTACGTTTTTGTTCTTGGGGATTTGGCATGGTGGAATTGGTTCATCAGTCTGTACGGTCAGTATATATCTCCCTGGTAGCTACGCCCGTACTGTATGTATATGGTAGGTATTAACGATAGAGTGAGTATCATGGATCTAGCACGAGGTTCATTACCATGACCTTTAGGACACCCCATTTAACAAGTCTTACCTTGACCATAAGTACACAGTAATTTTGCAGTTGAATGAGGAAGAAGAGTAAAAGATCATATCATATCATATCGTATCATATAAGCATCCCTAACCATCGGAACAACTATTCTTATCACTCAAGGTTCTGCCATGAGATGTTTCTACGCACACAAGTAGAACCCCGAGTCTGCCAGGAACAGGAGTGTTCAGCCACAGGATCCCAATGCTCAGGATCACGGTACGAGAATAGGAACCTTTGGTGGGTGGTGGATGGCATGGGGTATTAGTGTTTCTCGGGGTTTCAATACAATCTGTCGTTCTCCAGGTTCGCTGTCAGACATGAGGTATATATATGTGTGAGAGATGTGGAAATGGAGTTTGTTTGGTACGGGTGAGGTACGTGCAATTGATGTGAGGATGCATTATATGGTGCTCAGCTATTGGTTATGATTATTCATATATTACAGATACTTGGTAGGTGGGTGTGTTTGAACTAATTTTGGATTATCTTTGAGTGCGAATGAAGGATGGACAAATATGGAGGTATGGGAAGTGATAATAAAGGTAGGATAGTATCAACAGTATCAATCCATGGATAATGAATGGAAGGAAGAAGAAGAAGAAGAAGAAGAAGAAGAAGAAAGGTAAACCACCAATAAGCGTGACATTTCCTTCATTTATGCTTTCACCAACTCTCACCTCCATAATTTCATAATATCTCCATCCTCCATGAGCGAAATTGATGGTTGTACTGGACTCTCTTACCCTGTCCACATCTGAATGTTTAGGTTTAACGTGGACGTGTGTTCCTTTGAAAGTAAGACATTGGATTCGGACATTCCACAATTCTATTGATAGATGGGGAGGGAGTGAGTGAGTGGTAATGAATGAATGGATGAATGGATGAATGGATGAATGGATGAATGGATGAATAGGTTTGGTAACGGGTTTGGATAATTCAGTAGTGGTGAGATTATCAATAGGAGTATTGGGTTTTGTGGTGTTGATTTGAGGAAGAGGAAGAGGAAGAGAAGAAGAGGAAGAGATGAACTTGAGGATATGTTATGCGATGGGAGGGGATGGAATAATGTATAGATATGGAAGAGATGAAGATGTAGGTGAAGGTGTAGATGTAAAGAATGGAGGTGTGGATGTAAATGGTGTAGGTGTAGGAGTGGATGTAAATGTAGATACAGATACCTATCCATGGATTTATGGATAGATGAGAATTCCAAATTGTTATTCTCTACGAAGTATATCTATCTACCTAGGTATATATCTGATATGCATAATTTCACAATTTCATGATATTTCATAATTTCTCGACTTCATAACTTCATAACTTCATAACTTCATAACTTCATAATTTATCAACTTCTCAACTTCTCAACTTCTCCACTTCATAACTTCATAACTTCTTATACTCCCTTATCAAACCACTTGCCTAGGTTAAAAGCATCTAATATCTTTTAATCTTTTTCATTAAATCTTTATACTCTCTTCAAAACCTTCATAATCCCTCCACAATTCTAGGATTTATCCCCACCATTGAAATTGTGTATCCATTTCAGCCAATCAACGATCCAGTTCATCTAATCCTCATCTGCTTACATGCATGGGCATCCTTGCCCGTCTGCAGTTCAATCCCTAGGACTTTGACTAGGATTCAATCATTTTCACCATTCTACCCTTATTTAAGTGACTTCGTGCCCCTGGCCTTAAGCTACTTTGGGATTAGCTCATGGTTGACCCCAGCTCTCAGTCTTCAATTCTGGCCCATTTTACCGAATTCAATTCGATTCAATCCAATTCGAATCGATTCAATCCAATCCAATCCCATCCCAATCCTAATCCTAATTCAATCCAATCCAATCCAATCCAATCCAATTCAATCCAATCCAATCCAGTCTTTTTCTTTCGTTACTTTTCTCTCTTTTGCTCTTGTTACTGTCCTCTTTGTCTTTGTCTTTCTCTTGCTTTTTCTCTTTCTCTTTCTCTTTCTCCTCCTCCACTCCTCTTCGTCTTCATCCTCCCTCCTCTTGCTTTTGCTTTTTCTCTTCCTCTTCCTCTTCCTCTTCCTCTTCCTCTCCCTCTCCCTCCACCGTCACCTTCGTTTTTCTTACCCCAACTAACCTTCTTACTCTCTTTTGACTCTTCCACCTTCAACCTTCAACCTTCACTCTTCACTCTCTTTCCCTTTCTCCCCCCCCCCCTTCCTTTAAGCTTCGTCCGCGTTCAAGCATCACGAACTTCCAAGACCTTTGCTTGCTTGCCGGCGTCACATTCCTTTTAACACATACAATAAACACATTCACTCATTGTTCACCCCATCAATACAATATATCCCAACCATAGTCACTCTTTCGAGGAAAAGCAAGAATCAAAAACAAGACACTCTACACAACATCAATCCAATCCCTTCAGCCTCAATAATTTCTTCAATACTTGCTTTTGATTTCATGTCAATTGTCTTGTGTTTAAATGGTTTCATATTGAATTCTCATATCCTCCAAACGAAAGAAGTAAAGATAATACACCAATCGATCTGGGACCCTTCTTGGACCCTTCAATCTCGATATCCAAATTAATTTTTCAATTCTACTTCCACAACTCTCTATCTGCAAAATACCTCTAATTCGAATCGCAACTTCCTCGAACGAAACAAGATATTCAAGACGAAACCAACGACGAGAAACTTTGTTTATAATTTTTAAATCATCCAAACACATCTTAAAACATCTCTAAAACAACCCCGACAAACTCAACAATTCGGCAGCAGGATTGCCTATGCCAATATGGAGGATCATCAAAGGTTAGCAAATATTGTTAGGTTGGCACGACGAGTACCATTAGCAGAGGCAGCTGCAGAAGATATTGGTAACATTGCATCGATATTGAAAATGGCAGTTCCGGACCGAGTTCTCGTGGGTCGAGATTCTACCTCGTCTTCATCTTCATCTTCAAGTACTTGTGCCCCAAATGATACTTCGGCGGCTTGTGAGAAGCCAGTCAGCAATTCCATGTACACTTTACCCGTCATTCTAGGTGTCGTGTAAGTCTAACTTGTCTGCCATATTGGTGAGTATCTTTGGATGCTAACCATTATTATACAGTATTCCTGTCGTTGGTGCCATCATTCTATTTACAATTCTACAACGAAGATATGTCAAGAAGAGTAGGGAAGAGGATGCGAATGATCCAACCAAGAACATGGATTTTGGTATGGGTAGAATTTCGAGAACTGCTGGAGGTGAATCAAGCAACACAAACTTTGACGATGAAAAGGGGGGAAGAACCCGACAGATGTCCTTGGACTTAGGAGGTAAAAGTCCATACTTGCTACCACCGGAATTACAAAACTCTAGGGAAAGCCTCCATTCACTCTCCAGGACAATCCATCAAAACGAGGATCCTTACCGACCAGTACATGAAGCCGTGGGAAATCGTGCTAATCCTATGCGCCCCAAACAACCCCGCAATGGATCTTCGATCATGACTGGAACTACTGCTCCTTCGAATGATGCTGGTTCTATGGATGGACAAGGTCTCCTCTCGAACGCTGCTGCAATGTCAAGAACAACTCCACCTTCTACCGGCTTTATTCCACCCCCAAGAACAAACTCGATTCCAACTGTAAACTTGCCCGCAGAACTTGAACAACCAGGATCCCCACAAAATGGTGCTAGAAAAGGTCTACCAGGTAATTCACGTCTCCAAAACTGTTTTTATCCTAATACTCCAAGTCCAATGGCCGATCCGGACCGGGAACCATATGCTGGAAACCAATCTTCTGCGATCAGGGATAGTAACAATTACCTAGGCTCTATAATATCCGAATTACCGGCCACGTCAACTGTTCCATCTAGCGATTCTAAACCTGCTACAACTCGCAAGGCACCTCCTCCGGCCATTAACACCCAAACAACGATCCCAAGACCAGTTCCACAAGAGCAGCCAAGACCCCGAAACTCTGAAATCAGTGATTATGGTGATGGAATTGAGGTTACACCACCATCTCCTGTTCGTCCCATTACCAACAACAAGGCAAACCGTTACTCCATGGATGTCCCGCCTGAAGAATTTGCTCAAGCTGGTTTGGGTGCTCCTGGATTTGATCCCAAGAGACTTTCCATGGGTTTCAGACCTTTGCCACCTGATGCTCCTGCTGATGCTACAGAAGATCCCGAAACTCGTGCCAACAGAATTCGTTCATTCTACAAGGAATATTTTGATGACTCCAAGCCCGCACCACACGGTCAATATCTTGAGGACTATGAGGCGAACTATCCTGGCCCGGGTGATTCTACTTACTTCGATCCCGCTACCAACAGCTTTGTCTTGCCATACGCAGAACCTATCACTCGTCGTGCTATGACACCACCTCCACGTGCACCAAGATTTCAAGGAGCTCCACCTCGTTCCATGCATGGTTCCATGGGTGGTTCGTCAATGCGTGGACCTCCTAGAATGCCATTCAATGAAGGACCAAGAGCATCTTCATCTGCCTCTCAACGTGGTCCCATGCCATCTCCACGAAAGAATTTACCTCCTCCTGAACCACTTAACTCATTGCCAACACCTTCTAAGCTCAAGGATGATTCACTTGCTCTCCTCAACACCCTCGACTTTGCTCCAGAATTGACTGTTCGTGATCGTGTTGCTGGTAGATCAGAAAGTCCTTTCGGTGAGAGACGACCATATTCACCAGCACTTCCAGCATTTGCACCGATCGTTGGAGCATATGATGAACTTGCTGCAATGCCAAGCCCGTAAGTCATTCCATCGATAGTCATCCTTATGATTGATAAGCTAACTTCCTTAGTCATATGTTGAGAAAATCTGGTACATTTACCTCCCTTGATTTCGCACCACCAAGAAGATTTAAGGATCCAGAGGCCATGAGCGATGCTGGAAGTATCCGAAGTAACAAGAGTGGAATCTCATCACTTCAAGCAAACGCTATTCGTAATGGAGCATATCGTGTCAGCAAGATTCCTCAAGATATCGTCTTTACCAAGGATGATTTGGCTACGACATTGAAACCTGAATGGGGTATGCGTCAAGGCATGTGATGTTGAAGACTTTTGAAAATAATGTCTGTTTACTTTGTTCATTGAATGCGTTTGAGCGAGCATTTTTGAGTTATTCATAAAAGTCAACCCTATCAATTGTCAATATCGGGCTCTGTCTTTCTTTTTTCTTTCTTTTTTGGTTCTCATCATGGTGATGCTATACCACACACGATTTTCAAACGAAGGACGTGAATTTTTGTTTTGTCTGGAGATGGTCGAAGGAGTGGAGGAAAGCTTGATGAAAGCAAGTGTTGGATTGATGGATTGGATTGGATTGATGGATTGGATTGTTGGTTTGATTAATGTCTTTTCTTGTAATAGATGGATACATTTGGATTGGAGCCTGGGGAGTTCTTCTTTTGTGTTTTGCCATTCGAAAAACACATACTAGGGATTTTAAGGGCTGCGGTTTGATTTGCATTGCATATAGATATTACAACACATGAGTACGCATGTCGTGTGTGGGAGATTGACTGAATAGGATGAGGTGGTGAAGTGGAATTTGCGATGGCATAAGAAGAGCAGAGAAGAGAGAAAAGTCTTGAAACTTGCGGGGTATGTGTGAGTGATCAGGAGGATGGAGAAATGGTGGATGAAATGGTTATTAGGGTCGTCAGTCAGTCTTTCTTGTATAAATCAAATGGGGATAAAATTCAAATCAGAAAATTCATTACATTACAATACATACCATACAGTACTTTTATATTCCTTTTTTCATTCATTCATTCCTGGGTTTCCCCCTTTTTTTTTCTTCTTTTTTTTTCTTTTTTGGCTTGAAGGATCTGTAACATCGGCAGCATCAGTGAAAACTACAGATTGAATATCAATAGCAAAGTAGATGAAATGCAAAGAAGATATCTCTTACGATAACCTTGTACCTTGCTAGCACAACAATACAGATTCAGCATTGTCGATTTTTCCCTTCATCATCGTTGTGCGCTGGATGAGGAGATTATCATTGTCGTTTTTTGACACAGCTAATTATGCATAGCAAACGAGAAAAGATGATATAGTTAGTATTCCTTGAAGCACATCCGGATTCATTTGATGGTAAATGAGTAGTCCGGTTAGAAATATATGTGCTCGAATCTATGCGTATGTTGAGTTTTCCCTTGAGGTATTGATTGCAATGTTTGGTTGTGTCTTTGGGTGAGTGGGTATAGTTGGTGGTTTGGTTGGGTTGGGTTTCTTTATGTGGTAGGGATGCTGGGATGTGATGGTGATTGTGTTGGCGGGGGGTAATGGGTTGTTGGTTTGTTGTTGCTTGTTATATATATATATGTCTCTTTTTATTGGTATCTTGATATCCTGAGGTTGTTAAGGTTGTGAAGAGTGGAAGGGTGTTCGGATGGATTAATGTAGAGTTTTTGATTAGGGTATTTGGGGTTGTTTTATCTTGAAATTGAAGGTGTATAGTTGCACATTTCACTCGTCTTGATATGATTACTGTTTGTAGTTCTTCATTTCAGGTTTAGGAATCCTCCATCCGCGTTCATGATATTTAGTTTCCTCATACTCATAACGTTAAGCTTGGTGCTTAAACTATTAAGGAGCAATGGGTATTCTCTACAGCTTTGTATCTACTCAAGGATACTGATATTGAAAATGGTAAGATCATATCTTTGAAGTATTTCTTTTCAATCTTCGAGGCTAGAAGGTTGTATATATACATGAGCGGTTTTCTTTGAGAATCCAAGTCTCCAAGCATGAGGAATTTATATATCTATAATCGGCATTGAGAAACTAGGTGAAAGCAAAATCTATGAATAATTATATATGGATTCATCATTTCCTCCGCCGTCCTTTTTCCAAGTGCTGTCTTTTTTGGGTAATTCTTTCTTTCAGCGATGTCGTCTTTTGCCTTCTTCAATGAAGTCACGCTAACTTAACTTGAGATAAGATTAGTATTCTAGAAATACCTACCCTTTCGCAACCCAGTTCCCATTACCAGATCCTCACCAAGCTCCGGATGCATTCGGCTGTGTGATTTCCGGATATATGGTCCTTTGCTAGAACGGATGTTGTGAGGTTATATCTGTGAAAGATGCTAAAACCATCCCTCAAACAATCAGCCGGTAAGTGAATTACATGATTATTCATCTTCTTGTATTACCCCTCATTTCGCTTCTTTCAGAGCGTAACTTATCGGCATATGCATATGCGCTCCAATAACAACTTCAGATCTAATTCAGACTACATTTATCCATTTGTTTTCATTGATTATTTACTTGGTTTACTTGTCATCTCTCCTATCATTCACTATTAATCATTCAACTAAGCCTCACTCTTCAACCCCGCTCCTGCCTCGATCGTCAAACACCTCCTCGCTTGTCTTGCTGCCATCCTACGGCTGACTTAAATACGTCCCAGTTTTCCCCATCCTCGAATCTCCAATGCAAACATTCCCATTGGCGTGTTCATGTAAATGGCTCGGTTCTGAAGTTGGTGCTTGGCACGCTTCGCGGAGCCCCAATTTTAGGTCAATACATGTTTTGTTAAGAGGGGTGGAAAAGTGGGAAAAGGGGGAAAGTAATTGAGATGATTAGTCTATTGGTAGGATTGTTGTCGTTGTCCAGAGTGATCTTGTTATCAGATTTTACATCCCAGTTGTCGGTTTATTGGGACGAACTTACAAGCAAGCAGGAGGTCGAAGAGCTTTTTAAACAACATTGGTTCTTCTTGTAATGCCCTATATCATTTATTAGTAAGACTGTAAGTAGATGCTCACAGCAGTAAGAGATCCAGTAATTCAAGAATCCGAATCTGTAAAAGCATCACTCCGACGCTCTGTCAAAGTATTTGCATCCCGAATCGAAGAGATTCGAAGGTTTATAGCTTGTCGCTAAACACGTTAGATCGTGGGAGCTGGTTAGTGAATTGCACCCCCCTGCAAAGTTAGAGACTCGCATGCTGATTAATTAAAGCGCTTCTTGTTCTATCTATACGAATCGGCGAATACGGATTTTTGGCAATTAGTTCCTGGTTGAGGTTGACATCAAGCTATTGACTGCTGTGCTCAATTTTCAGATTTTTGTGTTGTCTTGCGATTTAGATATCTGCTACCACTTCAAATAATAAACCTTAATTAGCCACTCATTTCTCTTACGTAGACAGCTATTGTATATTGTTGATATTAATGCACCCTGATGTTGGCAGCATTCTCGCTAACGTGATACTTTAAGATCTTAAAGTATGAGTATTGAGCTATGTAAAACCTAATAGGTATCGACACGATATTTCAGGATGGGTCTGGAGAGACGCGTGGAGGCACACACACGAGAGTGGTAAGCCCAAAGTCCTAGTGGGATAATGAGCGACGATGTTCATTTCGCAGAGGAGCGAAGACATGAGCGGTGGTCTGAATTTATCGAAGAATAGGCATCTTCTATCATTGTTGTTGTTCGATTCATTGCTGTCATATATCATCAAATATGTAGATAGTATCGCCACCACGTCCCCGCAGTGATCGGTTCAGCTTAGACTTTCGTTCTTGCCGCACCACAGAAAGTTTTACGTCGTGTGGTATGTATTATCGCAGATAAGCAGCAAGGCCGAGATAGTATTCAAGCTGCTTCGAGGTTCGAGGGAACGTGAAAGCGTGGATAGCTGCCAGCTTATCCTTTTATGAGATATAAAAAGCCAGAGAAAGGAATAGGAGCGTGGAATTCTGTAGAATTGATGCGGAGAAACAGTCACAAACTTGAAGTGAATTTACAAGTGCCGCTTTGCGATTTCAGAAGCCCCTCGGGATTTCACCACATGACCTGCCCAGTTTGACTGGAAATAACTCTCTGCAAATGTATAAGTAGATTAGATTTCTGATTTCTACAGATTTCTTCTCAAAGTATTTTCGAAATCATGCAGGCTAAGGATCAAGGTCTTTGAGTTTGTTAGTTTGTAGATGTAAGTATGGATATTTTATAGAGGAACCTTGTGGACTTGGGCGTCCAAAGTCTAGCATTTAATACCGTCTATAACATACGAGATCAAGATTTTTTATCAACGTTGATAAATATCGCTGTCCCTGATGTTTTGCTCCCGTTGTTCACGAATTTTCTAATATTGCCGAGACTGATGGAAGTCACTGCAAGATTGTATCTCGGACCTCAACACAAGACTTGCATCGCAAGGCTTTGGAAGTACTTTCTGTAACTTTCATCAGGGGAGGAAAGAAACAAGAAAAATATGCTATTTATAATGCACAGCCTCAGGATTTCTAGACAGTTTGAATCAGAATATAGCCTGCCAGGTACCAACAAGAACAGACATTCATTGGCCACAAATTACCAGCCGCCATTCCCATAAAAGATAGGATCCACTCTCTATGCCTCGTGAATCTTTCAGGTACCTGTATATAAATCTTCAAACCAATCATCTCATCTCTTGTATACTTACTCCGTAATTATGAGCGCAGAGAGCTTACCATTCTTCGAGCTATCGAACTAATATTCTGTACAGCGTGACTTCAAAATTTGAATGATAATCGAAATACTTGCGTGGCCTCCTTCTAAAGCTACTATAGCAATCCTTAAATCTCTGCGATTTCCCATTGAAAAACATCCACGTAAGTATACCCTGTTTTGTAAGTAACTCGTGAGATGATATAGAACTGGTAATTGGCATTCTTCCTTGAGTCTTCTATATACACTATATAGTTATCTGTAATAGTAAGTCATGGTGACTAGAATGGATAAATTAAACAGCAGCTATCTCTCGAAATCCGTGATTTTTATAACTTTACCACTTTCGCCTCGTTATTATGAAAGAGAGAGTTTTTACTCTAGTTATAACAACTGAAAACTCAACCTACAATGTTCTAGGACCACGAATAAGAATTTTTAGACCAAGGAGGACTCTTCTTCGGAGGACGGTAGGTGATTTAGCGAGGAGCCAGTATTCACTATAGAGCGTAAATAACATGCGGATGGTGAATAACTGTTGTATGAGCATACAGCAGGAGGAATAGACAAGAGAAATTCCAAGAGAATTAACTGGTTTTCTTTCTCTAAGCACCTACAAGAAATATCAAATAGAACTCCGGAAGCAAATCAGATCAACACGGAAAGACGATAATAAGTTATCCATACCATTAGCAATGCCGTTTTATACCACAATTACTATCACCAACCTAATTTACCACCCACCGGACCTTCAAAATTACCACTCTCTAACAAAAATAGCTTCTGCCATCAGCAACCGAAATGCCGGAATCCAAGGTCGATCCTCCTTCGCTTCCACTGATTTAGCTTCAATAATCGACAAAGTGACCTTACCTCATGCCCGACTTCCTTCCCATTTCTCCCAGCTCTCATTGCCCACTCAAGCCGTTACTGGGCAACTATAAATCTCAGCAGAAAGAACCGTCATCACAATTCACAAACTATGAACTGGAAGGTGTTTCCATATAATTATTCATAGAAGCCGACTAGCATTATCTACAAGTTCAGTTCGCTTCTACAGCTCTCATATCCTTATATCTTGGCGTATAGCCGTGTGAAAAGTTCACCTCAACAGCGACACAAACTTTCAAGTTTCTAGACTGGAGAAAGCAAAAGAAAAAACACATTACCAAGTCCAAGCATAATTTCATACAACAGAAACTAACAAGAACACTCCAATCTAGGAAATTGCAAAATAATCTGTAGATTGATCCAATGAACCATATTTTGAAAATGAATCTCTGGCTGAAATGGGATACTCGTATGTCGATGCTGTAGGTTGACGTTCCCGAGAAACATAATATGAATGCTACAATAGATTCTGAATCTCAAATCAGGTTGACTATAGATACCTAGAGTCAATAAGTATCAGCAAAAATGAAAGAATGTAGTTATAGGTTATTGGCTAGTAACACTTTGGTAAGTAATAGAAATGATCCAATTTAACACCTTCCGTTAAAGGCCACCAAGTAGATGGGACCCTCAACCTTCAAATCATAAAGACTTGCCCCACATCCTAGTGGCTTTCTCCAAAGAGGTGTAATGAGAGAAGAGAGAAAGAGAGAAGAGAGAGAGAGAAGAGAGAGAGAGAGAAGAGAGAAGAGAGAAGAGAGAAGAGAGAAGAGAGAGAAGAGAGAATCAGCATTTCTCTAAGAGCATACGGTTTGCCCATATAGTAATAAAATCTTGTAGTCTTGCTATCAGGGTAAGAAAGCTAATGGGGATAAAAGCACAAAACAAACACGTATAGAACTGGAATGGTACTATTGGGCGACTGAACGCCTCGCCGTTAAGAAACAGGCTGAATTCTTTTGTAGATAATTTGAAGCGACTCAAAAGTTATATGGTGGGGGAGAAGAAGAAGCTTTTCAAATTGGCGATAAAGCGATTGAAAGCTTGGAGCTTGGAGCGGAGTTTTCGTCAGACTTGATCGTATAGCGACAGACCAAAGATGAATATTATATGATAATCGAGGGAAGCGAAATAAACAATGGAGATCATGAGAAGGATGACGAGAGATATTCAATGCTTGATGAAGGCAACGGAGAAGCATATGACCTTCCTGCAGAACCAATGACGTATGGCTAAGATAAATCAGATTATTGCAACAGACCGGTGGATTGATGTGGAATTCCATCGCGGAATCCAAGCCGCCTTATACAAAAGCTCTAATCAAATTATAGAATAGAGCTTTCGCATCTGGTGATTCGTTTCAGCACTATGCTGACGGATTAGAATCGTCAATCTCGTATCTTCTGGATCCTGGTAAATTGGCTGTACTAATTGATACAGATGACCAAAAGAAATCATTGTGATGTCAGAAGGGTACATCAAAACATATCAGTAAACGATAGTATTGACCCATTGAGTCCGCACCTGATCACTGTATACAAAAACATGTAAAACTCTTTTAGAGCTAGCATGTATGCTTGGAATTCGTCAGTCATTGTGGAGAAATCTGATTAAAAACTGGCATGACGATTCTTTGAGAGCACTAGGTATTTTCCACGGTTTTATGATGGAGAGAAAAGAGAATGGATGTAGAATTGGATAACCCGGTTCAAATGTGCCAGGAAATCAGTAAATGATTCAGATACTGGAGGAAAGTATAGAATTAGAGAATTCACCATAAAAGGCTATGGGGATAACAGAATGCTGAACAGGAAGATTTGTTAAGATCTTCCATCATACCTGGGCTGAAAAGATATCTAGGCAAAAAGAATGCAGGTATGCACTGCCGATTCCAAATTCGAATGAAAGCTTGAAAACATTGCTTCTCGGTAGACAAACCACTCCTTGATAATTCAGATTCCCGCTTGATATCAAAACGTGACTATTCATCTGAGGGAATCAAAGCACGAGGTCAAGAATTTGATCGTATTCCGTAAAGGTTATGCAAATTCTTGCATAGAGCAAGATATATTTATTCTACGCCTAATTTTCCACTTTGGCAGAGATACATCCATTTTTTGATTGAAGATGTTCCATCTTGCAGCTTTGCGACTTTATTGGATTTAACGTTCTATCCTGGGGCCATGCAAACAAGCGTCCGATTCAAAGAAACGGTTCGATGCCTTTTTAATCCTTAGAAACATAGGATAAAGCATATGAAGAAGCCATTCAGAACGTGAAAACTTCTCAAGGTTGCGTGTCCGAGCTTGATCTGCCTAAATTAGAGAACGTGAAGCAGGTTAAACGAATATGCAAGATCGAGGTCGAATGATCGATTTACCAGTAGAATTGATGCTGTCGTAAAAATCATGCCGAACAGGCCACAGGATATTAAGGTCTTACATTGATGAAGATATAAATGCAGTGTAGAAACTATATAGAAAGAAATGACTGGATGAGAAAACGAGCTACAGTCACCTTGTGCACAAAACTAAAGTCTCTTCTCATCAAGCCGAGGGCTTGGCAAGAAAGGACTGACGTCCACATGGACCACAACGCATCGTAAGATCAAAATAATACTAATCGCTAATAAAGTAAGGGATAGAACACATCAAACATTCTTTACGCCGACGATCCATATCATAATCTAGCCTCGTGGCGGAGCCTAGGCGGTCCCGGGATCTGACGCATGGCGATGCATAGAACCTCTTCAAGCTGAAATTATTAAATCCTCGTGTCATATTGAGCTTTCACTTAGATTTCGTATTACCTGTTTCTCGAATTGTGAGATAATGGAATGTATTTCTCTCTTGACAGGAATTGTATCCCGGTCCCTTACACCTTGGCGGATGCGGGGTAATTAAATGGACGCGGTTCTGCACAGCTCGGGCTTGGCATCTCAGCATTCTTAAGCTGCCAAGAAGTTTGGATTTGCGCTCGCTGATATCAGCTATGTTAAGTCGGTACAATCATGATCGTGGCACATTATGAGAATTGTATAAAAAGATGATAAATATCGAATATTCTCTATATCAAAGTTCAAACTCATGGTCTCAGACTTACCTCTTCAAATCACCAACTTCTCTTCATCTATTTTGATATCGTTTGGTCACCTTAAGTACCAAAATCATGCGCTCGACAACCTTGTTACACTTCCTTGCAGTCGTAGGACTGAGCGGAGTGTTAGGAGCTCCAGGGCCCACGGTTGGTACGTACCCTTAGGTGAATTTCCTCAGCAAGATGATACTGATAGTTCATAGAAACAAGAGTTGATAGTCTTGCTAGATGTCCTAAAATCTTTTGTATCGAAGGGACTCACTTATTCTGGAATCCCAAAACAAAGGTTTGCTCTTGCAAACCAGACGACGGAAAGGAGATTTGTTATACAGCAACTGATTGCATCTCCGGACACCATCTTCTATGGGATGCCACAACCGAGACTTGTTCTTGCGTTCCTGATCAAACCGAGACTACTTGCCTTACTGCAACAACTTGTTTAGTAGGGTCACACCCAGTTTGGCATGCTGATACTTCAACTTGCAAATGCGAGCCCAATTATGGCTACAAGGAAAAGACTAGACAAGTTGATCCTTCAACTTGCCCAACGATTCGATGCACATCCACCACCCATCCTGTCTATCACCCAGAGACCAAGAGATGCACTTGCGAACCAAATGCCCCAGTCTGTCCTAACATAATATTCTGCGCTGGAGGTGCCCACAAAGTCCTTAAGCCTTATGCAAAGAAATGTACATGCGAATTGGATAACCCAATTCCTCCGACTTGTCCGCTTCTTAAGTGTCGAGAGGCAAATCATCGAGTATATCACCCGGAAACTGGGAAGTGCACCTGTGATCCTGATTGTCCTGACCTATTTTGCATTGCGGAACAGCGGCCAACATACAATCAAACTACCAACTCGTGCTCATGTCAATGGATTCCTGGATTAGAGCCAAACAATACGTCGATTCCCATTAGAGATGAGAGCTGCTCTGAGACAGTCTGTATTGCGGAGAAATATCCCGTTTATAATGCTGAAACAGGCAAATGTACCTGTGAACGGATTCCTGGACTCGAACCAATTCCAGAGCCTATTGATCCATGCGTGGGCATCATTTGCATTCCAGAAATGCGGCCGACGATCAATGCTACCACAGGACTCTGCGAATGTGAATGGATTCCAGGCCTGGGGCCAGATAATCCCGTACCATTGCCAGAGCCCATTGACACCTGCGCAGATGTCTTCTGCATTGCCGAAAAACAGCCGGTATACAACGCAACCAGTGGAAATTGCGAGTGTGAATGGATTCCAGGTCTCGAACCAAAAGACGCCATACCATTGTCTGAACCGCTCGAGGAAGAGGTAGATGCAAAAGCAAAGCCCAAGCCAGGAAAGCTGAAGCCGATTAGAAGCTGTCGGGATATTCTCTGCATCGCCGAAAAACATCCCGTATACAATGCAACAAGTGGACGTTGTGAGTGTGAATGGATTGATGGATTTGGACCGGCTGCAAGTAAATTTTAGTGAGCAGATGCTATGAATGGTGGATTTTGGAAGGAAAAGTAGACAAATTAGCATGCCAATTTCTGTAATTTAACCAATCAAATCGAACGTATCTTTCCAAAATCTAACATATCACGCCTCATGATTCTTGTAGTGTTTAATGTTCCATGTTTGTTCTGCATAAGACATCCGATTGAGGTTGGGTTCACTCATTTAAAGATTTGAGTGGTGCTTGTTACAAAATCAACATGCGGGGATATGTGAGACTATTGGTTGAACATGGCTCCGCCACGTGCACCAATGCATCAATCATCATCTGAAAAACAGCTGATTCTTGGATTCTGTGTAAAGAATCGCCATATGCGATATATCATGACTTCAAGCTTTGACTTCTCTTCTGCAGAGAGAGCATCAAATCAAGTCGACAGTCTTGGCACCGATGGCATAAAAAATGATTTTTCTGTTAGTTACACCTATACATCGGAAAATTTTCGGAAAAGCCACTTCTTCAGTAAATTTGAAAATGTTAGAAATTTAATTCTAACTTTAGAACAAATAGGTTTCACGGAGATCTTGAGTTGGGCGCCAAGTCGGATCAGAAATTCGACTGCTCTTCACAAAGCTTGCTGACACCGAGCACCGATATTTGAGCCTAGACGTCATTTTTAGACCTCCTATCCCTTGCATGATTTATGCATCATCCAATTGGATGACTGGCCACTTAAGCTGCACGTTTATCATAGGTATGGGTAGAACGCCTAATACTTGAAGGAAAAAACTCTCAGCTATCAATCTGTAAAAGATATCACGAGAGCATGGAAGAGGTTATGCATCAAGCATTGGCCTATGGCCGAGTGAGATTTTTCATCTCTTACATCCTGAATTGACATCGCTTTGGGACGTAGTGTTTTTCAGTCGAGTTTGAATAGAGGACTAAATCCCTGCTTGTACAATTGTATTGGCTTGTTCCAGGTTTGAGAAGCAGTTGGCCTTCTTTAGGCTGAACTTCTGTGTGGAGCTTTGCTTCGAAGTTGAAGTACATCCAGCTACTTGAATGAAAATTTGTTCTGTCCCTTGCTTTGTGTATCACCCACGAGGATCAAGGTGAGGGACCATTCGATATCCAAGTTATTCCATGAAATTCGGTGTGATGGAGGAACTAAATAGCAAAAACGGCAATGCGAATATTCTCACCGAGTTCGAATGTTAACTCGTTCTTCAAAGTCGTAGTAGAGTGGCCGCCTATGCAAATACGAGATCACATCGGCTCGCCCAGTTTCTCGCGAAATGGCGGTCCGTGGAGGCTACTGCTTAGTATCGAAGTATGACTCCCAAGTTTCGCTTAAGCCTGCTGACCTGAGAGAGCAGAAATCAGAATCAAATTTGAAGCTTGAATTATTAGAGACCTCAAACAAAGTTGAATCAAGGCGAGAGAAATCTACGATTCAATTGGGAATTGAGCGCTTTCGCAGTATGCCATTTCACCTGTCAAGCAGAATTTGAGGAAGCGATACATTTTCTATTGGGGTGCCGTTCGAGGGATCGAGTGGTATCAAAGTTATGCACTCTGTTCATATTTGCGACGAAGTTTTTTAAGAAAAATTTCAGAATGAAGATGATGATCAAGAGGTGTCGTTCTGGCATTTCAGACGCGCGACAATGATCGAAATAGGAAGGTGGGAAAAGACATGCTCGGTTATGTAAGCAAACGCAATTTCACATGATGAGAGCGAAGCCAGGTCGACCATTCTGTTCAAGTGACGTCCAAAGTTTGCTGTAACTAATATTATCCATCCCATGATACCCCTATTCAAGGTTTGTATATATAATTTTGATCTTCTCGTGGGATTGAAGCCAGATGCTCTGGACGACAGCCCCTGGTGCCCCTACCCAAGTGGTAATCTCCAGCTGCGGACATGATTACCCTAAGCATATCTCTCTCCTATTTTGTTTGTGTCTCGTTTCGCATATTGTTTTAACCAATAACAATCTATCTGACATAAGTATGTATAGTGCTTAAGATATGCGCCCGTGATCTCTCTGGGTCTAAAATCGTAAGAACCATCCACTCTGAATAGGTTCTCTCTCGTGTAGATCAACAGTATGTCGTATAGTATTAAACTGCATCAAAGTTTGTCCTGCTCTTGTGTCATCATCATCATGAACGATATGACAGCAATGTAACCTAGATTATGTATATTAAATGGAACCACCTCCGTTGCGCAACGCGGCTTTCTTTCCTCTTATAATCCATAGATGAAGAACTTTAGATACCGGCGGCTTTTCATCATCGTCTTGATCCGAGATTCGATTTTGATCACGGATAAGGAGCCGGAGTGGGAAATCCGGGGTTTAAATTACCTTCTAAACAAGCATCAAAACCGTCAAGATCGAAGGACGGATCAAACATAGAAAATAGATCAATGTCACCCGTAGCATTGAGGTTAAAAAGCGATGGATCAAAATCCTGCACTTGCCCAGCACCACAGATGGGTGCAATGGATGGGGTAGTCATATGAGTGTTAGAGTTAGGCGTAATAATTTCTGTTCTGGTCGTTAAATTTGCAAGATAAAAATGGCGGAGAATGGAGGGGTTGGGATGTGCAGAGTGAAAACGGAAGACTTACGGCTCTCAGTACTTGCTATCGATTGGTTCTGATCACTCGCAGCTAAGTTGTGATCGGTATTAGGAACAGTATCTTGCTCTGATGCTGTGGTTCTATTCTCCGATGAGACAGTAGAGAATACTCGGTCGATTTCCCTAAGCATTTTCTTGCCCATATTCGCAGCATTAGCAGCTGTCCAGTATTTATCCTCAAGGCCCTCCAAGAGTCTACAGCTTGCTTGAAAGTGAGCTCGAGCGCGCATACGATGGACGGGAAGTTTGTTATGACGCATTTCTCGATATGCAATGCTCAGAGAGAGAGAAATAGCATATGGGACAAAGGGAAATAAGATGAGTTGATCTTGGAGTTCGTGAGGGGTTGTGAAGGAGAGAATGCTAGTTGAGAGGGATTGGCGGAGATAAGAGGCTGAAGATCGGTTAGGTATGGCCCAGATATGGGATCTATGTGAAATGATGGATATGCTATGGTAAAATATTTCAATCGTTGCTAGATAAACAGTAATAAGCATTTGTTGCTGTCATAATTCCAAGCGAGCATCGGGTGGATATCTAGTAAAATTAAGGTGGAATTTATTCATAAAAAACATACCGAGACAGGCAGTACCAACCTGCGATGCTTCGCATTGCGAGACCAGTTCTTCAAAAGAAGGAAAGTCCACATCCATTCCGCCATGTTCCGATTGATTTAGTGGTCGATAGATCTCGATAACATCATCAAGTAACAATATAACCTGTAAGAAGAGGCGAAACGCAGGTTTCTGCCGTTTGAAGCATTGATGGAGATCCTTTCTCAGATCGCGCTCGTGCATTAAGATAGGGCGCCCGTGGAATGCAGCATTCATTCGATCCAATGCATACACACAGCATAGAAGTTTTGTACTGGCATCTTCCTGTTGGCCCTCAAGATGTAATCCCATACCTTGAAGGTAATGGGCAGCTTTCCCAGAGAATTGAGACGCAAAATCTTCGCTACTAGAGTTGTCAATGAATAGAGATAGAAGACAAAGAGCTTGAATCAATACGAGTCTGTCGGTTATAATTCCGAGCTCTATGATTAGCCTCATGGCTCCAGATACCTTTTCACCGAAGGCTCGGCAAGTCATTGGCGGACCTGTTCCATTGAGGATCAGATGCTCCGTGGCAGAGAAATTCTTGGAGGCTGCCAAGGAAATTGCTTGTCCCAAAAGAATTCTGGCGGGGTCTGAAGGAGATAAGTTGTGATATTTGGTTTCGTCGATGATGGGGAAGATGGGATTAATTCTGTCGAAATAAATTCGAGATAACGCTTCAAGATGAGGTATAGGTGGCATAGTTGACAAACACTCTTGTTCTATGAGAGGTACTAAAACATCACGGATCAAGGGTGCAGAGCCAAAAAATAGATTTGAGCTTGTCTGTTGTATGTTCGAGGAATGGGGAGCTCTTTTTCCAAGTGTGGAGGATAGCCATACCCCAACGCTGTCCGGCAATGCGTTACGAATTGCATCTGGACTAGTAGCAGCTAAAAATATCGATTCTGGATTCAAGTCTCCAATAAATCGAGACTGACTGTGAGAAGTTTCTTGGCTTTGAGACGTGTTGGCTCGAATGTGGGCACTTCCGCTCAATATCCTCGCAGCTTCAAGGTCTTGATCACTACTGGCTAAATTTGATGCAGCTGGTGAGATGGGACTTGGCTGTTCATGAGAGATAGTCTTACGGTATTTCGCATCTGTGGTATGAGAAAGACCGTTTGTAGTGTGTGGCTTGGTGGTGGCTCCCTGAGAGAATCGGTCATCGGAGTGAACTTTGACGAATGCTCCTGACGATGAAGAATTCGGCGATGTTGGATTAGCACCTATGGTATGATTACAGCGTTTCTTCCTCTTCCTGCAGGACTCGCATGCTTTTTGTGCCTGTTGCCTTTTTACGGAGCCAGTCCCGTCGGAAGCTACAAACTTGAACATTATGTCGGAGTGTTGTCGGGGGCTGCTGTTTTGGCTGTCGGATGTGGGTTAAATGGCGGGGTTGATCTTTGCTGGAATCAATCAGACCGGGTAAGCGTAGATGAGTGTGTCTACGATGGTCTCATTCTTCAGGATTTTGTTGATGGGAAAATTCAATGGGGGGAATAAGTAGTCAAAAGAATAGACTTCCTCTGGACCACAATCAAAAACCCTTCAGATGGTCAAGATGGCAGTATCCTGTTGTGTTTTGTAGATGAAAATGGATCCGGATCTAATAGGCAGAGACAATATGATAAGGTCCTTCAAACCATCAAGATGGCGGTGTAGCGCTGTACGATAATGGTCTGTCCTTGTTGTAAGGAACTGCTTAGCACCTGCATCTACAAATTACCACTTTTCTAGTTCACCTCGAATTGATATCCAAGGAAAAATCTGGGGATAGCCAATGAAATATGGCTGAACGAAGATTCACAAAACGTTTGCTCGAGCGGAGTTTCCAAATCCAGTTAACGCTTCGATGGTATATGCCTGGTTTTATTTTGCCAGATATAAGACAGGGACTTCGCGTCGAAAGAAAGATCACAAATTTGAGAATTTGGACAACACAAAGTAATGTTGAGGATATAAAGAAGACCACAAGTTCTCAAAGATGTTTCTTTTGCGCAGTGGTCATCCCGAGGTCTTTCATGAAAGTTTCTCTTTAAAGCTTAGCGTGTTATTGGGAGATGGATGATTAGCGCCATTCTGTATGGGAGAGCCTTACATAATCAATTTTGAATTCTTCAACAGCGTCAACCCAAATGGTCTTCTAAGATACCTCCAACTAATAAGCTAATCAGCAGATTGTTACCTCCAATGATACTTCGAGAGATCCTCTCGTCCGATATCGCCATTCTACAATCTTCAATTCTCCATCAAAGATGCCTAATGGTGGGTTGATTATACCAGTAAGGGCGTCTCAAACATGAGTATCCAACACCATACGAACCAGGGACGCGGTTTCTTTCTAGCAAACCCAACAATGTCAGGCATTACTCCAAAATCCTTCGGTCTGTGAGCAGATCTCATATGTCCAATTGCAAACTTCCTAGTTACCAGTTCTCACTGGACGTCGAAATGTATAGATGCCTTGCCCAAGACAAATCCTCTCGATACGTTACGATACGTTACGACCCTCCGACATGCATTAAAAGCGTCCGTCTATACATTTTCCCTAAATCAAAAGCTTAATACTACAAAGTCATACTAAGGAGGGAATCTTGTCACAATATTCCGAAGTTTGAAGAGGCAAGTGGTCCGTACGAACATGCAGAGACTTCTTCTACGAAAAACAATTTGGGTAATGCCGTTGGTTTTCGGAACAAAAGATACTACTCAAGTTCGACTTACATGCGCTATTTGTTATGAGTATTGTTGGACAAGCGTGTGAAAGTCTTCACTGCGCATGGAAGAAAGTTCTTACCGACCTATGGTTGGTTGTCTTTATGTTTTTTAGTTAACTATCTATTTGCCATTTTTGGTTCCAACACTTGTAAGCCAAAATCATATAAGGTACGCATGAGTAGTCGTGAACCAAAGGAAAATATCCTGATACCTACAGTTGATTCTTTCCAGCCGCTCTTCCGTAATCTATTGTTATTTTAGGCATCAGATTATTCACGTCTTGTCTTGAGTTTGAATTGAATGACAAAGTTGCTACGTGGTGTTTGATCATCCACATATGATCTGGTGGAATGCTTGATATATAGGTAAATTCTCACACAAACTGGGCATTGAAAAGCTCAACCGTAAGAGGCACGATATGGAAAACAAATTACGCACTAATCCAGAGATGTGTTTTGCTTAAGTATCCTTCTTCATACCCCAATTCAGATTTGACAATCAATGGGTTTTCAAGCTTAAACGCCTCAATTTCCAACGGAAAAATGATTTCTTGCGTGGTTTCTTTCCTACATTGTCGATGTGCTCTTACAAACGTCCTCGGCTCTCAAAACTCAAACCTATATACCCCTCACCACCCCAAAAACCCTCACTGACAAGAAGTAAATTTGAAGATCTACGAATACCTCGAAGATACTCTCTCATCAACATGCTAATTACCTGATTTCACTGTCTTAGGAGCCTAGGCTATAGTAATAACTGATGATTGAGTCATCGTGATTGAACCGGATGTAAATTCAGTGCAGGTAAGAAGTCGAGTTACCTAAGGTTCTGGTAGTCGTAGATCTTGTTCTTGAGATTCAAATGGGCTGATCCGATGACTGTGATGGGTTAATGGATGAGTGATGAAAATGATGCACTTATTAGTGAATGTGATATGCAAGGCAGTATCCTTAAGCGCCGATCGATGCACGACTGTTTCACAGCCACGACTACAAATTTAACCTCACCTGGGCATCTCCAGGGCTCCCAGAGAAAAATTTAAATAGCTTATATCCTTGTCATCAAATCAAATATTGAAGTGTCATTTGATGATTGAGCGGCAAACCTTCCGAAACTCAATCCCCACATTACCCCGCATTCAAGTCCACCTGGTGGTGGTCCGTTGTCTCTGCTCCAGTTCCTAAGCACATATTCGGTAACCAAACTCCTCTGAGGTCGGCGGACTTCCTAAATTGGTAAGTTCCGCATCATTTGATCTCTATGACATTCACCAATTTGCAATTTGCAGTTTGCAATCTGCTGATGTAGCTTCCTTCTAGAATCTCCTCTAGAACTCAAAAGAGTTTTAAATTCCTTCTCGTGCAAAACAACTCTCTTTCTTGTACACCTTCTCACAAACATTTTCGGCGGAAATTAAGATCCTTTGTTGATATCCAAAGCATTTATCAGTCATCTGTGTAGTGATATTGGATACTTCGAGACACTTCCTACTCACAAACCACGTACGTGACATCTTTTTATTTCACCTTCTAGTTTTCTGAGGCTACCAAGCTACCCAACTTCTCCTATCACCTCATATTTACCTCCGCAATGTTATCTCGCACACGTCTTTTCAAATCCTTCCGTCACTCTTCTTGTCTCAAAACTGGATCTCGTATCTCTCCTCTTCACAAATTCAAATTCAACTGCTCAGTCCGCTTACTCGCTACTGAAGCTCAGCCAGTAACCATGTCATCCATGAATGCATCAAACCCTAAGAAAGAAGGCGATATATCCGACGTCTTCGTTTCACTCTCTGGCGGCAAAGCCACACCCCTACCGGAACGTTTCGCTGATATCAAGCGCAACCTTATTCGCGGTCATGAAGAAGCTGTCCAAGCATCCTTCATTCGTCTCATTAACCGTCTTATGTACGAAAATCCTAAGGTTGCAAAATTGGGTCCGAGAATCATTCCAAGCGTCAACTTTCAGGATGTGGTTAACAAGAATGTAAGTGAGGATGTATTGCAGGACATGAGAGACAAGGGTGCGCTTGTAATTAGGGGGGTGGTGGATGAAACTGTTGCAAGAGGTTATAAGCAGGAAGTAGAGGATTATGTTAAGTTAAACCCTAGTAGTAGAGGTATGCTTTCGTCTTACTTTATGGACCCTTCTTTCAAGTTTGAACAGTTTTCCTCCAGATATTGAACTAACAAATCATGTCGAACAAAAGCTAACAAACACAGGTTTTCCAGCAAATGATCCCCAAGTCTTTGAACTCTACTGGTCACCACCGCAAGTTAAGGCTCGGGGTCACCCAAACATGATCACCGCCCAAAAGTTCCTCCTCAATCTTTGGCACTCTTCAGACCCCAACTCCCCCATCTCCCTTTCACAGCCTATTGTCTACGCTGACCGCGTTCGTATTCGTCAGCCTGGCGATGCGGAATTTGCCCTTGGCCCTCACGCCGACGGCGGATCTGTTGAGCGTTGGGAACCAAATGGTTACGGTATAAACGGAGTATACGATTCAATATTTCAAGGAAGATGGGAGGAATTCGATCCATTTGAGTCATCATCCCGTGTCCCAGCTGTCAGTGATCTCTACCATGGTGGAGGAAGCTGCTCCATGTTCCGCATGTTCCAAGCCTGGCTCGGCATGTCTCATACTGCACCTGGAGAGGGCACATTGAAGGTTAATCCTCTTATCCAACTCACCACGGCCTATTTTTTACTTCGACCTTTCTTTGAACCCATCAAAGATTTGCCAGAGGGAAAAGAAGATCAGTATACTGAAGAATATCTCAGTCCCGAGAATTGGAGATTGATCCCAACTGATAGAATGACAACTGCCCTCCACGGCGCTACTCTAAGCCATGGACAGGAAATGACGGAGAAGTTACATCCACATTTAGATTTGGAGAATACAATGGTTCATGTTCCAACAATTAGACCGGGTGATTATGTTGCTTGGCATTGTGACAGTAAGTATATATATCTTTTCTTCTTCATTATCTTCCGACTGCACGTTTCACTGACCCGTCACAACAGCAATCCACGCCGTAGATAAAACTCACAGCGGCAAAACTGACAGTTCTGTTCTCTACATTCCCGCTTGTCCCCTCACTCCTATCAACGCTGAAGCACTCGCCCGCCAGCGTGGTACCTTCCTTTCTGGTGTTCCAGGCCCAGATTTCCCAGGTGGAAAAGGTGAGTCTGAACATATCGGTCGACCAGGTATCAAGGAACTTGGAGAGTGGACTGGAGACGAAGGCTTGAGGGCTATGGGGTTGATTGAATTTGTTACGAGTGAGAATGGAGCGGGCGTTAAGAAGGCTGTCGAGGTGGGAAATACATACCTAGGATACTAGAAGGTTTGAGGGTGAAATTTTGGTTTGATATGGCATGGACAAGTATGATGATTTCAAAAGGCATATATGAGGGTTTTATGAACAAACCATATAAAATTTCACTTGGGGCTGACTTATGGGAGAACTAAAATTGCACAAAATCTGGTATTTCGATCATTCAATTTTTTTTCCTTCTTTGGGAGAAAAATTGCCTGATCAGGAGTTTATTCATAGTACTGCGGGCAGGGAAAAGTTAAAGTAGAATCAGAAGTTCATCAGTAGGATACACTGAATGGTGGCGGAAATTTTACATAGCAATGAACCGTATGGTCAAAAAATAAAATAGAGGTGAAGTGTATTGTGAAGTAGCTGATCTCTAGGGATTAATGTTGGAGACAATAGTAATAAGGAATACGGCAGAGTTCTCTGTATCCAATTCCACCACCACCGACTCGTTGACGGAGGAAAAGGCGGTTCACTATGTATGGCAAATTGCCATAAGTATTGCCATTGGCAATGCTTTGTCTTGATTCAATATACTGACATTACATTTGAATTCTTGTAATTGAGCCTGCTTTTCCTCTGTGCCTCAGCCAAAATGGCGACATAAAAGATAGATCATGAATTCTTATGCATCAATTTATCTTTCATTAATCAGGGCATTAGTGAACCGAGACCCCCCTGAATTCTTCAAAATCGCTTCAAGCCCTTTATTACCCAACTCAATAGCAAGATCCAGCGCAGTTTTATCATCTGTATTGACTGCATTTACACCGGCCCCTTTACTCAGCAATAGCTTCACTACAGTGCCTTGTTGCTTCTGGATAGCCATATGAAGGGCCGTATTCTCCTGATGTTTCTCCGAAGCCCTGATGTTCACATCAGTATTTTCAATGAGCAGCATCTGCATAATTTTGTAATCGCCGCACATGGCGGCTAAATGAACAGGACTCAGTCCATCCTCACAAACCATTTCCCGGTGAGCGCCCGCGTCGAGAAGCAATAGAACACTCTGTTCGTCAGCTTGTTGGATGGCGTTTCCAAGCGGCGTGCGCTTCCTGGAGTCTTGCACATTTGGATTGCCGCCTTTCCTCAACAGGAATTCTACTTCGGCACCTCGGGCAAATTCGGTGGCTTGAAGAAGTGGTGTTCCCCCAAAAGTTGGCTCGAGATTCATTTCATAGCCTAATTTGAGGAGTGGTGTCCAGCGTACAAGTTGGGGCTTTGGGTTAACGTCGGCACCGTACTTGGAGAGAAGCTCCATCACTTTGATTCCTCCGACACGTCCACTAGCTAATGTCATAGGTGTACTGTCGATGTTAGAGACTCTGCTTTCTGTATCTGCTCCCCTTGAAAGTAGAAGAGATACAATTTCTTTGTTAGCTTCATAAGCGGCACTCATGAGAGCAGTATAATTGTAGCCATTTTTTTCTTCAATATTCGCTCCTCTATCTAACAATATATTTATTGACTTGGCTAAAAGAAGCTTTCTGGATTCGGATTGGTCAACCTCTTGACCTGCTGCGAGTGTGAGTGGTGTATCCTTCGAATTATCTCTAGAAGGAATGGATAGATTCTTCGACTTTCTCGAAATGATATCCAGGGCTTCTACTGCTCCTCTTGCGGCAGCTACATGCAGTGGGGTATAGCCGCGAGCATCATAAGCTTTAATCAAACCGTCATAATGACTTAATGATCTCACTGCTTCAATATCGCCAGTCCTTACCGCAACATGGAGAGAAGTTTCTCCCTGCTCTGGCTTCATTTCCGGAACCCTGCTAGCTTCGCTTTTGCAAAATGAATCATAAAAGTATTGATTGTATAAATCGCCATCAACATTAGGATTGCCATGCCGAACAAGTAGATTGACGAACTCCTCTAGATGAGCACCGGGGCTACCAATGGTAGCAGCGCAATGGACTACCACTTCCATGTCATGATGAGGGAGCGTTTCGGCTTTTTCCACAATTAAAACGGACCTTGCCCATTGTTCACTATAGCTGGAAAAGGTGTTTACGGATAGAATGTACCCAACCCCTTTAGTTATCATTTCCTTCATAGCTTCAATAGCTTCTGGTTCCTCGTTCGGTGAAGTTACAATCTGAAGCTTTGGCTCAAGATTGCAATCGACTTCCAAGTTAAACCCGATCTTACCATACCGTGGTCTGGTGGCGCTGACGAATTTCTTGATTTTCAGGATATACCATTTTCCACGGATGCCGCGATTCTCCCACTCTAACCGAGGGGTATCTGAGCCCACCCCTTCCAGCCCAGTAAGGTACGAAGGTGCCCAAGCTGGGTTGAGTTTCATACGCCGTGATCCAGCAAAAGCAGCAATGACAATTGTATCATTTTTCAATGCACGATAAATCATCTGCATCCCTTCTTCACGCGTCATCCCATTCCTCCATGTCAAGCCTAAACTGGGGAAGAAAGCTCTTGCATAATCGATATCCACGCCGGATTTGCGATCAGCACATGCCTCAACTAGATCCCGAATTGTCAATCTATACTCGCTTGATTTTGCCATTATCCCTAACCAATGATACAACTTTTTATATCTGCTTTCGTCGACAAGATGGAGATCTTTGAGGTGGGCGATCATATCGCTAAATTTGACACTTCCAGTGGATGTAACAACAATAGCCCTATTTGCAAGTTTGATTTCTTGGAATGTCCAAACTCGAGTTGCCCATTTACCACAAGCAAGAGCCACGGCAACCTCCAAAAGGTCAGTCGAGTGTAATTGTAAGACAAGTGCATCGAATATAAGTACAGCTTCTGCTTGGCCATAGACCGCCGGCATCGAATTAATCAAGTCAACTGTAAGTAATTCATCTTCAATGGGTGCCGTTGGCCAACCTCCCGGGATCACTAATACGTCCGTCCATATCCATTCACTCTGAAGACCAGCTCGCTTCAATAGTTCGAAAACTTTGACAATCTTTCTTCTTTCCAGTCCACCATATTTCTCTTCTCGCTGAAGTCCCTCAATCCAAACATGAGACAAAGCTACGTATCCATCTTGTCGCAAAGACCATTCTCCCTTCACATTAACACAAAGAACAGCTCCGGTCTTAACTGATTCTTCTACCATCTTACGCGATGGACTGATACCATAGGCCCTTACTTCCCAGAGACTTGGCCACCACTTCTGGAATGGAGTGATATCTTCCTCTCTTGAAGGGATATTTGTCGGATTGACTTCGTGAGATTTGAACAGGCAGAATTCTGCGTTCGGACGAATGACTTTTTTAAAAATCCTTTCAACATCTTCCAAGTTCCAGTGTTGCAATCTTCCGATTGCCAATAAGCGCGCGTGCTCTGGAGAAACTCCATATCGTAGCAGTAATTCCCACATTGAGAGGTGGGTACTTGTTGCTGTGTGCACTGCCATGGTGATGTGGATTCATAGATTCCCTCGTGAAGCATCTCTCACAAGCTCCTATAAAAGAGATGGCATCTCAAAACATAGTTATTAGTGAGAATCATACTTCTTTTGAGGCGGTTATCATTGAACAGCTGCCTGTTGTGCCTTGTGCGGCTGGGATTAATGGTGGCTGGCTGAACACATTAGCTTCTGAAATGTCTTGGCTGGCGGATAAGGTCACAAACAAAGATTCCCTCACATCGAAATCTTTTCATCTCATTATTAACTTCGTGAAGTGCTTCAATCATTTATTCAAGACAAACTATCGAAACCGAATATCAAAAAGCAGATAGAGGAAACTGCAGGAGCTTTGATTAAGTCGGCCTTTGTCAAGTAAAGAAATCCATGGTTCCAGAGATCTATTCGAAGCAAATATGAACAAACTGATCGAAGGATATGATATCGGGCCAAAACGCGCTCGATATATGGCCGATATTGCCTTGATGAAATTCTCTGAAGAGGATGTAAAGCGCATTCTGTCGCAACTAGAGTCGCTTCCGAAAATACCTGGGTCGAATAATCCTTGCGGACCCGTCTTCAATCGTTATTCACCTTTTCCCATATGGGTGCATGTATTTTTATGGAGTTTGAGATCAATTGGAATCGTTCTCCTACTGCCCGGTCAAGTAGGAGCGACTGCAGTACTCCTTACTCGTGGAAGATTCGCTCCAATCTGGAAAGAAATTCCTCGTCCAAGTATAGAGTTGATTTCGTGGGCTAGCGAGTTTTATGAATTTATCAAGGCTCCATTGGAACTTGTGGAGAAGTCTATCGAGCGAGAGGCTGCTCTGTGCATTAATAGAAATGGGAAATTCGGCATCAAGTCTGAGGGTTATACTGTCATGTCACATGTCTGGGGTGAAACAATGGGTTGGCAGACACCAGATGAATGGGGGCCTGTTGATCTTCAGTTGCGCAAGAAGGGAATTCCAATGGCTCATTTCATGCGCTTCTTTAATCGATGTGAGACAGAATGGCTGTGGGTTGATGTAATTGCCATGCCCGAAGTATTGGAGGATATGGATGCGGTAGAGAAGGAAAAAATCGAACGATTGAGGATCGGAGTCATCAACTGTCTACGAAGCATATATACCAAATCAGATAAATTGGTGGTTCTTGATACTTTACTGCTGCGGCTAAATACGCGCAGTCCTATCGACGTGGCAGTCACCTTGTGCTTGAGTTTTTGGATAACCTGTTTGTGGACTTGGATAGAAGCCAGACTTGCGCCGAAAGTCATTATAAAAACAGCAAACTGGAGCATCGATCTCGATTCCATACTTGAGCTATTGGGGAAAACGTTTCTGAACGAAGAACATCGATACTATGGTGTTCTAGCACATCTATGGACTCTCAGAGAAGAAACAATTAATCTTCTGAACCCTGTGTCAATTATGGAAAGTGCATGCATAGGCTGTGGAGGTAGATATACTGCTATCAAAATTGATATCGCAAGAGCACTCTACCCATTATTGGGGTTGAATTGGGAGTATGGATGGGATTTAGATCAAGGATTCGAGAAAATTGTGAATACTTATCCGGGAGAAGAAGAATGGGTCACAAAGTTCCGCCAAATGAAATTTGGTCTTCATGACATGTAATTACAATTGTTCTTTATGTATGATTCAATGATCAACTTCAGAGTAAACACTTGAAAGAGAGCTAGTTGACAAGGCGACATATATAGATTCGGATCTTAAATAACTTCATGACACCGTTATCTTGACATGAAAGAGACATAATTATAAGAGACTACTCTCGTGAACTTGAATAAAAATTAGCCAATGTATACGTTGGTTTCAACTGAATGACGCAATAATGACAATTTAAATCTTCAAATACAATCCCATAGATGATTTACATCTGCCGAAACAAGAGACTGTAGAATACACCAGATTGTTCCTTTATGATTGTCAATATCTCTTTTAACTAGACCACCAGACTTCCACTTAAGCCTGAGCCGAATATTCCCCTTACATTCATACAGACTTCGTTGAACCAAACCACCGCCGACAAACAGTACTTGATCAAAGTTATTTACCAGATTTGTCAGTATAACCACACCAGTTGTAGTTTTGCGATTTTGGCCTAATGTAGTAGTAGTTATACTGACCACACTCCTTGATCTAGAACCACTCAGCTCTGTAAGTCCGGTACTGAGTTGGTTGTAAAGTTTGTGGATTGATTGGTCCTACATTATAAGTCCAATCTGCCTCGTTACCTGTATTCTCTTCGAGGTAATATTCACAGACAACGAAGAGCCAAGGAGTAATTTTATCTGCCTCATACTCAGGGGCTGAGTGAATCTTACAGTTGGCACTACTCGCAGTGACGTACATCTTTCAGAATAGATGATACATGTTCCCATGAGAGTTGGACGTGTAAACCGAAAGAAGCTTTGAAAAGGAAGAACCTACGACAGCTATTCCATGTGCAATCAATATGCGTCGTGCTCTTTCATATCAATTGCGTAAAAGCATCAGTCTCATTGTGTATGTCACTTATTCCAGTAGAGATGCAATCAGTCTTATTATAATACAAAATGACTGCTTCTCCACAGAGATTGGTAACATCCGAGATGCTTTAATTATATGGTACGATATCAGGTAGAACTAAATCTAGGGTATACCTTATTTTGGTGTACCCATAATGTTTGCTAAGCATCTGTAATGGCCGAGTATTCGTAAAAAGTCCAATGAAAGAATGAAATACAAAAATAAATCATATACATTCTTGTTCCAATAATTCCTGCCAAGGCTACTCAATGTTAAAGTCAAGGACTTGGGTAATGGGATATTTGTTGTGGGAAGAGAGCTAGTCATTGCAAAGTCAACTACCCTTGAGGATGTTGAGCTCAACGGTAAAGCATTTTTAAGTTCAAGATGTTCATGAAATGTTGCAATCGAAAATTCAAAAGTCAGAACAGATATCAAGAAAGAAAGATAAATGATGCATGTATATCCTCTGAAACTTCTCTGTTCTAATTTTTCAAGGTGAAGGATTGTTGGAAAGTAGCATGTGGAAAATAAACCGATTGATACCGACAATCATATCCACTAGCCAACGAAGCAAAGCTTTGTGAAGAATTCTCTGCAATACCACAATACCTGGAGTTCAATTCGGAAAGGCGTTGTTTGAGAGGTTCCTATATTATTTTGAGAGATCAGCTGCAGCCAATCTCCCTTGGTGCTGATGTGTGAGACCATCAAGCTATCGTCCGAACAACCGGTTACACCTGGCAGTTTATTTAACTTCCCTCATGCCGAATCGGAACTCAAAAGTAAGTGAAATTCTGAGCCTAGTCTTGATTCACTGCTGGGGCATTAAGCAAAGCTGGAACTCTCATTTCTGCCGATTCGCTTCAATAGGGACTCACAGCTATCATCGACAGGTGTCTCACATGTATATTGATTGACCAACCCTAATAGAAATATGTTCAGTTTATTCATCAGTTCAAAGGTATACATGACTTCTACAAATTTGACTCTCAGCCCTAGAGAAAGCTCTTAGTTTTTGCCAATCTCCCCCTTAACCCATTTTTCAAGACCACCTCTAGCGATGATCTCTTGCACATTTGGTGGTAATTCTCCAACCTTTTGACTCCACTTCTCACCACCCTCACCTTCTTGCACCTCCACCTTGCTGCGTCTAACATCCCATACAAACTTCCATCCTGTTCTTCTTGTCAAGATCTTCTCTCCTTGTGGCACAGCTTGTTCAGCTGGTTTTGGAGAGTCAAGACTTTCGTTGTTTCCACTTGGTTCTGTAACTTCTTTCTTTGGCACCGGTGCGGAAGCAGCAAAATGCTCCCTCAATCTTTGTACCAGTCTTGGAACTTCAACACCCATCAGAGCGTTGTTGATACTATTTCTGGAAAAGATGTTTCCAAAGCTTCCAGCAACCACCATAGGAATCTTTTTAGCGAGAATAGCAGTAGCAGCCTGTTCTCTTGAACTACCACATCCAAAGTTGAAACCGGAAACTAGGATATCGCCTTCACGTGCGATGGTGCTGAACTCTTTATCGTAATTCTCCATGCAGACTTCAGCCATCTTTTCAACTGAAACACCGTCTTGGTAAGTGTATTTTCCTGGGTAGATAGCATCTGTATTGACGTTATCAGCATCGCAGAAGACAATTTCACCCTCAACCTTTTCTGGGAAACCAGGAAGTATCTCAGTCAATGTCTCAGTCTCACTTTCCTCTGATTTCGAGGAAGCACCAAAAAGGCTAGACTCGGCTCCATCAACAATGGAATCTGCTTGTGAGATAAGCTTCTCGAGGGCTTCCTCGATACTGATCGCTTTGTCTTCTTCAACATTTCCATTGCCTTCCCCGAGAACAACCTTGTTTACTCCCACTGGTGGCTCATACCATCCAGGGCCAGAGATATATCCGCTAAGAGCACTGGCGGCAACAACCTCGGGACTTGCCAAATATGCCTTGGCGTCGGTGGATCCCATACGCCCCTTAAAGTTTCGGTTACTTGCGCTTATACCAACCTCACCTGGCTCCAATAATCCAGTACCGAGTCCAATACAAGGGCCACATCCTGAGGGTAAGGGTTGCGCACCAGCTGCGAGAAGAGCTTGCCAGTCACCTGCCTCTTCGGCAGCCTCTTGTTCGGGGATCGAGGCAGCAGCGATGTAGAAATTTACACCTTCTGGAATCTTAGGAATAGTCTTATCGGGAGAAGACTCAGCAGCGTCTTTGAAAACCTTTGCAGCAGCAGCGAGATCAGAAGCACGTGAATTTGTGCATGAAACAAGGTATGCCTTGTTGAGCTTTATCTTTTGGGCTTCCAAATCACGGATAGGTGTGGCGATTTTGACACTGTTAGGGCCAGCAACGTAAGGAGAGAGCGTTGAAAGATTGAGGTACAAAGATTTGGCGTAGGTAGCTCCCTTATCAGCGACTAACTGGTTTTGAACGAGATCATCAATACGAGCGTGTGTGAAGCGGGGTTCTTTGCCATTCTTTGGAGCAAACATCGCACTCGTGGTAGCCTTATATCTTAACCAGGACTCAAGAACAGAATCTATTGGGAACAAGCCGGATAAAGCACCCCACTCAGTTGTCATGTTTGCAATAGTAAGTCTGTCGTCGATAGGAAGACTGCGCATCGTTTGTTCCGAGCCCGTGAATTCTATAGCATGATTGAGAACGTCGTCACTGTTGAACAAGCCGCAAAGAGCAACGATAACATCTTTCCCTGTAACTCCGACTGGTAAGACTCCGGTAAAAGTGACTTTAGCAATTGGTGGAATCTGCCACCATGTTCGACCGGTTGCCCAAATACTTGCAGCATCTGTTCGTACCATAGGCGTGCCCAGACATCCAATACCACCATACATGTTACTATGACTGTCTGAGGCCACAGTGACAGTTCCAGGCCAAGCATACCCTTCCTCTACCATGATCTGATGTCCGATACCTCGTCCTGCGGGGTAAAAGTCCACCCCTTGTTGGCGTGCGAATTCCTCGATTTGTTTATATTTCTTGAGATTCGTTTCACTCTTATTCTGTACATCGTGATCGAGAGTGCAAACGATTTGGTTGGTATTGTGGATTTTGGTTGCTCCAATAGACATGAACTTTGTTGCGACGGGCCATGAATTGCTAAATGATATCAGAATTGTAATAATGTACTGGCTCGTAGATGCTGACTTACTCGTGGGTCATGCAGTAATGAGGGGAAAGAGTAACATAATCTGTATATTGTAAGTTGATATCACCTCATATAGGTACGTCTTAAGAGTAAATGTGACTGCATAAAGGCTAGCCTTCCGCACCCTCTGTTATGAAATCTTGTTTCCATACCTCCGGACTTCACAACCTTATCTTTTCCAAGCCCAAGAGAATATCTTTGAACAATCTTTTCTGTAAGGGTCTGAGCAACACGAGACGTAGTCTTCAGGGAGGAAAGAATGGCTGAAGAAGTCGGGTCTTCAGCCTGCGAATGGAATACATCTTGCCAACGTCTCGCAGTCGCAGTATATGCACGATACCCTCCGCGGAGAGCTCCCAAATCGTATATAGGGCGGGAAGGCCTCACTCGCAAGCCCTTGGGGCCAGTTCTCTAAAAGTGTAATTGTCAGTGAGAACAAACTTTTGAACATGTAGCAAAATAGACATACCAACAACATAGCTCAAGAATTCATTGGTTTTTCTTTTGAATCTCGAGAAATTCAATATATTCTCCAGAATTTATCGGATAACCCTGCAGACCGCCGATAACCTATTAAAATCAATAATTTAAATCAGTCACAGAGATTCTGCCGGACTAGTACAGATAGAGACTAGCCTACATGGTCAGAATTGGCGTTGATGTGATTGGTTGAACAGTCAACCATCTAAATCTAAGATGTGTAAGAATCTGCAAATATATTACTACCAGAACACAGCAATATCTCGTTTTTTGTCCATTATGGTTACTGCACATATGTATCTAAATATTAGAGAGGGAGTGAGAGAATGATCTTGAATTTCATGAGCTGTTTTGAGTCCTTTCCAACCGATACTACCCCCTTTTTATGCGAGAATTCGATATTGTCATAATTCATCTCAAGCCATTAGTTTCGATTTGAGGTACAAACTGTTCGAGTTTGCGATTTCTTGTCTTCATAATTCCGGCTCCCCTTTTCCCCTAATTTTCCCTGAAAATATGTATAACCAGTTACCAGAACCAGGCTTTAGCTGAGAGCAACTGCGATGGACGGATGCCCGTCTGTACCTGGAGTTTTTCTCCTTGAGATGAGTTTTCTTGGTGCCAAAATGCTTGAAAATATTGTGTAGCCTAAGACTTGCTATTATCTCATCGTTGTCTAATTTGAATTCGCTCCTGATAAAAAGTGAATAGCTGTCTATTGCCTTGATGATTTTTGATCCGCACACTCTCAACCATCCAGATCCAAATACAAAATCATGATCATCACCTAATCTTCCCATTCCCAAATGGCTACAGTCAAATTTGGGGAACTTGGAGATTGAAAAGTTTGGTTTACATCTTGTTCGAGTACTCAGGCACTTCCATCACATATTACAGAAGGGGACACGACAAGTCTCTCCCACGGAGCCAAGAAGAAGGTAAAATTCTACTGACGATGGATCCTCTTCAGATATGCTGTAGTGTTTATTTTAATCACGGGATAGAATTAGAAGAATCAAATCATTATATTTATGCTATGTAAACCTCCGATTTGTTCAACAGCATCAGCGCCCGTGACGTCAGTAACTGTCATATGGATAGCCCTGACATAATTGACCCTAACATCGTCAGTTCTAGCACAAATCCTTCTCTCATGAGCAGCCACCCAAGCTTGCTTTCAATGCAAGGAACAATATATAAGACGCAACTCTCGTAAAATCTTGGGAAATTGAAGCTGCGTCAATCATTATTGGAATTCTTCAAGCGACTTGTTTAGCACTACACCACAAAGTTCAGATATATGATACTCTGTTTTAGTATTGGTATGCCTAACGAAGCATGCCCGCTTACCAAGATCTATCTTGTATCAAGTGATTCCATAAGAGATCATTGCTTTCTTAATATAATATCCACAACTCTTCCCTTTTCATTGCAATACGTCAGGACATGCAGCCCGAATATCTTAGATGCGGGTAGATTCCACTATACTGCTCCTCCCTCACCCCCATCTTTTGCGTTTCCATTTTTGTTCTCACTTACGACGAGCTATTACCTCAATGTTTTGACTCTTCATGATCAGCATTGAAGTCGAGACAGGGAGTGGTATAAGCCCGACCAACTGTAGGCAATCTCCAATAGGCACGTTAAAGTTTGTTATCGACGTCTTGACTCTATTGTCTTATTCGCGGAGATGACATGCCCTTGTCTATGCGTTGAAAAAACAACAGGTTACTGATTTGAGATTTCTTGGAATATCTTACACGCCAACATCGAAAGATGTAAAAAATTCCAACTTGCAATGTCATAAAAGACTCATTAGTGTTTCTTTAGCATCATAATGTTACAAACGTAAGTCATGGCCCATGAATTAGTAACCACTTTGCTCTTCCCTATTATCATCGGCCTTGGCTCTCTCGCCAGCATCCTTTATAGCCTGCTCATCACCTCGTATCTTCGCAAAGTGTTCTTTGATATCCTCTGCACTGATAGCTTGTCCGCTTTCTGCAAATTTCTGGAAAAATGGTTTGAGTTTATCTTTCAGATGGTTATACGCCATCACCCCTTCGATTGCCCGGACACGATCAACATTCTTGAGAGCACTCTCGCCACGATCGTATATGCTTCCACTGCCGACCGTGCTGCCTCCTTCATTTCCATCCTCTGATACTGGGGGCTCATAAGTTTCTTCTTCTTCGAGGAGCTGAGGATGTTTCGATAACAGTGGGAAACAGTCTGAACAACGGCAGAGGTGGTCTCGAAAGTCTGATTTGAAAAACAAGGACATTTGTCCGTGTTGTGATTTTGGAAATGCCTTGATTTTGCAGACTACCGTGGCGTTATTGTCATCATTATTATATTCTTTATCGCCCAGCATCTCTCTTTCATCACCCTTGACTCGTTTCAAGGTCGAAGAACAATTTGAAACCTCGTCAACCTCTGCCTTGCGCTTCTTAGATTCGAGGATCGGTGGTACGAGGAGATTCATAGGTTTCGTCGGAAACTCAGTCTCGGGAGAAGGAGCTGCACTTCTTTTGAAAACAGGAGCGAAGAAGCCGGGTGTACCTGCATATCTTTTGATCCATGGATTCACATCAACACATTTGTAGCAAATGAATCCTTCAAAATCATCTTCATCTGGGAATCCTGGAGGTAGCGGAGGGTCCTCTTCCTCCTCTTCTTCGGCAACTGGATCTGATTTCGGGGCATCGATTTCACTTTTTGTCTCACCAGTTCCATCGTTGCGTGGTTCTTCCACGCCAGGCTCTACAGCTTCTGTGATAGACTCCAGTGGGCCTTCGGTTCTCTGCTTCGACTTCTTGGGGGCACCTTTGTTACTCATATTCTCGTACCAATTTGGTCCTAAACCTGCAATACAACCTGAATGCCACCAATCCTCACCACAGCCACCTTCATCGGCGCTACCTAAGCCCAAACATTGAAACATTGTACCCTTCTCTTTGTAAGCATCATAGTCGCATCCACAACCGCAGAAACGATTTCTGAAATTGTCATTGTATTTGTTCTTGGGATCTGGAATTTCCGAATGCACATCGCCCGTTGTGCTTGTCTCTGGGTTGATGCGCAAGCTGCAAGGCGATTTCGCTGGAAAACGTGCCGTCCCGCAATCACAAGTAAAGTTTCGTTTATTGAATAACTCCACTAAAGTGTGTTCGCCGTGACATTGTATTGAGCAGGAATAACAAACGCCGGCAGGAGTATATGGATCGGATGCGTTGGATGGGGCAGGATTGCATGTCAAGCATGAAAACAGAATTTGCCGAAGAGGTCCAAGAGGCTTTGTACAGGTATCGATGCTCTGTTAATCCCAATCAGTAAACTGTTCGCGAAATTGAGGGTATGATATTATTACATAGGGCAGAGCTTCGCGCGCTTCTTCCTCGAGCTCTAGTTGCTTCTCGATAAATCTAGTATAGAAATTAGCATCTAAATAAGTGGTGAAGAGTATCGGGAAGTAAATTTCATATGACATACTCCGCTGCTGTATGGGAATCATCAGACTTCTGGGACGAGAAGCTCTCACTTCGTGAGCCGCCGCCGGTTTGGCTACCAGAAGTCCCATTCGACTGCGCATTTGCACGGAGGTCCATAATCAATTTCTCGTAAAGACAAAATGTGCCCTTGTTACAGGAATCTAATATAAAATTTAAAATTGAGGTTGAGGAATTGTCGCGATTATCTAGTAATGCGGCCGCGACCACAAAACCACTTTACGCGGTCGATGCAAAATAGGTTTAGCGTTACCGCGTCGCGTTTTAGTGGCAGATTTTACGTGTTTTCCCTACCCTTAATTTATGCAAGCACTTCAACCAAATTCAACATCTGAAATTGAACTACAGCACAATTCACCACCGTACTGAGGTCTATTTAGTTGTACTACCTTTTCAAAAGCTTATATTATGAGGTGCGCATGGTTGGGTTTCTCAACATAATACCCCAGCCCCGAATAATTATCTACCACTGAATAATATTGACTATTGCGTCTAACAGTTCCCCTTTGCGAAATAACATGGCATCCGCCAATCGCGGTGTTGACGGCGGTCGAAATCGTCGCAAGCGCTCCAGAGAACTAGAAGATGATAACCTTCCAGGCGGTGCAGCACCTTCTAGCCCTCCTGGAGACTTCAGATCTTCTCCACCTGCTCCAATTCGACACGGCGTCGAAGATGATGACGACGATGAGATTGAAGATGATGTTGAAATTGCTCTTGATATTGACGATGCTGATGAGATGGCTGAAGATGAGGATGGAATTGATCTTTTTGCTGGGAACTACGAACGAGACTACAAGAATGCTCGGGATGATACAAACTATGAAGGAGCCGATATTGATGATGAAGGAGAGTATGAAGCGCTTGATGCTGCTTCCAGAAGACAACTCGAAGCCAGGTTGAATCGTCGTGACAGGGAACTTGCCAGACAGCGTCGCATGCCAGCTGCTTTCTTGCAAGATGAAGATGAGGATGGGGACCTGGACCTTATGAATCAACCAAGACGTAGACGCCATCATTACGACGAAGATGAAGATGAAGATATGCAGGAAGATATTATGGAAGAAGAACTGTCCCTTGAGACTTTACAGGACGTCAAGTCATCGAGTTTAGTTGAGTGGATTGCTACACCATCCGTCCAAAGAACGATTAGGAGAGAGTTTAAGGCTTTCCTTACAGAGTACACCGATGACCACGGAGTTTCTGTTTATGGTAGTCGTATCAAAACTCTTGGTGAGATCAATGCGGAGTCACTGGAAGTTTCTTACGATCATTTGTCCGCTTCAAAAGCTATTCTTGCGTATTTCTTGGCCAACGCTCCTGGTGAAATGCTTCAATTATTCGACGAAGTTGCCATGGAGGTTACCCTATTACATTACAACGATTACCAGCAAATCCATTCCGAAATTCATGTCCGCATTACTGACTTACCTGTACATTATACCCTGCGCCAATTGCGTCAAACACATTTAAACTGCCTCGTCAGAGTCAGTGGAGTGGTTACTCGTCGAAGTGGTGTATTTCCACAACTCAAATATGTAATGTTTGATTGTGCCAAGTGTCATACAAGACTGGGACCTTTCCAGCAGGAGTCTAATGTGGAAGTTAAGATTTCATTCTGCGCGAATTGTCAATCTCGTGGGCCTTTCAACCTCAATTCAGAAAAGACAGTCTATCGCAATTATCAAAAACTGACCCTACAAGAATCGCCAGGAACTGTTCCTGCAGGCCGTCTCCCTCGTCATCGAGAAGTCATCCTCCTTTGGGATCTCATCGATAAAGCCAAGCCGGGTGAGGAGATTGAAGTCACAGGTGTTTACCGCAATAACTACGATGCTCAATTGAACAACCGAAATGGTTTCCCAGTATTCGCGACAATTTTAGAAGCTAATAACGTTGTTAAATCACACGATCAACTTGCGGGATTCAGACTCACGGAGGAAGATGAGCACGAGATTCGCGCTCTTTCTCGCGACCCACAAATTGTGGACAAAATAATCAACTCGATTGCACCAAGCATTTACGGTCATACCGATATCAAAACAGCTGTTGCTCTTTCACTCATGGGTGGAGTTGCTAAAGTCGCCCAGGGAAAGCATCATATTCGTGGTGACATTAATGTACTCCTCCTAGGAGATCCGGGTACAGCGAAATCACAAGTTCTCAAGTACGTAGAGAAAACTGCCCACAGAGCTGTCTTTGCAACTGGTCAAGGAGCAAGTGCTGTTGGTCTTACAGCCAGTGTACGCAAAGATCCTCTCACGAGTGAGTGGACTCTGGAAGGCGGTGCTTTGGTGCTTGCAGATAGAGGTACATGTCTTATTGATGAGTTCGACAAGATGAACGATCAGGATCGAACATCTATTCACGAAGCTATGGAACAACAAACTATATCCATATCTAAAGCCGGTATAGTCACAACACTTCAGGCCCGATGTGGAATCATTGCTGCAGCAAATCCAATTGGTGGCCGTTACAATTCAACGATCCCTTTCTCGCAAAATGTTGAACTTACTGAGCCCATTTTGTCTCGTTTCGATATCCTTTGCGTTGTTCGCGACACGGTCGACCCGGCTGAAGATGAAAGACTTGCCAGATTCGTTGTGGGGTCACATAGTCGCTCTCATCCAGGAAGTCAACCTACAGACGAAAACCAAGGATCTATGAAAACTGAGCATGATGCCGAGGTGCGAGACAGCACTATTAATGGTGGTGAGCCTAAGCAGGAAGGCGAAATCAAGCAAGAGTTACTTCGGAAATACATTCTCTATGCCAGGGAAAGATGTAGTCCAAAGCTATACAATATCGATGAAGAGAAGGTATCGAAACTTTTTGCAGATATGAGAAGAGAATCATTAGCCACTGGAGCTTATCCAATTACTGTAAGTGAATACACTGTCCTTCCCCACACCACTTCTCTAATCCTTTATTTAGGTCCGTCATCTGGAAGCTATCATGCGTATTAGTGAAGCATTCTGTCGTATGCGGCTCTCTGAATACGTCTCTGCGCAGGATATTGACCGAGCAATTGCTGTCACAATTGATTCTTTCGTCGGAAGCCAGAAGGTCAGTTGCAAGAAAGCACTTGCTCGTGCGTTCGCAAAGTATACTCTTGCAAGACCTGGTGGTGGAAGGAGGAACAGGAATTCCGAAAGAGGACAGAGGGCGACTACTGCTACGATGGCTTAATTACCTTGCATGGATTAGTTCAGTTTGGAGTTTTTATAGCGGTTTAGTTCATGATTCTCCAGTCTGGTTACGATATAATGAATACGCAATGTTTTACTGCAGGTCGCTCTCCTATTGCACAATGTACTGTGGCCGAATGAATTGGTTGGCATTACATGGTCTATTCTGCTCGCCAACCCCTTTTCATGGATATTCGGCAAAACATACTAGGTGATATTCGGGAACAAGAAAACTGACAAACATTGACTAAGCAAGCCAAGGACCAATGTAAGGCTCGGTCCATCAAAGCCCGATAAGAAGCGGAATATGCCTCTGAAAATCTCTGGTTCCCTTGGTCGTTCGTTACACAATTAGATGAATGTTCACAGGCATTCTTGATTCCGTCATCGACCCACATGAGCCTTGCTTTTTTATTACAGCTTTGATCCTTTACCCCACGCATGATTTCCAAATGGAACATGCAGTTCCGTATTTTACAGTTTCATACATTTCTCTATTTATCCGAAGATTTACCGGTACCGAATATTACCCGAATCTTTATCAACCTAACAAAATTAGAACCAGAAGAGATCAACTTGATACACCAATGATAATATGAATATCTGCTGTGGAGTGTTGGAAATGGCGGGTGATCGGAAATGTGATAAACGGGCGTGATGTAGGGCCGAAATTCCATAATCTTTTTATTGGAGCTTCCTTCCAAGGTTGAGTACGAGAAGTCCATGGTATATCAGTACGTTCGTTCCTGCCCTCATTCATTATATATATCTCTTTCTCTTCTTGTATTCTACTCCATTGAAAGTGCAATACCAGTTTTGTAATTTGAAAAATCACGATGACGAACAAAATCGACGTGGAAGATGTGCTTTCAAAGCTCAATAATGTAGAGAAAGTTTCTCTACTAGCAGGTATATATCTACATCCCTGCACACGACGAAAGTCCCATATCTAACAGTATACAGGTGTTGACTGGTGGCATACGAACGCTATTCCCAAATATAATGTTCCTTCAATCCGTCTGTCGGATGGACCTAATGGTGTGCGTGGTACCAGATTTTTCAATGGCATCACAGCAGCTTGTTTTCCGTGCGGCACTGGTCTCGCTGCGACATGGGATACTAAACTTCTCTATCGCGCTGGCGTTTTGATGGGTGAGGAAGCGAAGGCTAAAGGTGTACACGTGATTCTTGGCCCGACCATCAATATGCAGAGATCGCCTTTGGGAGGTCGTGGATTTGAATCATTGAGTGAGGACCCTGTATTATCGGGGTTGGGTGCTGCAGCACTTGTGAATGGAATTCAAGAGACAGGTGTTCAAGCTACAATCAAACACTTCGTTTGTAATGATCAGGAACACAACAGGAATGGTGTTAATGTTATAATCACGGAGAGAGCATTAAGAGAACTATATTTATTACCGTTCCAATTG